>CM040239.1:135197287-135846906 GCA_022545495.1 Chrysanthemum lavandulifolium
CCATCGGGTCCATGACGACTTTTAATCTTCAATACCGGTGTCAGCGAGTGACAACCGAGTATATGAATTGAACCCTGTGTGCGCCTAAGTTGAATAACTGGAGGCTATTTCTTTTCACCCTTTACATTACATTTCTTTTTGATTCTTCAACTCCTTCTTTCTCCGATTCTCATTTTCTCCTTTTTTATAATCATTCCTAAGGACTTCTAACACTAACTAATGGTAGTGTCCTTGGGTAGATCCCTCCGACTCCCGCGGATCATGGGACGATTATTCCTAACCTTAGTCACCTTATAACTCCATGACTATCCTATGTTTGCCATTATAACCTTGTAAGTAAAAATATCTCTCAAAGGGTTTGTAGATGAAAAACATGTTTGAACCACGGTGAGAGATAAGTTTTGCATAAATACTCCCTCCACATGTGCTTAATAGTTTTAATGGTTAAATGCACGGTGAGGAAAGAAGCGACTTTTTGAATTGATCCACTAAAGATAGACAATCTCCGCGAGACACGGTTCGTTGAATAGTTAAAGAGATACATTGTCGCTTTTTAGGTGACAACTAGCTCTAATAACTACCTTGAAGGTGTAGACAAACCTTGGAAGGTTGCCAAACCCGTCGAGTTCATGTCTATCAAAAGTTTCTCGAATGGTACTTTACTCGAGACAAGTCCTTTGTGAGACACGTTTACATCACTAGCGAACTAGCTTGAAATTATTACCCGTCCGGGACAAGTCTTTTCGAGTTGCGAGGCAGTTAAGGATCGTCAATTCATTGGTTAAGTCTTTGCACGAGAAAGCCAAGGGCTTGTACATGTTGCATTACAAAACATATTTCTTATCACACAATTTCTCCCCTCAAAATGGCATATAAGATGTTATTTTGAAACATTTTGAGACTAAATATGACCATTTTGAGTGTGCGGGAAGAGTGACCATCGTGAACAATTTGTGAACAAAGTTTTCATCAAATACTCCCCTCAACTAGTGATATAAGCGGTTGAGGTTTTGAAATCATATGGGAAGTACTTGTCTTTTGAGCAAAACCTTGAAAAGTGAAAGGTTTGATAGGTTTTACTCAAAAATAAGAAGCTTTCGCTCCTTTTATAAGGATTGCACCGAGGCGTACCACGTGGTCCTTTCTTGACAATTGCGGGTTGTATTGTTATGTGTGCACAAGCCATTCACATATATAATCATACATCCAAAATTATATGAAGGAAACCAATTAAGGAGTACCGGAAGTGCGGTGATATTCCTGTGAGTGCTGCGGGCGTTGAAAGCCGATGATGTTTCTCTGAGTCGACCACCAACATAGCTCTCCGGTCGTCTCGAATCGATCCCTTCGAACAACTGTTCATCAATCATAGTGATGATCGCCTCACATTCCTCCCTGTCACGAGAGTTCGGTAGCTTAGATTCCCGACCTTGAGACGATATCCTTCAATCATGCGCCAATCCATCCCTAACCATCTTCAAGGTATGATCCCGAATTTGTGGAGCTCACTACACGCCATTAAGCGGTTCTGCGAAGTTCACTGCGTAAACAATGCCGAAAGGTTTCTTCGATGGCGTGAGTTGTGTGGTGGTTGATGTCGAGGAAGATCTAGGCGTGGTGGAGTGAAGTTTACACGTTTACGATATGATTCAACGACCATCCGAATGTCTTCGACACGTTCTTTGATCACAATGCGTCTAATGAAGATGAGCCGACTTGATAAATTCACGTTGAACTTGATCGAGAATTGTCGCATACGACCACCATGCTTTGGCAAGGTACAAGTCTTCGATGTCGTTGAGGACAAGTTCTCAAAGTCGACCTCCGAGAATTCATAGTCTGTTCATCTTGTCGTTTGACTATGATATTCTTCAAGAATGTGTAGTCCCACTTAGACTTGAGATCAATGTGTTTGATGGCTACGATGTCCTTGGAGCTATACACTTCATGTTGAGACTTCGAACCGAGCGACACGTAGTAGATTCTTGACGTTCGTGCCAATGATGAATCCCATACAATGCATCTTGGTCGTATGCTTGCGTTGTCGAAAACAAGTGAGTTGCGTTCCTCGATAGCTATGCGTTTGAGTAACAAGCATTTGGGAATGGAAGAGTCAAAGATGTAGCGTATTTTCGTGAACCATCGCCACCATGGAGAAGAAAATCCGGTCTTTGTTGAAGAAGTGTCTGAAAGAATCCTTGGTTCTTCGGTTGGCGATTGTTGGTAGAGGTTTGGTCCGGTCGATGTAATATGGAGGGTTGTTCCGTTTAGTGAAGTCGATGTTTGCTTTCGGGTTGAGCCAATCCATGTTGTTAGACATGGCTCGAGCAATGTTTTCAAGGTGATATTCAACCTCGATTGCACTTTCCGAGCTATTTTTCAACGAGTATGAATCGTCATTCTTGATGCGCTTCAACTCGGATTTCGTCATCTTCTTCACACGGAATCGTTCTTGCAAGATTTTGCATGCTCCAAGGTACTACCGTCTACCAATTCTTGACCTTCTTGGGTAGGAGTGTCGTTAACAAGTGTGGAGAACCATTCAAATTCTGCGGTTGTATCGACATCTAGCCATGATCGACATCCGTTGAGTCGTCTTTTTCTTGCTTTTAGAAGGCCTTGATGATGATTCGGGTTTCTTCACTTGTTTGGGAGAGGAGGGTTGTTGTTGGGGCTCAGGACCTCTTCATCGTCACCACCCGTATACTCAAAGTGATCACCGGTTTTCGAGTCAAGGTGGTAACTCGGAATCATCCCGAGGTTTATCGGTGGAAGACCGTGGTGGAGAGGTCTTTGTTGTGAAGAAGTTCGTTGTGGAGGAGGTGACATAGATGTAGATTGACCGATCGCTTCGGCGTTTAGGTGCGAGTCCTTATCCTTATCATCGTCATCTCTTGGCGTTTGGGTTGATCGACCGACTCCTTGCATGATGAGGCGGAGTTGAAAAGCAAGTAGACCTTCGAAAATTTAGCTTCATCCGAAGTAAGCGTTCGGATCGCTTTGACATTTGCATCACTAGTTTAGCGATTAACTTCAGTTCGTAGAGATCGACTTCTTTGGCCATTGTATGTTTAACCAATGCGACGATGTTAGGGGTGAGTTATGCGGAAAATATTTCTCTAGTCACACCGGGGCGATGTCGAGAAGAAACTTGTGGGTTTGTTCTCTTGTCGACTTCTCCGGTTCCTTTTGGACTTTAGGGCGAAATCACAAGGTACTTTTGAGTGTAACCTTCAATCATTTCATTCGAGTTCCCACGGCGATGACTTCTCATGAATTCTGAATAGCTTTCCTTTCCTTTTGCATCTTTTCATTCTCGTTATCTGATCTTTGTATGTGATCGACAAAGAAATTGACTTCTTGTTGAGCACGTCTTTCTTTCGACTTGTTTGATGACTTTGGTAATCCGTTCATGAGCTTGAGAAATCCAAGATTTAGGTGGTTTCATCAACGATTTGGATGATGATCCGTTGACTTTGTTGATGGTGGTGGTGATGAATGAGATGAAGAGTCGATGATGAGGAGACATGAGGAGACTTCATGTCCTTAGGAGTTTCGAGGTTTTCTCCTTTGAATGTGTTGGGTTGTCTAGAAGAAACTTTGAGTAATCATCCTCGTCATCCTTAGACTTTTCTTTCTCGGTTCAGTTTCTCAAAATCATACTCAATAGTGTCTTCACAGGCTTTTGTTGTTGCACAAGAGGGTGGCACCACTCCCTTATCGGGTTGATTAACCGATCGGAGATGGTTTAGAGTGGCGGCACCACTTGAGCCTCAGGGCACCCATTTGATCTTTAGCAAATTCAGTGACATTTGAGTGTCGGACATTGTGAAACTTTTTCTGTATGATTTATCCAATTGCTCTTCTTCATCTTGAGCTTTCATCACGAGGTACAAGTCGATAGTCTTCTCTTTTCCTTTAATAGTTTGAGGACTTGGAGGTTTTGATGCTGAGGGGTCTTCATCCTTGCGTTCGGTAGAATGTAATCTCTTCATCTCGTGTCGGTAGCCTCGAGAATCCTCGTCCACGAGTTGTCTTTGTGGTTCAAGTGAAAGGATCGGAGTGGCTTCTAGAGAAGGAACTTTCTTCTTAAGAGTGGGTTCCTCTTTGGAATGGGTTTCTTCTTAGGAACATTCCTTTGACTATCTGTACTTGTGACACTTCCTCGCACTTCCTCTTACGGTTCTCCGACGGTGTTCCGGAAGATTTTAAATCAAGATGACCAACTTTGCCTTGTCTCGATCGCTTCCAGATATCTCTTATGCGTTTGAGCTTTCGACATCTTGATTAGAAGGAAATCGGGAGCGCGACACCTTGTTTCTTTGTGGGCGTTTCCTTGATTACGACAGAGAGAATAGGTTCCAAATCAACATGTCGTGATTGTCGGGGTCATTGAGCCTTTTGGAATATCGGATTAAGTCCAAGAGCTCTTTGTATCAACAGTTTGGTATATCGATGTAGGAATCTTTGAGCCAAGTTTGTTGAGAAATGACATCATGTCATCCCAAATCGAGCTTCAATAGCGATGTGTTTCATGTTGACGAATGCCCAAAATATTTGCGGTTCTATGAGCTTAGGATGCTCATAGCAGCCATCACGACGAAGCAGAGACTTGGTGATGATCATGTAGAGTGTTCTCCATGGTTGAGGAATACTCTTAAGCTCTACTAGAGAGTGCTTGGTGATTACTCAGTAGCCTCGTCATAACCGATATCGATTAAGAATGGAGAGTAAGCTCTTGACGGTGTGGCATAAAGTTTGGTTGGATTGACTTGAGGAATAAGGAGAGCGACCTTAAGTCTTGGTGTAATAGTGACTTGTTTGTGGTTGAGTCCTTTATTACAGATCCTTCCTTTGCCCTTTCCATAGTGTTCAGGCTGTTGGATGTAGATCTCGTGAATGGTTGCGAGTTAGTAAGCATGTTACGATATGGATGAGTCCTCGAGAATATCGATAGCGATGAGACATGAAGATTGAGCAAGTGAGGGTGTCAAAGTCAACACGGAGGTTATTCTTTCCAATCTTCATTGGATAGCCATGAGGATAGATATCGACAATGGAGAACTTGGTGCATCCACATTCATTTGTTCGACCATGTCGTGATGCGAAATAACATTAGCCAAAAGAACCAACATATCGAGAGACATAATGTTAGTCAACGAAGGTCTTATTGTCTAGTTATTGAATGTATAATGATAATGATTATTCTGAGTCCTAAGTCACTTGTATGTTCAATCAATGAAGTCGTGAAATGTTTCAGTGAGTTAGTTAACTTTAAGTTTTAAAGTTTATTTTATCACTTATTGTTCACAACATATCAAGCGATTTAAGTTTATTAGTGACATTTTAGGATTCGTGATGATATGATTCGTTTATTTACAAGTTTGTACAAGTAACAATTCATCATGAAGGTCAATCCATGGTTAGCGTAGTTTTGGTAAAGATACGGCGTGAGCGAGAATAATATATGTTTGGCGTAAACTCACGCGTAGACCCCAACTTACGGCGAAGAAATGTTACGCGTGGGAAAAGGAATCCTTATGCGTAGAGTCTATGCGTGAGGCATATATAGTCCTTACGCGTAGGCTACTCGTGAGAGTTGACCTTAAGCGTGGGGTCCACGCATATCCTTCACTGGGATCTGGCGTGGTCCATTGTAGAACCTTAGCGTAGAAGCTACGCGTGAAGATAATCTTCACGCGATAACAATCTCAGCGTAAGGTGATCCTTATCGTGAATAATCAAATGACCTTGATTACGACTTATAAGTGTAGCAATCACGAAATAAATTATCAAATCATCAAAATCAGCACATACATTCATTTCAATAACAACACATGGCATGAATTGTGTATAATCGATTCTGGCGTAGAGTATCTTACGCGTAGATTAAACCCTAGTTCTCGGCGTATCAAATCTAGCCATGGATTATGCACCAAAGTTATTACGGTAGTTCAAGAGAGTTGTATGAGCTTATGTACCAAGTATTAACATCTAACTCACGGTGAATCAAAAATACCCAATCTTATGAACCTTAAACCCTAATTTCAAAATCGAATTCATCGGTGTTTACGGGTAGTTATAGAGCAAGGATATGATTAATTCAACATCGTATGAACATAACCCAAACAATATTAAGACCAAAAACACTTCTCATTTGGAAGAACCCAAATCCACGCATAAACCCTAAGTTTCAAAATCAATCAATTCATGTTTACGGGTAAGATTTGAGGATAAAGATATTATCATTGATGCTAAATACACGCTTTGAAACAATCCTTTTAACCACAAACACACAATCTTGATTATATGATCATACACTTATCGTAGATCATAAAAGCGAGATTATACATAGTTTTAACCGTTGGATCTTTGAAAATTCAAAACCATTGCTTAAAACATGTTGTAAACGCAGAATCACTTACAAAATGATGATCAAACACGGTTTGAAGATTGATTCTTGTGCGTAGGATATGTTTGGTTGATAGTAATAAATGAGAAGAGTTAAGTTAGGTGGAGGTTTTATTTAAAAATCACTTTAAGTTTTTGAGTTTTGGTCCCTACACCTTCTCCATTTTCATCCAAAGCCTTTTAACTTCCAATTTTGGTTGCTGCGAAGATTTTAGAAACCTTGACGACACTCCCTCGACTTGAGAAAATAATGAAAGGTTATTAATTAAAGTCCGAGGAGTGTCAATGAACCAATTTACCACCATTTGTAAAAGAATCAACCGAGATGTGATAACATGCAAGTACATGATGTTTTGAAGCGGTTAATGGATTATTTTCTCCCCTCAACACTTGATCGGAAAATCTTGAATTTTGAAAGGTTAAAGTGTTGTGGAAGAAATGTACTTGCCATTTTAAAAGAAATAGATGAGGAGAATATTTTTTGTTGTTTTATCAGGTTTTATATTTTTGTATTTTGTTTTTGAAAGAATTTATTTATTTACACAAGATGTTTTGGTGTTTGACATGTTTTTAAGACAGGTTTAAGAGGTCATCCAGTTCCTCTTGAGTCAAACACCTCATACCAATTCGGTGGACCAACTCATTAAACCGGCGGGAGGCAAGGCTTTGTGAGTGATCCGCCAATTGGTATTCAAGACCACAAAGTATAATTCAGCGGTACCTGTCCACATGGTCCTTGATGAAATGATAGCGTAGATCGATGTGCTTTGATTTGAGTGCCGAATCGAGTTGCACGAGATTGCAATGGCACTCCGATTGTCGCATGAGACATCGGATTACATCAAATCGTAACCATAGTCTTTGAGTTGTGTTCTCATCCAAATGACTTGAGCACAACACGCGACATGGCTACATATTCTCGCCGATTGATGACGGTGATGTACAATCCGCTTCTTTGATTGCCAAGACACCGGTTTATCACCGAGAAATTGTAGAGCTCTCAAGTACTTTTCCTCGAGTCTAAGCATCCTGCGTGATCGTGATCTCGAAAAAGCTATTAGTTCAAAACCGAATCCTTGGATACGGATCCCCAAATTAATGGTTCCCTTTATGTATCGGAGGATTCTTTTAGCCTCGAGAGGTGAGTTTCAGTTGGTCGTGACGATAACGGGAGCATAGATACGGCTAAAGACAATATCAGTCTCGCTAGTGTTAGATACATGAGGACCCAATAATCTTTGCGGTTTGGTGGGGTCAACTAATTTCCCATGTAAATCGACATCTAGCTTCTTGGTATGAGCCATTGGTGTGGCATAAGTATCACGGTATTCATTCCAAATTTGTTTAACAGTTCAAGGGCATATTTGGGTGACTCAAGAAAATACCACGGGTGATTGATGAACTTGCAGTCCTAGAAAGAGCGTAAGTTCACCCATCATGGACATTTCAAAATTTTTCTTCATGAGGTTTGCAAAGCGATTGAAAACTTTTATGTGTTGACCCAAAATGATGTCATCCACGTAAATTTGAACAATTAAGATGTGTGCCCGTGATATTGTATGAAAAGAGTTGGGTCAACCGAGCCTTTGGTGAAATTATTGGCAATGAGGAAAGATGATAGCTTATCGTACCATGCCCAGGGGCTTGTTTGAGACCATAAAGAGCTTTGTTCGGTTTGTAGACATGGTTCGGGAACTCGGGATCAATGAATCCATCGGGTTGGTGACATAGACCGTTTCTTTAAGTTGCCCATTGAGAAGCGCCGTTTGACATCCATCGATAGACCGTCATGTTCATGTGAGCATGACGCAAGAAATATCGAGCGACCTCAAGGCGAACAACCGGAGCAAAAGATTCTTCAAAGTCTATCCTTCTTCCCGACGATAACCCTTAGCAACTAGTCGTGACTTGTTTGGATGACATTCCTTGACATCAATTTGTTTTCCAAATCCATTTTAGACCAATAGCGTAGACCCTGTTGGTCTTTCAATCGATTCCCATACTTCAAGGCGTTTGAATTGGTTGAGTTCTTCTTGCATGGATTCAATCCGGTTGTCTTTTGTCATTCGTCTTTAATGTTTTAGGTTCGATTGGCGGACGGTGAGTGCATAAATGCGGTGTTCACCATCCGAGTGAAGACGTTGTCTCGTAACGTTGGTTGATTCGGGTTGCCAATGATGTTAGCGAGGATGGTCTTTTGTCCATCTATGTGTAGAGGTTGATGTTGGTATACATTGTGTAGATTACGAGGATTCAAATGGTTTGTTGAAGATTCCGCAACATCCGTGCGGCGCATCTCATTAGCAAACGGGTTGAAGAACATTTGGATCAAAATCTGCGGTGGGGGTACATCATGAGTATCATCGGTGGTTCATCATTGTTGAAGCGGTGTGTTCAGCTGTTGTGTTGGAGTCAATTGGTGTAGGTGCATCTTCAACAAAGAGTTGTTGTAGCGGTGTATCGGTATAGGAATATTATCGGGTTGTGCGGTGAGCTTGCGGATACACCAGAGCACGTTCATCAATATCGTCCGTAACGTAGGAGCAAATAACCTTTCCATTTGTTGTGAGTTAATGAGGGCTTTCTTGGTGATGATGGGGTTGAGGAAGTTTAAGCGGTTGTGACCGGGTTCTAAGTCGTTATACTCGGAAGCCATTTCGTGAGTTCATCGAAATGAGCATGAATCGCTTCCATAACCTCCTTAGTTCGACGATTCCAGTTGAAACCTTTAGAATTGTCACGAGATCCAATAAAGACTCCAATATCGCCTTTTGCTTTTAGCTTTCCAAAATCATCACGATCATTATTCGGATAGCAAAGGGATCCAAATACATGAAAGTGTTTGAGGTTCGGTTTGTAGTTGTGGACTAGCTCAAAAGGTGTTTTGTTGTGGCGTTTTGTGATCATAGAACGGTTTGAGTATAGCATGCAGATCGACACGCCCATAAGTAATCTGAAGTTTAGCATTGATTAACATTGTTCTTGCAACTTCCACTAACGTTCGGTTTAGTCTTTCAACAACTCCGTTTTGTTCGGTGTCCGTGCGCATAGATGTTTGATCTTGAATTCCACTTTCTCATAAAATTCACGAAGGTTTTGTTAACAAATTCGGTTCCTTTGTCTGTCAGAATAATCCGGCGGTGTTGCGGAGTCGAACTCAGATCTTTGTGAAAGGTGATGATCATTTGTGGAGCTTGGTCTTTGCTTGAAGAAAATAGACCCAAGTCCATCGTGAGTAGTCATCAACAATTACTAAAATGTAGCGTTTGCCGTTGATCGTTTGCACACGACGGGCCACACAAATCCATGTGAAGAAGATGAAGCACATCTCGAGAGTGTGTTCCACCTTTGAAGGAAAATGAGCACGAGTGCTTTTCCCTTGTTCACATCGAGCAAAGGTGATCTTTTGAATACTGGAATGGTGGGAGTCCTTCAACTAGTTTGTGTCGAGCAAGGTTGGTGATGGTTTGAAAGTTTAGATGTGAGAGACAGCGGTGCCATAGCCAAGATTTTGTTGATGTTGCCTTAGAAAGTAAGCGAGATGGGAGAGGAAGCAACCATGTCTTGCATAGAGATAGTGTAGAGACTAGAATTACGCGAGCGGACATAAGGTCGTTTCCTTGTAGATCACGAATGAAACAAGTTTTCTCCACGAAGCAACCTCCAAATCTCCATCACAAAATTGACCTCTCGAAAGCAGTTGTGACCGAGGCCTTCCACATAGTAAACCCTGCGATTTCGATGTTCCCATTAACATAATCTCCGTAGCCCATGATGGTGCAAGTGATCGTCCCGAATCGGCGGTGCAATGAACTTTGCAATAAAGTTTGATAGCAGTTTAAGGTTGCTGTCATGTGTCGGGAACATCCGCTATCAACAATCAGAGAATGATCTCGTATCACGCATTACACATGCAGACACGGATGGAATGGAAGTAGATGTGGAACCCGAAATGTTAGAGGGTTCCAAAGGTGTATTAGATATACACATTCATGAGTTTAGGAATCCATTTAAATCCTAGTGTGTTATATATCCATTTTGCCATCTATAACTACTCTTTGCTTTAGTCTTAGTGAAATCACTAGGTGGTACAACATTCTTAGGAGGTGTAGCGGGAGCTACTGTGATAGCAATGGTTGCCTTAGAATCTAAAGATGGTGGTTTACCAAGCACAGACTTAGAATGATTAGTTGGCCTAGAGGTATTCCGATTCTTAGGATTCCGGAATCTAGAGATTATAGCTTTAGCAACACATTTGTCATGACAATCGAATTCATACTTTTTGACAAATATCACAAGGTGCATCGATGAATATCAAAGGTACTTAACGGTTTAGCATTCGTTACATCACTATTTCTATTACATTTGCCGACGCAACATCTATAGTGGAAGTAACATGAGTTTTATTCGAGTCCTAGGGTGTTCTTCTACTTTAGCATTCCTTATTGATCTTTTCTTAGGTCGCAACTTCTATTCTTCGTTTGGGTGCTCTAGGTGTGAAGTGCGGACGTTTGGAAAAGGTGCAACTATTCTGTTTGAGAGGGAAACACATTAGCAACTTGTGATTTGGCGGTGGGAATTCTAGGTTCACGATTACTAAGTGTGTGGTGGTGCTAATCTCTTAATCACGATGGCGGAGTAGTTCATACTTTCCTAACATTTCCGTAACTTAGAGATGGTGTGAATCGGATCTTGATTTTCAGAACGAATATTACCAGCAAAATTCATGACTTCTCTAGTGTGAGCTAGATAGTGATCAAGTTCATTAGATGCTTCATCTCGAGTCTTTTTGAGTAAATCAAATATGACACCATATTCCTGTTTAACTGTTAAAAGTTCTTGTTCATATTTTGAGATTTGACTTTTCAAAGACACGTTTTGATCATCCAGTTGAACAATTTTAGGATCAGAAGATTTTGCACTTAATTGAGCGATTTTCTTTTGAAAACTAAGTTGATGGTTGTGAATATCTTTTTCACACCATTGAAGACGACGTTTTGCATTGTGAATTTCCGTGTGTAATCGTTTATTTTACGCTTTTAAAGACTCGATCCGAAGCACATTATCGGTGTTTTCCATGATTACATGATGTCAACAATATCGCGAGAGATATGATCGGATGCATGTGCAACGAATAGAATAGCACAACATTATGGATATCAACGGATAACATCTTCCAAGAGTCGATCAACATCTTTTCTCAACGGTTTTTTTCCGTTTTGTGTTAGTAATAGATGTTTCATTTTCTCGAAACGTTTTCATTACCCAAGTTCCTTATGAAAATCCTTTTCCTGTGCAATTGCACAACTTTTCAAGTTTTAACATTAGGTAAAAGATTTTTCGAAAATGTCTCTTTGTTCTCGCGAGGCGATTGAAAATGTTCAACTTTTATTTCGGATCGATATTCTATCTCATGTTGTAAAATTTTGAGGTCACCATGAAAATGTCAAAATATCGAAGAATTTTTCGATTTTCGGGTTGTGAGTTTACTTCGCTAATGGAAGGTAAAGGACCATAAGTTTGTGCAAAAGCTGTTTTGGGATTAACAATAGAAGACTGTGTGTTTTGATGATAACCTTGGTGTGTTAGAAGAATCCGTTGGTGTGACGAAAGTGACCGCTTTTCATAATTAAAGGTTTGTTGTAAACAACGTTTTTTAATTTTGATCGACTCTAATCTTCGCATCTAATTCCTCTTGTGATGGTATTCAACAACACTCATGACAAATATTATCAATTTTGTATTGTGCCTTCGGAAATTTCGTGATTTGGGTTGAATGTTTTTAGTGAAAGCTTTGGTTTATGTCGACTAGATTTTTCCATATCCATTTGGATTAGGTTTTAAGGTAAACTTTTCTATAGTCATTCTTGATTCACCATGTTTGTAAACAATGTTTTAAACTCTTTAATTTTGTTTTGCAAACCGAGAATTTCGCGCAAGAAGGTCATCTACCCGATTCGTTGAATGCTTTTTGTATCACGGAGAACTGCTTTTGACAATTTAACAACTCACTTTAGCTTTTGATTTTCCAGGTGAGGCGTTAATTTGCTTTTTATGTTCATGTTTCATTGTTCTAATTCGGACAACAAAGCATTCTTCGAGGCGGCTAGATCACGCATCTGTCTCTAAATATTTTTCGTTTTGATGAGATTTTGCAAAAGCGGCTTCAAAACCTTTTCACAGTTTTCTTGAGTTTTGAAAAAGTTGAGTTGCATTTGTAAACATTCAAAATCCTTGGTTAATGATGCATTTTACTTTTAAGGATTGATTTAATGCATAACATTCCTCCATTTTGATTTGATGGTCTTGAATTAACCGAGCAAAATCCGGATGAGGCACAGATCATCTTGTTCAACGTGAGTCTCAACATGATCATTCTTTAGATCCTCGAAATGCGACCACGAGTCAATTTGATTATCAAAGGGGACCATAAGGTCGTCTTGATCGTCAAATGTAACTGAGGTTAACTTGAAAATCATCGAAAGAAGATGTGAAGACTCATTTGAGCGATCGATCCGTCTTTGGATTCGAGATATTGGCGGAGATATTAGTTCGAGATATGATGATGGTTTGTTCGGCACCGAGACAAGCCATCGATGTCATCACCGGGCTGTATCACTCAAGTGGAGCTCATGCATATTAGCCATCAACATAATGGTTGCATTCGCTGCAAGTCTTCCATATCATCATCGAGTGCGCATCCGCCATAAAGCTCGTTCTTTGTCCGTAAGAGATCCATGCCTTCATCCTTAAGAGCCAAAAGTAAAGCCTCTTTGAAGTAAGCACCGCCCCTAGTCCTTGGCTTTGGGCATGCATTAGCCAGTGTCCTTCTCATTGCGGTTGTAGCATCTAAGACCATTTAACCGATTCTCGAGCATTTCCTTGTTCTACCACTTGAGCTCATTGTTATTCCTACCACAAGATTAAACCCTTGACCACCGCCCATCGACGACCATAATCACGATTACGAACTTCAACACGTCCATTGTTCATGACTTGAGTCCGTGTGTTAGATGAGGAACGAATACGATTGTTGGATTTGTTGGTGTAACGCCAAAAGCATTAGCAATCATCACAAATCCTTGTTGCAATGCTTGAGCGGATCGATTTCCTCGGAGCTTCAACGACATATGCTTGAGCATTGTTGCCGTATGGAACCAATTGATTTTGTTGAGGTTGAGGTTGTTCTTTGTGAAGGTGCGTTTGAAGCGATTGGTTGAGTTCTTTGGTTGAGAGGGATAATTCGCTGAGCATATAAGGCAAGTTGTTGATTGTCCGGTTGTATTTGTTTAGCAATTTGAGCACGGAGAATCCTTTCCGATCAACTTCCTTCTCATGAGGCTTCAAGTAATCGTACAACAATCCATAAGTAGAATGATGCATATTCTTCGCAGCGGAGAAAATGACATACTTCTCCCATTACGGACCAAGACTACTCGGGAACTTAGTATTCACCGCTATTCTTGGCATGATGATGTTGTGTTTATCCAAATCATTGATGATGTCTCGAAAATCGGTGATGATATGACTCAAGTGTCTCTCCGGTTCAATCATGAAGTGTTCATACGCCAAGTAAATTTTGGATTCCAAATCCTCCCGATTGAGTACGAGATCCTTCCATAAGAAGACGAATATGATCCCACATTTTTGTGCGATCTTTTGAGCATCAACACTACGAAGAATTGGGTTTGGTAATCCCAAGAGGATGTATTCCATTGCAAGTTCATCGACTTCATAGTGTAGAAGTTACGTAGCATTTAGATGCAACTTGAGCAATGTTGATTTGTTCATCTCTTGGTGGAACAATGAGGTTGGATCTCGGGTATAGTGACGATGAGGCATCTCAAATGGACCTTCTAAGATAACCTTCTTTAAGAACTTTCCATGTGGCTTCTTGGATCACGTAACCTAAAGAACCTTATCACCCATTGATCGTAGTTTCGGGGTGAGCATTGGAGGTCTATCAGTGATCGACTTCATGAATTGATTGTTGGTCGCTTAAAGCTTCACACATCTTAGCAAACCAAGAGGGTTCCTTCATAGTTGTCCGTGATGGATGTTGATTGAAATCAGTTGTGTAGGGTTGAACTTGAATGCTTGGTTGTGGTTGAACCATTTGTGGTTGTGGAATTGCACCAAGTTGTGGAGTATGTTGCTGATTAAATTGTTGTTGATAAATGGCTTGTTGTTGATTCCATTGTTGATGTTGTGGAGTTAATTGTTGTTGTTGTTGATTATAAGTGTGAGGGAAATAGTTAGAGTATGGTGGTTGAGACATGAAGATAAACTTGTGTAGTAAGAATGGATCTTTGTAGTCGAGTGAACCTTTGTTGATGAAGTATCCTTAGGCGTAGAAATGACAAGAACCAAGTAGGACTTATCGTAAAACACCAAGCGTTCTACGTAACAAGAATAGTTCTGGCGCTGAGGATTTAGCTTACGCGAAGCGTGAAAAATACTAAAGTTACGCGTAAGCGAGTAAGTTAGGCGAGAAAGTTAGGCGAGGATTACCTTGTCGTGGGACTAAGTCTACGCGTAAGATGAATCTTAGCGTAATATTTTCTACGCTGTAAGCTTATGCTTAAGCGTAAGATTGGGTTTTATCCCAGTGATCTTTACACTTCAAAGTGCAAAGATATCCAAAGTCGACGATTTTGAGACTTATCCAAGTAAGAAAACACGGAATAAACCGAGAATGAAGATCAAACCAAGGATAAAGTTATGCGTAGAATTAGGGTTTTGAAACGCGTAGTTCTACTCGTAACTTTGATTCTATCCAAATGTGTTTCTAAACCGTTTTGTGTGATGAAATAGCTTCAATATCACCAAAATAACACAAAAGTGTGAAACTTGATGATCCAAAGCTTCTAAAACAGTTGTCGTAGGATAACACCCTCGATAAAAACTAGCTTAAAACCAAGGAAAACACGTAAAGTTCCAAACTTTTGCCAAAACCAATAGTTTAACACCTAATAACGTTGAAAGTACAAGAATCTTGGATTCAAAGTGTAAAAATTAGTTTTAAGCGCACTAAAGATTATGTTATCTTCTGCGTAAACCCAAACCAAAACTTCAAAACAAACGAGTACACCCAACTATTTGGCGATTGATACCACTGTTAGGTCACTAGTTTTACAACACAAGCTTATAGAGAAAGAGATGAAGGCGATTGAACAAGTATCAAACACACACACACACAATATAGTATACGGTTAGGCGTAGAGAGCATGTGAAAGAAATAACTTGAACAACCAACCCTCAAATGAGGGTTTACAATAGTTTATATAGGCAAGGAGCTAGGGCAACACTCCCTCTCCTTCCCTATTCCTTATTGGGCTTGGGCCTCGACTTATGGGCCTTCTACATAAGTCGGACCTTAAACAAAACATAAAGGCCGAATAAAGCTACCTATTACATATGAAATATAAATACTTGAAATCTTGTTTAGGAGTGATTCCAACACCTCATTGGCTACGAGACTTATCGAGCACGAAGACCAGTTGAATGAGCTCATGGCACATTATGATGAGATTCCACTAGTTAGGATAGAGAGCTTGGAGGAAGAAGTCGAGAACCTCGTGGTAGGTCGCTACTCCATTGAGATTGTGTTTGATATGATGAGTACCCATTGTGGAGGCGAGAGGGCCGTTAACCAATTGACTCGGAGATTGGAGACTACTATTCGAGATGCTAGTACTTTGAGAGAGGCGCCTTGGGTCGAGAGAGTCCCACATCACGAGCTTGCATCCGCTCATGCTCACACCGCTATTCGGAGGAGAGGATTGATGACCTCGAGGCGAGAGATCGAGCCCGTGAGCGGCGGTCCGAGACTTGACGACCATGGTTGAGGAGATTCGTCGTCGTCGGGGATGACGCGCCGGAGATGCGTAAATCCTAGTCATCTTTATCTTAGTATGTATCATAAAGCCGCCATATGAGGCATTAAGGCTTGTATCTTTTGGTTTGTAACCTTGGAACAAGAATTATGATGATGTAACTTTTGGTTGTGAACAATACTATGTATCGATGTATTCCATGGTTGTATTTCTATTATTCGATGTTATGATATTATTCCTCGGTGATGTATGCCGAACCAATCCTTATGTCCTTATACATATATTATGATTTATTGAGAAAAATCATATTCATATCATATCATTAACTTAAAGTGGTAACTGGACTATTATGATATGTATAATATGAAATCGGTTTATCATCGATCGATAATTTCTTAATCTTGGTATTTATTCTTGGAAATTTTAGAAAAATGGTCAAGAAGAAAGCTACCTCATCCACCATCACTCATGACTATTCGTAAAATGGTCATTGAAAGTGTTAAGTGACTATAGCACAACATGTCACCGATCATCGCTAGAGCCAGTGAACGCATTGAAGGTGAACGAATTGCCCAAGAGGCACGTGAAGTCAAATCGCAAGAGAAGCGAAATTGCAAGAGAAGTCGAGAACGCCCGAATCGCTCGAGAGGTCAAGTCGAGCGCGTGTCGCTCAAAGCATGTGAGGTCAAGCTCGCATTCTGTGAAGAGAATCGTGTCGCATGAAGTCGCACGTCTTCTTGAAATGGCAAACTCAAATGCAACTAACACTCCAACAAATCAAAGTGAGTCCACCGAACTGCAAATGTAATTACAAAGAGTTCATGAACCGCAAGCCGACATTCTTCAAGGGCTTTGAAGGTGCTATTGGTTTACTTCATTGGTTTGAGAGAACCGGATCGTATTTCTACTAAGTTCTCGCATGATAATTGCAAAGTTAAGTTTGCGAATGGAACTTTGTTAGAAGATCGTTATCTTGGTGGAAAGGCCATGCTCAACCAATTGGAATGGAAGAAGCTTGTAAGATTTCATGGTCGATCCGAAACAACATTAATGAAACAAGATGCGAGAACCGAGATCAAGAAACTCGAAGATGAGTATTACCACTTGGTCGCTAAAGGTAATGATCTCAAGACATACTTCAAGAGATTCCATGAGTGAGAGCTCTATGTCCTCATTTGTTTCCCACCAATGAAAGCTTTTGGAAGCTTTGATCGGAGGTTTACCTCAAGCATCAAGGAGATGTCATCGCTTGAATCCAAAACTGTTGAAGAAGTTGTCATTGTATCCCACCGCCTTATGGAACCAATACTAAAGCTTGCAAATGCACAAGGCTCAAGTGACAACAAAAGAAAGTTTGATGATCGGAAAACCTCAAATTCCAACCATCATCGGGTCTAACAACGACAATCGAACAACAACAACCAATATCACCGCGAAACCAACACCACAATCGGCAAAGCCGAAGGCAAGAAGCCGCAAGGGCTTATGCTGCACCCTTCTTTGGAAAAGGGTATGTGGACCACATCCCGATGTAACGGATGTTTGATGCACCATTCGGACCTTGTCTTGTGAAGTGCGATAAGTGCAACAAGGTAGGTCATCAAGGTAAGCATTGCCAAACCACGGAAGAGGCAACACCGTGACAAACATGACTGCTATGGATGTGGAGAACCGGTCATTTCAAGAGTCAATGCCCAAAGTTAAATGTCGTTCAAACAAACAATGCGCGTGCAAGAGTGTACATGTTAGGAGATGGAGATGCACGTTGAACCCCGACATTGTGACGGGTACGTATTCTCTTAACAAACATCTGCAAAAATCTGTTTGATTCGGGAGCGGATAAGAGTTTTGTATCTACCGCTTTTGCACCATTACTTGAAATATCCCCAATCGCCTTAGATACAACTTATGAGATAGAACTTGCCGATGGGAAAATAATAGGAACCAACACTGTAATCCGTAATTGTCCTATTCAATTACAAGATCACTCGTTCCTCATAGATCTTTTGCCAATCAAACTTGGAAGTTTCGATGTCGTAATTGGCATGGATTGGTTGTCCAAACACCGTGCTAGGATTGTTTGTGACGAGAAAATCGTTCATATCCCGATCAACGGTGAAACCTTAGTCATCCAAGGAGATCAAAGTAGAAAGTACTTAAGTATCATATCCCGTGCGAAGTCAATAAAGTACATGGAAAAGGATGTTATGCCTTCTTAGCTCAAGTAACGGAAAAGAAGTCGGAAGAGAAACGACTAGAGGATGTACACGTAATCAAGGAATTTTCCGAGGTGTTTCGGAAGATTTGCTGGACTCCCACCGCTCGACAAGTCGAATTTCAAATCGATCTTATTCACGGAGCTACTCACGTAGCACGAGCACCGTGCCGTTTAGCACCCTCGAAATGCAAGAGTTATCCAAACAACTAGAAGAGCTATCCGAGAAAGGATTCATTAGACCAAGTTCCTCACCCCGGGAGCACCGGTATTATTCGTTAAGAAGAAAGATGGACCATTCGGATGTGTATCGATTATAGAGAATTGAACAAGCTCACAATCAAGAACCGCTATCCTTACCAAGAATCGATGATCCGTTTGATCAATTACAAGGCTCGAGTGTATATCGAAGATTGATTTAAGATCTGGATATCATCGATTCGGGTAAGAGAAGAAGATATACCCAAGACCGCATTTAGAACTCGATATGGCCATTATGAATTCCAAGTAATGCCATTCGGTTTAACTAATGCACCGTTTGTGTTATGGACCTCATGAATAGAGTGCGCAAACCATATCTGGATAACCGTCATTGTGTTCATCGACGATATTCTTATCTACTCTCGTAATAAAGAAGAACATGCGAGAACATTTGAAGTCCATCACGAAGTTACTCAAGGATGAAAAATTGTACGCAAAGTTTTCCAAGTGTGACTTTTGGATTGAGAGACGGTCAATTTCTTGGTCATGTGATCGACGGTGAAGGAATCCATGGATCCTCAAAGATTGAATCATTAAGAATTGGCCATGCACCCACTAACCCCATCGAAATTGTCAATTCTTAGGACTTCTTTGGTTATTATCGAAGATTCATCGAAGGTTTCTCGAAAATAGCTAAACCATTGACCGAGTTAACCCGTAAAACGAAGAAATTCGAATGGGGAGACGATCAAGAATCATCTTTTCAACTCCTAAAGAACAAACTTTCAGAAGCACCTATCTTGGCACTACGGAAGGAGCCGAAGATTTTGTAGTATATTGTGATGCTTCACACATGGGTTTAGTGATTGTTCTCATGCAAAGGAACAAGGTGATCGCTTATGCGTCACGACAACTCAAAACTCATGAGAAGAATTATACTACTCACGATCTAGAACTTGGCGCCGTGGTATTTGCACTCAAATTATGGAGACATTATCTCAGACGGAACCAAGTGTATAGTGTACATCGATCACAAAAGTCTTCAACACATCTTAGATCAAAGGAATTGAATATCGTCAACGTCGGCTCGAATTGCTTAGTGATTATGATTTGCGAGATCCGTTACCATCACGGAAAGGCAAACGTTGTTGCCGATGCCTGAGCGTAAAAGATCGCCTAAGCCACTTAGAGTGAGATCATTGGGAATGGTAATCAATTCACCCCTACCATCGAAAATTCTTGAAGCTCGGATCGAAGCCCTTAAAGAGAAAATAGGCGAATGAGAAGATTTATGGCATGTCAAGAATGAGAATGGATTTGTGAAGAGATCGGACGAAACGCTATGTTTCAAAAATCAAGTTGATTCCACTATTTGAGGTATCCGAGAACTCATCATGCATGAATCACATAAATCAAGTATTCCATACATCCTGGTCCCAACAAGATGTATCAAGATCTAAAGCTTTTGTCTTGGTGGCCTAATATGAAGGTCGATATCATTGTCAGATACGCCAAGAATGTTTGACATGCTTGAAAGTTAAAGTCGAACATCAAAAGCCATCGGATTGCTAACTCAACCGAACTTCCTATGTGGAAATGGGAAAGAATCACAATGGACTTCATCACAAAATTGCCAAAAACTTCTAATGGTTTGACACCATTTGGGTTATTGTGAGACCGTCTTACAAAGTCCGCTCATTTCTTGCCAATCAAGGAGAACGACGAGATGATTACACTCGCTAGATCGTACATCAAAGAGATTGTTTCTCGTCACGGTGTACCAATCTCTATCATATCCGACCGTGATAGCCGATTCACCTCAAGATTTTGGCAAACGCTTCAAAAAGCCATGGGTACCAACTTAGATATGAGTACTGCGTACCATCCTCAAACAGATGGACAAAGTGAAAGAACGATCCAACTACGGAAGACATGCTAAGAGCATGTGTGATTGATTTCGAAAAGGATGGGATAAGCACTTACCGGTGAATTCTCTTACAATAAGCTTATCACGCCAAAGATTAAAGCTGCTCCTTTTGAAGCGCCTATGGAAGAAAATGCCGATCGCTTGGTTCTTTGGGCGGAAGTTGGAGAAGTACAACTCACAGTCCCGAAATTGTCCAAGAGACAACAGAAAAATAATGCAAATTGCAAAGATTGCAAGCATTCGAGATAGACAAAAGAGCTACGCAGATGTTCAAGAAAACCAATGGAATTCCAAGTCGAGACCGTAATGCTCAAAGTATCACCACAGAGTGGATGGTCGATTTGGAAAACGAGGAAAGCTCAAACCTCGATACATCGGGTCATTCAAAATTCTTCAAAGAATTGGTCCAAGAGCATATAAACTTGATCTTCCCAAGAACTTAGCCGAGTACATGACACGTTCCATGTCTCAAATCTTAAGAAGTGTCTTTCGGATGAAACTCTAGTCGTACCACTCAAGGACATCCACTCAATGACAAACTTAGCTTTGTCGAAGAACCGTCGAGATCATGGGATGAGAAATTAAGAGGCTTAAGCAAAGCCGCATTCCTATCGTTAAAGTTCGATGGAATCATAAAAACGAGGTGCGAGTTCACAGGGGCGCGAGGATGTAATGCGCCCAAGTATCCCCACCTGCTCATCTAGATCACCCATGACCTCTGCGAGTTTAACCGCGGACGCGGTTCTCTTAAGGGTAGGTATCAGAAGCTCCGGAAAATTTCAATGTACTTAACGCTTTAATAAGGAATTAAACACGATCTATTTCGTCATGAAATTTTCTCAACATCACATTTGCATATCATTTGGCATATGCATGATCAACGCAACTTGAGCGTTCATAAAAGACACCGTTGTGATCTAAATAAATTCCCCACGATCTTGATAACCTTAAAACACGTAATGAATACATAAAAATTTGTAAAAATACGAATTTAAATATAACAAAAATATGTAAAATTAGTATCGGGCCTCGGAACTCATTGGACTTTATTTCGCCTCGTGACCCAACCCGATTCGTTAACGGGCCTTACGAATGGATCACGCCCCATGCCATTGGGCCTCGTCTTCACCCGAGCCCACGCGCACTATGTCAAAAGGCCTTGGGCCTGAACATGCTTCATAATCAACATTAAAAAAAAAAAAAAAGCCCACACACCCTTAGCATATATTGAGGGCCTGAATTCCAAGCCCAAAACCAATTAGTGTTTTCTTGTTTCCTGTAGTCATTCGAACGAGAAAGGAATAAGAGAAGAAACAAAATTCAACCAAGTAGTCAAGGTCCATTTTCCCCTCCCCATGCTCCTAACTTGTGTATAATGCTACAAAAGGAGACAAAGCTTCACCTTAGGACATCCTAAGCAAATAAAAAAATACCTAAGCTAAACTAAACCCACTTTGACTCAACCAAGACTTTATAAACCATGGGTCCTTCGCTGCTATCACTCTCGACAGGAACACAAGATGAAATTCACAAACACTTACTTTGACCTTGATCCCTTGCGTGTAGACATGAACAAAAGGAGACAACACCTCCTCTTGAGCCACCCTAAGTATTAAACAACTCCCCTAGGACTTCCCTTGACCACTTTTGACTTGGTTAACCACCAAGTAATATGTTTTCTTCTTCCATTGTGACATGACAACACCAAACATGCCCTTGTTCTTAGCCGATCCTAGCATGCATGCTTATGGACTTCAAAATTCTTTTTACTTCTTTTCCTTGAGTCCTAGGAACAACATGAATAAAATAAACAAGTTACCATGCTTTGCTTCACTATAAAAACTACACACATGCATAACTTTCATCACAACTCAAACACTTCACACTATTTTTCCTTGATTTCTGTCGATCAAGAAGAGAGGAAGAAAAGGGTATTGGATTATTAACAACTAAGAAACTGCTTGGGTATAACATTGTGATCACTTGGGGTACATTCGGTTTAGTTTTTCTTGGCGTCTCACTCCTCGCTTGAGTCTCACATCCCTCACATACTAGTAAGTATTTCAACCTATTTCAACTCGGAATATTAGTTGTAGAACGTAAACAATGCTTAACTCACTTCATTTAGTGTTTCGTTTAAAATGTTATATATATCGAAACTTCGTTAAAACTTCTTAACTAGGTAACTTAACAACATAACTTGAAATGAACTCTCGTGCCATGTTCGTTTGATTATGAGTCATGTTTCGGTTAAGTAAAACTTGTGTTGTCGCTTGAAAAACCATGGCACATTAGAACTAAGATGCTTAACAAGTTGAGAAGAAGAAGAAATGGAAACAAAATAAAACCATGCATGACCACGACCACAGTAGCCAATATACAAAGATTTAACACAGAAACTAGTCGATATATATAGCATGTAACGTAGAAATAAAACACAAAAAGAGCCTAGCTCAGTTGGTTTGGTGCGTGTTGCCTTGGACGAGAGGTCCCTAGTTTGATTCCCACTTGTAGCACTTTTTCCTTTCTTTTTTTTTTATAACTTTCACAGCTTGGCACAATATACCCCTCTACTTCCAATAAACTTATAACTAAATAAAGTAAATATTTAAAAGTGTAACAAAAGTTAATTTTATAAAAATCAGTTTTACCGAGGGACTAAAAGTGTCAAATCTGAAAACTTTAAGCATATGATATTTATGGGGTACAAAGTGTCATTTTCTAAAAGTTTAGGGACTAAACTCGTACTTTTTGTAACTCGAGGGTAAAAAGTGTAAATTTGGGAAAAGTTTAGCAAAACTTATGATTTCATTATAGCCTCGTAAAAATAAGTATTTTGACCACATGAGCGTAATATTTTCAATAACGATGAATTTAATTTATATATATGTAAAAATATATATATGTATATGTAAATATATATATTTATTAGAAGGTATATGTAAAAATATACTTATTTTGATAAAATACTCGGGGAATCTAAATACGTTAAAATGCTCAACAAATCTATTAAGATCACAACGGGGGAACATTTCACTTATGCGTAAGTGAGGATAATTAATTAAGGCAATGTAGCATGTAAATTAACTTAAAACGTTAATCACGATCGCACACTATTGGATTGGACAATCCAATGATCTATTGAATAAGAATATTCAATGCTCTATTATTTTGGTCGCGAACCAAAATGCTCATTTACTGAGATTCGCCATCTCATCATTTTAGGTTTCGAGTTGGAACCTCCGCTACATTGTGCTTGATCTATTTTTGCGTGTGCATTATCATCAAGGTGAGTTCATAGCCTCGCTTTTACTTTATTTTGCAAACCCCATGAGGAGATACATGCTCTAAACTAGAACACAAGGTTTTCATAAATGCTTGATCCTCTTGATTATTGAACCGCCTAAGTTGTTAGCCACAAGTCCCCGATCATGAACCATTAGTCACCGCGAGTGAACGAGATATCGTGAATAGTACTACGGGATTAACGAACCCCGCTTCGGTTATAGAGAAATAACCGGCGCACTATATCGAATTTCTTTAGGTAATTGGCTATTACCTCCTTTGGGGCATATTTTCGTTACCTTTGGTAATTCGTGTATGCGGTTGAGTCTTGGTTTCATGAGCTTAGTGCATAATAATCGTGATATATTTTCTTATGATATTGTTAGTTTACAATGATCATGATCTTATACTTGTGTTCAACTTATTTTAAACCTATGGACTTCACTCAACAATTTTGTTGACCTTTTAAGCATGTTATCTCGTAATCGGTGAAGATTATGACCAAGGTGCGGAACGGGCATGGCAAGGCTTATCGGTGGTGTAAAACATAAAAGTTATCATTTCTTTCAAACTCATGATCTTTCTTTTGGGAAAACACTTGATCTATTTACAATATTTTGTAACAAACTATGAGTTTTCGATGAATGATAACTATATTAATAAACGTCTCTTTCGAGTCGTTTTCTATAATTATTGACCATGATCTCCATTCAAGTAACACCCGAATTAGTCTTCCGCTGTCATTAAGATTTTCGGGGGTGTTACATGATGTTTTTGCCATTCAGTCAATATCAAGTGTCTTTCTACCCCTAAAAAATTGCTATTTCAGTAGCAGTTTTTGAAGGTTTGCACTTGAATTTTTTTGACAATCAAGGATGCTATCAGCAGTCATTTGAACAGATCTGGATTAGAGAAAAATCCACCCGCTCTGATACCACTTGTTGGACCAAATAATTGAGTTGATAAAATAAATAAGAACTTCATTATTCATGAATAACAATAGTTACAAGATTTCTCAATACCAACTAGACTACATGATAACATCCTCAACTTTTTTACGGGGATAATCTCGGTATATTATCCCCATTGAATGACAAATAAACTCTCATTGATCCAAGCTATGCTTGTGTTTCAATGAAAGGATGATCCTAACAACTAATACTATGTATTGTGTTTGTTTAGAATGCATACCTATCTATTACAATTACAGACATTATATAGGAAAAGAATAGTACAAGGAACAAAGAGTAGTACAAGGAACAAAGACATGTGATGATGGTGACATGTGGTCCTTCATGTGATCCATCTTTATCTTTTGTGTCATACAATATTCTCTCTTCTTTTGATAAAGTCTTGTACTTGTTTGACTTCTTCTCTTGGAAGTTCCACCAATATATTTCAGTCTGTATGTAGAGATAGGTCTTCAGGATCACTGAGACATTTATCAAAATCTCAGTGTCACTGGTATTGTTTGTAGCTCGTATATTTTACTCACTGACACCGTATCAATATGTAAATAGCAACAAACAACACTCACGGATTTCTTTTATCAGTGAGTCACTCACTATATTATTTAGTGAATTAGGCTATTTTATTTTCAAATCTTGTTCAGGGTGATTGGGTCAATTTATTGGACCCAACAGAAACATCTTGAAATTCATTGTTGTGATTTTCCTAGTTTGGTGTTTTCCACTACTTTTCCAAATTTATTGACCTTAGAATTGTGTTTAGTCAAATTTCTAACCGGTACAGTTTGGGATTTAATTGCTGGTTGTCCCTTACTTGAGTCTCTTACATTGGATGTTGAGAGTGCAAACGGGATGAAACTATGGAATCTTGCAAGTCTTAGGAATTTGAAGAAGTTACATATGTCATTCGGTATTTCGAATGCTCTCACGACAATCATAGCATCCAATATGTTTCACCT
Source organism: Chrysanthemum lavandulifolium (assembly GCA_022545495.1). Lineage (NCBI taxonomy): Eukaryota > Viridiplantae > Streptophyta > Magnoliopsida > Asterales > Asteraceae > Chrysanthemum > Chrysanthemum lavandulifolium. The sequence continues at coordinate 135,223,090 of CM040239.1, forward strand.
GACAAGACTTCCATCTCTTGAGACCCTTACATTGGATTTTGACTATTGCACGATAAGACCGTTTTGAGATTAACACTTCTAATTTTACAATGTTAAATATATGTGTATCAGAACGACATTTAATCTTTGAAACTAACCCAAAAGTCGACTGTTGTAGTTGATGCATGATGGTAATTCCAGGATGAATGTCTCTTTGCCGTTTGTATCCCTCGTTAATCCGAATCTAAAAGGAGTTGATTTTGGCGAGATCATATCGTGTCACCATCGTCCAAATGATTCGCAGATCTCCAAACTTGAAAAGCTGGAAACCGTAGTAAGTGTAATACTTTATTACTTTATTTCATACGTATCAAATAAACATCCAGAACCGCCATGTTTTTGTATCTCAATACTATTTGATTTTCCAGTCGCACACACTTAGTGTTTTACCTTTGGAACAACGCTCATTAGATTTAGACACAACCACATTCAGCCATGGGAAGATTCAGAAAGTGACTTTTCGATCCTTTCCTAGATCACGTAATGAATTACACATAATAAAGTTTATACTTGCTTGTTCCACGTCGTTAAAGAAAATGTATATCGTACGGTGATTTGATGGACGATGGTTATGATATTATCAAGACGAATTGGGAGTTCGCTAGGAAGTCGTTGAAACTCCCCGATCTTCCGTCCACACCGCTGTAAAATTGTTCTAGTGGTAGTAGTTTTATGTATGGTTTGAATACCCGTGTCAATTAAATTTGTGTACGAAAGTTTGGTGTGTCGCTTATCAAGGGTTATATAATATGTAACCATTAAACTTATAATTATGTAGTAATCGTAATATGTAGTAGGTTGTCGTCAGATGAAACGTTGTATGTCAACGTATTTAGTATTTCCTCCTGCCATTATCCATTTTATTTCATCTCGCCAACTAGCGCTTGTTTCAAATATCAATTTGGCCACTAACTGCTGTAACGAGGGCAACTTCTATCACTAGCGTTGTTATAATAACTAGCGAAGCGCGATAATACTAGCGGTTGTAAGTATACAACCTATTCGGTTTACTAGCGTAGTCGAAGAAACTAGCGTAGTAAAATTAACTAGCAGTTGTAAGTATACAACCAATTCATTTGATAAATACATATATTTAATTTAAGTAATCAAGCATAAAAACATTGTACCATTTTTTGTGTTTAGAAATGTCGCATAAACCTCAAAATAATTAACTCACTCTACACATCTAATAACATGAAGCGTTATGTGCTTACGTCAAAGTGAAGATGTTGATGTTTTACAATGGGACTTTAATTGGTCAAAGGCTAAAGTCGCTTAGCAATCGTATGATAAATATTTTCGTCTTTCCTTTCATTACCTTGTATTTTTTTATAAGTTCTATACACTAATATTATCAACAATTTATTTCATTGCATGTTTAACGTTTAATTTATAATTTCACAAAGTTTATACTAAAATAATAATCAACCAATTAGGGCATAAACTCTTTAAATATGATCTCTAAAAAAGTAAATAAATAATAATAACAAAATTAGATGAAATAAATAAATATGTAAGTGAACAAGGTAATATTTGTTTTGTGTTGCTCTTTATAACAATTTTGTGGTATTTTTAAAATCCGTGACCTAACAAAAATTATGTAACATTTTTTTAATCTAACTAGTTATAATAAGTCGACATTTCCGTTTCATCAGTGTTCACTTGAATAGTATGTTTGAAAACAAATATTAATGTTAACAAATTAAATTCACATTAATTACACAACTTCCCAGTTACCAATTTTATAATTAAGAAGAGATAAAGATAATTAATAGCTATGGTCTATAAAACACCAATAAGTTATGGTCTATAAAAGACCTACATATATTATTAATACACGAATACTCTGAATAGTATTAGCGATTACAACCTTGAAGTGTATCGACTCTAAATATGGTGAAAAGTTATATCAAACTCTAGCCTAGGACCTCCTTTTATAAGCTAAGGAGTCCTTTACAATATACAGTATGTACTCTACAGGATAATTATACTTAGCATACTTATCTAATACGGAGTACAAAACATCCTACCCAATAAATTCAAGAATATTACATATTAAACTGACACAATCATACTAGCAGTGAAAAACAACATTAGCAGTGGTTTGCTCTTTATTTTATCCCTACCATAAGCTCGCTATTTTACCTTTACCTCGGCCTATCCAACCCGATCGGTAGGATTGGTAGACGACACTTGTTTCGGAAGCAGTTTGCAATCAAGAGGATCGAGACCATAATTTTCACCATGTTGTTTGCCTCTATTTGCATATTCTATCACTCCTTCGACCCAATACCCATTATATACTTCCTTCTTCCGCTCGGGCAGAGCGAGGTTAAAAAGTAACTAGTGAAATTTGAACATCCCAAATGGCTAATGAGAGTCTAATCGGTTTAAACTCCCACCTTTGGTATGCCATATGGTCCGGCATGCTTCCACAAACTTCAAAGGACACGGGTTTGGGTGAAGGAATGTTGTGAATGGTCGCGGACGGGTTATTAGTCGTCATTCTCGCCAATTTAGAAACGACTAATTGTTATTAGTAGTCATTTAAGAACATGTTTTAGTTGTCGCAGCATCTGCTTTGCGTTTATGTTTTTGTTTAGGGGGTAAAGGTTTAGGCTATGTATGGGCTTTTTGAAACCGACGGTGCGTGGGCAACGGGTTGTTAACATCTTCAACTTCTCTTTGGTTTTTGTTGGTGGAGGAATGGTTGTTTTTTTATGTGCTTTCCTTTATTTACCGAGCGATTTAAAGCGAGGATTTTACCGTTCTTGCACGCGGTATAATTAATTTCCATTCTTTGTTTTGTGGGTAGGCACGTGCCTAGTCTCCTACCGGCATCTATTTTTCCGCCGGATTTGTCATGAAATTTCTAGGAAGGAGCGTGAATATTTACTTGCGATTTTTCTCCTTTGTTGGTATTTGGATAAGCCTTATCCGTAATTACAAACCGCTTGAATTTATCGGTTTATTATCCTTTTTGTACCGAAAGTTTGCTATGTCTCAGATATACTTTTTTTGAAAAATGTAGCTTCCATAATGTTGTTGGTTTTGAAATGTTGCTTATGCACGTTTGACAAACCAAGTAAATCATTCATATCGGCGCTTTAAATATCACTTTTAAAATTTGAACTTCAACTAGTCAACCTTTAATTCGCAAAAAACCATATTGTACTTGAGGACTTTTTATTATAACTGATTTGGAAAACAGAAACAAGGTTGATATTTGCGTCGACACTAGCGGTGGTTTGAGCGACCCTAGCAGTGGTTTGTTATACTCTAGCAGTGGTTGCGTATTCACATATGCATATAATTGAGAATTTGTTCAAACCATGTAGCCTCCTTTGGTTTTTCCAAAAACGCAACCATGTTGTGAGTTGCAGCAAAATAGTTGGGCACCATTGATGTTTATTTCGAAATTGATTGGAACAGATTGTTAGGTGTTGCTAATTATGATGTGTGTGGGTCTAAACTATGTTTTGCCCTAGCAGTTGTAACTCTATTTTTTTTATCCCCAATTGAATCAAAATTAATATGTACTTTCAAAACAACTGCTTTAACTCTTGTAGCAGCTTGTTAGTATTTTTGGACGTGTTATCCTCAAATGTGCTATTCTAATCAAGAACGCAACTGTTATCGCCATCTACTATCTAGACACGATCCATTTTTGACGCTTAGAAAAGTCGATAAACCTCAAAATAATCAACTCACTCTACACATCTAATAACACAAGCGTTATGTGCTTACGTCAAAGTGAAGATGTTGATGTTTTACAATAAGTTATGGTCTATAAAACACCGGATATAATATTAATACACGAATACTCTGAATAGTATTAGCGATTACAACCTTGAAGTGTATCGACTCTAAATATGCCGAAAAGTTATATCAAACTCTAGCCTGGACCTCCTTTTATAGGCTAAGGAGTCCTTACAATATACAGTATGTACTCTACAGGATAATTATACTTAGCATACTTATCTAATACAAAACATCATACCCAAGAAATTCTAGAATGTTACATATTAAACCGAGACAATGATACTAGTAGTGAAAAACTACATTAGCAGTGGTACGCGACTGCTAATGTGAGTGTGGATTCCTTCTTGTTTGCTATCATTTTCTTGAAGGATTTCCCGTGGCTTGGTTCCTCTGGGCGGCCAGTATTTTCCTATGGATTCCCCGAGAAGTTCGATAGGCTTCTCAAAGGGTTTCCTGTAAATCCGCCTACGCGCGGTAATGGAAGAGCTTTTAGTGTGGTTGCTTTTCCATCCATGCAGCTTTTATTTTAGAGCAATGGTAGAACCACAAAGAATTCGGAAAAATACATCCACACCGACGTGATAGGTTTGAATTGGAGTGAGGAGAGAGCTGTCACAAAATACACCAATCATCCCCTACACGATAGCATGGGCTTTTTGTGAATTCTTTATGTAGTTTGCTCTAAAATTAATCCAGCGCCCATAAGCTCGTCAATTTTACCTTTTAATCTATCCAACCCGATCCGCCAGATTGGTAGACGACACTTGCTTCGGGGCCGGGTTGCAATCAAAAGAGGATCGAGACCGAAATTTCGGTCGTCTTTGTTTGCTCTCTTTCACATTCGATCACTCCTTCGACCCAATACCCATGATATACATCCTTCTTCCGCCGGGAAGAGCGAGGTTCTGAAGGAACCGCTCGAACTTTGAACATCTTAAATGGCTAATGAGAGTCTAATCGGTTTAAACTCCCACCTTTGGTACGCCTATACGGTAAGGCCAGCTTCCACAAACCTCAAAGGACACGGGTTTGGTTGAAGGAATGTTGTGAATGGTCGCAGAGATGGGTCAATTTAGTCGTCTTAGAAACAACTAATTGTTATTAGTAGTCATTTAAGAACATGTTTCGCTTGTCGCATGACATCTCTGCCGCTTATGTTTTTGTTTTGGGGGTAAAGGTTTAGGCTATGTATGGGCTTTTGGAACCAAGCGGTGCGTGGGCAATGGGTTGTTAACATCTTCAACTTCTCTTTGGTGTTTTTGTTGGTGGAGGAATGGTTGTTTTGTTTTTTTATGTGTTTTCCTTTATTTACCGCGCGATTTGAAGCTTACGATTTTACTGTTCTTGCACGCAGATAATTAATTTCCATTTCTTGCTTTGTGGGTAGGCACGTGCCTAGTCTCCTACCCCGGCATCTATTTTTCCGCTAGATTTGTCATGAAATTTCTAGGAAGGAACGTGAATATTTACTTGCGATTTTTTCTCCTTTGTTGGTATTTCGATAAGCCTTACCCGTAATTACAAACCGCTTGAATTTATCGGTTTATTATCCTTTTGTACCGAAAGTTTGCTATGTCTCAGATATACTTTTTGGAAAATGTAGCTTCCACAGTTGTTGTTGGTTTTGGAAATGTTGCTTATGCACGCTTGACAAACCAAGTAAATCGTTCATATCGGTGCTTTACATTTCACTTTTAGGATTTTTTTAATTATAAATGATTTGGAAAATGTAAACAAGGTTGATATTTGCGTCGAAACTAGCGGTGGTTTAAGCGACCCTAGCAAATGGTTTGTTAAATCAGAGCGGTGGTTGCGATTCACATAATGCACATAATTGAGCAATTGTTCAAACCCCGTAGCCTCCTTTTGTTTTTCCAAAAACGAACCATGTTGTGAGTCAGCAGAAGAGTTGGGCACCATTGATGTTTATTTCGAAATTGATTGCAACAGATTGTTAGGTGTTGCGAATTATGATGTGTGTGGGTCTAAACTATGTTTTGCCCTAGCAGTTGTAACTCTTTATATTTTTTATCCCCAATAAAATCAAAATTAATATGTACTTTCAAAACAACTGTTTTAACTCTTGTAGCAGTTGTTAGTATTTTGGGCGTATTTATCCCCAATTGTACCATTCTAATGAGCAAACGGAACCGTTATCGTCATATAATATCTAGACACGAAAGTTCTGAAAATCAAGTTTATGTTATTAGGCAATTTCGTTTGAACCTCAGGCCACCGTCCAATTTGCAATGGGCAACTTAATGCCATAATTGGGCAATACTTGTTGTATGATCGGGCAACCATAATTCTTAACCATATGATCATAAAGGATAGACTTAATAAAGATAAACCTAACAAAGACTAAGTTTGGCATAGAAGCACTATCGCATGGTTGGCAAGATAAACTCATAATTATTTTTAAAGGCAACACATTCATTACGGTGGAACCATTCCTTGTGCACTAGCCCTTTTTTCTATGATCTCGAACCCTCTTTCGTTTAAGTGATAGAAACACGCTTTGTTAGCTTCCTTCTTTGAAAGGTGTTGCACTACCGCACCGCATGCCACCGTCCTCTTCATGCCATACCATGTTTTTGAAATAAAATTGTGACAAGGCCTGTAGCTTGTGCAAAATGTAGACGTCCATGGATCCATTCTCATCCGCAAGGTCATACATTCGTCGAACGTCATTGTCATGTGCAACAATGTTAAACCATCTTCTAGTGCCTTATTTGGTGCAAGATAAAATAAAGCCCATTTTCCCTCCAATATCATTCAAAACATGATCAAGCACCTCGGTAAATTCAACCCCGTGGAGCTAAACACCAGACATCGACAAGGCGACCGCCTAAATAGCGGAGTGGTGAAATTCAAATTTCCGTTGTGGTGAACTTTAAATATGACTTCTTTGGTTTCTGCCATGTCCTATAAAACATAAACCCTAATAACAATTAGAATCAACCACTAGCCTTTAAAGGGTGTAGTGACCATACCTATAAAACATAAACCCTAATAACAATTTCAATAACTTTTAATTAAATAAATATTTAATAATAGAATATAAAATATAAAGTGCATGATTATTTATATTCATGTACTCTATAAATATATGAAAATAAGGTAAAAAGTACATACGGGAGTACAACAAACCGGATTTGTTTATAAAAAGAAGAAAAGGACAACGATTTTTTATTTGGATTCTTCGATGAAAGTCAGCCAGGGTAAGCATCCGCGATGGCAACTTGATGAAAGACTTTTTACTATTCTAATAAGATATTCAAATGACTTGTTCCATTGTGGCAATAACTTTGAAGAAGACTTTATACAAAAACACTTGTAAAGACTTCAAGCGTTTGAAGCTATCGTCAAAAAGCTTTTGTATTTATTAAATTTCATTTGTCACCCAACATTAAATATGCAAAAGTGATTGCAAAAGCTTTTTGCAGTGGAGTAGTTGGTTTTGGAAAAGCTTTTTACCTCAACCATTTAATTGTATTCAATGCATAAAGTCTTTTATGACTTGATGCATTGGTAATGCTCGAGGAATGTGGATGTTGATAGTTGAAGATTATTAAATTGATTTAAAATATAAAACCATTTCCCAAAAGGCAATCGACATCCTTACCGTAAACAGTGAAAACAAAATAGCCAAATGCTAGAGTTCACAAAAAATTCAAAAAGTAAAATGCAGAGGCCATCGATACTCTAACTCTAGTGACCACAAAACCCATTTGCAAACACCAATTCTTGCGCTACTTTGGATTATTCCACAATACACCAATTCAAATTGTCAATAAATAATACAGCTGTCTACACAAAAACTAAAAACACCTTTTCATTTGTGAAATTTACCTTTCACTTCTACTGTGATATTTTAGTCAATTAACATTTAGATCAATTAGATTATCAATCATCACAATCATTTACGAAATGTCGTGTTCTTTGTGTCAAGATGGTACATGCACTCCGAATTGTACTAATTTGCACGATTCTTTATTTAAAGACATGATAGACCGTTTCAAGAGAATGGTAATTGCTTGTGAGCCGGGAAAGACTTTCCCAATAGAGGGAAATTTTAGAGAGAAACAAGAGTCGATTGATAAGAGGAAGAGAATGATTGAACAACTTCCGAGTATGAATGTGAGTATGAAGATATGAAAGTGCGTTTCAAGAGGATCAAGATGATAATGCTAATTTGGAAGCAACGTGTGAAGAGGCGATAATGATTTTAAGATTTACAAAGATTATAATGTCGATGTCAAGCTTAAGTATGAAGAGATGCAAACCAGCTTTTAGAATTTGAAAGATCATAATGTCGTTGTCAAAGCTAAGTATCAAGAGATGGTTTAATGTGCCAAAAGCTTATCAACATACTCAAAGAAGTTGCAGCTGATGTTGGTGATTTTTAGGATTATGAATGTGTTATGTACATGTTTAAGAATGTGCTATTTTGGACTTATTTGGTATGTAAGGTAATAAGTATTTATCTAATTAACAAGGTACTAGATTATTGCATCAATTTTTATGTTATGATTTTATGATATCATTTGTGAAAACATAAATAATCAAAATAATAGCTAATCTCGATATTCTTCACATGCGAATATACTCTAACTAGACTTAATTGCAATACTAAACTCAAAATTCCATTAGTTATTGATATTATTCACTAGGAAACATAAATTTCCCAAACCTCAAAAGTCAAGATGATTCTTTAAAGCCTGCAGTTGAAGAAAAGGAGAATGAAGGGCGCAGCAACCATCGCTAGTATTGTTGCATCCATCGCTAGTATTGGAGTAACCATCACGCTATTATTATATTGATCGCCAGCTCAGACGCTTCCACCGCATAGGCAACCATTGCTACAATTATAACCACATCAATAACACCAACACCAAAACCAAAAGAGGTCGATAATGAGATTGCCATACAATTGGTCAACCAAAAGCAATCTCACCCTATCCTCGCACCTAGACCTATTGCTAAGAGTCTAAACATTGGTGAACCCGTGCGAAAGATGTAGTTACTAAAGCGATATTGGAAAGGGTAAAGGATTGCGATCCAACTTTGGTGTTTCAAAGCACAGAGGATCGTGTAGCTTTTGATGAAAAATTGCTAAAAGATTACATATAGAAGTAAATGCTAAAGAAATTGCTCTTGAAAAGGAAAGGGCAAAGGTAAGAAGCCTCAAACAAGCTGTAGAAGAGCGATAAACGGAACATATGTATTTTACCCTACATAATTACGAAAAGCAGTTCAGTTTAATCGTAATGATTAACTAAGCTTGATAGTTCTAAAAAGGGTCAACAAAAACCAAAAGTAATTCAGGCCATAGCAGGAATCTATACCAACGTCGTAAACAATTGCAAAGATGATGCATATAAACCACTCCTTATTAGTCTACAAACTGCCACTAAATTTTTTAATGAACCAAGTAATGTTACATACATAACTAACGACATCTAAGGTATCATACCCTACATAATTACGAATCAGATACACATAAAAAAGAGCAATGGAGTATAAAATGGAATTAACACCTATCTAACATAGGTATTCATCGAATAACAAAAACGATTTATTATAACACATAACCAATTGGAAATAATCATATGTAATAAACAACGAGAAGAATATTTACGTACCATATTTGGGAATATTTTTTTAAAACTTGATCAATCGAATGTGGTTTGCAAGCAACACTGTAGCTTTAAAGATGGTGACATAACCGACGCTACAAGGAAGACAATGTGAAGAAGACGGTCCGATTTGTGAAAATAGTACTGTAAGTAAGAATGCTTTTGTGCGAGAAGGAAAAACAAAGAAAAACGATAACTGTGGATTCTTTTTTGGTAAGTGACTTTTGTATTTTGAATATAAATCCAAGGTACTTTTACTATTCAAATGTGTACTTTTTTGTCTAACGTAAAATGACGATAAAACCCTTTTTAAAAATATACGGTTGCCCAACGCTTTTTAGTTGCCCAAAAAAAATACCTTACACATACGGGATACTTGTCACAATGTCGATGAGTTGCCCAATGACAGCGGTTGCCCTCGGTCCATTCTCAAATTAAAAATAAAAGTGGTCCGGAAAGTGATAAGCCTTAGGGTGCGCGGTCTATTTGCATCATTTTCCCTATATAATATATCCTCCATAGCATATCTCAAATAAACTAGACTACGTTTCCCAACGGAAGCTCTTCCAAACTACCTTAGTGTTGCTTCCTCTACACACGAAAGTAGTGGTCAAGCTACCTTTAGGAATCATCCAGCCTACTGAAACAACTTTGGGAATATACCACACCTCTGCTAGAAACCAAATTTATGAGATATGAAGACTAAACCAAATGAAAACAGAGCAGACTAACTAGACTTGTTGCCATACCAGGCACCTCAAGCCTAGAAGACTAATATTTACACTGGCCTTTCATCACACTCAAAGTACAAGGCCATCGGCTCAATACTCATGTTGGAGATAACATACATTCTGCATCTACTATTACTTTTTGAAACTCAACTAGTAGCTTTCCATATTCAATTAGAGTGCCTCATTCATATGTCAAGTTTTGCAGACTTCAATATATCTACAAGCCACTTTTTGCCTCTTAAAACTCAACAAGTAGCTATCATATTAGCATTACCTCAACTAGGATTGTGAATAGCAACCTCTATAGGGTAGTTTCATCTTTCACAACTCACCAAATAGACACTCTTGCTAATTACAATCATTCCTACTTACCCATATTTCATATCCAAGTTCCAAATATCGGCCATCCTTTCAACATTTCTTTATTTTTTCACCTTCAAGCATAAGAGCTGCAACTTTATGTTTTCCACTATAATTTGAGCACCACGTCAGCTGTAAGAAATAAATCAGTAAATAGCCTATCATTCCTTTCTTTCTATATGTAGTATACAATTATGGCTAACACAATTATCTTCATAATACTGCCAATTAAATTGTTGCATGGGCTATTTATATATGCTTCAATAATGTCTTCCCACATATTTGGCATACTACTAGTCTCCATTTTCTTATTCATATCCTCCCATATTTTCATGGAATATTCATAGTTGAAAAATAAGTGAATGTGTGAATCATTTACTTTGTTACATAGGAAGCACTTCATATCATTATTTTTGTTCCAAACCATTATTTTTTCCCGAGTTTGTAGTCTTCCCTTTATAGCCATCCACAATACAAATTCATATCTTAGGTTGCACTGTGGGAACCAAACAACTCTATTCCACCTATCCTCAGCTGGTGTAGCAACTCCCAAGCCTGTTTTGTTGAGAAGTCAACTTACTGTCCTTTTGCAGACCTCCATTTGTCTTGTCTTTTAGATGCAAATTCAAATTTGGGACCTTTGTATTTTTAAGAACAAGGAACTATTCCATCCATTCCTCAAGCCATCTCTATTGTTATCCATCACCATATCACTTACACTCCAATGATCTTGCAATCTAGCATCATATATGTTTCTTTTTGTCACAAAATTGTTGAGTATACCAACCTCACTCCACTGATCATGCCACATCTTTGTATCTTTTCCATCCCCAACACCATAATAATGTTATTCCTTATCTTATTTCTTAGATCCATTAATGACTTCCACATCCAACTATCATTATTTTCCTTCTGTATGTCCCAAATACTTATTCCTTTCAATTTTACCATATTATCCATTTCACCCATAAGGTTTCTTTACCAACAACAATATTCCATAAGTGTTTTTTCTTTACCAACAACAACATTATTTTCATTCCATGTTTCAAGCATTCTCAAACCCAGACCACCTTTACTTTTTACAAACTGTTTTCCAGGAAATCTTAGATTTTCCTCTTTTAATCTTACCTTTACACCACACAAAACCTTTTAATACTTTATCAATATCTATGACCACTATTTTGGGTAAAAGGAAGACATCTACCTAGTATATGCATTTTTTTCAGAATGGCTAGTTAGTAGTTAGTGATTTGAGTCATGCAGTGACATCCAAGCGGGCAGTATGCCTTCCTCGAACCTTCGCCTTTGAAGAATAAATGCCACTCCTTTTTTCCGCTTCGCCTAGGAGGAATACCCCATTGCAAGCCTCGAATCAAAGACTTCCAAGGGAAACACCCCCTCCCCCCAGGTTACCCCGGGTGGCCACTTAATCTATACCAAGTGACTTAGTATACATGCATTGATGCTAGAACTAAAGCAATAAGTTTTAATCTCCCAGCATATAAAATATACTTTTCTTTTAATCATCAACCTTGTTCTTTACTCTATCCACAAGCTGTTTTCACTATTTTGTCCTAATTTTCTTTGTAATGAAAGGTACTTATAAATACTTCACAGGAAATTTCCCTGCACTAAATGGTAATATAGTTAGAATTATTTTCTTTACCTCTGTCCTTACATTGCCAAAAAACATTGTACTCTTGCTCATGTTTGTTAACAATCTAAAAGCCTTACTGAATTCTAACAATGTGTCCTTAATGGTCTTTACTGAAGTTTCATCCCTATGACGAAGTACCAAAAGGTCATATGCAAAACATAAGTGGGTCAGTTTAAGCTCCTTACAACCCATGTGATATTTGCATATTCCATTTTGTTGAACATTCCTTTGCATCATCAATGTAAGACTTCCATCACTAGAGTGAAGAGGTAAGGTGAGATTGTCTCACCTTGTCTTAACCCTCTACCACTATGAAAGTATCCTTTCCTTTCTCTATTTACACAAGTAGTGAACTTTGCAGTGGTCACACAAACCATAATCTATTTAACCATTTTGTCATGAAAACCAAACTGAGTTAGAGCCTTCTCCAAAAACTTCCAGTCCACTTAGTCATATGCTTTAGCAATATCAATGTTTAGGCAGCATCTGCTTGGACCACTTTTCCTTTTATATCCTTTTAACAACTCTTGAGTGATCAAAATATTGTCTTGAATCTGCCTTCCTTGGATAAACGCACTCTGGTTCAAGTTCACTATCTTATTCAACCCCTCTTTAATTCTACTGGTAAAAATCTTGCTTATACATTTGTACACCACATTGCAACATGCAATTGGCCTAAACTCAGAAACTTTATAAAGGTGATTGACTTTTGGAACTAAAGTAATATGTGTAGCATTCATCTCCCCAAGTAGTTTTCCTGAACTGAAAAATTCATTGATAGCCTAATACACATCCTTACCAACAATGTGCCAAGATTTCTTGTAGAATGCATATGTGTATCCATCAGGACCTGGTGCTTTGTTCCCTCATATATCAATTTATTTTTTTTTCATTTCAAGATCAATAATATCAAGGATTATAGCATTTGCTTCTTCCTTAGAAATCCTTGTGCCAAAACAATTCTTCCAAATTCCATTCAAAGATCGTAATTATTTGTTGACCCAAGGAAATTTTGAAATAGTTAACAAAGTGATCCTTCATTACTTTCCTCCAATCTTATTCCTTCTTCATTGCATATACTCAAAATTTTGCTAGACTGCTTTCTACTTTGATCAATTTATGAAAATACTTATTATTCATGACACCTTTGCTTATCCAGTCAACCTTTGCCTTTTAGAACAATAAGTTTTCCTCATCCACCACTCATTCATTCTATTTCTTCAAAGCTTCAGTTTCCTTTAGCTTAAAATCAGAACAATTTGGATCAGTGTCAAGCATTTCCTGAGCAACTTTTAATTTGTTCCTCATATCGTTTACTCTTTCAAACAGGCCCATTCTTCCAGTTGAGCTTATTCAAATGGATCTTTAGACTTTTCATTCTTTGTACAAGCTGAAACATCTTTTGACCCTTTACTTCAAAGCTCCATTCTTTAGCCACAATAGTAATAAAATCATATTTTTCCACAACGTAGTTTGCAAATCTAAAAGGTTTTCACTTCATGTACGTACAAGGAGAACATGTCATTAACCTAACTGGCAATTAGTTACATTTATTTGATCACTAAATGTGCTAGCTATCGCAAAGACTTAATGAGATCCAAAATCATCATCAACCATTGTGCTTGAAAAATGCTCTTAAAGAAAGTAGACATTTGCAACCGACGCTCTAGATAGCCATATTTAACCTTGAAGAGGTACGACAATCATCATTCAAACAATCCCTGATAAAATCTATAAATTTTGAGAGATTTATAGATTTGAACAAAAAACTTCTAAGAAGTTACACTTTAGACCTCGTAAACTTTCGAGGCATGGAAACAATCAGGCACAGACTTCCAGACAAAACAAAATTGCATTAAGCACCTGAAAGACCTATCAAAACAAACTTTATAACGCCCAAGAGGCTCACAAAGGTAAGAATGAAAACCATGTAACGCCCGAAAAGGCTTAGGAACACGTAAAAAGAACTCTTTACGAGTCAAACTCATACCTTATATACAAGATACAAAAGCAATCACCGAGACGCCCCGTAAAATTTTGAAACACCTAAAAGGCTAACAAGAAAAAAAATTCCGCAGACCTAAAAAGCTAATGAAACTTAGACAAATACTCTAGACGGGTGACACAAAACCTTCATGACATATCAAAGATATACAATCATCAGGCTAATCTATCTCGACGCGAAATCATCAGGCTAATCTATCCTGACATGAAATCATCAGGCTAATCTATCCTAACAGGAAATCATCAGACTAATATACCCTGATACGAAATCATCAGGCTAATCCATCCTGATACGGAAACATCAGACTAATCTAACCAGATAAGTAAAGTAATTTACGAAAACATAAAACAATTAGGCTAATGTATCCTGACAAATCCTCACAAAACACTGGGGGAGGGGGTTAGAAACAAACATATCATATAACACTTACGAAGCTTGTATAGAACAAACAACGTTCACCAGGAAAAATTGTCCTAAGAAGAACATACACCTCATAACTCCAAGAACATTTACGAGAAACAAACAAATATTTCATAACATACGAAACAAATTTATAAAATATGCCTTCTACAAGGCTCACACACAAAGAACAAATTCGTAAAACTCAAAACACATCTACTGGACATGAAAGTCACGAGAAGACCTCTTCCCATCACATATGCAACACGCAAAACAGGTACGCCCACCCTGAAAATTCAACAACACATGCAAAGCGTAAACAATTAATCTATCCTGATAAACCCTTGCGAATCATTAAAGGAAATCACAAGAAAAGGCAAAACACACCATTCGCGCCGTGAGGTCGAAAACACAAATAATCAGCTAATCTATCTTGACAAATTCTTACGATACTAAATTAAAATTGTAAGACATTCAAAAACATAAACACTTTATAACGCTTAAATAGCTTTTAAAATGAAACAAAGAATACAACAATATCAAAATCGTGCATCGCTGTTCTCGAACATCGTATGATTGCCTCATAAACACTGATGGTAATAAAGAACCAGCGCATCTCGCTCGGAATAACATTACAACCTCATAAACATCTAAGAAAAACAAATTGTAACAAATAAAAATTTCACGTTAACATTTATTCAAAACATAAAGATTTGATCCTAAATCGCATAAAATTTTGAATTTTAAATATAACCGTTAGGTTATCCCGCAGTAATAAAAGCGCAGATCTCGAATAATTTTCATCACATTAGATTAATTTCTAGTCTACTTATAATCATTATATGAAAATTTTCATTTAAAATTTAATGTTACCAAATAGACCATGTGATTTACGAGTTTAAACTTAAGTTTTAATCATTTTACTTATACGCAAACTTAACCTATACGGCTATACCTACACCGCATTTTCTAAAACGCTTAAACGCTTTTAATTTTTAGAAAAGTCAACAAATTTGCCCTCCTTTGACCATAAAATCGTCGCTGATTTATAAATTAAACAATATCAAACTACACAATATTTATACTAAATTAACTAAGTTGTAAATATCTAAAAATACTTAGTCATTTTTATTTTACCTAGTCATGAAAACTTCCTAATTAAGCTAAGTTATTTAGATATTTTCTAATACTTCTTAACTAAGTTTTAACTAGATATTTAACATTTCCGGTTTTGACTTAACGTATATTTAACACCAACTGACAATAGACTAGGCCTAGTCTACACATTGTATGCCTTTTAGGTTCCTTATAATCATATTTGAAAACTCGTATTTCACTTTTTCCATTTTCACGTAAACTTCATACGTTTTACGCGTTTTTAACCTACGTTTTTAGGTCTTAACAACGTTTACGCGCTCCGTTAAACTTATCACTAATTTAATATACTTGTATAGAGTATATTGATAAGTTTTAACATTTCTTATAAGGTTTATACCCGGTTTTAAGTTTCGTGATTTGAGGATTTAACGTTACTAATTATCGGGATCAAACGAAACTCCGTAACTCAGTTATATCACATAATTTATACAACTTAATACCACATATGCATGTGGTCGACATCCTTGGTGAATCACTGTTGGTCCAAACAATTGAGTAAATCTTGATAAAATGAAGAACACATTCATTAATAATGAAGAACAAATAGTTACAAGATTTCTCAATACCAACTAGACTACATGATAACATCCTCAACTTTTTACGGGGATAATCTCGGTATATTATCCCCATTGAATGACAAATAAACTCTCATTGATCCAAGCTATGCTTATGTTTCAATGAGAGGATGATCCTAACAACTAATACTATGTATTGTGTTTGTTTGGAATACATACCTATCTCTATTACAATACAAATATATATATAGCAACTAATAATACAAGACATGTGATGATGGTGACATGTGGTCCAACATGTGGTCCATCTTCATCTTTCTCTTTTAAAAAAGCACCAACCATCCTTTTGAATGTGTCATCACAATATTCCCACTCTTATGGTAAAGTCTTGTACTTGTTTGACTTCTTCTCTTGGAAGTTCCCACCCATATTTTCATCAGATGTAGAGATAGCGTTTTCGGGATCACCGAGACATTTGTCAAAATCTCGATTGTCACTTGGTGTTGTTTGTAGCTCATATATTTTACTCACCGCACCGTATCGTAAGTAAAGAGCACTAAACAACACTCACCGATTTCTTTATCGATGAGTCACCACTATTTATTTAGTGAGTTAGGCTATTTTATTTTCAAATCTTGTTCGTGGTGATTGGGTCAATTTATTGGACCCAACAGCCTCCCTATTTGGGTCAATTTATTTTCAAATCTTGTTCAAAGAGGTTTAGGTTGTTCAAATGATCGGGGTTCAAGGACCATGGTTCAGTCAGATGATCCTTTAAGTCTCAATGACTAGGTTCAAGGATGTGAGGTTCAATAACCGTGTTCGGTGGTCATGATCGTGTTCAATGACCTTGAGGTTTAGTGACTGTGGGTTCACCGACTGTGTTCAAGGCCTTTTGTGAATATATAAGTCCCGGTTCAATTTTGATACATCAATGACCTTCTTCTTTTACACACTCTATCAGTATTGCTTGATAAACATTAACTTATAAAGCTAATTAGGGACCTGGTTCAATTTGATGCTTCAGTTTCCACACTATTGTCATTACACACTGATATGAAACACACTGATTTTTCGACTCTTGGGTTTTTGAGAGTCATACATTCAGGGACACGTTTGTTCAGTGAGATCAATGTTCAGGGTCTCGGGTTAGTACTCTTCAACGACTCTTGAGGGAGTTCTCATTTTCAAGCTCATGTTCAGGTTTAGCCTGAATCACATACACATTCCCTGATGCGATTACACATCGAGTCACAACTCAGACCAGATCTGCCTTCACAACTCGTAGTCATTCGTAATCGCACCCATTTTCTTTCCCCACCGATTCTTTCACACCTCGAATTTTAATGAGCACTTTCACCACTTTGGGTTCATGGGTTGAACATTCTGTACTTTACCTTAGTTTCATGAGTCCATATTTAGTGAGTGAGTAACTCATTCAGTTCAACCCGAAGACATCTTGACACCTTGATCTTTATCACTACCCAATGAAACCATTTGTTTACCTGAAGCCCGTACTACTCTAATTTTCATATCACTCCCTGAGTCGTATGCTGACTCCAACACAAACTGAAACACAGTAATATCAGTTACCAAACAATCTATGTCAGATTTTGATCTACTTCGTAAGTGCCATCAGTTCCTGATGCTTCAACACTCAGTTGTACGACCCATGACACTTTGTTTTTCCGCACTCTCTAATACTCAGCTGTACCCTGCATCTCCACCACTGACCTGAAACATACCTCCACTTATATCTCAGGCACCCACAAGTATCTCAACAAAAATCTTCATTATACTTTCAGACCTTGCTTCAACCCACATTCATTTACCCTTCAGTGATTCAATTTAAACCCAAGGTACTGCCAAAACTCAGCCGAAACACTAATTCGAGTGTTTGTGTTTGTGTTTGTGGGTTTTATGACCTTCATGTGTTGATTGACTAATTGACCATAGGTTCTGGGTTTGACTAATCGACCATAGGTTTAGTGACTAGTCGACCATGGGTTCTGGGTTGTAGATTCGTGGGTCAGGTGTGTGATAAGAATCAATGAGTGATTTCTTTATCACTTGATAAACCCATCCGCAACTTACCCGAATCATTAACCAATCAATAAGACAACCATAACAGTGAATCTTTATAACTAACCCTTCACCTGATATACACAACTGAAATACTCTACTACTACTTGTTCTAATACCCACCACAGTCGGTGGTGGTATAACCACAATAGTTGCTACCGGAGTTAGTGCCGGAGATATCATAGTTGCCGTCGATTACTTTTTTTTTATGGATTAGTGGTGAATTTTATAGATCGAGAGTGGAGATTCGTGTTTTGGTTATGATGGATCTGTGTGGAGTTTTGTAGATATCAGTAATTTATGAGTCTGAACTTGAAGAACTAGATTGTGATATTTATGAGTTTAGATTGAGTTTTTTTGTAGATCCGGATGTGAGGTGTGTTTGTTGGATCGATACTTTAATCAAACCTTTAATTAGTTTTAATAACCTAGGATAAAAAGAAACACCGAGCAATCTTTATCAAGCACGCTGAATTTACTTAACAAAGCTAAGAAGAATAACTTTTATTATAAACTCTAAATCGCTTATTATGCGATACTCTAAACAACTCTAAGATTATCGAACTTTCTCTAATATACTAAATAACTTGTGAATTCAGAACTCTAAAACTCATAAACTCGCTCTCTAAAATCGATCTCTAATGCCAATCTAGGAGTCCTTTATAGGCTCAAGGATATCCTAGTCTGTTTACAATTTGTATTCTTGTTCAACAAGTAATCTAAACATAGAATACAATACTTTCCATAAACGAATATAACAGTTCTTTTGTTCTTGCAAGATTTTGACTTCATAGTGCAAGACTTTGACTTTGTCTTTAGCAAGATTTTAACTCTTTGACTTCTTCCAAGATTTGCAATTTACAAGATTTTCATATCTTCAAGATTTCATATCTTCAAGACTTTCATATCCCAACAATCCTCCCTAACTTGAATTCTACTTGCTTGACTTCAAGTTCCCTTTGTAAATATATCTTTAATAACTTTATCTTTTAAGGACGATTGTTTCTTAGCCTTTGGATTGAATCTCAGAGTGTCCGTGCTTGTCAAAGTATCTTCTAAATTATTCTTTCACAAAGCAAAGATCAAAGAAACTCTATCTTTTCAAAGAACACAACAACATATGACAATTTGTACATTAATTCGCTTTAAAGTTGCATACTATTCTCATCACTTCCGTGTGTGTTAACTCCCGTGAGAGGTGAATCATTGAAAACTTAATGGATTTAGATCTCTTTACCAAAGCCATTATCTCTCGGATTAGCCAAATGTTTTGGTGTGTAAGACCATGGTACATTGATAACCATATGATTTTTAGCAAATCATCGCCTATCAATGATTTGTTTTGTCTTTACCAAAAGTCGCACTTCTTCCGGACTAGTTAGTTCTTCTATCTAATGGTGAACTAATTACCAATAATGGTTTTTCCACGCCTTTACCACAAGCCATTTTCTTGTGGGCTAGCCAACTCTTCACATTATCGATATGGTGAGTTGATTACCATCCAACTTATTAGCAAGTTGTCAACTAAAACGGATTTGATATATCTTTACCGAGCCGTTTGCTCATGGATTAGTCAATCCTTTTGTAACCATGGTGGATTGATAACCTATTGATGTTATCATCACAAAACCATTTATTCAACCTTTATTTCAAAATATTTATTAATTAGCAAAAGGTTTCTTCTAAAATTCATTTAACTCGGTTTATTTCGCAAACAAGATTTTGATGAAAGTATCGTTCGATCAAGATTTTGAATAAAAGTATCGATATATCAAAAAGTATTTATTCAAATAAAATTCATACCGCTTATTGATCATCTTCAAGAATAGTAGTCCATTGATAAACAAGTTGATAACCATGCAAGCGCTTCATTATCCTCTTCTACTTCCATTCCATGCTCTAGCATTCTTCTCATGAGCTCGACCGTGAGAGGATATCTTCTTTCGCAAACATGTGTATCATTGTTCCATTTTCCACTCTAAAACATGAACCCGCACTCTTCAAAGAATCTCCAACAAACAATTTCCCGCTTTCTTGATTCTTCCAAACATCATCGTTTCTTCTTCGCTTCCCATGCGTTATGAGATCACCATGTAAACTAAACCAATCCCTTCTAATGGATTTTGTTCAAAGTAAGCTTTCACCACATGATATAAATAGAATAAATCTACTCTATCTATAATGTGCAATAAATCCCATAGCCTTTTGAAAACTTTGAAGCTTTCATCTTCTTTATGAAAATCATGTAATCTCCATCCTTGGATTTCACAACTTCAAAAACACTAATCTTTGATCCGCTCATCTTCATGTCATCATCTTCTTTGAATAATCAAAATCTACCACTCGAGATAATTCCTTAATTCATCACTAGTCTCGCATCTTAATTCAACTTTTTCTTTCTTTGAGAACCGAACATCTCAGAACTCGCTTTTCCTTTTCTTTTCAAACTCTTCTTTCTTTCACCTTCAAATTGTAGCTTCTTCTCTAAAATCTTTGATGCCTCGAACATCCTTCTTATAATCCTCCCTAGCAAAGATCATATAATCTTTTCATCTCAAAATAATTAAACTTCGCAATCCTTTATACCCTTGACTTTTAAGATAAGCCATCATAGCATTTCTTTCTTTAGCTTTATTAAGTCTTCTTGGCATAAATCTAACAGAACAGTGATCAGAATGGTTCAAGAGACTTCAAGATCTAATTCATCTTGTACTTTTGAGTCGCTTCTATTCTCGAGCTTCTCGAGCTTCCCGATCTTTTCTATCTTTAGCATTTAACTCTTCTTGAACTTTTCTAGCTACAACTTCATTCCTAGCAACTTCAATTGCTCTAAGTTCGCTAAAGTTAACTTTTTCTTCTTAGTTTCAACCGTAACACCCTTTCCTTTATCCTTAGGATCAATTGCAGTTGAGAAGTTCTTTGTTGTTCTTCTTCTTGTACATCTCGAATAGTAACTCCTCCTCTTGGTTGTGACAAATCTCCTAGAATTGTAGCAATGAACTCATCATCACTTGCGTAATGAATAGGTTCGAGAATAGCTTCCTCCTCTTGGAAAACTTGAGGACCAACAACTTCTTCATGTACAGTTGTTGAAGGACCAACTTCCTCATCAAAATCTAACACTCTTGGAGTTATTACCTCTTGTCCGAAAGTATCATGAAACCAAGATTTTGAAAACCAAGATTTTGTTGTTCAAGACTTGATCATCGCAGACTTTGAACTTGAACTTGCTCATCAATATCTTGAATGATCTTATCTTCGACTTTTTAGAATTTTTGATCATTCTCTTTAACCATATCTTCTTTCAAGTTCTGTTCTTCTAGATTCCTCCCAAAGTTGACAGAAGATGGTTTATGAACCTTTTTGTGTTTACTTGGCTGAGACTGCCTTTGTGCTTTCTTCTTTGATTTGACCCATATACGAAATTCTTTGATCAAAGGCCATACAAAAGTTTTGAGCCTTCTAAATTTGATCTTCAATTTCTTTATCTGCTTAGCTTGAACCTTAGTAGTCTTTTGAAACTGAACAATCTCCCTTGTCAAAGCATAATTATCCAAAGATAAACCTTCACGAGGTATAGTATGTGGATCTTCACCTTGAATATGTGAATGTTCCTCTGATTGAGAAACAGGAACAGATCGTGATGGAGATGGAGAAGGTGATCTTACAACTTCTTCTTGAACCTCGTGGCTTGGAGAAACAAGACTGTGGAGATGCAAGACTTCTTGAGAAGCAAGATTTGCAGATGCAAGACTTCAGATGCAAGATGCAAGATTTGCAGTTCCTTCAGATGCAAGATTTCACTAGTCGCATCATCTTCATCATCGCTCTAACAAACCGAACAACTTCCATCATAGAAGTAGTTAATGGTGTATCCGGACCTCTAAATAGATCACTTCTTCTAGCCATAAAAGTAAAAATCTTTGATTGTTGAACAATAACAGGCAATAAGTCTGAGAGGCTTAGGAACATCAGCAAGTTGTTTGTTCAGAAAAACTTGTACAAATCTGGGATACATTAACCATTTTGATCCATGATTGATATGAGAAAGCATGCCATCAAGAATTAGCCGTGAAAAATTAAAAACACGATCTGTAGCTAATCCCACCATAGCAGATGCAATATTCGACCCAAATTGCTCCCAAGAAGTACTTTTAGCACTAATACAATGTAACAACACATGTATTAAAAACTTCCATTGAGGACAAAACAACTGCTTTCTGAATGTTTGTTCTGTTAAAGAACCTTCATAACCAATATGCCCAAAAGTTTCCCAAATCAATTCTTTGGCAAAACGAATAGCACCATCATTATCATTAAACACCAAATCTTCTAATAGATGCTTCAAGAATCTTCACGCTTCTTCCAACAATCGTAGCCCTAATATAAAATTCTTCATTCTCCATGTTTTCTCTTGTAGTAGCCCAAAATTCTTGAATCCATGGCTCAATAATATCCGCTCCACTAAAAGAGCATAACCGATGGGCGACCCGCTTAGATAATCAATAATATCATGAAACGCCTCATTATCTTCGCCTTGTCTAAATTAGCTACCATATTGTGCTTTGAAACAAGAGGTCGATTCGCCATTGGTGATTATGGAAGCACAATAAGAATTTAAATTGAATAAGAATGAGAGAAATATGGAAGCGATGCTAATGTTGAATATAAGAGGAAAATCGAAAGTAGTTATTTATAGGTGAGATTTGAAAATCATCGCCCAAAATAAAACAACCGCTTAGCATTAATTACCCTTCAATATAACCGTTGGAACAAGACTTTAATACGACAAACAAGATTTTCCACGATGCAAGATTTTCCCAAAGCAAGATTTTCCAAGCAAGATTTCAAGAAAAACAAGATTTTGCCAAATTCCTTCATAGAAACTAAGTATACATAATTATCCTCCCTCAGCAATACATGGACTATACTAACACCTTATAGTCCTCCCTCAAATATAGCTTAGTAGTTAATCATACCAATACTCACCACCAAGTGATTGAATCTTGAAACATCAAAGCCTTTGGTGAGTAAGTCACTACATTGTCATCTCTGTGAACCTTAACAACATTAATGAGCCGTGCTCATAGCAATCTCTAATAAAGTGATGCCTAATCAATGTGCTTGGTCTTGGAATGATAAACTGGATTCTTCACAATACAAATGGTACTCTCATTATCAATATTGATAGGAGTATTTTTGAAATTGAACCCATAGTCCAAGAGTTGATTCTGCATCCACAAAACTTGTCCACAACAACTTGCAGCAGCTACATATTCAGCTTCAGATGTTGCTTTAGCCACCAAACATGTTGCTCTTCCATAAGAATAGACTCTTCATGTCTAAACTATACACATCATTTTTCCTTGGTACTCTAAGTACTACCATGTCATCATCACCGTGTTTAAAGTCGATGGAAAGGATGAGACATTCGTGTTAGTGAATAACAGGATGCTTTTATCACAAATTTGAGAGACCGAGAGCAAGTTGAACTTAAGCTCCTTCACATATCTAACATTCTCAAAGTCAATAAGCCCCGCTTTGATAGTTCCTTTTCCAAGAATCTTCCTCCATTGGGATCATTCCCAAATGCAACTCTTCCTCCACTAATATTTCTAAAATCGATAGAATCTCTTTGTCTCCTGTCATACTTAAGAGCAACCACTATCCACAATTAGATGATCTTTAAGCTCCTCTTCCGGGTTGCCCCGCACACAAAGAAAAGAGTTAGTGATTTTAGGAACCCAAGCCATTATCGACCAGGTTCCCTTGGAGTTACAAACTCAAATTCTTTGAGTATGTAATTCCCACTATCTTTCAAATGATGATCCAAAATTATCTTTTGATCTTTAACATGGATTTTAAAACTTTCTCGTTTTTCAACATAAATTTCTTTACAAGATTATTAGCATTTTCTTGTATCACAAAACATCGATTCACTTTTTGTTGAAAGTACTGTGTCCTCAAGAAGACCTTCCTCTTAACCCATTCTCGTTTAACACGTGGTTCCCGTGATCTAGATCCCCTATGTGAATTGTAATACCTTCTAGGTTGATAGTGAGATCTCCTAGGATTCCTATTCCAAATAGTGTGATCAAGACTTTGTTTTACCGAGCAAGACTTTGGAAAGTACCGCGAGATATCAAGGTTTTGAAAAGGTCTTCTCCGATGCGGGTATCTATGATCCGTGTGAAGTTTCGTGATTAACCCTATTTGAATTATTCCAAACCGGTTTGTGCTCTCTAGGTGTGTGGTTTATGATCCGTTCTTTGAAATTTGCTAAGGTATTTCGAGTGTCGATCACAATCTTTGATTAAGTGATTAGGACTATAACACACAAAACACGCTTTTGACCCATATGTCCAAAGTGATTTCTTCTATGTTTATGCCCAAAATTATTTTGCCTTCTTGATGAATGATAAACCTGTTTTGACCAAAGTTATCCCCAAAAGGTTTAGCAAGACTGATTTTGAAAAGGTTTTGCGTATGTATCGCTTGTTGAGCAAGACTTTGTTTTAAAGGTACCGCTTGATTTTGAACATTATTTTCAACTTCTTTGGGTTTTTCGACCTAGATTGAGCAACAAGCTTCTTCCTAAACTCTAGACTATCTACTCCAAAGCGAGAAACATCGTGCCTTAGAGGGTTGATGAATAATGGGATGAGGAACAACATGATAACCATTGTCTTTCTTATACTCGTGTGGTGGTTCACTTATTGAGCCCTCATTACTAGATGTATCTACATAGTTAATGAGTTCATCATCACTAGTGGTTATGTCCTCAAAATCACCATCATCCCGATCACTAGGTTGGTTTTCATCTATGGTACTAAAGTCCATTCCAAATCCTAAGCCTGTTCTAATGTAAGCCCTTCTCTGTTTTTCAACATAAGCAACATGGGACAAACCGATTCTCCCAGCAAAGAAACTTAGCTAACAATTCATCTCTTTCCTTAGTCAATTTCTCAATTTCAAAGAATTTTACGCTTTAGTTTCCATTCACTAAGTTTTAACCGGTAATCTTGTTGTTCATATTTTCACCCAAGCCATTTCATTATTTTCATGAGTTAATATTTTGGCTTCCATAGACTCTAAAGTGATTTGATAACCCGCTACCTCGCATCTAGCCCTAACACAATTATCTCTTTTAATCACATAATCATAAGTAATTTTAGATAAAACTCATAACAGCTTTTAGCATACCTCGTAGATAGGAGACCGAGTTGGTGAAGTAGCCACCATAGCAAGAAGAACAGATCATCTTCACTTTCTTTGCTCCAATCAAATCCTCCAAAGCCATCATCGATTCCAAAGCAAAGATGTTCAGATTCTTCATCAAAAGCAAGGTTCAAATTCAATGCTTCCACCGTGTCTTCAACGCATCTTCCATCGCTACCATACAAGAAGTCACCGTTCATCATCAAACTCTTCACTCCACTCAACTCGATAACTTCTCTTGAGCAACCAAGGCCTTTGTTTCAAGAATTGGAATTTCTTTGAGCTCAAGTTTTGGCTTCTCGATGTTCTGCTTGCTTGATACTTAGCAAACCCGCACTCCTTGCAAAATGACCGTCTTTTGACAATTGAAGCATTCAATTTGTGATTTGTCAAAAGTTATTCCTTGTTTTGGTTTGAAATCAATGTTTTTGCCTGCCTTCTTCATATACTTTTGATCCTTGCGTTGATCATAGCAACTTGCCACCGATATCAATTTCTTCAAGTGCATCTTCTTCAACTGCTAGATCCTCTTCATAAGTGATGTAAACCGGCTTGTTGTGCAAAGAAGGAGCACACAACTTCATCCGAGTGCAAAGTGGTAGATGGTGGGCTCACTTGAGCATATGAAGGGGGTTGTAAATGAAGATTTGAGAAACAAGATTTGAGGAGAAGCAAGATTTTGATGGAAGTAACGCTCTTCTTTCGATGATAGAAAAGCAACACCGTGAGATTTGGAATTTGGTTGACCACTCATCTCATGTTCATACACCTTCAGCTGATGATAGAGATCATCAAAGTCCATGACATCCAAACCTTGTTGTCCTCTCGATCATAGTAGCAATCACATGCCATGTAGATGGCAAGCTCCTTAGAAACTTCAAATTAGCATCCTCAATCGACACTTCGCCTTTGTATAACTCCAACATGTTGAGGAGATTTTGAAACCTATCATATGCAAGATCAAGATTCTCTTTCACCAATTGTGAAAGTTTCAAACTGCTGTTTCAAAGAAATTTCAAGATCTTCAGAGGCTTCATTCCTCCAACTGGTCTTGAGAGCAGCCCAGAGTCGCTTAGCATCTTTAGCATCATGAAATTTGAGAAGATGACCATCCGAATGGCGATAAGAGAATGTTTAGTGCCTTTTCTTGATTCCTTAGGTTGTTGCTTGGTAAGACCGCCTTTGGTGCGATTGGTTGTCCAGAACATTAATGGGTTCTCAGAACTACTTCATTCCCATTCACAATTACATTCCATAGAGCATGGTCTCAGAATGGCAATATATCGCCTCATCTTCATGCACCGTAGATCATATTCTCCTTCTTGATTATTGGAATTCGAGTGAGGTGATTGAGGGTGGTGGAACAACTTCAATGACATCTTGAATATTGTTGAAGTAGGATTTCTTCCTAGTCGAGTTTCCACACAAGCTCGATACCACTTGTTGGATCGATATACTTTAATCAAACTAACTTTAACTAGCTTGTTAAGGTTTAATAACCTAGGATAAATCCTAAGTTATTAACAAAGAAACACCGAGCAATCTTTATCAAGTACGCGGAATTTACTTAACAAAGCTAAGAAGAATAACTTTTATTATAAACTCTAAATCGCTTATTATGCGATACTCTAAACAACTCTAAGATTATCGAACTTTCTCTAATATACTAAATAACTGAATTCCTAAACTCTAAAACTCATAAACTCGTTCTCTAAAATCGTATCTCTAATGCCAATCTAGAAGTCCTTTTATAGGCTCAAGGATATCCTAGTCGGTTTACAATTTGTATTCTTGTTCAACAAGTAATCTAAACATAGAATACAATACTTTCCATAAACGAATATAACAGTTCTTTTGTTCTTGCAAGATTTTGACTTCATAGTGCAAGACTTTGACTTTGTTTTAGCAAGATTTTGACTCTTTGACTTCTTCCAAGATTTTGCAATTTAAAGTGCTTTCATATCTTCAGTACTTTCATATCTTTAGCACTTTCATATCCCAACAGTGTTTTTGATGAAGATCTGGGTTTTTTTTCTTGTGAGATGTATGTGAGTAATAGTGTGTGGATAAGATATGGGTGGTGTTGGGTGTTTTGTTATGTCATTTTGTCAAATATCAGTGTCTTCTCCCCCTCAAAAATTGCTATACAGTAGCAGTTTTTGAAGGTTAACACTTGATTTTTTTTTTGACAAATGAAGAATGTTATCAGCAGCCAATTGAACGGATCTGGATCATGAGCATAATCCACCCGCTCTGATACCACTTGTTGGTCCAAACAATTGAGTAAATCTTGATAAAATGAAGAACACATTCATTAATAATGAAGAACAAATAGTTACAAGATTTCTCAATACCAACTAGACTACATGATAACATCCTCAACTTTTTATGGGGATAATCTTGGTATATTATCCCCATTGAATGACAAATAAACTCTCATTGATCCAAGCTATGCTTATGTTTCAATGAGAGGATGATCCTAACAACTAATACTATGTATTGTGTTTGTTTGGAATACATACCTATCTCTATTACAATACAAACATATATATAGCAACTAATAATACAAGACATGTGATGATGGTGACATGTGGTCCCCATGTGGTCCATCTTCATCTTTCTTTGAAAAGACCAACCATCATTTTGAATGTGTCATCACAATATTCCCACTCTTATGGTAAAGTCTTGTACTTGTTTGACTTCTCTCTGGAAGTTTCCACCCATATTTTTCAATCAGATGTAGAGATAGCGTCTTGGGATCAATGAGACATTTGTCAAAATCTCGTGTCACCGGTGTTGTTTGTAGCTCATATATTTTACTCACCGCACCGTATCGCATAAGTAAAGAGCACTAAACAACACTCACTGATTTCTTTATCAGTGAGTCACTCACTATTTATTTAGTGAGTTAGGCTATTTTATTTTCAAATCTTGTTCAGGGTGATTGGGTCAATTTATTTGACCCAACAATCACCAAGAAAATTATGTCTTGGTGATGACACATTGTTACACCTTGCAAAACTTACCCAATACGTCTTGTAAATATCTATATATTTAGTCTTATAACTAGCTAACTTACCTCATAAACTTCTCATCTTCCTCATTTCTCTCCCATTAAATGCCAACCATCAATCACCAAGCACCATCCATCTCTTGATTTTATACTTCCATTTATACACCAAAGATGAAGGCCTTGAAGATCTTTACATGAAACTTGTGTTGATTTGTTGATTCTTTGGTTCAAATTGAAGTTGTACAAGGTGAAAGGGGCTAAAATTATAAGGTTTTTACAAAGCTTTAATAAGGTTAAAATAAATCTAGGAAAAATATTTGAAGAATGGTTTAAGGTTATAAGTGATTAGGAGTTGTTTAGTGATCTTCTTCTAGTAATATTCATCCAAATACTTGTAAGGTTTATGATTATTTCTTGTTTACTTCAATATGGTTGTAATATCTAGATATTTATTTTTATGTATTTTGATTATGTAGATAGTATATAGTATGATTTATATGTTGTACACATGAGCTAAATCCTTAAAAACCACCAAAACAAGCCTTAGACATGATTTGTGAAATTCCAAACAGTCCACTTGCACAATTTTACTACAAAACTCAGTGAACCATGAAAGTTAGAGAATATAATATTATTTTAGAGCTATGTCTTTTGGTCGTTTTTCCACAAAGCCCGTCCCGTAACTCATCCGTATGTGTAAATTTGAGCCAAAACGGTAAAAGGTGTTAAAAACTGACTAACAGATTTCTTTGGGCAAAACGGGATAGTTCAGGACATTTCTGGGACTCATCATAGTTTTATGAAATGTAGTTAAGACATAAACTTAAAGGTAGGAAAATACCCACGCCTAAAGTGTTGTAGAACTCAAGATATGGCGTTTCGCTGGACGCATAAACCGTCCAACTTTCTCGCACTTAATCACAAGTTTAAATTAGTAATTTGACTCGTGTTATGATGTAACTAATGATATAAGGTAACTAGAAGTTATATACACATTTAAATACAATTTAAAAGACATAAAACAATTCATGACCTTTACGTGTTAGGAATAACGAGTCATAAAGTTGGAATAACTATATTTATAAAACCAAACGCGACGGAAAGTATAGTTTTGGCATATAAGTTTATGTTAGAATATATTAAGTATGTTATGAAATGGTTAAAAAATAGACTTGTAAACCTTATACAAATACATAAATACCTATTTGAGGAAATAAAACCAAGTCATAATCCTTTATGACCAAAAACGATATAAATTTTCTTAACCAATATAGCTTAATAAATAGAAACTTAATGTTGAGATTAAGTATAAATTGAAATCACTTGACCATGTTTACTTGCAAACAGGAGTGGTGGGACCCACTATCGTAAAATAGACCCGTATACCTTACCATGAAACTAATAAAGGTGACGAACTCAAACATTAAACTAATTTCAAATAAGGGCTTGTTAATATTTTGAAAACACAAACTTTGACACATATTTAACTTATAAAAGTGTATAATATCTAAATTATATAAATACTTATATAGAGCTTATTTCATAAGTTCTCGTCGTATATAATAACATAAGACGCAGACTATATCTTGTGTTATCGTTAGAGCTCTCGACATCGCGATACACGTTATATTATTGTACCTATTATCGATCACTACGGTGAATTCATGACCCCTATTTTACTTGTTTTCAATTATTTGGGGGAGAATACATGCGCGTTTACTCAATAAATTCTTACGTATACTAAATTAAAATTGTAAGACATTCAAAAAACATAAACACTTTATAACGCTTAAATAGCTTTAAAAATGAAACAGCAATACAACAATATCAAAATCAGGCATCGTTGCCCTGAACATCGTATGATTGCCTCATAAACACTTGATGGTAACAAAGAACCAGGCGCATCTGCCTGGGAATAACATTACAACCTCATAAACATCTAAGGAAAACAAATTGTAACAGCTCGAAAAATTTCACGTTAACATTTATTCAAAACATAAAGATTTGATCCTAAATCGCATAAAATTTTGAATTTTAAATATAACCGTTAGGTTATCTCGCGCGTAACAAAAACCGCATCTGAATAATTTTCATCACATTAGATTAATTTATAGTCCACTTATAATCATTATATGAAAATTTTCATTTAAAATTTAATGTTCCCAAATAGACCATGTGATTTACGAGTTTAAACTTAAGTTTTAATCATTTTTACTTATACGCAAACTTAACCTATACGGCTATACCTACACCGCATTTTCTAAAACGTTTAAACGCTTTTAATTTTTTAGAAAAGTCAACAAATTTGCCCCTCCCCTTTGACCATAAAATCGTCGCTTGATTTATAAATTAAACAATATCAAACTACACAATATTTATACTAAATTAACTAAGTTGTAAATATCTAAAACTACTTAGTCATTTTTATTTTACCTAGTCATGAAAACTTCCTAATTAAGCTAAGTTATTTAGATATTTTCTAATACTTCCTAACTAAGTTTTAACTAGATATTTAACATTTCCGGTTTTAGACTTAACGTATATTTAACACCAACCGACAATAGACTAGGCCTAGTATACACATTGTATGCCTTTTAGGTTCCTTATAATCATATTTGAAAAGTCATATTTCACGTAAACTTCATACGTTTTACGCGTTTTTAACCTACGTTTTTAGGTCTTAACAACGTTTACGCGCTCCGTTAAACTTATCACTAATTTAATATACTTGTATAGAGTATATTGATAAGTTTTAACATTTCTTATAAAATTTATATATTTATAATATCCGGTTTTAAGTTTCGTGATTTGAGGATTTAACGTTACTAATTATCGGGATCAAACGAAACTCCGTAACTCAGTTATATCACAAAATTTATACAACTTAATACCACATATGCATGTGGTCGACATCCTTGGTGAATCACCAAGAAAATTATGTCTTGGTGATGACACATTGTTACACCTTGCAAAACTTACCCAATACGTCTTGTAAATATCTATATATTTAGTCTTATAACTAGCTAACTTACCTCATAAACTTCTCATCTTCCTCATTTCTCTCCCATTAAATGCCAACCATCAATCACCAAGCACCATCCATCTCTTGATTTTATACTTCCATTTATACACCAAAGATGAAGGCCTCAAGATCTTTACATGAAACTTGTGTTGATTTGTTGATTCTTTGGTTCAAATTGAAGTTGTACAAGGTGAAAGGGCTAAAATTATAAGGTTTTACAAAGCTTTAATAAGGTTAAAATAAATCTAGGAAAATATTTGAAGAATGGTTGAAGGTTATAAGTGATTAGGAGTTGTTTAGTGATCTTCTTCTAGTAATATTCATCCAAATACTTGTAAGGTTTATGATTATTTCTTGTTTACTTCAATATGATTGTAATATCTAGATATTTATTTTGATGCATTTTGATTATGTGGACAGTATATTATATGATTTATATGTTGTACACATGAGCTAAATCCTTAAAAACCACCAAAACAAGCCTTAGACATGATTTGTGAAATTCCAAACAGTCCACTTGCACAATTTTACTACAAAACTCAGTGAACCATGAAAGTTAGAGAATATAATATTATTTTAGAGCTATGTCTTTTGGTCGTTTTCCACAAAGCCCGTCCGTAACTCATCCGTATGAGTAAATTAGAGCCAAACGGTAAAAGGTGTTAAAACCCACAATGATTTCTTTGGGCAAACGGGATAGTTCGGGACATTTCGGGACTCATCGTAGTTTTATGAAATGTAGTTAAGACATAAACTTAAAGGTAGGAAAATACCCACGCCCTAAAGTGTTGTAGAACTCAAGATATGGTTCAGCCGCTGGACTGCATAAAAGCTGTCCAACTTTCGCACTTAATCACAAGTTTAAATTAGTAATTTGACTCGTGTTATGATGTAACTAATGATATAAGGTAACTAGAAGTTATATACACATTTAAATACAATTTAAAAGACATAAAACAATTCATGACCTTTACGTGTTAGGAATAACGAGTCATAAAGTTGGAATAACTATATTTATAAAACCAAACGTGACGGAAAGTATAGTTTTGGCATATAAGTTTATGTTAGAATATATTAAGTATGTTATGAAATGGTTAAAAAAATAGACTTGTAAACCTTATACAAATACATAAATACCTATTTGAGGAAATAAAAACCAAGTCATAATCCTTTATGACCAAAAACGATATAAATTTTTCTTAACCAATATAGCTTAATAAATAGAAACTTAATGTTAGAGATTAAGTATAAATTGAAATCACTTGACCATGTTTACTTGCAAACAGGAGTGGTGGGACCCACTATCAGAAAATAGACCCGTATACCTTACCATGAAACTAATAAAGGTGACGTAAACTCAAACATTAAACTAATTTCAAATAAGGGCTTGTTAATATTTTGAAAACACAAACTTTGACACATATTTAACTTATAAAAGTGTACAATATCTAAATTATATAAATACTTATATAGAGCTTATTTCATAAGTTCTCGTCGTATATAATAACATAAGACGCGTACTATATCTTCAGGTTATCGTTAGAGCTCTCGACATCGCGATACACGTTATATTATTGTACCCTATTACTGATCACTACGGTGAATTCATGACCCCTATTTTACTTGTTTTCAATTATTTGGGGGAGAATACATGCGCGTTTACTCAATAAATTCTTACGTATACTAAATTAAAATTGTAAGACATTCAAAAAACATAAACACTTTATAACGCTTAAATAGCTTTAAAATGAAACAAAGAATACAACAATATCAAAATCGTGCATCGTTGCCTCGAACATCGTATGATTGCCTCATAAACACTTGATGGTAACAAAGAACCAGGCGCATCTGCCTGGGAATAACATTACAACCTCATAAACATCTAAGGAAAACAAATTGTAACAGCTCGAAAAATTTCACGTTAACATTTATTCAAAACATAAAGATTTGATCCTAAATCGCATAAAATTTTGAATTTTAAATATAACCGTTAGGTTATCTCGCGCGTAACAAAAACCGCATCTGAATAATTTTCATCACATTAGATTAATTTATAGTCCACTTATAATCATTATATGAAAATTTTCATTTAAAATTTAATGTTACCAAATAGACCATGTGAATTACGAGTTTAAACTTAAGTTTTAATCATTTTTACTTATACGCAAACTTAACCTATACGGCTATACCTACACCGCATTTTCTAAAACGTTTAAACGCTTTTAATTTTTTAGAAAAGTCAACAAATTTGCCCCTCCCCTTTGACCATAAAATCGTCGCTTGATTTATAAATTAAACAATATCAAACTACACAATATTTATACTAAATTAACTAAGTTGTAAATATCTAAAACTACTTAGTCATTTTATTTTACCTAGTCATGAAAACTTCCTAATTAAGCTAAGTTATTTAGATATTTTCTAATACTTCCTAACTAAGTTTTAACTAGATATTTAACATTTCGGTTTTAGACTTAACGATATTTAACACCAACCGACAATAGACTAGGCCTAGTCTACACATTGTATGCCTTTTAGGTTCCTTATAATCATATTTGAAAAGTCATATTTCACGTAAACTTCATACGTTTTACGCGTTTTTAACCTACGTTTTTAGGTCTTAACAACGTTTACGCGCTCCGTTAAACTTATCACTAATTTAATATACTTGTATAGAGTATATTGATAAGTTTTAACATTTCTTATAAAATTTATATATTTATAATATCCGGTTTTAAGTTTCGTGATTTGAGGATTTAACGTTACTAATTATCGGGATCAAACGAAACTCCGTAACTCAGTTATATCACAAAATTTATACAACTTAATACCACATATGCATGTGGTCGACATCCTTGGTGAATCACCAAGAAAATTATGTCTTGGTGATGACACATTGTTACACCTTGCAAAACTTACCCAATACGTCTTGTAAATATCTATATATTTAGTCTAACTTACCTCATAAACTTCTCATCTTCCTCATTTCTCTCCCATTAAATGCCAACTTGCAATCACCAAGCACTATCCATCTCTTGATTTTATACTTCCATTTATACACCAAAGATGAAGGCCTTGAAGATCTCTACATGAAACTTGTGTTGATTTGTTGATTCTTTGGTTCAAATTGAAGTTGTACAAGGTGAAATGGGCTAAAATTATAAGGTTTTTTCAAAGCTTTACTAAGGTTAAAATAAATCTAGGGAAAATATTTGAAGAATGGTTGAAGGTTATAAGTGATTAGGAGTTGTTTAGTGATCTTCTTCTAGTAATATTCATCCAAATACTTGTAAGGTTTATGATTATTTCTTGTTTACTTCAATATGATTATAATATCTAGATATTTATTTTGATGCATTTTGATTATGTGGACAGTATATTATATGATTTATATGTTGTACACATGAGCTAAATCCTTAAAAACCACCAAAACAAGCCTTAGACATGATTTGTCAAATTCCAAACAGTCCACTTGCACAATTTTACTACAAAACTCAGTGAACCATGAAAGTTAGAGAATATAATATTATTTTAGAGCTATGTCTTTTGGTCGTTTTTCCACAAAGCCCGTCCCGTAACTCATCCGTATGAGTAAATTAGAGCCAAAACGGTAAAAGGTGTTAAAAACTGACTAACAGATTTCTTTGGGCAAAACGGGATAGTTCAGGACATTTCTGGGACTCATCGTAGTTTTATGAAATGTAGTTAAGACATAAACTTAAAGGTAGGAAAAATACCCACGCCCTAAAGTGTTGTAGAACTCAGCATATGGCCGTTTCCGCGGGACTGCATAAAACTGTCCAACTTTCTGCACTTAATCACAAGTTTAAATTAGTAATTTGACTCGTGTTATGATGTAACTAATGATATAAGGTAACTAGAAGTTATATATACATTTAAATACAATTTAAAAGACATAAAAACAATTCATGACCTTTTACGTGTTAGGAATAACGTAGTCATAAAGTTGGAATAACTATATTTATAAAAACCGAAACGTGACGGAAAGTATAGTTTTGGCATATAAGTTTATGTTAGAATATATTAAGTATGTTATGAAATGGTTAAAAAAATAGACTTGTAAACCTTATACAAATACATAAATACCTATTTGAGGAAATAAAAACCAAGTCATAATC
This sequence comes from Chrysanthemum lavandulifolium, assembly GCA_022545495.1. Classification (NCBI taxonomy): domain Eukaryota; kingdom Viridiplantae; phylum Streptophyta; class Magnoliopsida; order Asterales; family Asteraceae; genus Chrysanthemum; species Chrysanthemum lavandulifolium. The sequence goes on from CM040239.1 coordinate 135,258,829, forward strand.
CTTTATGACCAAAAACGATATAAATTTTTCTTAACCAATATAACTTAATAAATAGAAACTTAACGTTAGAGACTAATGAAACCACTTAACCACGTTTACTTACAAACCGGAGTGGTAGGACCCACTATCGGAAAATAGACCCATATACCTTACCATGAAACGAATAAACTTAAACGTAATTGACGTAAACTCAAACATTAAACTAATTTCAAATAAGGGCTTGTTAATATTTTGAAAACTCAAACTTTGACACATATTTAGCTTTATAAATGTGTACAAGATTTAAATTGTATAAATACTTATATAAAGCTTATTTCGTAAGTTCTTGTCGTATATAATAACCTAAGACGCTTATCATATCTTTAGGTTATCGTTAGAGCTCTCGACATCGCGATACACGTTATATTATTGTACCCTATTACTGATCACTACGGTGAATTCATGACCCCTATTTTACTTGTTTTCAATTATTTGGGGGAGAATACATGCGCGTTTACTCAATTATATTACTTGTTTTACTAAAACACTTGAACTATTTGTCTAAAACACTTGACCATATTAATCTGAAACACTTGAACTATTTACTGAAATACTTGAGTTGTGTACTAAAATACGACCTAATGTATTGGTCAACACGCCGAATGTACCGAGCAATAAGATCGAATGAACTAATCGCATAACCGAATGAAATGGTAATACAACCGAATGTACTGGTCAACACGCTGAATGTACCGAGCAATAAGACCGAAAGAACTAGTCACATAACCGAATGAACTGGTAATATGACCAAATGAACTGGTTACATAATCGAATGTACCAGACAAACAACTATTGGATTCTAAACCATATCACGATCTAATGGAGTTAGAATAATCACGATCTAATGGAGTTGGTACTATCATGTACTCTATTTGAAATGACTTTGCTGATAAACTATTTTAACAAAGTGTTTCGATTTTAACTATGATCTTTTGACTTTCAACTATTGGAAGTATTTTGGTTTACATGAAATTATGTGATATAATTCACTTATAAAATACTTTTAGTTTATTTACAATAAACCTATGAACTCACCAACATTTGTGTTGACACTTTTAGCATGTTTATTCTCAGGTTTCATAAGGCATAACATTGACTTGGAGTATTAGATTCACATGACATGATTTGAAGACAGGGATGCATTATATTCACCATTCAATAATATTTTTATAAAACATCTATGTAATACTATACATTGGAACCTCATGTTTGAAACTCTGATTTCATTTATTGAATGGTAATTTTTTAAAACGTCTCATTTAGAGTTCGTTTTATATAACTGTGTTGTGAACTAAGAAGTAATACCCTAGTGACACAATCTTCCGATTGTTAGGATTTAGAAAATCCATTTTCCCGATCATATACCTACTCGTACATTTTATGATTTACGAAACCTTAAAGTGTCGGAAAACTATTTCATCACCTCAAGTATATGTAGTCGAATTAGAAAGCTCGTAGTCGTAGTTATTTAATGGTAGTTAGTATTTAGTTAAGTAACACCGTGGAGGACATAAGTTTATGTTAGGACGGTCTTTACCCACTCGTATGCCCGATCCATTTAGCCGTAGGTGGCGCTTTATGTATGGTACGTTTATAAATAAACCCTCTACCTCCCAAGGTAGAGGGTTGGAGCTCATAATAAGATTTTACTTTTCTCACTAAGTTCCTAAACCTCTTAACTTTCTCTCTAAAACCTTATATTGTACGCCCTATGTAATCATGGTTTGATGTGTTTGTGAAATCCAATATGTTACAAATGGTATCAAGAGCCATGGTTTGATCATCTCTCTTACATGTTCTTGGATTTCTAGTGGTTTTATATGGTTTTGGGTTTGAAAAGTTTAGTGGTATTTGCATCATTTGGACCATTTCTTGTGTTAAAGTTTGGATTTTGATTGTACTTTTGTGTTTAGAATCATCATAAGTGCTTAGGTTTTGATTTGGAAGGCTTGAATCACTGTGGTTGGATTGTTTTTGGATTTAAAAGTGGCGTTTTGTTTGTTTTAAAGGTTGCGATTTGTGCCTCTGATACAATTTCCGACGAGCGATTTGTCTTTGTTGGAAGCGATTTGTGTCGCTTCAAATCACTTATTTAAGCGATTTGTCCGGGTAGTGGTTGTACTTGTGCGATTTGTGCGGGAAGCGATTTGTCATTTTCAAATGACTTGCTTATTTAAGCGAGTTGTTAGTTTAAGCTTGATTTGTTTTATTTGTGCGATTTGTCACTTCAAGCGACTTGTTCATTGCTTTAAGCGACTTGTCATTTTAAGAGGTTTGTTGGTTGATGCAACTTGCTTATTGAAGCGAGTTGATTGGTTAAGCGATTTGTCTTATCAAAGCGATTTGTCACTTTGAGCGATTTGTCTCTTTGAGCGATTTAGTGTTTTCTTTGTATTACATTTTATGATTTTCTCTTGATTTAGTAAAACCGTGAAAGAATCTATTTCCGGTTTAATTAAAGAGTTTTAAAATCCGTAGAATTTGTAATCATGTCCACCAACGTACTCCACTATCATCTCTTCGTTGTCAAGACGTTCAAGTCGCTGGATCCGATACTCGCCCACCTATGCTTGATGTAACCGATTATGACTCATGGGCTCAACGAATTAGGTTGTAATGTTTGGGAAAGGAGAATGGGGTTAACATTCTCAAATCAATTGATGAAGGACCTTATCGATTGAAACTACCAGAGACACACTTGAAACCGTCGGATGGTACAAGTGATCTTAGGTTTGGATGCACCAAAGACGATGATGAGCTCAATGATAAGGAGAAAAAGAGATACGATGTCGATATCGTGGCTTCAAACATTATACTGTGGTCTTCCAAAAGACATCTACAAGTTAATCAATCACAACACCGAAGCCAAGGCGGTTTGGGACAATGTTAAGATGCTTCTCTCGGTTCAATTAACTAAAGAAGACAGAGAATCTCAACTGTATGATGACTTTGAGCACTTTAAGATGAAACCAGGGGAAAGTGTCACTGAATATTACGTGAGGTTCCACAAGCTTGTGAATGACATGAGGAATATCAAAATGACTATGCCAAATATTCAGCTAAATTCAAAGTTTGTGAACAACATGAATCCCGAATGGCACAAATTTGTCACTTCAGTCAAGTTAACAAAAGGTTTGAGGAACACTAACTATGAGCAGTTGTATGCATACTTGCTTCAGAATGAGAGACATGCTACGTTTGAACGAATGATCTTGGAAAAATTCAATTCAAATTCTGGTAATGCAAGTTCGTCAAATGATTCAACAGCCTTCTACACCAATGTAGGGATTACTACCAAAGCTTCACAAGTCATACCTACTGGAAATGGTAACCACAAACTCATTCCTGATCCAAGGTTTAAGAAACCCGATGTCAAGCAACCATGGAATATTTCATCAATCAACCGGCTCTTATGGTTAAGCAAAATCAACCTCACTCCACACACTAACAATGATATCATAATCGCATCCAATCTACACAATCATGCTATTGTCGAGATGGTAAGATCATGGTGCAACCAAAGGCAAGGAAGACAAGATGAACAAGGAAAAGGTGGAGTAGGTGGAGGGTATGTGGCTAATCGTAATCGTGGAAGGAATGCAAATCAAGGACAAGGAAAGCCAATCAAGTGCTACAACTATGGTGGTGAAGGACATATTGCAAGGAATCGCACATCTCCAAAACGCCTCAAAATGCGAGTATTTCGTGGACAAGATGTCACTGGTGCAAGCTTAGGACAATGGAGCGGTTTTGAATGAAGAAGAGTTGTTGTTTCTTGTCGAGGAAATGCCAAAACATATGATGTTGATGTGGATGAGCACCAATTCAGAAATAGGTCACAATCATCAAAATGCCTTTCAAGTTGCCGATCGTGATGCATTTGACTGATGTCGATGATGAACCCATCGCCTGCATACAATCTTCATGGCTAGCATTTCACCAATGGTCTCTCCAAAGGTCTCATCACCACAACAGATCGGTCCATCCAAAGATTCAATCATTTCGAGGTATTAAAACTATACGATGAAGTTGATGAGCAAAAGATACATAACAAAGTACAATCTCATGAAACTTATGAATCGATATAGATAATGTGGGTGATAGTAATATTGTCCCATATGATCAATATGTGATACAAAGTGAAAGTGAGATTGTACCAAGTGATGCATCTTCCGCAGTCAATGATGACTATGTTTTGATGAATACACTAAATGTGCCTCGATGATTCGATATCTCTCGAATCGAATGCCTATAAAGAACAAGTTGCTATTTATGAACAACGTGCTAAGTTTGAGTTAACTACCCGTGAGCAGGAAATGGATAACCAAATGCGCACAATTATTAGAAAAAGTAATTTTAGAGAAGAAGTGTTAAAACAAGAGTTAAACTCCTTACAAGAAAAGCTTTTAAAATCATAGCAAAAGCAAGAACTCCAAGATAATGTTAAAGTGCTTAAACAAGAATTTAATGCTAAGGAATCAAAACTTTTGAATGACTTTTCCAATCTAAAACTTTGAAAACAAGCTTGAAAATAAGTTGTACGTACAAGGAATACCATTCGATCGCTCACATGATCACTAAGCACAAAGTCTTAAGCGATAAGCATAGTATTCCCTAGTAGAGGAGCCAAACCCGAGTATTGTAAAAGGCTAAAGCTTTCCATACGATTGTATATGATGGTAATGAGATCCTCAAGCCTAGGCAAACACCATCATGTATTGGAAGCACGGAAGAGGATAGAAAATTAGAAGATGCCTCTAGGAGAAAATGGATAAGAAGCTAAAAGATCCCGAGTGTAAAAGCAAAACATAACGATCAAACCCCATGATTACACTAAAGAAAATTGGATTTCCCGAACATGTTTAAGCCTCAAACTCAATTAACCCTAGAACAAATTTTTGGAAGAAAGACATGGATAAGCAAAAGCAAATGTACTTGTTGAAACAAACACTCCCTTAGGAAAGTGCTCAGAGCCATCGTGTATCCTCCGAATACACCAATGCATTTAGTTCCTAGAACTATTTACACTAATAGCAAGACCTTAATCAACTCAGATGTTGTTTATCAACTATTCGTTGATTTTGAGAAGACATGTAAGAAGAGAATCACACCCTGTGGATAATCAAGGGAAAGGGTTTTGAGCAAACTAAAGAATGCTATTTAACCGAGGTCATACCTTTCTTTAAACAATTAAAAGGTCAATTTGAGAGTCTTCAAAAGGGATAGACTCGTATATTAAAGAAATGGAAAAGGAATTTGATGCAATGATAGTTGAGGTCAATGATTATGAACGGAACTCAAATATAATGAAATTGAAAGGAAGAATCTGATATCTTAAATGAGAACTTAGTATTGAGTTGTGTGGCTCAAGATGTGTTTTATATCGTTACTAAGCATTCTATTATCGCTTCTCAATTTCATGAATTATCTGTTGCTTTGAAAGTTTCCCATGATCGTGTCATTGAGCTTGAAAACAAAAACTCAAAACTAAATGAGAAAATTGACCAGATGATCACGATAATTTGGTAAAACATTTTTCTAAGCTAGAAGTTGAACATTTTGATTTGCAACTAAAATATCAACATCTCAAAGAAAATGTCAAAACCTCAAACATCAAGACATCCTCAAATGTTCCGTAGTTTGATGCGCTTTTGAAATAAACAAACGTGACGAATGATTCAAGCTCACCGTAACACGATCGTAAAGTTGAAAGCCCAAATTTCACAATTAAAGGGTGAAAAGAACAATGTGACCGGCTCCCAAATGCCTCCTCCTTTAGATTCTCAATTTTCTCAAAACTTTCATCTTCAAAACATCATTAACGTATTACAACAAGAAAATGAGAGTTTTCTAGAAGAAAATGAAAAGGTCAAACGACACTTCAAAGAGTTATACGATTCAATGAAAGTCACCGTGACAAAAACAATGAAAAATAACTTCACATAAAAGGAAATTGAGAATCAAGAGTCGTGTAAAAGGAAAATGCCACTTGTCTTTAATGAGAATGTTGCATCAAAGTCATCTGCAGACTCTAAATATACTGTGACTGTTAAATACATTCCTCCTCATCTTAGAAATAACGAACTTGTGTTTCATAATTATTTCTTTCACCTTAAGGATAGTCTAGAATGTCTCCGTGAGATTGTAGAAGAGGATTACATAAATAAGCCACTTGATAGTGAAATTAGGTTTGCTTGCATTCAGGCCAAACGATCTCGTGAGTCGTTAGAATGTTTAAGAGCAACATGTCCTAAATCCTTATGTGAGAAAGATAAAGCTGTGATGCCTTGTTCTATGCCTAGTGCTAAGTATGCAACCCATCCGATGCCCAATATTAAGAAAGTGAACTTTAATGTGCCTTCAAGTAGCTCAGATCCCAGCACTTCTAAACCTGAAAAGCAAAAAGTAGCAATACCAACTAATGTTCCCATTCCTCTACAGAGTAAAAGTGACACCAAAGCGAAAGGTGTCAAAGCCTCAAGGCAACACAAAGAATGATAGGACCTTGCAAGCTAGGAATGTTCAATGGAAGAGAGTAGAAGATCACCTTAGGAAGAATGAAACTATGTTGAATAAAATTAATTGTGTTGATTCTAGTGTTAGCTCTAAGCATGTTGTAATTAATGCGAATTCTGTTACTTTTGGCAAAACATGTAATGATGATTGCTTGGTTTCAGTTACTAATCATGTATGTGGTGTGAATGATTTGATTAATTCTGTTAAATACCCAGTTAAAATCGTTAATGCCAACAATCATGTTAAGAAGGCTAGAAAGCAATGGTGGAAGAAGGTTAGAAAACATTGAAACCCACGGAAGAAAATTTAGTAATATAGGTTATCGTGGATAACCACCGCCGCAAATTTAATCTTAATGAGATGTGCCCTAAATTATCTAAGTCAATGCCCATTAGGAAATGGATGCCCACCGGTAGAACTATACCTTTAAGAAGTGAACATACTTTGAATAGGTCTAATGCGCACACTAGTACCGCATCTATCCCTAATGATTCCATTGATTCGATTCGATATGGGTGTTCCAATCATCATTATTAACCAAATGGAACCCATTCTTGCATGGGGATCCCAATTATCCGCTTATCCATTTTTGTCTCGTGTTCAACCGCAGTCGCTCAAATCATTCTGTGGTACCGGACTCAGTCGCTCCAAGCATATGACTGGAGATCGTCATGCTCATGAACTTCGTGAGTAAATTCATCGGACCGTTAGATTCGGGAACGACCATTTTGGTGCAATTATGGGTTATGGAGATTATGTTGTTGGTGACAGTGTAATCTCCGTGGTATATTATGTTGAAGGTCTTGGTCATAACCTATTCTCTATTGGTCAATTATGTGATTCCGATCTAGAGGTGGCTTTTAGAAAACATACTTGTTTCGTTAGAGAACTTGATGGTGTGGAAATTTTAAGAGGAACACGTGGTTCAAACCTATACACCATCTCTATCGAAGACATGATGAAGTCTTCTCCAATCGCTTGTTGTCAAAGGCTTCAAAACAAAGTCATGGTTATGGCATCGCTGCCTCAATCACTTGAACTTGGCACCATTAATGATCTTTCCGAAAGGACCTTGTAAGAGGCTTACCCAGATTAAAGTATGAAAAGATCATCTTTGTTCAAGATGCCAATTGGGAAAAAGTGAAATATGCCCACAAACCCAAACCCGCAAACTCGCTTATGGAAGTTCTTCATACTCTTCATATGGATTTGTGCGGACCAATGAGAGTGCAAACGATAAATGGGAAGAAATATGTTTTAGTCATTGTTGATGACTACTCGATTTACTTGGGTTAAGTTTTTGAGGACAAAGGATGAAACCCGGATGTCATCATCAAACTTATCAGCAAACTGCAGTTCGACTTAACAAGACTGTTAGAATTATTCGAATGCATAATGGCACCGAGTTTGTTAACAAAGACCTAAGTCAATTTTATGAAAGCATTGAATCACCATCAAAGAAGTGTTCCACGACGCCTCAACATAATGGTGTAGTTGAAAGACAAAATCGGACCCTTGTTGAAGCCGCAAGAACTATGCTAATTTACTCAAAGGTTCCAATGTTTCTTTGGGTCAAGCCATTGCCACCGCTTGCTACACCCAAAATCGCTCCTCATACACACCACTCATGGAAAAACTCCATACGAACTTGTCCATAAACGAAAACCCGATCTCTCCTACCTTCGTGTATTTGGTGCTTTGTGCTATCCAACGAATGACGGTCAAGATTTAGGTAAATTAAGAGCTAAGGCGGACATTGAGTTTTGTGGGTTATGCACCAAACAAGAAGGGTTACCGAATCTACAACAAAAGAACTCGAGATATCATGGAAACTATTCACGCCACGTTCGATGAGTCGTTCGGGCAAATGGCTCCGGGACAATCAAGTTCGGACCCGCATCACAACCTTCATTAAGTAGTCCCATTAGTTCTTCTCTTGTACAAAATCCTCACCAAAGAACTCCATATGTACCCCTTCGAAGATGATTTGAAGAAATTATTTGATCCAATGTTTGATGAACACTATGAGCCTATTGCTAATGATCAACAAATCCATCAATGAGGTCGCTCCTAACCCAATCAACGAGATAACCCTTCGCTCTATGTCATTGAGTCAAGAAGCGCCTTCGATGATCACTCATCCTCATCATCAAATCCTCAATCATCAAGTGTACATCATGGAATTGTTATCGCACCTATGATGGAGATAACCCTTTGCTACTCCCGAAGATGAACCCTTTGAGAACATATTTGCTCCCGAACCATCATCGAACCATCTTCATCGTGGAAAACGACTCGCTACCTCGTTCTTCAACCACAACCACACGAGCATTTCTTAAAATGGACACACGATCATCCGTTAGAGGAATCCTCTCGTCCAAAGATCCACCGTAAACAACTTGCAACAGATGCCTTATGGTGCTTCTTCAACTCCGCACTATCTAAGATCGAACCAAAAGACGTTAAACCGCCATGAATGAAGGATAGTTGGTTCAATGCCATGCAAGAAGAAATTCATGAGTTAGATCGACTAGATGTATGGGAATTAGTACCGCCCCGATTATGCTATGATCATTGCTCTAAAGTGGATCTTCAAAGTAAAACTTGATGAGCATGGTGATGTGTTAAAGAACAAGGCTCGATTAGTTGCAAAAGGATACCTTCAAGAGGAGGGTATTGACTTTGAAGAATCATTTGCTCCAGCTTGCACGCATTGAGGCAATCGTAATCTTCTTGGCTAATGCCGCAAGTAAGAACATGGTAGTTTATCGATGGATGTAAAGACCGCTTTTCTTAATGGAGATCTTAAAGAAGTCGTATACGCTACCAACCCAAGGTTTTGTGAATCCGAGCATCCTACTCATGTCTATCGCTTGAAGAAGGCTCTTTACGGTTTGAAGCAAGCTCCAAGGGCATGGTACGATACGCTATCAAGGTTTCTTCTATCTAATGGATTCAAAGAAAGGAGCAGTTGATCCGACATTGTTCACCCGAAAGTGAGCAAACACTTAATTCACGTTCAAATCTATGTTGATGATATTATTTTGCCTCGACCGACCCCAATGAATGTGACCGTTTTCTAAGGAGATGGGCTCCAAATTTCAAATGTCAATGATGGGACAAATGTCATTTTTCTTGGGATTACAAATTTCACAAAGTCCCGAGGCATTTTTATCAATCAATCTAAATATGCTAATGAGATTTTAAAGAAATTTGGATTTGATTCTTGTGACACCGCTGACACTCCCATGGTGGAGCGTACTAAACCGGATGAGGACCCTCGTGGATCATGGTAGATCAAACTAAATATCGTAGTATGATTGGGTCCCCGATGTACCTCACATCGCCAAGAGACCTAATATTCTTTTCATTGTATGCATGTGTGCTAGATACCGTGCTAAGCCTACCAAAAGTACCTGAAGCGGTTAAACGGGTCTTTCGGTATCTCCAAGGAACCATCAACATGGGACTTTGGCACCAAGGACACCAACATGTCACTAATAACATATGCAGATGCGCACCATGCAGGTGTCAAGATACACGTCAAAGCACATCGTGGTGCTTAATTCTTGGGAGAAAACTTGTAAGTTGGTCTTCTAAGAAACAAATGACACGCCGATATCCTCTACAGAGGTCGAATACATCGCCATGTCATCTTGTTGTGCTCAAATCCTATGGATGAGATCCCAACTATCGACTATGGCTTTGACTTCAACAAAATTCCTTTGTATTGTGATAACAAAAGTGCCATTGCTCTCTCCCGCAACAACGTTCAACATTCAAGAGCAAAGCACATCGACATTCGACATCATTTCATTCGGGAACAAGTGGAAAAGGGTGGTAGAACGATACTTTGTGAGAACCGAATATCGCTAGTAGACATCTTCTAAGGCACTCCTCGAGAACGTTTTGAGTTTATCCTTCCACTTGGTCTAAAGAGTCTACAACCCGAGACACTCAAACGCCTTCAAGAGGAAGACGAGGAGTAAAGGCTATTCTTCATCCATCTCTTGTAAATATTTATTCAAAAGCAAAATACAAAATTATAAAACCCACAAAAGAAAATAGAAAAATATAAAATTTCAAAATCCATAAAAATTTGAAAATCTTTGAAAAAGCAAAAATATTTTTTCTTCCAAGTTTTTCTTTATTCGATTTCATCTACGGTCTTTGTGTTGTCATTCAAAGAGTGACACGGGTCTTTAGATGAAGTTCGAATGTACAAAAAAAAAAAAAAATTGAGAGAAAGAAAACAAAAGGTTTATAGTCATTTCGCACTATACCCGCTTTTAAAAGAAAGAACAGAGCCATGCTTTATCTTATTTTTCAAATCTCATGCTCGATTCTAAAACAAATGTTTGTCACCAAAAGACAAATGTTTCCTTCACAAATATTTTTCCTTCTATAAATTCTTCTGAAAAATATTTGTTATCTAATGAAAACTAATAGCTTTGAAAAATAACTCGGACTCAATTTTTGAAAATCATATGGACTTGACATTTGTCAAAATCTCTATCTCTCAATCAACAACTTATGTCATTGATTGATGGGGAGAATGATTTCAATTAAATCAAAAGGTTATTTGTCATACAATTGGTTCAGACCAAGGCTTATGTCATGTTTTCAAAAGATACTCAAGCATGTTTAATCGTTGGAGTTTAAAGTCTCAGATTTGATCCTTATCGGTTAAATGTTTTCATAAGCAAGTCACAATTCTCCTCAAAAGCTTTCAAAACAATTTTAATCTATAGAGATCACAAATCTTAAATGACTTGAAAATTGTGATCGGGAGAATTTGTGATTTAAATTGGATTTAAACCGATAATTCGATAAATGGTTTTATAAGTGATTAGCAAGCTCTCCTCCCTACATGTGCCAAACGATTTCAAATTTTCCATGCACATGTTAATGGGGAGCATCTATATCAAACCAAAAAGGATTGAAACGTGATTGATTTGTCTCTAAGTGTGTGTTTTCCCTAATATGTGCAAAACACTTTCAAATCTCGATGCACATATATCAAGGGACAAAGATTTTTATGTTTGAAAACCACATGATTTTCTAAAATATCTTTGGATGTGTGACGTGAAAGTTCTTCAAAGAATTTATGTGTTAAATGACTAATTTTGATACCAAGGTGATGTAGATATTTTTAGAAAATGTGATCAAGAATTGAATTCTTCCTCTTGCCTCCATGTACCAAAATAATTTCAAAATTCGATGCACATGTTGAGGGGAGCTCTTTTCTAAAATATCAAAACAATTAAGGTACAAAATGCTTTGATAATATATCACAAGTACCTTGATTGATTTTCAAATGGTTTTCAATTGGTTCCAATGGCGAAAGAACAATACCATCAAAAGACCGACTAAATTTACTTTATGTATGGAGATATAAGGATGGTTAGGTTAGGTATTCGTTCCCACGATCCCGCCAGAGTCGGAGGGATCTACCAGGACAATCCACTAGATAGTGTAGAGTCCTTAGGTATGATGAAAAAGGAGAAAAGTGAGGTATGGGAAGAGTGCGGATCGAGAAAGAGCTAGAACTAGAATAAACCCAACAAGGTTCTAGTTATGAAGTCTCGGTAAGCAATTGAAGGGTTGAAGAATGAAAAGAAATGAATGTGAAAAGGGTGAAAAGAAATAGCCCTCCAATAATTCAACCTTAGCGCGAAACCGGGTTCAATACATATGCTCTTGGTGGTTACTAAGGTAACACCGGTATTGAAGACAAGACGTCATGGACCCAAAGGACGACCGCACTACAACTTCCCAAGCTACTCAAGTTCCTCTTAAAAGGACTTGTTTCATTCTCATGGGAACCTACATTATCTATCGACTTTCTCTTAGAGATTGTTGATATTGAAGAAGGAGACCTCTCCCTAGTCTCCGCATAGGAACCAAATGTGCACAATTGAGTCTAGAGCCACGAGATCATCAATAAATCTCATTAGGACACAATCAATGAAGACTCATTGTTTCACACAATGTGGAAAGTGAGAATATATCTTATGAGTCCCACGATTATCCTTGTGGTATTGCCGAACATCCGAGTGATATGCAAACATATTCACAATGACGATGGAAAGCCTTCTAGAGCCAACATCAAACAAGCTCTTGGTAGGTGGCATGTGAGATCTATCCAATAGATCAAACATGTGACAACCGGATTGAAACAATGGGGCGATTCATCATTGAATCAACCTTGGTCCAGAAATGGATTGACGGATACCTTTGAAAACCGGTCGTTGTGCTTAAAATTTTTTTCTAGCACATCGATCGTGTATTAATATTTCAAATCAAAAGGTGTTTATGATTGATAATTGACTTTTCCTTAAACTTTCGTTGTATTGCAAAAATACTTTATATTGAGCAAGACACGATTGTTTTTCAAATCTCTTTTCATCAATCGCTGAATCTTAATTCGCTAGTTCACTCATCCATGTTGTCTTCTTTGAGACGTTCCGGTTTGAGAACGGCTAGAGCAACCGCGAAACCTCGTCAAGGAGATTCTTGAATTATACCGATCACAGCAATGCTTGTATCGATCAACGAGGAACCATGGGCGTGTACCTCAATTCAACAAAGTGATCAAAGACACTTTCGTGTTTTATTGCTAACTTTGTATGCATGTACACCCAATGTTTGCAACCGATCGAATGGAGAGGTCAATCCATAGCCGCATGCTCACACAACACATTCATTTCTAAAGAAATCATGATAAGAGCATCAACGACTCGATATTATCACTCCATGCTTCGCTATGTCGCGCAAATATCGTGAATCAACTAAAGCTTCCGCTACTCGATAAGAAGAAATCATGATCCGTAATATGAGCATGTCGGTTCGAAAGTCACAACATCACATAATGTCAACACTACAAAGGAAGTGTCGAGATTTATGGTAGCCGATGATCTCAAAGTCGGCTCAAAACTCATCATCATGTGGGTCGCTTAAAGACCTTCACTTGGATTAATCAAACATGCAAAACATGAAGAATCTAAGACTACGGACTACAGAGCAAAGAACTTAAACAAGAATCCAAGAACAATCTTAATGTAATATCTGCTTGTATTCAATGTAATTTGAGGTGACCTCCTTGGGGAGATTGTTAGGATTTAGAAAATCCATTGTTAAAGTGTCGGTCACCTCAAGTATATGTAGTCATTAGAAAGCTCGTAGTCGTAGTTATTTAATGGTAGTTAGTATGTAGTTAAGTAACACCGTGGAGGACGGACGGTCATTACCCACCTGTATGCCGATCCACATCCCGTAGGTGGCGTTTTATGTAAGGTATTATAAATACCCTCTACCTCCCAAGTGTATGAGCTCATAATAAGATATTTCTTTCTCTCTAAGTTCCCAAACCTCTTAACTTTCTCCCTAAAACCTTAAACCATACCCATGTATGTGTTATGATGTGAGTGAAATCCAATATGTTACTGATTTATAACTTACTTATATAAATTGGGACACTTCTTCATAAGTAATGAGTTATAAATAACTTATTTTATCCGATATGACATGGTTATGAACTCAAACTCGAGGATCCCAGATTCTACCACTCAACAAAATTTTAAGACCTCATTTGAATCACCGATTTCCTTCTTGAAGTTTTTGTGAAAAACTAGAAGGAGGTTGAATATTTTACCGTTTTTAATTTCTTTTCTTTGTTAACTTTATGTGAAGTTGACTAATGTATACTAATAAAATATGACAGTAAGTAAAATGCAAGAAGAATCGAAACGATCGAACCACAACACAAGGATTTATAGTGGTTCGGTCTACAAGGACTCTTTTTCCTTTCACTACTCCACCCCTCGAGTATCCAACTCGAGAGTATCCTTCACTAGTCAACAAGCTCCTTTAACGGGGGGAGAAAACCTTACACATCGCTTACACAATATTTCAGACACAAAGCTAGATGTCGAGTTATTTACAAGGGTACAACCACTCCCGTCACACTACGTATTTTGAGGACTAAAATACTAACCGATCACTACAGAGGATTATGATAGTTTGGTAAAAACAATGATGTATGAACAACTACAATACACACTGTGATGAACAAACAAAGAATTGCAACAATTTCTTGAAGCTTGTAAGTCTTCACTAATGATTTGTGTTGGATCGATGTACACTAACCAAACTAACTTAAATAGCTTGTTAAGGTTTAATAACCTCGGATAAATCCTAAGTTATTAACAATGAAAACACTGAGCAAACTCTATTAAGTATGCGGAATTTACTTAACAAAGCTAAGAAGAATAACTTTAACTTTAAACGATTTTATTAATAACTCTAACTCGCTTATTATGCAAACTCTTTAACAACTCTAATAATATCGAACTTCTAAAACTCTAATAATGTCGTGATTTGTTATCTCTAAGACTCGTACATCTAATATCAATCTAGGGTCCTTTATAGGCTCAAGGATAACCCTAAACGATTTAAAATTCTTATCATTGTACGTCAAGTAAACAATACTTAGAAAGTTCTAGATAAACATTACTTTATATCTTTAATCTAATACAACCGACTTTAATCTTTGCGAGACTTTGATGATAAGCAATACTTTGACTTTTACTTAGTAGTACTTTGACTTCTTGTAGTACTTTATCTTTCTGCGAAGACTTTGTTAATCTTGAAGACTTTAATCTTCGTATCCCAACAATCCTCCCTAACTTGAATTCTACTTGCTTGATTTCAAGTTCCTTTGTAGATTTAGCTTTAACATCTTTATCTTCAAAGAGGATTTGTGACTTTATCTTGATTTTATCTTTGTATATTCTCTCGCTTATATCATCATCAAAGTAGTCTTTATTTGTATAATTCTTTTCAAGATCAAACAACAATCTTATTTCTTTTCAAAGAACATTCAAAGAAGCTCCATCTTTTCAAAGAACATAAGACAATTTGTACATTTAATTCGATTAAGTTTCGTCTATTCTCATCACTTCCGGTGTGTAAACTCGTGAGAAGTAAATCATTGAAAATTTAATGGATTTGAGTTCTCTTTACCAAAGCCATTAACTCGGAGTAGCCGAATGTTTTGATGTGTAAGATCATGGTACATCGATAACCATATGATTTTTAGCAAATCATCGACTATCAATGATTTGAGTTGTCTTTACCAAAATTTGTACCCTTTTGGACTAGTTAGTTCTTTCATCATGGTGAACTAATTACCATATAATGGTTTTTCCACGACCTTTACCACAAGCCATTTTCTTGTGGGCTAGCCAACTCTTCACATTTCATCGATATGGTGAGTTGATTACCATCCAACTTATTAGCAAGTTGTCAACTAAAAGCGGATTTGAAATATCTTTACGAGCCGTTTGCTCATGGATTAGACAATCCTTTTGTAACCATGGTGGATTGATAACCTATTTGTATTACCATCTCAAAACCATTTATTTCTTTTAAAATCGAATCGGTTTAAAATCGCAAGCGATACTTTGATGAAAGTATTGTTTGATCGCCAGATACTTTGAATAAAATCGATATATCAAAAATTTAATCAATTAAGATTCATATTAGTTATTCATCATCGCAAGAATTGAGTCCATCCGATAAGCGACTTGATGACCGGACATGCTATTTCATTATCTTCTTCTACTTCCATTCCATGCTCCAAGATCCTCCTCATAAGTTCGGTGTAAGAGGATATCTTCTATCGCCTAACATGTGAATCATAATTCCATCTTCTAGCTCTAGAACATGTACTCCAGTTCTTCAAAGAATCTCCACTAACAATCTCCCAATTCTCTTGATTCTTCCAAATTTCAGAAGCTTTGTTCTTGATTTCCCATACGGTTGTGAGATCTCCAAGCAATACTAAACCAACTCCTTCCGATGGATTTTGTTCAAAGTAATCTCGCACCACATGATATAAATAAAATAAATCCACTCTATCTATGATGTGCAATAAATCCCATAGCCTATTGAACACTCAAGCTTTCATCACTCTATGAAACATCGATAACTTCCATCTTTGGATTCTACAACTTCAAAAGCAATAATTTGAGATTTGTTCATTTTCATCTCGGCATATCATCGTAGAATACTCAAAATCCACGATTCTTAAGTAATTCTTTAGTTCATCATTAGTATCGATCGTAACTCAACTTTCTTTCTTTGATGGTCGATATCTTCAACTTCGGTTTTCTTTTCTTTTTAAGCTTGTTGGGATACGGAAGATTAAAGCATCAAGATTAACAAAGTATCGCAGAAAGATAAAGTACTGCAAGAAGTCAAAGTACTACTAAGTAAAAGTCAAAGTACTGCTTATCATCAAAGTACTGCAAAGATTAAAGTCGGTTGTATTAGATTAAAGATAGAAAGTTATGTTTATCTAGAACTTTCTAAGTATTGTTTACTTGACGTACAAGGATAAGAATTGTAAATCGTTTAGGGTTATCCTTGAGCCTATAAAAGGACCCCTAGATTGATATTAGATGTACGAGTCTTAGAGATAACAAATACGTGACATTATTAGAGTTTTAGAGAAGTTCGATATTATTAGAGTTGTTAAAGAGTCTTGCATAATAAGCAGAGTTAGAGTTATTAATAAAATCGTTTAAAGTTAAAGTTATTCTTCTTAGCTTTGTTAAGTAAATTCCGCATACTTAATAGAGTTTGCTCAGTGTTTTCATTGTTAATAACTTAGGATTTATCCGAGGTTATTAAACCTTAACAAGCTATTTAAGTTAGTTTGGTTAGAGTACATCGATCCAACAAGTGGTATCAGAGCTTGTGTGGAAACTCTGATTAAGAAGAATGGCAGCTACTTCACCAAGTTCATCCACTATCTTTGAGGTATGTTCTAAGTGTCATGATTTTTATCAAAAAGTACTTAATGCTTATGTGATTGAAAGAGATAACTGTGTAAGGGCTAGGTCTGAGGTAGTAGGTTATCAAATAACTTTAGAGTCAATGGAAGCCAAAATATTAACACATGAAAGTAATGAAATGGCTTGGGCTGAAAAGTATGAACAACAGGATTACCAATTAAAACTAAGTGAATGGAAACTAAATTGTGAAATTGCTGAAATTGAGAAATTGACTAAGGAAAGAGATGGTTTGTTAGCAAAGTTTGATGCCTGGAAAGAATCTGGTCTGTCACATGTTTCTTATGTTGAAAAACAGAGAAGAGCTTACATTAGAATTGGCTTAGGTTTTGGTATGAACTTTGATAACATAGAAGAGAATCAATCGGTGATGACCTAGAGGATATAACCACTAGTGATGATGAGCTCATTAATTATGTAGACACATCTAGTAACGAGGATTCAATTTGTGAACCACCTCGAGTAATATAAGAAAGACAAGGGTTATCATGTCGCCCCACATCCCATCTGGTAGTCATCAACCCATAAGACCTGATGTTTCTCGCTTTGGAGTAGACAGTTTAGAGTTTAGGAAAAAGCTTATTGGTCAATATAGGTGCGAAACCCCAAAAGAAGCTGTTGAAAACAATGTTCAAAGTCAAGCGGTACCTTCAATTGAAAGTCTCGCTCCACCAAGCAGCCTTGGAAAAACCTTTTCAAAAGCAAGATCGCTAAACCTTTTGGGATAACTTTGGTCAAAACAGTTAAATCATTCACCTAGAAGGCAAAATAGTTTTGGTCATAGACATAGAAGATGTCACTTTGGGAGTATGGGTCAAAACTGTGTTTTGTGTGCTTTAGTCCTACTCATTTAATCAAGGATTGTGAACATCACTTATAATACCTTAGAAAATTTCCAAAGCATAGGTGCGCCAATCGAAACCTAGAGAACACAAACCATCGGAATAATTCAAATAGGGTAAATCACAAGCAATTTCTCACGCACCATAGGTACCCTCACCAAAGAAGACCTTTTTCTAAACCACCAAGACTACACAAGCAGTGACCTTCCCAAAGTACATTTCAATTCAAACAAGGTATCGCTAACATCGCTTGGAACAGAAAACTAGGAGATCTCATTATTATCAACCTAGAAGGTATTACAATTCACATAGGGATCTAGATCACAGAACCAAGTGTTAAAACCGAATGGGTTAAGAGAGAAAGTATCACTGAGGGCAAACAATACTTTCAACAAAAAGTGAATCGAGATGTTTTGTGATACAAGAAAAGAGAATGAACTTGTAAAGAGAGTTTTGAAAATTCACATGCTAAAATCTAAAGATAATCTTGGATCATGCTTTAAAAAGCAATGGAGACTACATACTTACGAATGTAAGTATGTCACTCCACAAGGGAACACAAGTCAAGAATGGCTTGGGTTCCTCAAAGCAACTAACTTTTCATCTTATTAGACAGGCAACCCGTAAGAGGAGCTTAAAGATCATTTTATTATTGATAGTGGTTGTTCGTTAGCATGACAGAGACAAGGAGTTTCATCGGTGTTTTGGAGAATATTAATTATGAGCTACATTTAAGGGGAGGACTATTTAGTGTAAGTATAGTCCTATGCATTGTTTGAGGGGAGGATATTCATGTTTTATAAGTGTTTGGTATTGTTAAGAAGATATTGGGAAAGTACTGAATTTTTGGTTTATGAAAGTACTGCTTGGAAAGTACTGCAAAGGAAAGTACTGCACAACCAGAGGAAAGTACTGAAGTTCAAGCTGATGTTGCAGTTTCACCACCACCATCTCCACCAATATCAGTTCCTGATTCTCAACCAGAAGAACATTCACATATTCAAGGAGATGATTCATCTACTATACCCCCTGAAGGTTTGACATTGGATAATTATGTTCTGACAAGGGAGTTAGTATAATTGAAGAAAACAACTGAGGCTCAAGCTACACAGATTAAGAAGTTGAAGCTCAAGTTTCGAAGACTCAAGAATTTTGTCTGGCCATTGGTTCAACATCATCGTCTATGGGTCAAATCTAAAAAGAAGGAGCAAAGGCAGTTTAAGAAGTCAAAAGGTCAAAAGGTTCACCAAACATCTTCTGTCCAATTGGGGAGGAATTTAGAAGAAAAGAATTTGAAAGAAGATGTTGTTAAGGAAAATGAAACTCAAAGTACTGAAGCAGAGGTAAATGTTCAAAGTACTGAAGCTGATGTTCAACCTCAAAGAACTGAAGAACAGGTTATTCAAAGTACTGAGGAGCAAATTATTGATGTTCAAGTTCAAAGTACTTATGATCAAGGTACTGAAGATCAAAGTACTACTGTTCAAGGAACCTACAGACAAGAATTGATTACTCCAAGGGTGTTAGACTTTGAAGAGGAAGTTGGTCCTTCAACTATTTTACATGAAGAAGAAGTTGATACACTCAAGCCTATACATACTTCAAGTGATGATGATACCATTGCTGAGATCTTGCATGATTTATCAAAACCTAGAGGTGTTACCATTCCAGGAGTGCAAGAAGAGGAACAACCAAGAGTTTCTCAAGCTGTTATTGATCGAAAAGATAAAGGAAAGGGCAAGTTGATAGAGACAAAGAAGAAAAAGAAACCTACTTTAGCACAGATAAGAGCTGCTCAAGTTGCTATGAATGAGGAAACAGCTAGAAAGTTTCAAGAGGAATTAAATGCTAAAGATAGAAGCTAAGGAAATTGAAGAAGCTCGTAGAATAGAAGCGACTAAGAAATTGCAAGAGGAATTGAATGTTGGTCGATGAATCATTAGAGTCACCTATTCTGTTTCTTTTATGCCAAGAAGACCAAATCGAGCTAAAGACATAAATGCAATGATGGCTTATTTAAAAAGTTAAGGGTATAAAGGATTGCAGAGGTTTAATTATTTTGAGATGAAAGAATTATATGATGCTGTTAGGGAAGCTTATAAGAAAAGTGTTGAAAGCATCAAAGATTATAAAGATGATGCTGCTTGGAAAGAAAAAGATAGAAAAAGGAGCTTTGTTGGGATTCTTGATTTGATGAGACAAAGTAAATAGAAGAATGAAACAAAGGGACTAAAAGCGACAAAGAAGAAATCTACAAAAATATGGAAGGACTTGCTTGCAATAGAAGATTTATTTATTAGTCCTTCGTAGAGATTTGTAAACCCTAATCCTCTAGTATATAAAGAGGACATGGGGTGTAGGTTTCAATATACAAGTATTCTATAATGTAGTCAAAGGTGTGTGTGTGTAACCTAGGGCGTGTAGGTTATTGTAAACGCCTAGGTTATTAGTTAACCCCCAAGATCTAAGGTGTCTTAGATCCCTGTTACAGTTAGGTAACACGTTATATTCTGATAAAATATAATTGGGGAAGATGTGGAAAAACCTTGTGTCAATAACAAAGTGTTCTTATGTTTATTCCGCTGTGCAATGTTATATTTTTGTTATTGTTAAACCCTAGAGGCTCATAAACGATCACGAAACTATCTTAATTACGTTATTAGTTTCAACAATTGGTATCAGAGCTTGGGGAGCTCGTTACCTAGGGATTTGCAAGGTTTTATTGGTCGAAGAATGGCGAAAAGAAGAAAAAAATCGAATCTGAAATTTTTCGTATATGTTTCTGCAGCACTGTTTTGAAACGATCATAACTTTTTCGTTAACCGTTGGATCGTGACAAAAATTTTGGTGGACGTTCTCTATATACTTATCTAACTTTTCACTGGAGGGATTCTCGATCTGAACTTTCAATCAAAAGTTATTCAGTGTCGAAGTTGGCTGCAGAAACAGGTTTAAAAATTCGAATTTTTGAAATTTTTAGGGTTTTCTTGGATATTCAACTTCCTAAATCCGTGTTTCTTTGAATTAATTCATTGTGGAAGTTGGTTATACGTTGTGTGGTGTCTTTACGTAATGGAAGAAAGCAGCTTTGAAGGTGTTTTGATTAGTTACCACTGCTAGTGTTATCGTTTCCACTGCTAAGCTTATTGTTACCACTGCTAGCCTGATGTTTCCACTGCTAAGCAAAATGTAACCACTGCTAGTGTTACTAACCCACTGCTAGTATATTTTGGTAACCACTGCTACGATGTCGTTTCCACTCCTTGGCTTCTTATCGTTACTACTGATAGCGTTGTCCGATATAAATTGTTTCCACTGCTAGTTTTATTTGATATCAGTCAACACATGATTTTTGGTTCTCGGATAAGTTTGAGGTTTGGAAGATGTTGGACGACACACACAAGATTGGTTATTTGGTTTACACACACAATATGGTTAACACATTGATTTCAGGGGAAGCATATTATGATGTGTTTAATCATTTGAAATTCATGCTTACATCCCTATTTGTTGATAACAAAAAGGGGAAGAGATGAGTAGAGATAGCATGGATTAAGGGGAAGACAAAGAAGACAAGATTTGTTTCATTCAGGGAGATGTTTACATCTCAAATTCTGCTACTTCGTCTAGGGAAGTTCGTACACGACTTTGTTTATTTTGTCATCATCAAATAGGGGAAGATTGTTGGGATTCTTGATTTGATGAGACAAAGTAAATAGAAGAATGAAACAAAGGGACTAAAAGCGACAAAGAAGAAATCTACAAAAATATGAAAGGACTTGCTTGCAATAGAAGATTTATTTATTAGTCCTTCGTAGAGATTTGTAAACCCTAATCCTCTAGTATATAAAGAGGACATGGGGTGTAGGTTTCAATATACAAGTATTCTATAATGTAGTCAAAGGTGTGTGTGTGTAACCTAGGGCGTGTAGGTTATTGTAAACGCCTAGGTTATTAGTTAACCCCCAAGATCTAAGGTGTCTTAGATCCCTGTTACAGTTAGGTAACACGTTATATTCTGATAAAATATAATTGGGAAGATGTGGAAAACCTTGTGTCAATAACAAAGTGTTCTTATGTTTATTCCGCTGTGCAATGTTATATTTTTGTTATTGTTAAACCCTAGAGGCTCATAAACGATCACGAAACTATCTTAATTACGTTCTTAGTTTCAACAATTTGATTTTCTTGCTATTTAAGAAGTTCACTAAAACAAATATGAGTGAGTTAGATACTGAATATGAGTTAGTGAGAGAGTATATCGGTTTATGATTGTAAGTTATGAGAAAAACAAGTGAGTTTGAATGCTATTTATAGCTAAAGAGGCCAGCAACATGGTTCACACGGACCCTTTAAAGAGTTCCGCCATTTATAAAAAAGATTCCTTGGACCTCTAACACAAAATCTGCAATATCTTGTTTAAATCTTTTCAAAATATTTTTAAGATCATTCCACTATCCAAGTAAGATTTAATCACATCTGTTTTCTAGAGTAGGATGATGCAAGTGATAATACAATAACACATTTTTATTTTTGATTACATTGTATTAACAAAGTTTGACTAGCAAAAGGTATTTATGCAACTAGTTAGAACATGTCTGTTAGAAACTAAAGTGATATTATTTGTGTAAGTAAAAATCATTTGGTTGTTTATGATAATGTAAGACTAATTTGATGTATCATGGACATATTAAGAAGTATGTACAACACAAATAATATTTGTGCATATAAGGTTTGTACATTTCAAATTTAACAATGTATGATATGTACAAAAATATTTGTGGTATGAAATAAAAGTTGTAGCTATGCAAAAGTCTTGACAATTTTTATAGTTTGCTTAAATAGAGTTTATTGTTGTCATCAATAAAATATAGCAAAGATCGTAAAATATAAATAACGTTTTTTAGGCGATATTTGTATTAACAGTTTTCATTCGTGAGATAATCCGAACTAATATCTTGGGATATTCATCAATTCTTTTCTTTATTCCTTAGAAGTACTAGCCTGTTTAGGACGAAGAAAATTATTCGCCATTATCCTTTAAAATCTTCTTAAGATTTTGAAGCAAACTTGACACCTCTACCTAAGAATAATGGTAAGCGTACACTATAGTCTTTTATTCATCAAACATCTCACATCATTATATGAATCCCATTATAAGATTCCATGAATGATAGACAAATACCAAAATAAGATAAGTCAGTATGTAAAACTTCACATTATCACGTCTCTTTCGAACTCTAGTTGACTTAGACACTGTACGCTATGGCCTTTATCCCGAAACTACCCAAAATTTTTTCTAAACCCCTCACCACCGGATAACACACATTGACTAGAAAAAATTTGAAAAAATAACACGCTCTCCCATCTGAGTACTTAGAGTTCCAAAAACGAAACAATCAAACCCAACAACAAACATACACTCAACCCGAGCCTCGAGAAACTATACTACTAATCGAGTACACGATTTTGTAAACTCTTGCAAATGAGAGAGCAAAAACTTTAAGCAAGACCTACATAAAACACGGTTTTTACATAAATCATAAGAAGAGACTAAAAGATTTTCAAAGGAAAGACACTTGAATGTTCTTGGAATGACTCCCAAAAGGGCTAAGGATAATCCCTTTTATAGGCAAAAATAAATGGGAGACAAAGAGACTCATCTAAAAATCCTTTAGAGTTAAAATAACACTCAAAGCATGAGCCTTATTCAAAAAGTAACGTACTTCTATATGTCGGACTTTAAGAAACCAAAAACGGCTAATCGACTTCCTGAAAACACAAATCGAGGAGGATCTCATAATCTTCAGTCAGGGAGACCCTAAAAGCTACTAAGAAAAGGAAGGTTTTACATCTAAGAGCAAAAATCCCAGGCCATGCGAACATTTAAAGTAAAATCGGGGCATAGGATACGCAGCTTCACAACCACTCAATCCTCACAATAAATAGATATCAACATTAATAAACGAATAACTAGTAACTTAGTAGGAGTAATATGGTTAGCACTTCCTTCCCAACTTGATCACAACCTTAGCATAATTAGTAGTTTAATTAGTTTTATTTTTGTTTTATTAGTTTACCCAATCAAAATACGAACCCCTTTAAAACTTGTAGAAATTCACTAGGTTAACATAAAGTCACCTACTCCTTGCGAACGACTCGCACTTGTCATTCACTAGCTACACATCGATCGGCACACCGCCTGTTAGTTAGTGTATGGGTTAGTTCGGTAAAATTTAAATTTAAAACTTGGTAAAATAAATAGACTATAAACGACACATCAAAGACACATCGTTTAATCCCAATGGACCACATTTCTTTAACATGAGTCCATCATCGCATTTCTAAAATCATCAAATACACTAATGGACTAGGAGGATTCAATAGTGTATAGTCCATTAGTGTATAGGACCTTCAGCCCACTCGGCTAAGGCTCATACACTCAAGAATTGACCTGAACATAAGCCCAACAAGGTCGGAGTCTAACAAAAAGGCTTGGGAAACACTTCGTCAGGCAACACTAAGACAAATCCTGACTGGCAAACATGTCCAGGCGAACGGTACACCTCGCAAACTAGCCGGGACCTTTAGGGCTAGCACCACGTGCTCCCTCACTTATTCTCCGATGGCTACTACGTGTACCATCAGTTGCCTCTATGGGTTCTCACAACCCTAAAGAACTTCCTATAAATACTTGACCATTCCTTTGATTTGGTCAAAGCTATCACAAGAAACACTTTCCGGTCCGCCTAGAACTCAACATCCAAGTCGATTATCCTCGGGTAATTGACACAAACCAACCGAGTCGATTCGTGAGCGTTACCTCATCTCGTGACTCCGGTCACACTTTGGGGTCCTTACCGAACGTGGGAAACCAAACGATCGACCACCCCCAAACCCTCAACACATACCATACGTAAACAGTTATATTGTTCTATATTATCTGGTTTGTCTTATTTTTAAGAACAAAAACGCGTACTAGTTAAACTTGCAACATCATCTATTATAAATAATTCCATCATCATCTAAATTGAAAATGATTATATGAACTCATGATATTTGTTCTCATGAAACATACACTTAGTGACTCCTTATTCAATATGGAATATATGTTTCAATGATGATTGGGTTTTCAAATATCAGCTTATTCAAACGCCTTTTTAGGTCATTTTACGCTTTACGAATACAACTGTAGCTACCTTACCAAACAATTATAAAACAAAAAAATAGCAACTTATAGCTATCATCCTCATTTAATAGTTTATCAGCTTACAATTATCAGTTATCAGCTTACAACTAAACGTTTACCGCTTGTTTTAACAAACATACCCGATATGATCAAAAGGATACTAGATTTGAAGCGGTAGTGGCGGAGATACGCCCTGCTCCCTCAAAACTTTTGATCCTAATCTATTATTTGCAGAGTTTCTGGTCATTTTCGTCAATCTGCCCCTTATAAATAAATTAACTAAAGTCATGAAGCAAAACAATAGTAGGCTCATATAATTTAATCGATGTGTTATTTGTCTTATTAACCGCGGTTATTATATTTGTACCTCTTATTCTTTTAACACTTTTCTAACCTTCAGGCATATTTATACCTTTTTATTTAATCAACTTCCGGTTTGTTTTCTAACACATTCTATTTACCTAGTATTGCAAATCTAATACTAAAAAGATTTTGATTTAGTATTGATCATCTTTTTCCCACATAATCAAAGTCATATAAGAAACCATACCACACTATAAACAAAAACCATTAATGTTGTACTTTTTCTGAATTATCAAGTTTTCAACAAGGGACACCGAATTTACATGTTAAAAGCAAGTTTATATTGGAATTTTCGGTTTGCTTTATCGGTGTGGCTTAGCAAAAACATCCAACACGAGAATCTTGAACCTATGAGCTCGAAAAATCCGAAATGTGACTCGATAAACGCCCGACCCCCTTTGACTCCTCAATCTTAAAATATTTTGGCTTCACTGTTTGAATGAGGTTCTTGATCAATTTCTTAACAATATATTATGAAACTTTATAAGAAAGTGCCTTTATCCTATTAGACAATAGATTAGATGGCCCAATTCGAGCGACGAAATCACAAAAGCTCTAATTTGAGAATAAATAAGAAATTATTGCAAAATAAAAAACATAAAAACAAATCTAAAGATAGTTATTTGATGCAAAATCAAGACTTTGATATATATCCAGTCGTGTAAAGCGAAAAGAGTGATTTTGTTTTCTTTTTTTACGATATGTCGGACTTATAACGACACGTGATGGGCGTCCCGCGGTGGAGCAAAGAATCCGGTATGATTATAATTACGAGTCTACGACCCTAACGTCGTCAAATAACGCTAAGCGGTTTGAGAGTTATAAGCAAAACAATGAGCAATTGTTGTTTTCCAAATACAAATGCTTATTTTGGCGCATGACGGCGCGTCGTTGTGACTACAATTACGATTTTGGTATGATTTGTTTTGTAATTTAATTACAAAGTCATGACCGCTAACCTCGTCAGTTAACTCCTTATGGATTGGGAGTTATGGCTAAGACGGTGGATTGCAATATTTATTTTATTTTAGTACGGATACGGGGTGGCGGGGTTTGACGAGTGACATTGAGGCGAAGGCTCAGGTGGCCGACAAGATCCAAAGATGAGAACAAGAGCTCGATACTATATTAAACAATGAAACACCGTAGGTTGCTTTTCATTATTGAGCAAATATTTATACACTACATTAGACATAATAATAAATTATAATGAGCCCAAAGCCCACAACCGGCTTGGGCCATTTTATCTATTGTCTAACACTATCCCGCAGTCCGAGCGGTGAAATCACGAAAGTTCGAACTTAAGTAAAAACTTCAAAACATTAGATATATAATTATTTTATTCTGAAGATATCTGAAAACAAGCAGCAACAAATCTTTAAACACAAGCAATAAAAGCAAAAGTGAAAATAAGTAGCAAAAACAAAGATAGTCATTAGACGACAACATAACATAATTTTTTTAATGAAGATATCGGCGTGTTTTAAGCAATCTTTAAGCGGGATCAACAAGAACAACAATGCCAAAAAAAAAAAAAAAAACGGATATAAATACTTTTTTTTTTGCCGTAGGCGGATTTTGGCGGCGCTTGGCAGGGCGTACGGAGGCCGACAGAGGTTTCAAGTTCGGTTTTGTGCATAAATGAAAAACAAAGAGAATGATGTTGACCATGTCAGTTAACACCAAATGCTTACAAAGTTGTGGCCAAAACAGATTGTGAGTAGGGTTTTGGCCGAAAATTTAAATTTTTTATTGAAAAAGGATAAATGGTGGTGCCTAAGCTTCGAAGGGGTGACATTGAGACGATGGATCAAGGTGGTCGATAAGGTCCGAGGATGAGACATAAAAGTTTGATACAATATTAAACAATGAAACCTCAATATATTGCTTTTACCCCAATTTGTTGCTTTTTTTTATTGAGCAAATATTTATAAATCACATTAAACATAAAAATAAATTCTAATGAGCCCAAAACGCACAACCAAATTTGGGCCATCTAATCTATTGTGTAACATATCCTCTTATAGAATACTTACGAAGGAAAATTACTCGAAAATATCTTGATACACAATATGCCAGGGACAATCATTAAGATTGCGACAAGTGACAAAATTGTTAAAAGAAATCAAATAAACAATAAATACATGTGATATACTAACTAGTGATGTGATTTGTAGTTATCATTGATAGTTGAAATTGGTAAATGTATATCTAAAGCTTTGTTTTAAGAGATTACGATATATACACTTGTAGTATACTAGTTGGGTAATTGCATATTGCGGCAGGGGTATTTGTGTAATAAAAAATTTACGACGAGCAAATGTTTTTATGTTTTATGTTTTTCGTGAGAATAAATTTATCGATGATGTTATAAAAATATTTCATAGTGATGTATAGAGAAAGAAGACTTTGTATTTTAATTGGAAGTTGTATATGTGCAATATGACTTTGTAACATTGATGTTATAAGTCCTATGTACAATAGATTGTGCTATGGGCTGAAATACAACAAACTATAGTTCAATATGTCGGGTTGGTTGAAATTTTTTAATGATGATAAAAGTTAGTTTTGCTGTAAATATTTGAATTAATCAAAGATAATATAATCATTTTGTTGCATTTATTTTTCATCAATATGGGTTGTTCTTTATATGTAATATAAATAATTAGGCTAAAAACCGTATGTGATTTTCGAATTACTAATATTTAGATGAACATGCAGACAAATCGCCACCAAAATATAGAGTGCGTTCAGTTGGAAAAAAAATTAATTATCTATTTTCAGTTTTGTTAAAAAATAGAGGATTAAACTTTTTAGTAAAAGTAGAAAATGTGTTCGTGTGATATCATTTTCTATTTTTAAGGAAAAAATAGAGTTACAAGGGAAACAAAGGAAACACAAAAATGTGTTTTATAGTGTATCTTATTAAGTTGGAAATCCAAAGGTTGTCGGGATCGGGATCCTACCCAGATCGTTTTTTCACTTGCAAAGATCGTAATCGTAGGATCGGATCGGGATCGTAAGATCCATGAAAATGTATATATTTTGTATAGGGGTTGTAGTTTTTATTTCATATAATATTTCATATAATAAACGAATCTAAATAGATGATAAAAGAAAAGTTATATGTTCAAGATCTTGTAGTAGTAGACTATTAGATATAATCTGCAATGCATCTTGCACAAATTCTTATATCGTCTTCAAGACCTACTTTGTTTTAATTTTTTTATTATAGGTTTTTATGATAATATTTATGCAAAAAATAAGGTTAATTTATTAAGACGTGATTTTGTAACTTTTTGTTACAATATATAGATTAACGCAAAAGATAAAAGGATTGATCCGAAACGAAACTACATAATTTTAATAGAGGCTTATACAATTTTTTTTTCTTGATGACCAAATAAATTAAATTATAATATTATGATAATATTCTCGATTTTTTTTTCTTGATGACCAAATAAATTAAATTAGAATATTCATGCTTTTATATGTAACATAGAATAAAATATGAACAAAATTGGGTCAAGATGTAGATAGTTCTTAAAAACAAACTTTGACATTTTACAAAGACAAAATCATTTTTCATAATAAACCCAAAAGTCACATCTAAACTATTTCTAAATAATCCATAAAAACATAATGATTTTACACTCATTAATCTTGCGAGAGACAATTAATTAAAGACCAAAATAATTTTTTTTTTGAAAAATTCTTAGTCGTTGAACTTTAAGATACGAAATTATACTTAATAAGTTAATATACCTATACCAAAAAAAAAAAAAAAAAAAAAAAAAATAGTAATAGCGATCCCATACGATCCGATCCGATTCTACGATCCCACGTGCGATCCTACGATTCTGCTGCGATCCTACATGGACACGATCTTCATAAGATCCCGATCGTTTTGTGTGTAGGATCGTAGGATAAGACGATCCTAAGAAAGAATCGCGATTTTGACAACTTTGGGGAAATCTATATTTTGTGTTTTGTAAAAAATGTGTTAGTAAAAGTTTGATTTCAATGTATTTTTTTTCTCTTTATTTTGTACAATATATTTCGTAAAAAGTAATGGTATTTTCTTTCAACTAAACGCACTCATATAATCGACATGTTTATTTCTGCGACAAATGAACGTGTCCATGCTAAGTCGGGCAAGGCAACCTTAACTTTGCAAATTTTTTGCTTGATATTGTGTTAAATCAATAATTTAAGAAAACGAAAAACTTAAAAAAAGAAAAAGCAAGACATAAACTCATGATTAGCGGCATTGGCATGCTACACCTAACACCAGGCTACACACCTTACGATTAGCTCAAACCCACCACGTGTCACAAAAGGGTACCATTGTAATTCAACCAAAAGCAACACACATTGTTTCAAATACCGACAGCGAAACCTATCCTAATTGGTTGGAAAAAAAAATCTAGAAAAACCACCTCACACGTGTCAATGTTCAAACCATAGAACTAATGAAATATCTTTGCGTGGGTCATCAATGAACAAAATATCTACACCATCAACTTGCTATTGGTCTATATTTTATGTTAAAATTCTTTATGTTTTGTGAGTTTTTAACACATTTCAATGAGTGTGGTGTCCAACTGTGATTACCCAATTATTTAAAAACTCACAAGATATTATTCCGATATTTCCTTCCACTCATTATTTTCAAAGGGGTTAGGAAGGGTGTATAATAGTGTCGATCGTACAAAGTTTTCACTTACAAAATATCATACTTTTATTAATTTGTATATATAATATTAAATCTATATAAATCATGTAATTCAAGTTTATATGTTATTTCTTTTTATTTTACAAATGTAATAAGACTTTTTTGTTGTTATTGCTTAAGATTACCGAAAATCATGAGATCAGGAGCGAAGTTATTAAGATGACATGTGGATGCTAAACCACTCCTGATCAACTTACTTTATTATATAATTATTGAGCCCATATGTTATTCTCTTAATAATTTTTGCAACTCGCCCCCTCTATTCATATCAATATTTTATAAAAAAAATTCAGAAACAAATAACTTAACCAATATGACATAACATAAAAATAAGTTTACTTGTCGACCTATTATTGTTATATTTAGCTTAATTTATGGTGTTAGGTCATAACGGTTAAAAGATTTTTTCTGGTACGATACATAGTTAAAATTTTTACGTTAAATTTGATCTCTCTTAACTTAAACTCGCTGCACCATACAACACTGATTATTTCCAAGATATTATTTCAGTTAAAGATAAACTTAAAGAAAAAGGCATCGAAGGTGGTTGATATTTTATTCAAACAACGTATCAAAATATCTTAACCATGAATGGTTCAAATTTCTTTACAACCATTAAAAAACATTTCTTTTGAAAAAACAATGGACTAAAAAACAACAAGTGGATGAGACGTATGCAGCACCATTGAGAGGCACATAGATGGATGGCCAATAGGGTCTTGCTTTTTTCTTTTCAATCGACGTGGCAAATTTGGGCCATTCAACGACATGATAGATATTTTTTAGATTTTTATTCAGCCAGATATTTTGTTTCATATCATAACATGTTATTGTAACACATTTCCATTAGGATAATACTCCGTAACTTTTTTTTCTTCATACTTTCAAACAGGCACAAAACATTTAAAAAAAAAAATTTCTATGGGGGATGTTTTAGTAAGTAGTGATGCAGGCCGCGTAGCCGACATACCGGAGTTAATGATGAGAAATGAGGACAAGACGAATGATGGCGGCGGCGGGC
Source organism: Chrysanthemum lavandulifolium (assembly GCA_022545495.1). Lineage (NCBI taxonomy): Eukaryota > Viridiplantae > Streptophyta > Magnoliopsida > Asterales > Asteraceae > Chrysanthemum > Chrysanthemum lavandulifolium. Next base: position 135,290,390 of record CM040239.1, read on the forward strand.
GTGGTGGGCGGGATACTGTCTCGCCCACCACGACTGCTGCCACCAACAACGTTGTTAGATGGGAAAAGTTTTTACCAAAAATGGCTCTTAGAGTTTTGTTGGTTGAGTCTGATGATTGTACACGCCAGATTATCTCTGCTCTTCTTAGGAAATGCAGTTATAAAGGTTAGTACTTTTTTTATAGTGTTTTATGGGTTCTTGTTATAAAGTATCCATCTTTTTAGATCTTTATTTGAGAATTTTTTATATGAGTGATGACCCTTTTTAGGATTGTGTTTGATCTGGATAGTTTTAGGTGAATTTAGTTAGTTTGTGGTTAAATATGTCGAAAAGTTTAAGAATTGAAGAAAAGCCCAAATTTTTGAGTCTAATGATTGGTGTTTGGTATGCGAACAGTTGCGGCTGTTTCGGATGGTTTGAAGGCGTGGGAGGTGATAAAAGGGAGGTCTCATAACATAGATCTCATACTGACTGAAGTCGAGCTGCCTTCGATTTCGGGGTTTGCTCTGCTGACCTTGATTATGGAGCATCAAGTTTGCAAGAACATTCCTGTTATAAGTAAGATATCGATTTATGCCTAATTGTTTGTTGTTTTAATCACGTTAAGTAAGATTTGGTATCTAATATTGTTTTGGACTTCATTTTGGTTCTGCAGTGATGTCGGCTCATGATTCAGTTAGTACTGTTTACAAGTGTATGCTGAAAGGTGCTGCTGACTTTTTAGTCAAACCTGTTCGAAAGAACGAATTGAAAAATTTGTGGCAACATGTTTGGAGGCGACAATCGGTATGTTTTTAATTTTTTTATTATTTATTTATGATGATCTTTAACTATGGGATGGTATTTGATTGTATGATATGAATTCTGATCTTGGTGTATCTTTATTGTAAATTTAGTCAATCAGTGTTGGTAACGGCCACCAAGAAGAGAATGATTTACAGCAGAAAGTTGAAGCCACTGCTGAAAACAATGCTACTAGCAATCGATCCAGTGGTTACATGGATTGCATTAAAAGAAACCGAGAATGTATTGAAAAAGGAAGCGATGCTCAGGTAATTTTCTTGTTTAGTTAACTAGTCAACTGTAATAGAATGGATTATGGGATTTTGGTCTGACTTTTTTTCGTGCTTAATGTGCAGAGCTCATGTACAAAACCAGATATGGAACCTGAAGGATCACCCATGGAACAACCTAAGGACGCCATGGACTACCAATTGACGCCCCAACCCATTGAGGCAGAGGGTAACATGATAAAAGCCGATACAATTGGTCAAGAAAAGAACACGGGTATAGATGTCAGATGGGAAAATGTTAATGTGATTGTTGATGCGAGTAATACTTCTAGGGAAGCCATCGACTTGATTGGTTCATTTGATAGTTACCCGAAAGCAAGTTACAAAAGCTCTTTTAACTATGGTACTACTAAGGTCGATCATCCTTCACCAGTGTTGGATCTTTCACTTAGAAGATGTCATCCAAGTAGCTCAGTGAATCAGTTTAGTGATGACAGGCACAGAGTGAAGCACTCGGATGTGTCAGCGTTTTCACGGTACATCAATAAGACACAGCCACCACTAACCTCGGGATCTGCTAGCATTTGCAATCAACAAAAAGAATGTGAAACCAATTCTGAAAGACCTGTTTCTAAGAATCCTGTCGAGTACATTTCTGATACTCATAGTGCACCAGTCGGAAGTCAAAGCCAAAGTCAATTCCCGTCACCGAAGGAAAGGGTGTTTCCAGTTCCTGTTCCAGTAAGAGGATATGGTTCTGCATTGCCACCTCCGTTTTGTGGACAAACGGGCTTGGCCCAAATGCAGAGTCCGTGTACTTCAGACATGCATAATACAACAGAAGCCATTGAAGATCATAGTGGAAGTAGCAATTTCTGTAACGGCGGGACATTAGCACGTATCAACAGTATAGGTAGTGGAAGCAATGGGAATAATAGTCTTCGGTCTACACAAAGGGAAGCTGCTCTACACAAATTCAGAATGAAAAGGAAAGACAGATGCTTTGATAAAAAGGTATACTACGATAAATAAATACGTGTACTAATGATAGGTTGTGTTCAAATTTAGTCCACATTTCTGATTGAGATTTCTTTCCACAGGTACGATATGAAAGCAGAAAGAAACTAGCAGAGCAACGACCTCGTGTGAAAGGACAGTTTGTTCGTCAGGGGCAAAATAGTAATTCTTCACCTATGGAAGTTGATGCAGAGTTAGCTACTACAAAAACTATAGCTTAAATGAGTAGATATAGTGATGTTCAGTCGTTTAGATTTCAATGGTTTTATGGTCCTATCGGGAGCACTGAAGAATCTAACAAAAGACTTTTCACCCAACATTGTTAGTTTTGGATTGTAAATTTTGTAATATAGAAGTAGTGTTGTTGTTTTAGCCTTTGATCATACAAACGAATATGATACACCTACGAGGCCTGGCCGCCCTTTGCTTTGACTAAAAAACAATATTGAGTCACAGCTAAGTGACTGCATTGTATTCTTTTTTTCTGGATCATAAATGCAGCTTCTTCGGAAGCGGAATCACTCACAGAAGAATAGATTTAGAGTTATTTTGGGACTTGATCCTCGGATTAACTAGTGACAATTGAGTTACAATAGAGTATTGGAGAATATTTGTATCGAGAAAATACTTTGGTAAACTCTGTACCTTCAAATGAAATCTATTGTGCTTGTTCTTATGGTTTTATCATGTTTCAAACATATATGAGTTCTCATAAAAGGAGATGCTTCTCAACAAAATTTCATTAAGTATCCAATCAAATACATTCAAACATTAAACAAAGATTGATCATTTATTTTACACCGAAATCTATTTGCAAAACTCCATAACCCATGTATTATAAGCACAAGCAGCCTTGCGGAAACCTTTGAAGCCTGCCTCCTTGGCTAAGGCTTCAAATTCTTTTTCAGTCCTCTCTTTGCCTCCTGGGTTGTGAGCCAACATGATCACGTCAATGTGTATCACATTTTGGGTCGCTGTAGTGGTGTCTGGAGCCTCAGGAAGGATACATTCAGCCACAATCACTTTCCCATTTTCCGGAAGTGATTTGTAGCAATTTTTGAGAAATTTCAAGCAGTGTGCATCACTCCAGTCATGAAGAATCCACTGTAAAGTTAAACACCAAGATGTCAGTTAGAATAGGTAAAAAAAAAAAAAAAGGTGTTTAAACGGGTCTAAAGTAAAGATATCCACCTTCATAAAAATTGCATCTCCTTTTGGTACGCTTTCAAACATATCTCCTCCAACATGCTCAATACCAGGATAAGTAGTGGCATCTTCAATGACATGGGGTAAATCGAAATTGATACCCTTGAGTGAAGTGTGTTTAGAAATGATCATGTTAAGGCTAGCACCAGTGCCACCACCAACATCGACTAAAGTGGTGAGACCATTGAAACCATCATATAAATCTACAATCTTATTCATTGTCATGGTTGAATGACCAAACATTCCACTGTTGAAAACCTTATTAAATCTTTGGTCTTTTCCATGGTATTCAAAAGCCGACATACCATAAGCCTTGTTGAACGGAATTCCACCATCTACAACGGCATCTTTCAAATAGTACCTAACATCATGATTTCAAATTTAGTTAGTTAATTAACCTTCATATCATCATATGACAATAGTTTTTGGTGTGTTATAATGTGCATTTTGAAGTTAGTTATGTAATATACTACAAATTTTTAGTATTTGAGAAACTAATATAAAAAACGTTAACGAACATATAAATTCATACCAGCTCTCCATGAGAATCTTATCTTGGTTCATGAGCAAGAGCGGTGCCAATGAGACACCACCTTCATTCTTGATCAAAAACTTGCACACGGGGGCTAAACCATAAAACCGCTCACTACTACCATCATCGCTCTCCTTGAGGGTACAAGTGAGCACTGAGTGGCTAGCAAGAAGACTACAAATCCGGTCCAGCATCACTGGTGCTTCAGGGTTGTTAACATTCGGGAGCTGAGCCACCAGCTCTGAGGCCGAAAGCAAACCACCAGGACCAGCTTTCGCAATGGTCTCAAGCAAATCAAGCTCAATGGCGGTTTTCACGACCATTGGCAAAACAGATGCAGTTGCTAACTGCATTGCAAATAAGAAAGCTTCATCTTGGTTTGCTTCGACTGGAACATTAGTATAACCTGAAGTTGAACCCATTTTTTAGCTAATGATAGAGTTTGTTTTGTAGTTAGGTATATATGTTTTTATGTATGTGTTTGTATTGGTGCATTTGAAAGCATGACTGAACTAATGTATATATACACACGTCTTTCACCTACTTCACGTAGTCTAGCTAACCTCGCTAACATTTTCATAAGCAACTTTATTTGACCAAGTTTTAAACTTAATTATCATATGATTTAATATCATGGACATATATATATATGTACAAGTGGATATAAAATGAAAACAATCAAGAAGAGGGTTCGCAGAAAACGTACGGTGACTGACAACCACATTGATCATTATTCAAATTTAAAGTTATGACTTCATAAAATTATTCCTTTACACCAACTCTATAGCCAACCAATTGAGAACGAACAAATAAAATTTTTCTTATTTTATTCTTATTATTATCATCTAATAGAATCTCAAATGCACAAACTAGGTATACCTTTTAACTATTGGAAAATGATAGATGGAACTAACTAAAGAGGCATATGTATCAAAGCCCTTTACTATTTTAAAAACTTTTTAAAAGGGTTTTCTTGCATTGCATGAAAAGCTTTTTCAAAAGTTTTTTGTAAAGACTTGATAAACCTCAAGTAATTGCTAAAAGCTTTCTTTCTCATGTATATTATGCATTAAATGCAATAAATGCATCAAATCTTTGAAAACTTGATGTATTGTAGATGCTATTAGATATAAAATATCAATTGTGTGGATTATAACGAAGAAATATATATGGATGAATACAAAATGGGACAAGTTGACATGTGGGGTTTTTGGTGATAAGACTAAAAATGGGTGTCACATGGATAAAAATAAATACGGGTAGACTAAGGGAGGGTGAGTCACTAATACAGGTGTCACCTCACCTCCATCCAATAAAAACATTACACATCAAAGACACAATTTTACCCTAACCATACCCAGGTGGATGAGTGGTCACCAATTTGTACCCGATTTTTTTTTTTTTTTTTTTTTTCATACATAAAATGTTGGAATCACTCCCTAAACAAGATTTCAAGTATTTATATTTCATATGTAATAGGTAGCTTTATTATGGCCTTTATGTTTGTTTAAGGTCAAGCTTATGTAGAAGGCCCATAAGCTTGATCCAAGCCCAATAAGGAATAGGGAAGGAGAGGAGTGTTGCCCTAGCTCCTTGCCTATATAAACTCTTGTAAACCCTCATTCGAGGGTTGGTTGTTCAAGTTTTTCTCTCATTCATACTTTGCATAACCCCCTTACTTACTATACGTGTGTGTGTGTGATTTACTTGTTCAATCGCCTTCATCTCTTCTCTTATAAGCTTGTGTTGTAAAACTAGTGACCTAACAAAGGTATCAATCGCCAAATAGTTGGGTGTACTCGCTTGTTTTTGAAGTTTTGGTTTTGGATCTTACGCAGAGATAACGATTCTTTGGTTATCTTAAAACTCGCTTTTTACACTTTTAATCCAAGATTCTTGTACTTTCAATGTTTTGAGGTGTTAAAATACTTGTTTTTGGCAAAAGTTTCAAACTTTACGCTGGATTTACGCTTTTAAGCTAGTTTTTGTTCGTGGGTGTCGTTTCACGCAGAACTGCTTAGCGCTTTGGTACATCAAAATTCACACTTTTGTGCTCTTTTGGTACTATTGAAGCTATTCCATAACAAAAACCGGTTTAGAAACACATTTGGGCGTAATCAAAGTTACGAGTAATCCCACGCGTATCAAAACCCTAAAATTACGCTGTAAGATTGTTCCTTGGTTTGATCTTCAATTTTTCGGTTTAATCCGTGTTTTCTTACTTGGATAAGTCCGAAAATACGTCGACTTTGGATATCTTTTGCACCGTGAAGTGTAAAAGATCATTTGGGCAAAACCCTAAAATTACGATAAGATAAGCTTACGCCAGAGAATTCCTACGCATAAGATTCACTTTACGCGTAAACTACGGTCACGACAAGGTAATCCCACGCCCACGCTTTCACGCCTAACTTTTGTCTACGCTAACTTTAGTGTTTTCCTACTTACGCAGAAGCTAAAACCCACGCAGAACTCCTCATTGTTACGCCGTAACTTTTGGTGTTTTTACGCATAAGTGCTACTTGGTTCTTGTCTTTTCTACGCCTAAGGATACTTCATCAACAAAGGTTCATTCGACTACAAAGATCCATCTTTACCACACAAGTTTATCATCATGTCTCAACCACCATACTCTAACTATTTCCTCACACTTATAATCATCAACAACAACAACAATTAACTCCACAACATCAACAATGGAATCAACAACAAGCTATTTATCAACAACAATTTAATCAAGAACATACTCCACAACTTGGTGCAATTCCACAACCACAAATGGTTCAACCACAACCAAGCCTTCAAGTTCAACCCTACACAACCGATTTCAATCAACATCCATCACGGACCACTATGAAGGAACCCACTTGGTTTGCTAAGATGTGTGAAGCTTTAAGCACCAACAATCAATTCATGAAGTCGGATCACTGATAGACCTCCAATGCTCACTCCAGAAACTACGATCAATGGGTGATAAGGTTCTTTAGGTTTTGTGATCCAAGAAGCCACATGGAAAGTTCTTAAAGAAGGTTATCTTGAAGGTCCATTTGAGATGCCTACCGTCATTGTACCCGGAGATCCAACCGCTGCTCCACCAAGAGATGAACAAACCAACATTGCTATCAGCAGCAGATTTAAATCCTACGTAACTTCTACACTATGAAGTCGATGAACTTGCAATGGAATACATCCTCTTAGGATTACCAAACCCAATTCTTCGTAGTGTTGATGCTCAAAAGACCGCACAAAAATGTGGGATCATATTCGCCTTCTTATGGAAGGATCAGACTCAATCGAGGATTTGGAATCCAAAATTTACTTGGCTTATGAACACTTCATGATTGAACCCGAGAGACACTAGAGTCCTATCATCATCGATTTTCGATATCATCAATGATTTGGATAAACACAACATCATTATGCCAAGAATTGCAAGTGAATACTAAGTTCCCGAGTAGTCTTGGTCCGAATGGGAGAAGTATGTCATTTTTCTCCGCTGCTTAAGAATATGCATCATTCTACTTATGGATTGTTGTACGATTACTTGAAGCCTCATGAAAAGGAAGTTGATCGAAAGGATTCTCCGTGCTCAAATTGCTAAACAATACAACCGGACAATCAACAACTTGCCTTGTATGCTCAATGTAATTATCCTCTCAACCATCAACTCAACCAATCGCATCAAACACACCTTCACAATCACAACCTCAACAAAATCAATTGGTTCCATACAAAGAACAATGCTCAAGCATATGTCGTTGAAGCGATCGAGGAAACAGATCCGCTCAAGCATTGCAACAAGGATTTGTGATGATTGCTAATGCTTTTGGTCGTTACACCAACAAATCCAACAATCGATTCGCTCCTCATCTAACACACGGACTCAAGTTGCTAGAACAATGGACGGTTGAAGTTCGTAATCGTGATTATGGTCGCCGATGGGCGGTGGTCAAGGGTTTAATGTCGTGGTAGGAACACCAACAGAGCTCAAGTGGTGGAACAGGAAATGCTCGTAATCGGTTAAATGGTCTTAGATGCTACAACCGCAATGAGAAGGACACTGGCTAATGCATGCCCAAAGCCAAGGACTAGGGGCGGCTTATTTCAAAGAGGCCTTACTTTTGGCTCTTAAGGATGAAGTCGGTGGATCTCTTACGCATAAAGAATGAGCTTTATGGCGTATGCGCACTCGATGATGATATGGAGGACTTGCAGCTAATGCAATTGTTATGTTGATGGCTAATATGCATGAGCCGCATATGAGTGATACAGCCCAGCAGATGACATCGATGGCTTGTCTCGTGTACCGAACAAACCATCATCATATCTCGAACTAATATCTCCGCCAATATCTCGAATCCCAAGACGGATCGATCGCTCAAAATGAGTCTTCTACATCTTCTTCGATGATTTTCAAGTTAACCTCAGTAGTTACATTTGACGATCAAGATGACCTTATGGTCTCCTTTGATAATCAAATTGACTCGTGGTCGCATTTTGAGGATCTAAAGAATGATCATGTTGAGACTCACGCTGAACAAGATGATCTGTTGCCTCATCCGGATTTTGCTCGGTTAATTCAAGACCATAAAATCAAAATGGAGGAATGCTATGCATTAAATCAATCCTTAAAAAGTAAAATGCATCGTTAACCAAGGATTTTGAATGTTTACAAATGCAACTCAACTTTTCAAAACTCAAGAAAACAGTGAAAAGGTTTTGAAGCCGCTTTGCAAAATCTCATCAAAACGAAAAATATTTAGAGACAGATGCGTGATCTAGCCACCGAAGAATGCTTTGTTGTCCGAATTAGAACAATCAAACATGAACATAAAAAGCAAATTAACGCCTCACCTTGGAAAATCAAAAGCTAAGGTCGAGTTGTTAAATTGTCAAAACAGCTTCTCCGTGATACAAAAAGCATTCAACGAATCGGTAGATGACCTTCTTGACGAAATTCTCGCTTGCAAAACAAACTTAAAGAGTTTAAAACTGTTGTTTACAAACATGGTGAATCCGAATAACTATTGAAAAGTTTACCTTAAAACCCAATCCAAAAGGATATGGAAAAATCTAGCCGACATAAACCAAAGCTTTCACTAAAAACATTCAAACCAACTCCTCAAGTTTCCAAAGGTAATACAAAATTGATAATATGTCATGAGTGTTGTTGAATATCATCGTCAAGAGGAATTAGATGCGTAAGACGAGAGTCGATCAAAATTAAAAATGTTGTTTACAACAAACCTTTAATTATAAAACGCGGTCACTTTCACACACCAACGGATTCTTCTAACACACCAAGGGTTATCATCAAAACACCGAGTCTTCTCATGTTAATCCCAAAATGTAATTTGCACAAACTTATGGTCCTTTACCTTCCATTAGTGAAGTAAACTCAAAACCCGAAAATCGAAAAATCCTTCGATATTTTGACATTTTCATGGTCGACCTCAAAATTTTACAACATGAGATAGAATATCGATCCGAAATCAAAGTTGAACATTTTCAATCGCCCGCGCGAGAACAAAGAGACATTTTTCGTAAAAATCTTTACCTAATGTTAAAACTTGAAAAGTTGTGCAATTGCTCGGAAAAGGATTTTCATAAGGAACTTGGGTAATGAAAACGTTTTGAGAAAATGTAAACATCTATTACTAACACAAAACGCAAAAAGAAACTATTGAGAAAAGATGTTGATCGACTCTTGGAAGATGTTATCTGTGGCCGATATCCATAATGTTGTGCTATTCTATTCGCTGCCATATGCATCCGATCATATCTCTCGCCGATATTGTTGAAACTGTTGTAATCATGAGAACACCGATAATGTGCTTCAGATCGAGTCTTTAAAAGTCGAAAATAAACGACACACACGGAAATTAACAATGCAAAACGTCGTCTTCATTGGTGTGAAAAGATATTCACAACCATCAACTTAGTTTTCAAAAGAAAATCGCTCAATTGAGTGCAAAATCTTCCGATCCTAAAATTGAGCAACTGGATGATCAAAACGTGTCTTTGAAAAGTCAAATCTCAAAATATGAACAAGAACTTTTAAAAGTTAAACAGAATATGGTGTCATATTTGATTTACTCAAAAGACTCGACTTGAAGCATCTAATGAACTTGATCACTATCTTGCTCACACTAGAGAAGTCATGAATTTTGCCGGTAATATTCGCTCAAAATCAAGATCCGATTCACACCATCTCTAAGTTACGGAAATGTTAGGAAAGTATGAACTACTCCCGCCATCGTGATTAAGAGATTAGCACCAACACACTTAGTAATCGTGAACCAAGAATTCCCACCGCCAAATCACAAGTTGCTAATGTGTTTCCCTCATCAAACAGAATAGTTGCATCTTTTCCAAACGTCCGCACTTCAGCCCTAGAGCACTCAATCAAGAATAGGAAGTCATGACCTAAGAAAAGATCAATAAGGAATGCTAAAGTAGAAGAACACCCTAGGACTCAATAAAAATCATGTTGCTTCCACTATAGATGTTACGTCCGCAAATGTAATAGAAATAGTGATGTAACGAATGCTAAACCGTTAAGTACTTTTGATACTCACCGATGCACCTTGTGTTATTTGTCGAAAGAGTATGAATTCGATTGTCATGACAAATGTGTTGCTAAAGCTATAATCTCTAGATTACGGAATCCTAAGAATCGGAATACCTCTAGGCCCACTAATCATTCTAAGTCCGTGCTTGGTAAACCACCTTCTTTAGATTCTAAGGCAACCATTGCTATCACAAGAGCTACCGCTCACCTCCTAAGAATGTAGTACCACCTAGTGCTTTCACTAAGACTAAAGCAAAGAGTAGTTACAGATGGCGAAATGGATATATAACACACTAGGATTTAAGTGGATGCCTAAAATTCTCAATGTGTGTATGTCTAATATATTCGCTTCGAACCTCTAACATTTCGGGTTCCACATCTACTTCTATTCCATCCGTGTCGCCCGTGTGTAATGCAGTGATATGATCATTCTCTCGATTGTTGATAGCGGATGTTCCCGACACATGACAGCAACCTTAAACTGTTATCAAACTTTATTGCAAAGTTCATTGGCACCGCCGATTCGAACGATCACTGCAGCCCATCATGGGCTACGGAGATTATGTTAATGGGAACATCGAAATCAGCAGGTTTACTATGTGGAAGGCCCCGGTCACAACTGCTTTCAAGAGGTCAATTTTGTGATGGAGATTGGAGGTTGCTTTCGTGGAGAAAACTTGTTTCATTCGTGATCTACAAGGAAATGACCTTATGTCCGCTCACGTAATTCTAGTCTCTACACTATCTCTATGCAAGACATGGTTGCTTCCTCTCCCATTTGCTTACTTTCAAAGGCAACATCTACAAAATCCTCGCTATGGCACCGCTGCCTCTCACATCTAAACTTTCAAACCATCACCAACCTTGCTCGACACAAACTAGTCAAGGACTCCCACGATTCCAGATTCAAAAGATCACCTTGCTCACCGTGAACAAGGGAAAAGCACTCGTGCTCATTTTCCTTCAAAGGTGGAACACGCCTCAAAGATGTGCTTCATCTTCTTCACATGGATTTGTGTGGCCCTGCGCGTGTGCAAACGATCAACGGCAAACGCTACATCTTAGTAATTGTTGATGACTTCTCACGATGGACTTGGGTCTACTTCCTTCGTAGCAAAGACCAAGCTCCACAAATGATCATCACCTTCTCACAAAATATGTGTTCAGCCCGCAACACCGTCCGAATAATCGTAATGCATAAAGGAACCGAATTTGTTAACAAAACCCTTCGTGAATTTTATGAGAAAGTGGAATTCAAAGATCAAACATCTATTGCACGACACCGAACAAAACGGAGTTGTTGAAAGACTAAACCGAACGTTAGTGGAAGTCGCAAGAACAATGTTAATCAATGCTAAACTTCCAGACACTTATGGGCGTGTCGATTCATCGCATGCTATACTCAAACCGCTCTATGATCACTAAACGCCACAACAAAACACCTTTCGAGCTTGTCCACAACTATAAACCGAACCTCAAACACTTTCATGTATTTGGATCCCTTTGCTATCCGAATAATGATCGTGATGATTTTGGAAAGCTCAAAGCCAAAGTCGATATTGAGTCTTTATTGATATCGTGACAATTCTAAAGGTTTCAACTGAATCGTCGAACCAAGGAGGTAATGGAAACGATTCATGCTCATTTCGATGAACTCACGAAATGGCTTCGAGTATAACAACTTAGAACCCGGTCACAACCGCTTAAACTTCCTCAACCCCATCATCACCAAGAAAGCCCTCGCCTAACTCACAACAAATGGAAAGGTTATTTGCTCCTCCGCTCGTGACGATATTGATGAACGTGTTCTCGTGTATCCGCTGCTCACCGCACAACCCGATAATATTCCTATACCGATACACTGCTACAACAACCATCGTTGAAGATGCACCTACACCAATTGACTCCAACACAACAGCTTGAACACACCGCCCAACAATGATGAACCAAATGATGATATTCAATGAAGTACCCCACCGCAGATTTTGATCCAAATGCGTTCTTCAACCCGCTTGCCAATGAGATCGCCGCACTGATGTCGCGGAATCTTCAACAAACCATTTGAATCCTCGAATCGCACAATGTATACCAACATCAACCTCTACACATAGATGGACAAAAGACCATCCTCCGCTAACATTATTGGCAACCCGAATCAACCAACCGTTACGAGACAACGCCTTCACTCGATGGTGAACACCGCATTTATGCACTCACCGCTCCGCTAATCAACCTAAAACATTAAAGACGCAATGACAAAAGACAACCGGATTGAATCCATGCAAGAAGAACTCAACCAATTCAAACGCCTTGAAGTATGGAATCGTTGAAAGACCAACAGAGTCTACGCCATTGGTCTAAAATGGATTTGGAAAACAAATTGATGTCAAGGAACGCCATCCAAACAAGTCACGCCTAGTTGCTAAGGGTTATCGCCGTGAAGAAGGAATAGACTTTGAAGAATCTTTTGCTCCGCTGCTCGCCTTGAGGTCGCTCGATATTTCTCGCTCGTCATGCTCATATGAACATGACGGTTCATCGATGGATGTCAAAACGGCGCTTTCAATGGGCAACTTAAAGAAACGGTCTATGTCACCAACCGATGGATTCGTTGATCCCGAGTTCCCGAACCATGTCTACAAACCGAACAAAGCTCTTTATGGTCTCAAACAAGCCCCTGCATGGTACGATAAGCTATCATCCTTCCTCATTGCCAATAATTTCACCAAAGGCTCGGTTGACCCAACTCTTTTATACAATATCACGGGCACATATCTTAATTGTTCAAATTTACGTGGATGACATCATTTTGGGTCTACACATAAAAGTTTTCAATCGCTTTTGCAAAACTAATGAAGAAAAATTTTGAAATGTCCATGATGGGTGAACTTACGCTCTTTCTAGGACCGCAAGTTCATCAATCACCCCGTGGTATTTTTCTCGAGTCACCCAAATATGCCCTTGAATTGTTAAACAAATTTGGAATGAAAACCGTGATACTTATGCCACACCAATGACTCATACCAAGAAGCTAGATGTCGATTTACATGGAAATTAGTTGACCCCACCAAATACCAAGTATTATTGGGTCCTCATGTATCTAACACCAGCAGCGACTGATATTGTCTTTGCCGCTTATCTATGCTCCCGCTATCGTCGCGACCAACCGAAACCCACCTCTCGAGGCTAAAAGAATCCTCCGATACATCAAGGGAACCATTAACTTGGGATCCGTATCCGGGATTCTCGTTTTGAACTAATCGCCAGACGCCGACCACGCAGGATGCTTAGACTCAAGGAAAAGTACTTCAGAGCTCTACAATTTCTCGGTGATAAACCGTGTCTTGGCAATCAAAGAAGCAGGATTGTACATCATCGCCATCAATCAAGGTAATATGTAGCCATGTCCGCGTGTTGTGCTCAAGTCATTTGGATGAGAACACAACTCAAAGACTATGGTTACGATTTGATGTAATCCCGATGTATCGCGACAATCGGAGTGTTATTGCAATCTCGCAACTCGCTCAAAGACTCAAATCAAAGCACATCGATCCACGCTATCATTTCATCAAGGACCACGTGGAATGTGGTACCGTTGAATTATACTTTATGGTATCGAATACCAATCGCGATTTGCTCACCAAAGCCTTGCCTCCCGCTAGGTTTAATGAGTTGGTCCACCGAATTGGTATGAGGTGTTTGACTCAAGAGGAATTGATGACCTCTTAAAACAGCCTTAAAACCCGTCAAACACCAAAACATCTTTTGTAAATAAATTTTCAAAACAAAATACAAAAATATAAAATCCGATAAAACAACAAAATATTCTCCTAATCTATCTTTCTTTCAACATGGCAAGTACATTTCTTCCACAACACTTTAATCTTTCAAAATTCAAGATTTTTCCGATCAAGTGTTGAGGGGAGAAAATAATCCATTAACTGTTTCAAAACATTTGTGTACTTGCATGTTATCCTATCTCGTTGATTTTTTACAAATGGTGGTACACTTTCGATTCAAAGACACCTTGGACTTTAATTAACAACCTTTCATTATTTTCTCAAGTCAAGGGGAGTGTCGTCAAGTTTCTTTCCTAAAATCTTCATTTGGCAACCAAAATGGAAGTTAAAAGGCTTTGTGTGAAAAAGGAAAAGTGGAGGACTAAACTGTCAAAACCTTAAAGTTATTTTATACAAAATACTCCACCCACCACATTTATTTTCATCACATTAAATATTTCACCTAATATCATCCACGATCCATAATCGCTTTACAAACCGTGCTTTCGATTATCAACTGTAAGTGTTTCGTGTTGGATCATGTTTTTAAACAATGGTTTTAAATCTTTCATAAATCCAACGGTTAAAACATGTGATATATTGATTTGTGTGTTCTACGCGTAAGTATATGAACACACAATCATATTTGTGTGTTTATGGTTAAAAGGATTGTATCAAAATGTTGTAACAACATCTATGATATCATTTCTATGCTCATAACACACCCGTAATCACTTAATCTACGATTTTTGAAAATTAGGTTTATGTGTCGATTTGGGTGTTTCCAAATGTAATGTGTTTTGGTCTAAAAGATTGTTGGATTATGCTTATATGATGTTGAATTGATTATATCCGTGCTCTATAACTACCCGTAAACACCGATTTATTCGTAATTTGAAATTAGGGTTTAAGGTTCATAAGTTTGGGTATTTTTGATTCACCATGAGTTAGATGTTATAACTTGGTCTATATGCTCATACAACATGTTAGAACTACCGTAACTGCTTGATGCAAATCCCATGGTTAGAAAACTTACGCGTAAGTCATAACCCTTAGGGTTTTGACCCACGCGCGTATGACTTTCACGCAGAATCGGTTTATGAATGATTCATGCCATTTTTTGTTGATAAAATGAAGGTTTGTGTTAATGTTGATGATTTGATGGATTTATTTCGTGCTTTGCTACACGTAATATTCGTAATCAAGGTGGTTATTAATCACGATAAGGATCACCCACGCCGTAGCTTGTTGCGCGAAGACTTGTCTTACGCGTAGCTTCTACGCATAAGGTTCTACAATGGACCACGCGATCCCGTGAAGGATATGCGAACAAGGACCCCACGCATAAGGTCAACTCTCACGAGTAGCCTTACGCTGAAGGTAAATATATGCCTCACGCATAAGCTCCACGCATAAGGTCTCTTTTCCCACGCTGTAACATTTCTTACGCAGAAGATAGGATTCTACGCGTAAGTTTACGCCTAAGCATATATCATTCCCGCTCACGCATAACTTTGCCAAAACTACGCTTATCCTCGGATTTACCTTCATGATGAATTGTTACTTGTACAAACTTGTAAATAAACTAATCATATCATCACGAATCCAAAATGTCACTAATAAACTTAAATCGTCTCGATATATTGTGAACAATAAGTGATAAAATAAACTTTAAAACTTAAAGTTAACTAACTCACTAAACATTTCACGATATCATTGAACTATTGAACATACAAGTGACTTAGGACTCAGAATAATCATTATCACTATACATTCAATAACTAGACAATAAGACCTTCGTTGACTAACATTATGTCTTTCGATATGTTGGTTCTTTTGGCTAATGTTATTTCGCATCACGACATGGTCGAACAAATGAATGTGGATGCACCAAGTTCTCTCCATTGTCGATATCTATCCTCATGGCTATCCAATGAAGATAGGAAAGAATAACCTCCGTGTTGACTTTGACACCCTCACTTGCTCGAATCTTCGTGTTTTATTGCTATTGATATTTCGAGGACTCATCCGTATCGTAACATGCTTACTCACTCGCAACGCTCCCCGAGATCTACATCCAACAGCTTCGAACACTATGGAAAGGGTCAAAGGACAAACCACGCGACGGTGACTCAATCACAAACAAGTCATCATTACACCGCAGACTTAAGGGTCGTTCTCCTAATTCTCAAGTCGATCCAACCAAACTATATGCCTCACCGTCAAGAGCTCACTCTCCAATTCTTAATCGATATCGGTTATGACGAGGCTACAGGAGTAATCAACAAGCATTCTCACGTAGAGCTTAAGAGTATTCCTCAACCCCGAGAACTCTCTACATGATCATCACCAAGTCTGCTTCGGTCGTGACAAGGCCATGAGCACCCCAAGCTCATGGAACCGCAAATATTCGGCATTGGTCAACAAGAAACACATCGCTATCGAAGCTCGATTTGGGATGACATGATGTCATTTCTCAACAAACTTGGCTCAAAGATTCCCTACATCGATATACCAAATTGTTGATCCAGAGCACTTGGACTTCATCCCGACATTCCCAAGAGGCTCAATGACCCCGACAATCACGACATGTTGACGGAACCTATTCTATCCGTAAGAATCAAGGAAACGCCTACAAAGAAACAAGGTGTGTCGCCGATTTCTTCTAATCAAGATGTCGAAAGCTCGAATCGCATAAAAGGTATCCGAAGCAACAAACAAGGCAAAGTTGGTCATCTCGACGAAAATCTTCCGTACACCTGTAAGGAGAACCGTAAAAGGAAGTGCCGGAAGTGTAACAAGTACAGATAGTCAAAGGAATGTTCCAAAGAAGAAACCTATTCCAAAGAGGAAACCCACCCCTAAGAAGAAAGTTCCTTCTCTCGAAGCCACTCCGATCCTTTCACTTGAACCGCAAAGACAGCCTGTGGACGAGGACTCGAGGCTACCGACACGTATGAAGAGATCACATACTCAAACCGCAAAGGATGAAAATCCTCAGCACTCAAAACCTCCAAGTCCTCAAACTATTAAAGGGAAGACTCGCACTTGTACCTCGTGATGAAAGCTCAAGATGAAGAAGAGCAATTGGATCAAGCATACAGAAGAAGTTTCACAAAGTCGACACCTTCAAAAGGTCAAGAATTTGCTAAAGATCAAATGGGTGGCCCCGAGGATCAAGTGGAGTCGCCCACCTCTCCAGATCCCGATGCGTTAATCGACCCGATAAGGGATCCGTGCCACCACTCTTCCGCAACAACAACAACTGTGGAGGACACTATTGTGTATGATTTTGAGAAACAGTAATCGAGAAAGAAAAGTCTAAGGATGACGAGGATGATTATACAAAGTTTCTTCTCGATACCCAACACACTCAAAGGAGAAAACCTCGTAAACTCCTAAGGACATGAAGTCTCCTCATGTCTCCTCATCATCGGATTCTTCGCCTCATTCATCACAACCACCATCAACAAAGTCAACCGATCATCATCCAAACCGTGAAGAAACCACCTAAATCTTGGATTTCTCGCCTCATAAAAGATTGTGAAAGTTGTCCAACTAGTCGAAAGAAGGACATACTTTACGTAAAATGAATTGGTTTGTCGACCAAATTCAAGACTTACATGATGAGAAAGACAAGATGGAAAAGAAAGGAATTTGTTCAAGTTCATGAAGAGTCATCAAAAGGAGGAACTCGAATGAAATGATTGAAGGTTACACTCAAAAGTACCTTCGTGATATCGCTCCTAAAGTCCAAAAGGAACCGGAGAAGTCGCAAGAGATCAAACCCACAAGTTTCTTCTCGACACCGCCCCCGTGTGACTAGAGAAATATTTTCCGCATAACTCACCCCTAACATCGCCGCATTGGTTAAACATACAATGGCCAAAGAAGTCGATCTCTCCGAACTGAAAGTTAATCGCTAAACTAGTGATGCAAATGTCAAAGCGATCCGAACGCTTACTCGGATGAAGCTAAATTTTTCAAGGTCTACTTGCTTTTCAACTCGCTCATCATGCAAGGAGTCACCGATCAACCCAAACGCCAAGAGATGACGATGATAAGGATAAGGACTCGCACCTAAACGCCGTAAGGGCCCGTCAATCTACATCTATGCCACCTCCTCCACCACGGACTTCTTCTCAACATAAGTCTCCTCCACCTCGGTCTTCATCGATAAACCCTGGACGATTCCGAGTTACCACCCCGACTCATAAAACCGGTGATTACTTTGAGTATACGGGTGGTGACGATGAAGAGGTCCTCGAGCCCCGACAACAACCCACCTCACCCAAACAAGTGCAGTAAACCAAGATCATCATCAAAGCCTTCCAAAAGAAGAAGAAGCAGCGACTCACCGAGTCGATCATGGCTAGATGACGATAAAACCAAGAGTTTGAATGGTTCTCCACACTTGTCAATCAAACTCCCTACCCGATGAAGGCCAAGAAATGGTAGACGGTTCTACATTGGAGCATGCAAAACTATTGCAAGAAAAGTTCCATGTGAAGAAAATGACAAAAATGAATTGAAGCGAATCAAAATGAAGCTTTTCAACTATGGAAAGACACTCAAAGCGCCTCGAGGTCGAATATCATCTTGAGAACATCGCCGAGCTATGTCTAACAACATGGATTGGCTCAATCCGAAGCAAACATTGACTTCACACAAAGGGACAACCTCCATACTACACCGATCGACCAAACCTCTACCGACCATTGGCCAAGCAGACGAACCAAGGATTCCTTCCGATATTTCTTCAACAAAGACCGAATTTCTTCTCCATGGTGGCGATGGTTCGAGAAAATACACTACATCATTGACTCTTCCATTCCCGCCGCCATTTACTCAAACCGCATAGCTATCGAGGAACGCAACTCACTTGTTTTCTCGACAACGCAAGCATACGACCAAGATGCATTGTATGGGATTCATCATTGGCCCGAACGTCAAGAATCTACTACGTGTCGCTCGGTTCAAAAGTCTCAACATGCAGTGTATAGCTCAAGGACATCGTGGCCATCAAACACATTGATCTCAAGTCTAAGTGGACTACACATTCTTAAAGAATATCATAGTCAAACGACAAGATGAACAGACTATGGATTCTCCGAAGTCGACTTTGAGAACTTGTCCTCAACGACATCAAGACATGTATCTTGCCAAAGTATGTGGTCGATGAGACAATTCTCGATCAAGTTCAACGTGAATTTATCAAGTCGGGCTCATCTTCATTAGACGATCGTGATCAAAGAACGGTCAAGATATCCGATGGTCGTTGAATCATATCGTAAACGTAAACTTCACTCCACCACGCCTTGATCTTCCCGACATCAACCACCTTAAACAACTCACGCCATCAAGAAACCTTTCGGCGTTGTTTACCGCAGTGAACTTCAAGAAACCGCTTAATGGCGGTAGTGAGCTCCACAAATTCGGGATCATACCTTGAAGATGGTTAGGGATGGATTGCGCATGATTGAAGGATATACCGAAAGTTGGGAATCCTAAGCTACCGGAATTCTCGTGAAAGGAGGGATGTGAGACGATCATCACCATGATTGATGAACGGTTGTTCGAAGGGACCGCCTGCACGATTGGAAAGCTATGTTGGTGGTCGACTCAGAGAAACATCATCGGCTTTCAACGCCTGTGCGCACTCGGGAATATCACCGCACTTCCCGGTACCCTTGAATTGTTTCCTTCATATAATTTTGGATGTATGATTATATATGTGAATGGCTTGTGCACACATAACAAAGTTGTACAACCCGTAATTGTCAAGAAAGGACCCCGTGGTACGCCTCGCCACAATCCTTATAAAAGGAGCGAAAGCTTTTATTTTTGAGTAAAACCTATCAAACCTTTCACTTTTCAAGGTTTTGCTCAAAAGACAAGTACTTCCCATAAGATTTTCAAAACCTCAACCGCTTATATCACTAATCGAGGGGAGTATTTGAATTAAAACTTTGTTCACAAATTGTTCACAAGTGGTCACTCTTCCCGCAACACTCAAAATGGTCATATTTATTCTCAAACCGCTCAAAAATAACATTTTATATGCCATTTTGAGGGGAGAAAATTGTGTGATAAGAAATATGTTGTACAAAATGCAAATGAATCGTGTACTCGTGACTTAACCAACGAATTGACGGTACTAAACTGTTTGTAACTCGAAAAGACTTGTCCCGGACGGTAATAATTTCAAGCTAGTTCGCTAGTGATGTAAACGTGTCTCGCAAAGGACTTGTCCGAGTAGAAAGTACCATTCGAGAAACTTTGATAGACATGAACTCGACGGGTTTGACAACCTTCCAAGGTTTGTCTACACCTTCAAGGTAGTTATTAGAGCTAGTTGTCACCTAAAAGTCGACAATATATCTCTTTAACTATTCAACGAACCGTGTCTCGGGAGATTGTCTATCTTTAGTGGATCAATTCAAAAGTGCGCGCTTTTCCTCACCGTGCATTTAACCATTAAAACTATTAAGCACATGTGGAGGGGAGTATTTATGCAAAACTTCATCTCTCACCGTGGTTCAAACATGTTTTCATTAACAAACCCTTTGAGAGATATTTTAACATACAAAGGGTTATAATGGCAAACATAGGTTAGTCATGGAGTTATAAGGTGACTAAGGTTAGGAATAACTGTTCTATGATCCGCCAGAGTCGGAGGGATCACCCAAGGACACTACCATTAGTTAGTGTTAGAAGTCCTTAGGAATGATTATAAAAGGAGAAAATGAGAATCGGAGAAAGAAGGAGTTGAAGAATCAAAAGAAATGTAAAGTAAAGGGTGAAAAGAAATAGCCCTCCGATTATTCAACTTAGGCGCATAATCGGTTCAATTCATATGCTACCGGTTGTCACTTAGTGACACCGGTATTGAAGATTAAAAGTCGTCATGGACCCAAAGGACGCATGCACTAAACCTTCTTAGCCACTCAAGTTTCTCTCAATGTAAGCTTGTTTCATTCTCACTGTGGAACCCTACATAAACTATTGGCTTTCTTAGAGATCGCCGGTATTGAAGAAGGAGACCTCTCCCTAGTCTCCGCCAGAAAACCAAAACGCACTATTGAGTCTAGAGCCACGAGATTCATCAAAAGATCTCTTAGGTACACTTGACATTTAATCACTTGATGATCAACAAATAAGATCATCGCTGGTTCATATCGAGTCCTTCATGCATCTTAGCAACTGTCGAGAACATTTATGAGAGGTTCACATCCGTGATCCTCGCTGATTGAATGGAAACTCCCGCCGTGGTCAACATCAAACACCCTCGACAAAGAAGTCACTTTGTAACTCCCGTGGATTACGCGGAGTGTGTCTCAAACGGTCTACGTCGTGAGGTGATGCTTCGTGTACCTCAATGACTATCTCGAATCAGATGTACTTCGCACATCGCGTTATCTCACTTGTGGGACTCAGCTCAGAACGGCCTTTGTAAGAATTAGAGTTGTGTTTTCACACTATGTCGTTAACACTCTCAAGTTCAAACTTGTAAGTGCCGGAAACCGCTTATTACTAACCGCTTGAAATGTTTTTTCTTATGGAAGCTCGAGCGGGATGATCGTGTCGATTCTTCTCATGCTCACGCCAACATCAACACTAATGGAAGTTCTATTCTAAAGCAACACAACCGCCGTAATGATTCTTCATCAAATCAAAGAATCTACAAAGTCAAAGACTTAAAGAACTTCATCAAGATTGATTTCCAACGCCAAAGAGCGTGTGAGCATGTTGAAGAATGACGGAGACACCGGAGCAACAAGGCACTGAGGCGCATCGATGCGCATAACAACATACTATCACTTTCACCACAAAGAACAATGATCAAAGAACAAAGTTAAAGATGACGTCAAGCATAACGCTCAAAGATAACTATCTCTACACCGGGAGATTGTTCGAATCAAGACAATTCCTCTCACAAGAAAGAAGAATGTCGAAGACGCCACAACTACTATTACATCAACGCTTCACCGCTTACATTCATATATACTGAGGGGAGATTGTTGGAATCACTCCTAAACAAGATTTCAAGTATTTATATTTCATATGTAATAGGTAGCTTTATTATGGCCTTTATGTTTGTTTAAGGTCAAGCTTATGTAGAAGGCCCATAAGCTTGATCCAAGCCCAATAAGGAATAGGGAAGGAGAGGAGTGTTGCCCTAGCTCCTTGCCTATATAAACTCTTGTAAACCCTCATTCGAGGGTTGGTTGTTCAAGTTTTCTCTCATTCATACTTACGCATAACCGTCTTATTATACGTGTGTGTGTGTGTGATTTACTTGTTCAATCGCCTTCATCTCTTCTCTTATAAGCTTGTGTTGTAAAACTAGTGACCTAACAATAGTATAGATTATGCAAAATAAAAAGTATAGATTATGTAAAATAATAAATATAATTTGTACCGATCGAGGTAGTAGCCGCTGAAAATACCCATGGCCGTGTTCATTGTTTTCCACTTGGTATTCAACGAATGAAAAGTTCGCGAACTCGAACCCATACTTGACTCAGAATGCTTGAGAACCCGTTTCCAAAACCGTCGGACTTTTGTTCATTATCGACAACACCACATTCGGAGATTTGAATCCATGCCGCCAAAGCCTCCTCGCGCTTGGCCGACCAAAATTCACGGGCCTCCTCCTACGAAAGCTTTTTCTTCCTCTCTGATCAACTTCTTGAACTTCCTCATCTTCGCCTTCTTCGTTTGGTAGTGGTGTGTTTCGCACGCACTCACGCCTTCATCAATGTTTTGGAACGGAAAACTCGCTTGTAGTAGTGATGTTGTAGTACGTGGATTCATTCGGGAGGACCCATATTATATTGGTAAAAGGGTGGAGATTGGGGTTGTGGAACGAAAAATTGGGATGGTTGAGAATAAAATTCGCTAAATCCTAACGGAGTTTGTTGTGGTTGATTCGGGGATGGTTGAGAACGACCTCGACGTGAGGTGAAAGTTTTTACCTCTTCCCGATCCATGGTTTCGCCAAATTTTGAAAGATTAGTGTGTGAAATGGTTTGGTTTGTGTATTGTTATTTTGAAAAATGAAGTGAAATGGTTTGGTTTTAAAGAGGAATTTTTTTTTTTTTTTTTTTTTTTTTTTATTTAAAGCCAAATATAGCCGTTGCTATATTCCCAACGTCCACTTTTTTCAAATCCAACACCAAACACGCCGGCTTGGTAAACCGCTTTTGGTACCCGATTTTGATACTGAAGGCGGCGGTGGTTATCGCTTCGGGTAAGCAGACCAATCCCTTACCCGTGCCCACTCCCTCCTCTCTAAGTTGATTATTGAGTTTTTATCAAAAACTTGGTATCTAGCTTGCTTAGTCGTTTATAGAATTGCTATGATCAAGCTGTAAACGAGACGAAGAGTTTGTGTGTCGTGTTTAACTCTAACAAACAACGTATAGTCCCATGTTGATTTTGCTAGGTCCGGTTGACATGATTTGTATAATAACAGTAGTGTGAGATTCATAAAGTATAAACTCGTTTAAAGATAGAATAGTATTAATAGAAAGAAAAAAAACTGGCAATTCAAGCTTTTTGATAAGCTCTTTTATCATAAATAGAATAATAGTGGCGTGATAAAGTAAATCTTGAGGTTGTACCACCACAAACTTGAAGATCATCTAGTAGTTACCTGAAAAATTATTGCTCCGATGAGGGAGAGAAATGTAAGGGGAGATGCATTTATATTTGTAGATGCATCTGAAATGTGTGGTTGTAATTTATTCTCACTCTTCTCATATTAATTTATTTTTCATTTGATTTTAACTCATATATATTTTTGCCAAGAAGAAAATTGTGACGACCCATCACCAAAACATAAAAAGATAAGATTGGCTATTTCATCAAGGAAAACAACAGTTTACAGAATTAAAAATCGACACAAACTTGTAAGTACATTATGTTTTTCTTAACTTCTTGCTACACAAATTGTAAAATGAGAAGTTATTGAGGTATACCCGCCTTTGGGAATGGGTCAATATGACATTTATAGTGCACGAATTGGTTATGTATGATATTCTTATTCTTATTACTCTATATACTAAAAGGCGAAGCCTTTCACCCAAAATACGCCAGATTTAACGCCAAGTTTGCATTAACTGGCTAAAAAAAATTTCGAGGTTTAAGTGTCATTGCAAAGTAAGTCCTTTAGCATTAATAATCTTTCGCAACTTGGCAAAACAACCCCGAGGTTTAAGTGTCGCCGCAAAGTAAGTCCTTACAATCCCACGCATCGCGGGTTTTCCAACACTCAGATATACTAAAAGGCAGACCCAAACTTGCAACACACGCCAAGATTAAATGCCAAGTTTGCCAACTTGGCTAAAATGACCTCGAGGTTCAAGTGTCGTTGCAAAGTAAGTCCTTTAGCATTAATAATCTTTCGCAACTTGACAAAACAACCCCGAGATTTAAGTGTCGCTGCAAAGTAAGTCCTTTAAGCAATCCCGCTGCATCGCGCGGGTTTTTCAACACTCGTTCAAATTAATTGGTAAAATTTCAATGTCTAATAAGGGACATATGAAATTTCACCTATTAATAATGGTTGATGAAGCTGAAACTCATCTTTTAGCTCATAACATGGAAGGTTAATCTTTTTTAAGCGTTAGTGCAAGGATTTGTGTTTGCCCAGATACCGGTGTCAAATACTAGTTACTAAACCCTTTAGAAAAAATATAATGGCTCGAGTATTATGATTTCAGAGCAACAAAGCATCTTACGGTTTTATCATGTTTTATGCAGCAAACACTAATCATTATATAGGAGGTAAGGTAGTGCTTCTCGGGAACTATTTTATTAAGTATTGACAGATTAGATGCAGGCACCAGAAACTATCCATCGTTTCTTTTAAATGGAAATCTATTTGTAAAATTCCATAACCCATGTATTGAAAGCACAAGCAGCCTTGTGGGCACCTTTAAAACCTGGCCCCTTGGCCAAGGCTTCAAATTCTTTCTCAGTCCTCTCTTTACCTCCCGGGTTGTGAGCCAACATAAGCACATCAAGTTGTATTACACTTTGGGTTGTTGCAGTGCGTGGAGCCTCTGGGAGAATGCATTATCCTGAAGTTCTTTGTAGCAATTCCTTAGTAATTTCAAGTATTGTGCATTCTTCCAGTCATGAAGAATCCACTGATAGATTAAATACCAAATATTTAGTTAGAGTCACAACAAAATAAAAGTTATTTTAAAAACCAAATGTCAAGATATAAACCTTCACAAATATGGCGTCTACTTTTGGTACACTTACAATTGACTGGAACCAGAAGACAAAGTCAGCAGGGGCATTTACGAGAAATCAAACAAGACTACATGCAAAACTTTTTGAGACCGTGTGCATTATAAAAACGTAGAGGTTTTTTTAACAAAATTAACACCATGGGACAAAAATTCATGGATGTCCCGGGACCCCCCGGGACACCCCCTGATTCCGTCCCTGCTAACAAACATATCTCCTCCAACATGCTCAATACCTTAAACCTCTTTTGTTAGTTTATGATTTTCTAACTTTGAACAATATACTACTAAAATCATTTCATTTGTACGTACCAGAATAAGTTGTGGTGTCTTTAATAACATGGAGCAGATTGAAATTTATACCCTTAAGTGAAGTGTGTTTAGAGATTATCATGTTAAGGCTAGCGCCAGTGCCACCACCAACATCGACCAAAGTGGTGAAACCACTGAAACCATCATATAAATCTACAATCTTTTTCATATCGATACTTGAATGACCAAACATCCCGTCGTTAAAAAGCTTGTTGAGTATTTGATCTTTTCCTTGGTACTCAAAAGGTGACATACCACTGAAACCATCATATAAATCTACAATCTTTTTCATATCGATACTTGAATGACCAAACATCCCGTCGTTAAAAAGCTTGTTGAGTATTTGATCTTTTCCTTGGTACTCAAAAGGTGACATACCATAAGCCTTGTTAAAAGGAATTCCATACATAACCGCATCTTTAAGATAGTAACTAACATCATAATTAAACTTAGTTGGCTAATTTTCATACCACAATACATTTTAGGTGCCTTAGAAAATTCATAGTTGGCTAACATATCAAATTTTACCAGCGCTCTCTAACATAATCTTATCCCGGTCAAGAAGCAAGACAGGTGCCAACGAAACACCACCTTCATTTTTTGTTAAGAACTTGCATATTGGGGCTAAAATATAAAACCGGTGAAAGCCACCATTATGGGTCTCCTCAGGGTCTCCTTGAGGGTAAATTGTGGCTAGCAAGAAGTCTAAATATCCTAGATAACTCGTGCTTCAGGGTTGTTAACTTTACGATCTGAGCCGCTAGCTCTGAAGCCGAGAGTGAACCACAAGCATGGGCGGAGCTAGTAGGGTGACTAGTGGGTGTTGGGCTACCCCTAATCAGCCCACTTTATTCATTAGTTATATAGCCCATAAGCTAGTTTGTTACGTAGTAATATATTTGCAACAAGCCCCCTTTATTCCTATTGAAATTTCAAATAACCCATACAAGTATACAACATCAAAAAATATTTTTACTTGTCAAATTATTCTTTTCTAATTTTGTTTATTTCCTAATTATGGTGGTGTTAACTTGAATCATGGGTTAAAAGAACTATATATTTATTTTTCTCGGAATATTTTTATTGTTATATTACGTGAATTTCAGTCTCCCTTAACTTCAAATCGTGCTCCGCCACTGACCACCAAGACCTACTTTTGAAATGATATCAAGCAAATCAAGCTCAATTACAGTTTTCATGGCCATTGCAAAGCTAAATGCAGTTGCTAATTTGAATGCAAGTGAGAAACCTTCATCGTCGTTTGCTTCCACTGGAACATTAACAACCGTTGATGTTGAATCCATATCTTGGTACATTTGAGAGTCTGAGTGAACCATTATGTATATATACACATGTGATGCATCAAATGTATGTAGTCTGGAACCTCATCGTCATTGTGAATTAATGTTAAGTGTTTTAATTTAACCAAAGTTTATAAGTCATGCAAATCTAATATGCTTGAATTTAATAATCAATTTCATTAGGAAATTTGCAAAAGTGACATCCAAGATTACTTGTTTCTTACTTAATTCAACTTTGTGACATATTGCTAAAACTACGATTTTCTTTTTTTTCAATATTCTAAGATTACCTTTATCATTGTATCACTGTGTACTTTAATATATTAAACACTACAACTACGTTTGTAGCTAATGCATCTACCAATAAGTTACCAAATCTGACCCTTTTTAGCTCGAATATCATTTTGAAGCACAAACGATGAATGCGATGTAATGCAATCGTGTTACGAACCAAGTGTGAATTCAATTCACTTGACGTACACACATGACAGACCAATAGGTGCACTATGAAAGTTTTTGTGATCGAAGTGCAAAGTATTACGAATTCACTATCCATGTTTATAGTTACGAGAAAATTTTTGTTCCGTGAAAACCTAACCCAAAGTATGTTCCTAAAAAACTCATCTCAAATAATAAATTGTGAGTTCCTTCAAAAAGTTTTAAAGTGAAGCCTTGGTCACTACAAGAGATTACAAGCTCAAAGTTCGTCAAGTAAATCTATATATTTTGTCGCACTAATCAAAATTTAGTTGCGTTAAAGTCCAGCATGATTTATCTAATGAAAACATGAAGCGCCTTTTAGAATAAAAAAAGTAATTGTGAACAAATGTTCAGAATACTTATATTAGTGCCTTTTTATCTTCATGATTTCTACACATATCCGGTCTGCTTCATCCATTTCCCCATAATAAATCTATGTCGTGTCACAATTTTCCTATGATAGATTTATGTCGTTGTTAACAATTAAGGTTGTACAAGTTATGCAAAACGTAACGTGTATGTAATGACATTGGCAATGACAATCGTAATTCTAGTAAATTGAAGTTTACAACAATTGCTTTAGAAAAAATGCAACGGAATATCCAAGAATCATAGACTTTGGCTACTTTTGTGTCATGCTTCAGTGGCTTTAGTGTTATATTTCGTTTCTCGTGTTGTGCTTCACTAACTGGTGTCAAAGTTGTTGTAGAACATGAAGTTCTTATCATGTGCTTCATTGTTGTGTTCATTGCTTTCTTCCTCTTCGTAGCCAAAGAAGAGAGAAAAAACAACGTTATTATCCTAAGCTTTTCCTTGTCTTTATTTAGCATTAAAAAAGTCACTCAACCATAAGATGCAAAAGAAAAGTAGCAAAGCCTCTGTCAAATATTGTGTAAGAAACAACACATGTTTGACATCAGCACCATGATGTATATTTGCTACGGGATTTGACATTTTTCATCAAACAAGGCCGAGAACAAGGGAATGGAGTTTACTTATGTACCTTTCGGCAGTAAATATGATTAACCCATATAATCCTCTATTTGAGGTCTAAAATAATATGTAGCTACATGAATGTGTACGTAGAAAATGGGAGTCTCATATCACATTTATGCAAAATGGTTCAATGGAAGTAACTTCATTCGTAACGTAACAACATCTGGTTTTTGGGATAGCTCAAAGCAGTGTTCTAAAACCGTGATCATTTATACGCATCATTTATCTCATTTATATTGCATCTTTGATGATATTTATATAAGAATTAGTACTTAATCGTTCACTTTTGTAAATCTCAGTAATATTGGAGCAATTGGAGAAATTTAAAGAAAAAGACGCGTTTTAGAGCTAAAACGAGGAGATTCGAGAAAAGTCCACTAATCCGACACAAATATGCCATCTGTGATGCAATTTGAACTCATATGGAATTTATACTTATATGAGTACTATATATACGTGCTTTAGAAAAAATCAAGAGAAGAAACGAAGCCAAAAGACGAAATCAAGATTATAAGATGATACTCGAAGATACTTTAGTATTTTGACCATAATTTCTTCACCCGGAGTCCCGGACTCCGTTTTAGTTGATTTAAGCGGCCACGTGAAGAGAAAAAGGATATCTACCTATTCCAGAGGTTAATACGGAGTATTGGGCTATGTGGATACGTCGTATTGGCAATACACCGTATTGGGGACCTTGAATACGGCGTATCGGGTCAGTTTCAGACTTGAAGGCTACATTTACTTATTGAATACGACATATTGGACCCTCCTAATACGCCGTATCGACCCAAATACCATAAAATCTAAATAGAAGACCCATTAACGACTTAAGGCATTATTGGGGACCCTCAGGATCATTCTCAAGCGTCCGAAAACACCTCCAAACTGCAGAAGACCCATATTGAGGACCACATCATCCTTGAAGAACATCTCTAATCATTATTACATCATTTAATCATTCGGTTAGCGTATCAATTTTGTCTATAAATTCCTTACGTTCTCCTTTGATTATGTCTTTGTATTTTGCTACCGAGATTATGGACTAACACCCTTAAGTGTTAGCCAAGTTTATGAATGTCATTGATTTTGGTTTGTTTACATTGATTACTTGTTTTTCTTGTTGAATATTATTTATGTTTATCACCTATGCTCTTTTATTTACTTGATTAAGTTTATATATTTTCTAGATCTTTAGAAAATGCATTTAAATTCTGTAACTAAACTATCGGTGATTGTGGTTATTTAAAATATAAATCTTAGATCCGTATCATAATAATTGAAATTAGGCTAACCATCGGAATGTGCCCTAACTTAGGAGCATGTGTCTAAAAAAGTCCCTTAGCAAATTTAGTCATTAGGACTAGTGCGCGTAATGCCTCTAGGTTAGATAATTACAAGATTAAGTCAAGTAAGTTAGTAAAACTTGTAGAAGTTTAGGTTGCACTTGTGTCACCTAGATAAATAATAAATAATAGTTGAAGGACATTAAAGGGGCTTCGTTAATTGTGACAGGATTAACTTCTTGTTAGCCTAAGATTGAGGGAGAAGAACTACCGTGAATCACCAACGAAATAAGTTAAGTAATCATTGCACTCGTAGACAAACCACTATTAATCTGAATTATGATGGATAACATGTTCTTCTATCATTCGACTTCGCCTTACCATTTATTTGTTTTGTTATTTTCATTTTATTAGTTTTTATTAGTAATTAAAACTCGTGCCAGCCTCTCAGACTGAACCCCTTTGCATTAGTTAGATTAGTTAATTTAATTAATTTAGATAATTAGAATACCATTAGGTTAATATTAAAGCTACTCACTCCTAGAGAATGACTGGTATTTACCTGTGGTTCTAAAAGGCTCGCAAAGGCGTGATGCTTGGTCACGCCGCCATGCCATGTCGATATATATATGAAATATGATATAAATATATAAATATTTTTATATTTTGTGCTTTATGCCACGCCTTATAAACTCAAAAGCTTCTCCTTGGCCGCAAAGGTGTGAGGCTTGGTCATGCTGTCACGCTACGTCTCACGCTATTTATAACCTTGTGTTTACCATTCACTAACTATAACTGATCGGATACACTGTCTGTTAGTGTTAGTGTATAAGTTTGTTCGGCAAAAATATAAATTTAAAGCTTGATTAAAATATATAAACAACAAATAACATCAATAGCCAAAGAGGTGACTTCATAAACTCGGATCTACAATTTTTGCCCGTGTGCTACGTCTTACGACCAACAACACCTATCTAAAACCATCTCTTAAAACCACTATGTTTCAACGAAAGGAAGTCTCACCCAGTATTGATTCACCGCAAAATTGTCATAAATCCCGTACATTAAACCAAAATTCTACATTAAATATGATTCATATTTAAATCTCGATACATACACGAGACTTATAACTGATAACAAAAAATTATTTTAATCAAAAAAGCAAACCAAAACCAAAACTAACAAAACTAAAGGGCTGTTTGGTATGGGGTATTGGTTTATGGGGTTAGGGGTAAAAGTAAAAAAACATTGTTTGTTTGATGTACATAGGTTTTTAAAGGGTGAAGGCTGAGAATACGTAACAAACTTTCTCAAATATACCGATGTACGTAACATACTTATTTTATTATTTATACGTAATATACTTTCAATTTGGAATAACGTACGTAATATGACCAAGAACTAACAAGTTACCAGTCAAAAGTTTGAAAATGACATAAATGGTCCTCGTGTTATGCGTTGACTTTCACAGGTCATCCATTGACTTTATTTTCGGTTAAAAAAGTTTCAGTAATAGTCCTTATGGTCATTGGCTTTTAGATTTAGTCATTTTGTTCCGTTTTTCTTACGTTTTGTCCGTTTTTATCGGCTTTCATCCGTTTTTCTTACATTTTTCTTAATTTTTTGTCCGTTTTTCTTACGTTTTGTCTGTTTTCTTTCGTTTTTGCCAGTTTTCATCCGTTTTTGTCTGTTGTTCATACGTTTTTTCCGTTTTCCTTATGTTTTTATCAGTTTTTGTCCGTTTTTCTTACGTTTTTGTACTCTTTAAACATATTGAAAATTTTTTCCAAAAAGAAAAAAAAATTGGAATTTTTTCCCAAATTCGAAAAAAAAAAATCCAAAAAATTTTAAAAATTGAAATTTTTAAATTTTTAAAAATCTTGAAAATATTTTTCAAATTTTATAAAAATCTTCAAAAATATTTTTTAAAAACATAATTTTATAAATCTTAAAAAATTGAAATTTTCAAATTTTTTAAAAATATATTTGAAAAATAATTTTTTTATTCAATTTTTGAAATTTTTATTCATTTTTTTTAAATTTGAAAATTTTTATTTTTTTCGAAATATTTTTTTCCTATTTTTTTTCAAAATTTTTGGAATTTTTTTTTTTCAAATTTGCGAAAAAATTCCAATCTATTTTCTTTTTGGAAAAAATTTTCAATATGTTTAAAGAGTACAAAAACGTAATAAAAACGGACAAAACGTAAGAAAAACGGACAAAAACTGATAAAAATATAAGGAAAACGGACAAAACGTATGAACAACGGACAAAAACGGATGAAAACTAGCAAAAACGAAAGAAAAGACAAAACGTAAGAAAAACTGGACAAAAATTAAGAAAATGTAAGAAAAACGGATGAAACCGATAAAACGACAAAACGTAAGAAAACGGACAAAATGGAACAAAATGACTAAATCTAAAAGCCATCAATTATAAGGACTATTATCAAACTTTTTAATCGAAAATAAAGTCAACGCCGACCGCGAATGTCAACGCAAGCCACGTGGACTATTTATGTCATGTTTTAAACTTTTGACCGGTAACTTGTTAGTTACCGGTCATATTACGACATCGCTCCAAATTGAAAGATATTACGTACATAAATAATAAAATAAGTATGTTACGTACATTGGTATATTTGAGAAAGTTTGTTACGTATTCTCAGCTTTTACCCGTTTTTAAATAGTATTTAAAACCCTCAAATCCATGATTCTACAAATCCCAGCCTAATGGGTGGATGTTCTGACATAGTAGTACACTTATTTTTGAACCAGTGTACGCTACATATATTTTACTCGTATACAATTGTGACCATTCATTTATTATTACTATTTTCCAAGTGGGTCAACAAGTACTTATATAACCACATATATTTTTCTTTTTTAACAATTTTATAATCTAAACCAAAAACCCATTTACAAACCAAACGGATCATAAATTTAAATCCAAATCTTAATGTAAATCATAATCCAAATCCAAATCTTAATCCTAAACCCATCTATAAACCAAACGAGCCCTAAAGTGCTAGACTCAGATGAAAACAGAAAAAAGAGTTAGGCCCAAAACTCAGCCCAAACCAATATAACACAACCCTAAAAAGTAAAAACACACCGCACACAACATTATTTACAAAAGATTATCCTTTAGCACGCAGCAATCTCATCCTCATCCAAACCAAACATGCCAGGCGCCGTCGTTGAAGAAATCACCGAAACCCAACAAAAGATCGATGACCTTCATCTCGATGAACAACCAATCATCGAAGATGTGAAGGAAGAAGATGACCATGCTGATGAAGATGTCGACTCTGATGATGATGAGGATGACAAGGATGGTGACATCACTCAAGGTTCTTACATCTTTCTTTCTTTTGTTTAATCATATTGATATTTATTAGATTTATGTTTAGTTATTTGCTTTAAATGTTTACTTATTTATTTTATCAGTAATAAGTGCCCACTGTTGAAATGATATATTTTAAGTACTATAAGTAATAAATATGGCTTATATAGCCGGCTTATGGCTTATTTGGTTTTGGGCTTGTGTTTTATAAGCTCACTTTTTGTGGCTTATTATGAATCTTTTCGGCTTTTATAAGTTTATTATGACATAATAAACTTATGCTACCTATAAGCCAAAAAGTTTCAAAATAGCTTCAAAAGTGAGCTTATGAAACATAAGCCCCCAAAACCAAGTAAGCCAGAAGCCGGTTATATAAGCCGAAGCAAACACCCCATTAGTTGTTTACTTTTACATATAAAAGTAGTGCGTATTATATTTTGTTGGTTTTGTGGATAAATAATGATATGGTGATGGAAACAGGTGGGGGTAAGCAGAGTAGATCTGAGAAGAAGAGCC
This sequence comes from Chrysanthemum lavandulifolium, assembly GCA_022545495.1. Classification (NCBI taxonomy): domain Eukaryota; kingdom Viridiplantae; phylum Streptophyta; class Magnoliopsida; order Asterales; family Asteraceae; genus Chrysanthemum; species Chrysanthemum lavandulifolium. Next base: position 135,324,005 of record CM040239.1, read on the forward strand.
GTAAAGCTATGTTGAAGCTCGGCATGAAGGCTGTTCTTGGCGTTAGTAGAGTTACTATTAAACGAACCAAAAATGTAAGATGTTCTTTTTTATTTTAAATCTATAGTTCCTATGTGAATCTAGTTGACAAGTGTGGTAGATTAGCAGTTATATTGTTACTGGTTTTGTGTGTGGTGTTTTACTAATGGCTTGAACATGTCAGCGGCTTAGTTCTATTGTGATTTTATTGTTGACTTTTGTGCTGTGTTGTGTCATGCCAAGAACTTTGTGAATATGTTAGTTAACTAGGTTTTTAGGGTACACACTGTTTATGATGTGCATTTTATGGTGTTGATACAGATGATGTTTTACATCTCGAAGCCTGATGTTTTCAAAAGCCCAAATTCGGAGACCTATGTGATTTTTGGAGAGGCAAAGATGGAGGACCTTAGCTCACAACTCCAGGCTCAAGCTGCCCAGCAGTTTAGAATGCCCGATATGAGTTCTGTTATGGCAAAGCCAGATGCTTCTGCTAGCTCTGCTTCACAGGCAGTTGAAGAAGAAGAGGAGGTCGATGAGACTGGTGTTGAGCCACGAGACATTGATTTGGTTATGACACAGGCTGGTGTGTCGAGGCCAAAGGCTGTCAAGGCTCTCAAGACTCACAATGGTGACATTGTGAGTGCCATCATGGAGTTGACCACTTAGGTTTGAAATGTTTGTCTTTTAAAGGCGAGTTTTGGAGTTTATTGTTCTTCTATTATCATATTCACTGTCGTTTGGATAATTGTTAGTTGTTGAGTCGATGTTATGACTGACACCATATATTATCTTGATTTGGGATCCTTTCTTTTAGCATAATGCAGTTCTTGGTGGTCATTTTAAAGTGTTCCTAATTATTTTTTTTGTTCGTTTGTTCATGTTTGTTTTTCTGGGATACAACTTGGACTCATCACATATGTATCATGTATGCATGAGTTTCATTCTACTCGGGTTTGCGTTGACCTATTCGGGTTCTCGGGTTGGTATAATCTATACCCGAGCCCGACCTATTTATTACTAGTGTTAAGAAACTCAACCATAACCAAAAACATTGCTTATTGATAATCAGTTGTTATAAAACGTGATTTTGAAAAATAATATTTGGATTTGATTATGTTGTTTGAAATTTCAATAATCAAATAAATAGTTTTTTTTGAATGTTTGGTAAATCATATTATGTATCAAGTCAATAGGTAAAATCAAGGTTGTCAAGATTGGGATCCTACCTAGGATCTTTTTCGTCTTTGCAAGATCGTGATCGTAAGATCGGATCGGGATCTTAAGATCCTACTCTAATGTTATTTTTAATAGTTTATGTAATTTTATACAAATTCTAATACATTATAACCATAAAATAATACGAATGTTTATATAAACGTCATTACAAATTACGATTATAAAACGTTTAAAAAATTAATACGTTGTTTTAATTCTACAAACAAACAACTCATAAATTTAGTTTAGAATCCAGAAAAGAATATCGGATCGGAATAGATCGTAAGATCGTATGGAAAGATCGGGATCCTATAAGATCTTAGTTCAAAGATCCCATGAAGATCCGGATCGTTTTTTCTTTCATGAGATCGTAAAATCGTAATATCCCAAGATCGGATCGGGATCCCACCCAAATAGATATTCATTGTATTTATTGAAATATTTGTATTTTAACATATATAAAAAAGTAAATTACATCATTCGTTCATGTAGTTTGGCCAAAATAACATAGCAAGTCTCTCGCCTTTTATTTTTGCATGGTAAATCATTATAATGAAATATTGTAACATCATTCGTCCTTATTACTAACATCACAAGTCCCTGTGGTTTGGCCATATAACATCGCAAGTCCCTCTATTATTAGTGATAAGGGACGAACGACGTTATAAAACTTCATTATAAGGATCGACCATGCAAAATGAAAGTTGAGGACTGCAATATTATTTCTACTAAACCACGCGACGAATGGTGTGATTTACTATATATAAAAGAAATTTTCAAGACTTGATAACAATATTTTTCATTTAAACTTTTCTTAAAAAAAAAAAAAAAAAAAAAAAAACCTTTCAAATTTAGTGATTATATAAATATTTTATACAAAGTACATCATTATATTTTTAAAACAAATGCACATTGTCAAGCTTTTGTGACTAAATATTTCTCTATATTGTTGAAATTAAAATGCTCAATAAACCCAGTAGAGTAAATTTTCTTTTTGGCAACTACATTGTATTAAAAGAAGGGTTGTGTTATAAAGATCTCCTACCATATTTCTACCACCCTCACCTCTCCTGGCTCGCTGTATTCGATAATATAACACAGTTTTTGTCAGTTTATATTTCGTATTTTATAACAATTTAATACTTTTGAGCTTTATATTTTCGGTTTCACAGTTTTATAACGAAAATATTATTAGGAAAAAATAAAAAAAAAAAAAAAAAAAATTAAAAGTATGAGAGGTGCCATTGGTGTTTTTAGAAGGTATAGATAACTTGTCCCTTAAAAGAATAATATAAGATAAAACAAAATGCTATTATAATAATATAATAAACTTGTGGAAGACAAAAAGAACACAATACCCATCTGCAAGGGCAATACAGTAATACGGAAGAATAAGGAAAATCACGTTCTTCAAAAGCAGGTCACCACCTCCAAAACTGCGTTTTGTAAGCCTTATAACGCAAATAATTAATTATTATATCTTGTTTGCCAAACACCAAAAGTAATTAGTTAGTATTATATATAACTAAAAGGCGGGGATTCGATGCGACACGACACGTGTCACAACATTTATCGCAGTAACTTCCGCAAGTTAGCAAGAATGGCCTACTGAGGTTCGTGTGTCCTCGCAACTTAAGTCCAAACATTAATCGAAAGCCACAACTCGACAAAACGGTCCCTAAGGTTTGTGTGTCGTTGCAAAGTTAGTCCAACATTAAATGTAAAGTTTTACAACTTGGCAAGAACAACCCCGAATTTTAAGTGTCGCTACAAAATAAGTCCTTTAAAGTTCAATCCTCACGATCGCTACGGCTTCCCATTCAGATATACTAAAGATCGGGAAGAGAGAATAACAACCACGATTAATGCAAACTTTGCCAATTGGCAAAACGACCCGATGTTCAGTGCCACAAAATAAGTCCTTTATCATTAATTGCAATCTATAAGAACTGTCAAAAATAGTCCCGAGGTTTAGTGTCGTGTCACAAGTAGTTCCGTAGAATTAATAACTATCTATAAGAACTTGGCAAAATTAGTCCCAGGTTTAAGTGTCGCTAGTAAGTTCTTTTAAGCCAATCCATTGCGATCGCGCGGTTTCTACACTCGTTTCCCCTAAAGTACATTTACCAGGGACTCCGAAACTCGACCCACCACAGTTTTTCCGGCCCGGCTTCCTCAGAAACCGGGTTTTAATCCGGCCCGTTCCTATATGTCGCTTTCTTCCCTCACGTTTTCCCATCCGACTACTTGGATCCATATTTTTCTCCTCTTCTTAATCCGATCCATCTTCTTTCTCAATGTTAACCGGATCCATCGTTATGAATAGTGCAGTCCACGTCCTGCTTGCCGCTGTCGCATTCCTACGGTCGCTGTATACATGACACATGTTTCTCCTTTTTCGCAGCATCGTATTTAGAGTTTCTTAGTTGTTATCTTCATTTATTTCCTTCTTGGTTTCTATCCACTTTACAAAAACATGTTGCTTTCTTAGGTGCGCTGGTTTCGCTATGTTATTGTTCTTTCCCTTCCACTATATTCCTTTCTGTTTATAATACTCTGTATTCTCATTATTGGCTGCAATTTTTGGATCACCCGTGTTGGTTTTTCACACCGTTGTTATTTTTAGATTACCCATACGGTTTTTTGGGGATTGACGACCTTTAGGCTTTCATTCTTTATATCATATACGATTTTGGTTCAGGTTGTTGTTTAAGAATTAACCATAGGTTGGGATCGTTGTTTTAGAATTACCTGTAGATATGGACAGTATTTCTTATAAGTTGTTTCAGGACTACACTGTAACTGTATCTATCTGTTATAATGTATTATTAGCTTTTGGGTTGATGTTTGTTAAGATTTAAAGGAAACGTGTCTTTTGCTTTCTGTTTTTTAAAATCATGTAGCATATAAGAAAATAGTTCACATACTGTCTGGATGTATGCAGTTTTTCAATAAGTATCAAAATGGGTCACATGTGTATTAAATGTTTAATAACATTTCCTTTCTTTTTCACTGAGGGTCTAAGATATACATACAACCATGTTGTTAATGAAAATGTGTGTTTCAAATGAGTGATTAAGAAATGTCATTTGTTTTATGGAAATACAAACATCAAGGGTCCTTCATGGTGACCCCTCTAAACGCTGATATCTACGAATCACCAGATACAAACCCTGTCCCTTTAGCAGGTGACATGTTTATGCAAACGATGTGCCTTTCACAGTAAATATTTACCCGTCTCTTAGTGTTAGTCACTTGGGTCATTGGCCTGACTTTTAACTTACGGATCATATTTTGTATTGAATAGGCGCATACTCCAAAATGCATAAAATATCAGCAAAAACTCAGTGGATAATATAGACCTAATCATCACCATTCGATTGATATGCAAATGATGGAATTGCATCACATGGATATCGAAATTCTAGGTCAACTGTTTTTGCTGTAATGAAATAAGCACAAACAATACTTTTTTTATGATGTACTTATAAGTATAAGCACTTTGAATTAGCATTGGCAAGCACCCTGGTTTTTTTCTTGATGCTAAGGGCTGTGCATCATCTTAGTTTTTTTTTTTTTTTTTTTTTACTTTCATTATGCACATTGACTTTCTAAGGAAATTTATATATGTTGTTCTTATAAGAATAATTAAAAGAATAGGTTCTAAAAATATGGAAAAGATCGATTGATTAAAAACCTGCATTGGCTATCTTGGTACAATTCCATTTGAAGTTTTGAACATATATTTTTATGCTCAAATCATCTGTTCATGTTTTCCATAATTAATGTGATTTTCAGATGTTTTCATGCATGATTATTTTGTTGTTATCTTGATTTCATATTTTGATGGGGTGTATTGACTAATTAGTTGTCTAAACTTGCTGCGAACCACATGAAAGAAGGAATCCACAATATAAACACCACATCAGTAGAAGCCTGCACATGCAATGCATAGATGTCTATCATTTTCCTACATAGATCAGCCATGCCTATACAAAAGCGGGTCAAGAGAAAGCTAACCAGGAAAAGGAGTAAAATACTCCATTATGAACCAACTGTGATACGAGCAGGTAATATATTTGCATCTATCTCAGCTTGAATCTGTCACTCCCTATTATGTGACGTGTATTTGAGGTGCTAAGATGGTTCAGTTTAGCATGCTGGGTAACGAGGTCAAACAGGTTCGGGTTGTAGCTCACTTTAAAAAACATGAAAAATGCAAGAGCTTTACTAAAAGTAAGAGCATAAACATAACCAAAATCCCAACCTCTGATTTCTCAGGATACATAAGTTCTTTGATTTGGCCCATTTAAGGTAATGTTGATTATGTATATTGTTTCGCATTTAGTATAGGCTGTTGAATCGAGTAGTAAAAGGATATGGATACGCGAACTTGAATGTAACTTTACTAGAAAGAGTTGGATTAAACGCCAAAAATACGTTGAATTGATTAACTTGCAAATAATTGATTTGTTTGCTGAAGCGTTTATTCATTAACGTTTCGTTGCGGTATGTTTTATTGTAGATCATTCCTTTTGGGGACGGAGTTGTCGTGGACCTGGTAGAACCAATAGTGAGGTATAATGCTTCTTAGCAGTTAGCTTTATAAGTTTTTAGTTTTAACTAATTGTGGCACATTGTATGTAAAATAATGTTCAGCATTCTAATCTTTTTAATTAATATGTTACAACTATGAATACTATCAGTAGGGCTCACATAATGTAATGGTATCGTATACATACACTCCGCGGCAACGCGCGGGTACAAAACCTCGTTATCAATGTTTTTCAATCGCGATAATCAAATAATCTCCATCTAACCGAACTGCCAAACACCCTCTAACTACTTAAAAAAATACATATAATCCAAAATCAAACCATAAGATCCAAGTTATATATTTTATTCTTTTAGAGACTTATCTACACTCATATAATGATTATGCCATCTCTTCTAATCTTTTTTTAGATTTTCAATATAAATTTTATGTAAATACATCTATTAAAGTCTTATATGTACAATTAATTTATGCACAATCATATATATTCAACACCTCTAATTAATTAAATATACAATACTCTCTACATAATAAAACACATGGTACAAACGAGGAAAGCTGCTAACTAATGTGGTCATCCTTTATTCAATATGGTACAAAACCAACCAAGCTGCTAACATGTAGTCATATCAACCCGTTAACTAATCTGAGTTACGCGTCTTGCAACATTGTATTCTTTATGTATTAGTTTTCTAATTTGTTTAAAAATTTCTTTGGTTGCTCTCATGGTTCAATTTTTTTGAACGAATAGTTAGAAGTTAGTGATTCAAGCCGCAGATCGACATCCAAGTGGGCCAGATGCCTTCCTCGAACCTTTGCGCTTTGGAAAACCTCATTCCTTGTTTCCGCTTCGCCTAAAGAAGAAAACCCAATTGGCAAGCCTCTAACCCGAGACCCTAAAGGAAACTAAATGCCATTTAAATAAGCTAAACGGAAAGCTCATTGTGTGTACACAAAAATGCTCCAAGACGGGCACGGACTAGTATGTTTGTTTGAACTTTATGCTTCTCCGAAAGCATGGTGTGTCAGTATGTGTATTCATTGTTGTTTGCTAATGTGGCAACTGGCAAATCTGTATGTCTTGCGATAGCAAATCTTGACCCAACACGAAATATGATCGAAACTGACACAATAAACGAGTCACAACCAAATTGTTTTTTTTATGGGACACATTTCGTTTGAACTTTTAAGTAAGATGAAAGAGAAATTATTAAGACGATTAAACTCACCTAAATTGGGTGTCAGTATTTTGTTGGTCGTAACAAATGAGACCTACTTCAGCATAAACCAACGAGCTAATGTCACCCAGATGTAGGCATACAATTAGACATGAATTTACGCATCATAATTATTTCTCCTAACTAAAAAGAAATGATAGAGAGGACTAAACAAACGACCTAAATATGTCTAAATCTAGGTGTCACTATTTTGCTTGTTGAAACAATACGTTAACCTAAACACGAATTGCCACCCTTAATTTACTATGGTATGATTTTTTTGTGTAGTTTGTACCCCGTCCTTGTAGATTTGTACTTAGGGTTTTATGCTGAGGGTTATAAATGCAAGTAATACAAAACGCTAAACTGGACTAGGAAAGGACTATGGTCTTCGGTCTCAAAACTAAAGTCATTGTTTATCTTAGGGGTGGCAATTCCTTAAGACTCAAGACCAACACGATAATTAATGGATTAGGTTGAGTATAAACATGTTTCGGGTCATGTTCAGGTCAACCTAATTAACCCGTTTATTAAAAGGCCGTGTTTGGGTTGACAACGAGATAATCGAGTCTACCCACCAACCCGCTTATTAATTTTTGAAACATCAAATATAATAATTTTATAATTGATCAAATAGGTTATTTTGGTTAAATGGGTTAAACATGTTAGCTTGTTTAACTCGATTAATTTGTTTAACCCGTCAGCCTATTTAGATAAACGATTTAAATGGCACGCATATGGGTTAGGCGTAAACAAGTTAGAGTTGACAAACCTGGCCCGTTTACTTAAACATGCCATGTTCAAATTGACGGTTTCTGACCCACCAACCTGTGAACCCGACCAGAATTGCCATCCCGAATTTATTCGTTAGAAAATTTACTCTATCTGGTCAGTAAACCTTTTAACCATCTAGAGATAATTATAGTATGGTATTGCCTTCTTTCCTCAGTCCTTATGGTCATTCACTCCAACCAAACCAACCATTAATTAAAAACAAAGGCATACCAGAACATTTTAATTATCCGGGTTCACATTTGGCTAGGGTTTATTAGTAGCGTTGATAATGAATATGAACTGACTAATGACGAGAAAAGCCGCAACTGGCAATTTAAAAGAGTAACACCCAGAATTAAAGGAAAATTTAGTAAGGACCGTCAGACGATTGGAAGATTACCAAATTCAGAGATTTCAATCGCAATTTTAAATCCATGCTCATCTATAACACCACCCAGGTCTCAACAGATTCACATTTCACAAAATGAAGCTACAGATCAGGGTTTTAAATCTATCGTAATAGATGCAACCCAAAATAGTGCTTCAAACATCATCATACGATTCACTGTTTATACAAACCTCCAAAGTTAAAAACATAACCAGCTTTATACAATCTTGATTCGACTCCAGAAATCCACATATATACACATAAAGTGGTGTCATTTACTACCCAGATTGATGACATTTGTGTACCTCTCTCATAAAGGGGAATAATAATCATCTCACCAACTTAGGTTCCAATACTTGTCAAGAAAACTCACCTTTTTAGGACATACTCCCAATCCGATGATGCACCGTAAGAAGAGTATAATCCAGGATCAAACCAATTCTGCATCAGGTTTGTCCCACCAACAGAGCCTGAGGCCACTTCCTTCTCTGCATCACCATAAGTGGTGTACAACCCAGAGTCAAAATTCCGCATCAGGCTTGTCCCACCAACAGAGTTTGAAGCCATTTCCTTTTCTGTAACCAAATATATTAGCACTGTTAGCAGCCAAATTAGATTTGGCAAATCTAAATTTACTTATAACGGCTTAAAACCATTTTATTTTTCATCTAACTGGCCAAACGGGTAAAACCATGAGTTTCGGGAAAATAAAAGGATGATAGTCGACCAAAGTGTTTTTTTGGTGCATACCTCAGCCCTCAGGTTGCTTTGTCAAATGGGTTATATCAAGTAATACTGTTTTGCAATCACATTAAACACACAATTAACAAGTTGGCGGTGGGCTTAAACCCCGTGAATCAGTCGGCCAAAGGGTCAAAAACTATAGAAACCATGTTTTTCTACTCTCTCTGAATTGGCGTGTGAGTTTTGTTTTTTACGTTATGGTTGCTTACAAGCCTAGTAAAGTTTATTACAACTGTTAGTAAATGACTAAAAGTGAGATGATATATTGATATGTACTTGTCTGTGGTAAAACCGTAAAAGTGAGATGATGTGTACCTTCACGTGAAAGCCTATTGTGCAACTGTGTGGTACTATGTCTCTGACTTTCTTTTGCCTCAATCGGTTTATAAAACGGTTGAATTGGTTGGACCAGTCAAACCAGCCCTCCAACCAGTTTTGTCTCCGGTTGGGTTTCAAATCATTGGTATTTACCCATTACCCAAACCCCTGGCCTGCAATTTGTCTACCTCTATGTTTCATCATGTTTATTTGTGTAGACCACCAGATATACATCATTAATCAATTACCTTTACCAGCATGGTGCTGGAAATGAGGTCCTGCCATTAAACCACAGCTTTGACTTTCTTTATCTGAAGCTTCAGCATGAGCACCATCTGCCAAGACTTGGTGCTCCAAATTAACCATGTCCGACTCACCTCGGCGTTTCAAAACATTCAATCTGGCCATAACCAAATGTTCAATATCATCGGGCACAGTGCTTGAGGCAGGAGGAAACTCATCGTCCGCTACATATTTGAAATAAAACAAAAAAAATAACATCACCCTTTTGATATATTCATGTAAAATTTAGATCTTCCGTCATTACCTTCACCAGACTGATGCTGCAAATGGAGAGCCTCGGTCACTCCAGAGTTTTCATTTTCATCAATGGAAGCTTCAACATCTACACCAGGTTCTTTCTCTGCCATATTAACAGGATTTGACTCTTCACGGCGTTTTAAGATATTGAAGCGTGCCATGACTGAATTCTCCACATCATTAACAATGTGGGCAACATTGTTGTGTAAAGAAAGATTATTTGCAAGGGTGTCTGATGTCTTGCTATGGGCAGCTTCATGTATCACTTTGGGAGCAATTGGAGAAAAGATGGAGGTCGAGATTTTCTTTATGTCAGAAGCAACATCAGATACATCTTGGACTGAAAATAGTACTCCGTATGTAATTTTAGAGATCATTAGCATAAAGGTAGCATTTTGACCCATTTACTTATGAAACTACAGGTTCAAAAGACTCGTGTTTTATCTAAAAGAGGTCATATAAAACTACAAGATCAAAATGGTCAAATATCACTCAAGGTCTATGTTAATCCATATTTAAACTATCAAATATAATGATATTGTTTTCCTAACACAATAGATATCAATAACCTTTAGTGAAAGAAAGTGATTGCAGGTCGACCCAACCCAGCCTGACCGATTTGGCAAGTACTAAAACATATCCTGTTTTCACAAGAACCCGTTTTGACCTGTTACCCGACCCGTCCAATTTGTAACCTCTGCACAAGAATAAAAGTAGGTTTTAAACTGGAATGAAAGCAATACCTGATGCTTTCGGTTTGCCCATCTCTCTTTTTACACGATCAAATCGGGCTCTGTAACTCGAGACACATAGTTGTGCTTCAGCTTCGAGCCACAAATTCTTGTACAACATTGTGTCAGATGACGGATCCTCGCTGCATTCAAAGTTCTCATCGAGTACCTTCTTTATTGTCTGTTCCCAGTGATATACAAAAAGCAAAAGATCTCATTTTTTCAATACATAGTTAAAAGAAAATACGCCAAAAAACAGAATACCTGAATCATGTTATGATCTTTTGGTAGATCGTTGTCCCTCACGGCATCACCCGGTGGTTGCTCAATACTCTCATCAACATGATCATTGTTCTGTTCTTGATCAATTTGTGCAGCATCAGCTTGTTGGATTTTTTCAGACATACACACATTAAGATTGCCAATAATATGATCAAGGGCCCTGCGATCTTGTTTGTTAAGTCCAGATTCATCCTCTGAACAATAACTTAAAAGCAATTCCGAGAAGCTACTCAGCACTTTAAGAACATGATTCACATCTAAACTTTCAGCTAATACAAGATTAGCAGCGTTTTCTACGGACGCTTTAATATCTTGGTAGACGGTTCCACCATTTGATTGAAGATTCACACTGTCGTTTTCTTGTAGTTTCTTAATAGGATGTTGAGATGACTCTCCTTGTAGAGATCCAAATAACGAAAAATGAGTGGAAGCTCCTTTCCAGCATGGAGAATCTTCTTCAGCTTGATGATGATCCACATGCTCTGACAAATTTGAAGCAGATTTTACATCTTCAGTGTTGTTACCACTCGAAGTTGCTTTGAACTGAAAACCTACGGGGTGACCCGGCTCACTTTCTTTCAAGGGTTTATTATTATCCAAAACATTATTGCTGTTAAAAAGTGACGTACTGCTCACATCCACACTTTTGGTAGAAACCGTACCCTGTGCTGAAAAGGAGGAAACTGTGACTGACGGTTTGATGACAATAGAAGGCGACGGTTTTGTTATTGATGGTGATTTGAGAGCGCTAGAAGAATCATCAAAGAATGGTCTTGTCTCATAATATGACGCATTACCGTTCCATGTAGTACTATTTTCTTTCGAAAATCCAGTAGAAACAAGACCATGATTTGCTGCAGGAAATGCACCATTCGACTTCCCAACGACCGAAGGCCCAGTATTATTTTCTCTTGCAACATAATCGCCAAAAAATCCTAGTGGCATGGCAGAATCTTGTTTTCCTATGTGATTACAAAAAAGAAACATCAAAATTTCAGCATGTATACACAATAAGCAAACTTTAATCTCTATATCTCAATGTAGTTAACGTTACGTAATAAAAATCCCATATGAAACTACATTATATAAAGGGTAACATTGTAAATGATAAAATATGAGGTTTATTACCTCGTGATCCATCATTTATTAGCGGTGATTTAATATCACCAGAGGAGCTCCACAAGAGTGGTCTTGTCTCAAATGGAACAGTCGGCCCATTCCAAGACAGACCATTTTCTTTATGATTTGTTGTGGGATACGCATCATGTGACTTCGAAATAACCGAAGGTCCAACATTTTTATCTCTTACAACACGATCACCAACCACTCTTCCAAACATAGGAGAACCTTCTTTTCCTAAGAAATTTACAAAACACAACACCAAAAGTCTTAGAAAAGATCACAAAACCATAAAATTAACAAACAAACAAAAAAGACACCCATTACCTCGGGATCCATCCGCTTGTCCACCATACTTGGCCTCAAACAAGCTTTGACCATAATCCACTTGGGAAGACCCAAAATCACCCGACAAAATATCAAACCCAACCACCGGAACATCATTCACCTCCCTATCACCATCACCAAAAGCCCACGGCGTCGTCGGTTTCACATTACCATACAAATTCCCACCAAACTGACCTACACCTTCCAACCCCGACTTAACACTAGAATTCATACCAAACCAATTACGCGTACTTTTCTCATCATTATTCGCCAACCCATCATACGAAACCGTATTAGTTCGTATCGAATCAGCAGCAACAGTTGGAGAGTGATAGCTAGGCACCCAACTGGAACCATAATTTAAAGCATCTAATGGTGCATTAAAACTAGGGTTAGGGTTAGGGTTAGGGTTTGGAGTTTTATTAGGGTTAGATCTATCAACAGTAAAGGGTTGGGCTAAAGGTGATAAATTTGAGGATGATGATGATGAGAAATTATAATACCCTAAATTCGTCATTTCATCCTCTGTATGATAAAGATTAATATGATCACATAATAAGAATAATAAGCAGATGATAAATAAATATATAAATAAGAGAAAACTGCAGTTATTTTATAAGAAATGAGAAATAATAAAAGATTTACCAGTGAACGAATGGGAAGAGTTGATGTTGGTGATGTGTTGAGGAGTGTTGTGATTGTGTTTGAGTTTTGTTTTTCTCATTTGTTGAAAGTGTTTAGTTTGTGTTTATCTTTTTACCTATTTTTAACTTTATGCGGCCGAGTTTTTTGACCGGTTAGTTTTTTTTTTTTTTGAACTATGACCGGTTAGTTATTACTCCGTATTAAAGTTTTGATTTAGAAAGAGGGTAGATTTTGTACCGTAACTTAATGGAAACATCTAAAAGGATGAGCGAATCATGATTCGGTTTGGATCGGTTTTTGGAAAAAATATAAGCTATACCGAAATGTTTGGTTTTTGCCTTTTAAAAATCATTCGATTTTGGTATATTTAAGTCAGGTTTTTGTGTTGGTCTTTTCTTTTCGCTAAACCCTACCTCATTTATGTGATCAGGCTGACGTAATTAAGCTAATCTAATATGCTATCTTGTGAATACATATGTATGAGAAAATAAATACATTGAAGAAAAGAAAATTAACTAGTTGTATATCGTTTTCTGTACATGTGTTTAAATAATAGTCTCATTTTTGCTTTATAAAGTTGAGGGACTTGTTATGTCATTTTATGTTTAAAAGTGAAGGGGTTTAGGCATTAAAGATATTGAGAAATGGAATGAAATCTTGATGGCCAAACATCCATGGAATGTTGTTAGCAAAAAGGATTCAATCCGGATGAAATGGATTCATAAATCAAAGCTTAAAGGGGATAGTATTTGGGTGATTAAAAAGGATCAAAACTCAAGTCATGGCTGATAACAGATTCTAAACCTTAGAGATAAAATTAGGAGTCATATCATGTGGCATGTGGGCAATGGGGAAAGTATCTTTTTGTGGCATGATAGGTGGTGGGGACCCGATCTTATAAGTAATTTCATTCCTATGGAGACAATTGACCAAGTTGGGTTGAGTCAAAAATTGAAAGTCAAAGATATGATCAGCAATGACCAATTGTATTGGCCTGAGAACTGGACTCTTGAATTTCCAAATTTATTAACTATTCCTACTCCTACATTGTGTGCAAATTCAAGTGACAAATGTATGTGGTACACTAATGAAGGAAGTTGTGTTAATTACTCTACCTACAGAGTATGGAATGACTTAAGACAACATGGAGATAAAGTGGTGTGGCATGATCTAGTGTGGTTTTCAAACTGCACACCCAAACACTTCTTTATTCTCTGGATGGCAGCCCAAGGAAGATTATTCACACAAGAAAGACTGCAGAAATGGTATCCTAGTAAGGATATGACTTGTTCTCTTTGTGGAAGCTGTTTAGATTCAATGAATCATCTTCTTTTTTTTTTAATGCCCTTATTCTAATGAGATCTGGTTTACTTTGAAAGTGAAAGCTGCACAGAGTTCTCTGCCAGATAGATGGGATGATATAGTGAACAGGAGGACAAATATAAAACACAATAGATCTATTAGAAGTGTTTTGAGCAGGATTCTTTTAGCAGCATGTGTATATTTTAACTGGAGTGAAAGGAACAAGAGGATCTTCTCTAATGAACAGAAGGAAAGCAAAGAGTTGATTGTGAATATAATCAACTACATGAGGCTAAAGCTATCTAGTTTAACTGTGAAAATGACTGCTAAAGTGTTGGAAGTTTGCAAAGAATGGGAAGTGGTTATGAATGAGAGATAGGGTACAAAGTTAGTGGAATCTTGATGGGAGAATGATCTTGGTTGTCTGTTTGGTAGTATGGCTTTTTATCTCCCCCTGCTGCTTAAGGGGTGTTTGGATTCTTGGATAACATTAGCTTTTGTCTGGACTACTGGTGTTAGTGTTTGCATGCCATTACACAGTGAAGATACCTTGTATCTTGGAGTCCCAACTGCATGAGTGTACCTATGATAACCTCTTGTTATGTTCCAATTTGGCCTTGGGGGGAAATTGGACAGACTTGTTTGGCTAAATAGGAGGTCTAGTCAGTAGGGATGTACCATAAAGAAGGGTCTTACTGTGTGAAGGGTAAGTAGCTTGGGTGGATGGTGTATGATGGGTGGAATAGGGAGGAATGAAATATGATCCTTCTTGGTCCACCCAATACACCATTACAGGAGGTAATGGTTGGTTATCATGGAGGGAGATGTGTTCCTAAACATCTAAAGCCTTCCATTGAGAGGGAAATGTAGGATGTTCGGCAGAGCCCCCCTCATGAATGGGTAGTGGATGCCTAGTGAATCCAATATCCATTTCTACCTTGTCTACTACGGTAGCAGGTTGAGTGGCTTGGTAGAATGAAGAAGTGGAAATGTAGCTAGATAGTAGGTGCACTTAAAAGGTGAATTTGATGTAAAAAGTATGGTTGATAAGGTGAAGTGGAGAGTTGCTCTGTCTTGGTCTATCATAATTTAGTTTATCAAACTTGATGTTGGTTATGTCTGATATCGGATAAGTGCAATATTGGTTAATTTTGAGTATGTTTAGCGTATGTTTCAGTCTGTATCAGATTTGGGTGATGTCCAAATCTTGTCTCTTATTCTTATGTTGTAAAGATTTTGGAGTTTATATAATACTTTCACCTTTGCACCAAAATAAGTTTTAGGTTAAGGGGCTTAGATGGAATAAGAGGATCTTGAGGGACTGGATTTGCAGGAAGCCTATTGTTGCTGCCTATTTAAAGAAGGGTAAAAAGCTATTAATGTTTCGTGTACTTTATCACTAGTCTCATTATGCAATATAAACCGAAGAAAATCTCATTATGCACTACCAAACCTGATAGCAGACGATTATTTTCAAGTCTTTTTTTCTTCTTTTACTTATGCCACGATGTCAGGTTTAACCCGTGTGACCTGATTGTTTTGAATCGTTTTCGTTGACCCATTGACTTTTCACCCATTTTACCAAACCATTTTTTCTCCCTTTTGACGTGATAGCGGAATTTTGCAAAACCACAAAAGTTTTACAATCCTCCTATGTAGTGTACTTAATCGTTGTAGTGTAGTATGTTGGGTTTTAGGTTCTTTGGATTTGATGAGACAAAGTAAATAGAAGAATGAAACATCAAGGGCTTAAAGAGAAAGAGAAGAAATCTACAAAAAGATGGAAGGACTTGCTTGCAAAAGAAGATTTACTTATTAGTCCTTCGTAGTATTTTGTAAACCCTAATCCTCTAGTATATAAAGAGGACATGGGGTGTAGGTTTTATATACAAGTCTTTCACAATGTAGACATCTAGTAAAGGTGTGTGTGTAACCTAGGCGTGTTTTCTATAAACGTCCAGGGTTAGTGTTTGTTTTGTATATCCCTAAGATCCGAGATGGCTTAGATCCATTACGCTTAGGTAACACGTTATATTCGATCAATATATAATTGGGAGATAATGATGAAAACCTTGTGTCAATAACATAGTTGTTTGTTCTATTCACGCGTGCATGATTGTTTGTCTATGTTATTGTTAAACCCTAAGGCTCAAACGATCTCAAGGAGTTATATCAAACTCACAATTGGTATCGAGCTTGGGAGCTCGTTACCTAGGGATTCATGAGGTTTCTTGGCGAAAAAGTTTGAAGAAAATCGGATTTGTGCAGAATTCGCAACTTTCTGCAGCACTGTTTTAAAAACGCGATAACTTTTTCGTTAACCGTTGGATCGGGCTGAAATTTTTGGTGGATCTTCTCTATATACCTATCTAACTTTCCACCGAAGGAATTTTCGATCTGAGCTTCCAGTAAAAAGTTATACTATGTCGAAGTTGGCTGCTGAAGGAGTGTTTGTTTCTTTTTGGCTGCTGTGTGACTTGTCTTTTCTGGTACTCGTTTATTCACGATATCTACGGGTTTTTGGAGAATGTCAGTGGACAAAGAAGGAGAAGTAATATGGATTGTAAGAGTGTTTACTGCTACGCTTAAACCAATTCATGGCTAGTTTTCTCAACCACTGATAGCTTCATCTTGTAACCACTGACAAGCTTCTCAACTACTTCTAGTTACATCGAAACCACTGATAGCTTTACTTGTAACCACTGATGGGCTTCTTGAAAGGTAACCACTGATCGTTGATTCAAACCACTGCTACATTTAAGGTTCGTGTTAATACTGTTGCTACGCATATTAGCATTATTGGTTTGTGTTAATACAAATATCGTCATTAAACGTTATTTATATTTTTGATCTTTGCCTAAGTTTTGTTAACGACAAAAGTAAATTTAATTTATAAAAGCTTAAAGCTTGTCAAGTTTATTAGATATTAAAACAAGCTTTCTCAAACAATATATTCATCATTCAAGCATTTACATTTATGATTAGTAACATCTTGATATGACTCTAATCATTATGTATGATAGTAGTTTGTAGAATGTGTTAGGTTCTTAAAACCAAACACTACTTAAGCATTTGCATATTTCTATTAATAGTAATACAACATTTTAACATCATGTATTACATCATGGAGATCATTGGAAGATTCCATTAGATATTTTGTGAAGATTTGTACTCTTCATATCTTACACAATCTTACTTAGATAGAGTTGACTTTAGGCAAGATTTGATATCTTGGTGTCCGATGGCGGTACCAATTGGGTACAGGCGGAACCCTTTTTAGGGGTCCGCGGTCCGTGGACGCTCTGTCAAATTGGCTATAAATAGCAATGCCAAGCCAAGTAGTTTTTCATCCCTTTCTAACATACTCTCATACATATCTTCTCTAACCTTTCTAACTCGGTTTCATATCATATTAGTGATCTCTTTTGTAGCAAAGAAGATCAAGTCATATTCAAGCTTCAACGAGAAGTTGGAAGTCTTGTTTGTTTAGTGTTGTATGATCTAGTGTTGATCCATACTTCATTGTTGTATCAAACCATCATAATCTTGTGAGTGTGAGTGGTTAGTATTTTAGTCCTCAAAATACATTGTGTGTGGGAGTAGTTGTACCCTTGGAAAGAACTCGACATCTAGCTTAGTGTCGGAAATAGTGTAAGCGAAGTGTAAAGGTTTTCTCCGCGGTGAAAGGAGCTTGTTGACTAGTGAAGTTAAACTCTCGAGTGTGAGACTCGGGAGTGGAGTAGGGCAAGGAAAAAGAGTCCTTGTAGGCGAACCACTATAAACAACTTGTTGTGGTTTGATCATTTCTTTCCTTACTTACTTATTACAAATTGCTTGCATATTTCATTAACATACTTAAGATCAATATCAATTGATCTTTCAATAAGTTTCAAAACAAAGTTTTAATCGGTAAACTATTCAACCCCCTTCTAGTTTTCTACAATTGGTACGAGCCTCGTTGCTCAAGAATTTCTAAAATAACTTGTATTTTATAAACTTGAAACGATCCATGGATTACGAAAACTTTAAAGAAGGGCAATCTATGCAAAGACCACCACTTTTGAAACCAATGGATTTATCTATTGGAAAAACCGTTTTGAAACATATGTAAAATCAAAAGATATAGATCTTTGGTTTATTATTGTCAAAGGAGATTTTAGTTCTACAACAAAGGATATTTCCGTTGATGAACAAAAGAAATTAGTTGCTAAAAATAATGAAGCTAAAATGATGCTTTATAATGCTTTACCTAGAAAAGAATATGAAAGAATTTTTATGTGTGAAACCGCCAAAGATATTTGGGAATCTTTAATTGTCACACATCAAGGTAATTCACAAGTCAAGGATAACAAAATTGATCTTCTTGTTCAACAATATGAACAATTTGTTATCCCTGAAGATGAAATCATTGATTGTGGGTTTGCTCGTTTTAACACTATCATTACATCACTTAAAGCACTTGATGAATCTTTTCGTAGTAAGAACTTTGTCAGGAAATTTCTTAGAGCACTCCATCCCAAATGGAGAGCTAAAGTGACCGCTATTGAAGAATCAAAAGATCTCTCAATAATGTCACTAGACGAGCTAATTGGCAACCTCAAAGTTCACGAAATGATAATGGAGAAAGATTCGGAGATCATCAAAGGAAGAAAGGAGAAGATCAAATCCGTTGCTCTTAAAGCAAAGGCGGAATCAGCGATGATGGTGAATCTTGTTCCGATAGTGAAGATGAGGAGTATGCCATGGCGTTAGAGATTTCAAGAAGTTCTTTAGAAGAAGAGGAAAGTTTGTAAGACAACCTCGAGAAGAAAAGAAGTCATTCGAAAAGATCGGGATGATAAGAAGATTAAAGGTGAAAGAAAGTGTTTTAGATGTGGTGATGCAAGTCATCTTATAGGAGAATGTCCCAAGCCACCTAAAAGCAAAACTCAACGAGCTTTTGTAAGTGGTGCTTGGGTGATAGTGAAGGCGATGAAGAATCAAGCAAGGAAGAGATCGCTCTAATGGCACATGAGTCAAATGAGGTACTTTCCGACTCTTCTTATTCTTCTATAGATGATGACACCTTGCAAAAACAATATAATCAATTGTGTGAGCTAAGTCTAAAATCATAACTAAAAATAAATTTTAAAAACCAAAAGGAGTTTTGGAAAATGAGGTATATGAGTTAAAAGAAAAAGCAAAACGTCTTGAAAAGGAAAAGCAAATGGCGGTGATTGTAAATCATGTCAAGAGCTTAATCTTGAAATAGAAAAACTAAAGCTCACACAAGAAGTTTTAATAGAAAATAACTCTAAGTTTAAAAGGTTTAACAAAAACATCGCTCTTGCCGATGAAATAGTTAAAATCCATAAAACACCGGGAGACATGAATGGGCTAGGTTTCAATGAAGTATTAATTCCAAAGAGTCAAAACAAAGCGGCCGAAAAAGGCGAACATTACATCAAAGCTGCTGCGATGCAAGACGGACGAGACGGAACCAAAATAAGGGTTCCGTCCGTTGTCTAAAAGGGTACCATGGTACTTCAATGAGCAGAATGTTCGCAATACGGACCGTCTTGAATTTGTTAAAATAACAAAGAAAACCAATGATAATGTTAAACTAAAACCACCATTATATCGGGAGTAGGACTTGTTAAAATGAATTTAGATCAAAACTACTCAACAACGATATAAAACCTCTTTTGCCAAACGCCCCTTTCCTAAGAGCAACCACAACGTTCAACCTAACTACCAACACAACGGTTGGAATCAAAACATTCCTAGACCATATCAAACTCCAGTTACATGCCATGGAACCCTTATCCATCATTTCCATACATGAATCAAATAAATGGTATGTTTAACCCAAACGGACCCATGAGATATTGGGGACCAAATGTTTGAGTTATTCGCTTCTTAGGTATGTTTGAAAGTTGGATTGGAACCCGATGAATGGATAAAAGATAGTGGATGCTCACGACACATGACGGGGAACAAAGTCTCTTCTCATCATACCAAGAGTATGGCGGAGGTAATGTCACTTCGGTAGCAATCTCAAAAGCAAAATCATTGGCAAAGGTACGATTGCTCATAACTCTCTAACTATTGAAAATGTTGCTCATGTGGATAGGTTAGGATTTAATCTACTTAGTATTAGCCAACTATGCGATAAAAAGTATATAGTACTATTTGATGAAAATGGTAGTAAAATACTAAAAGATGGTATCACCATAGCTAAAGGAGTTAGGAAAAATAACATATCGTCATGAAAATAGATAAAACATATAATGACAAACTTTGCTAACAACATTAGGCGATAGCTCATCTCTTTGGCATAGGCGCTTAGGTCACGCTAATATGAGACTTATACAAAATCTATCTTCAAAAGAGTTAGTTAGGAATTTGCCAAAACTAAAATATGACCAACACTTTTGCGACGCTTGCAAAATTGGTAAACAAACACATAGTAGTCACAAATCTAAAAATATGGTATCTACATCTAAGTGTCTAGAATTATTACATATGGATTTGTTTGGACCATCCGCTATAAGAAGCTATGGAGGCAACTTATACACTTTGGTCATAGTAGATGATTACTCAAGGTTTACTTGGACGTTATTTTGAAAACCAAAATGAAGCTTTTGATAAATTTGAAATACTTAGCAAGAAAATTCAAAATCTTCTAGGTGTTAAATTGTGTCGATCCGAGCGGATCATGGTCGTGAATTTGACAACGAAACTCAATTTGGAAACTTTTGTGATACAAATGGTATAACACATAACTTTTCCGCTCACGAACACCTCAATCAAATGGAGTAGTAGAGCGTAAAAATAGAACAATTCAAGAAATGAGTAGAACAATGCTTAATGAACAAAACATTCCTCAAAAGTTTTGGTGTAACGCATTGACACTTCTACATATATTTTAAATAGAGTCCTAATCGTCCTTTCCTAAACAAAACACCATATGAACTTTATAAAGGTAAAAGCCAACATTAGGATATTTTAAAGTCTTTGGTTGCAAATGTTTTATTCTTAACACTAAGGATTATCTCACCAAGTTTGACCCAAAGTCTTATGAAGGTGTATTTCTTGGTTACTCTCAAACTAGTAAAGCTTACATTGTCCTAAATAAAGAAACAATGATAGTCGAGGAATCGTTGAACATAACATTTGTGAAAGTCCACCTCCTCTAAGACATCACCTTTGGTAGATGATGACTTAGTTGAAAGTCAAATAATTGAAAGTCAAATTAATAATAATAAGGAAGATGAACCATTAAATAAGGAAATTGTCAACATAAAAGAATCTAAAAGTCATCCATTAGAAAAGGTCATAGGAAAACTTAATCAAAGAACCTTAAGATCACAAGCTCAAAATCAAAGTAATCATTTTGTTTTGTATCCACCATTGAACCAAAACCATAAATGAAGCAATAAAAGATGAATCATGGGTAATGGCCATGCAAGAAGAATTAAACCAATTCGTTAGAAATGATGTTTGGAAACTAGTTCCAAAACCCAAAGATCAAACTATAATTGGAACAAAATGGGTCTTCGAAACAAAATGGATGAAAATGGTATAGTATCTAGAAACAAAGCTAGGCTTGTTGCACAAGGCTATAATCAACGAGGAAGGAATTGACTATGATGAAACTTATGCACGGTAGCTAGACTTGAATCTATTAGAATATTACTTGCTTATGCATGTGCTTATGATTTTAAATTATTTCAAATGGATGTCAAAAGTGCTTTTCTTAATGGGTTTATTAACGAAGAAGTGTATGTTGCTCAACCTCCGGTTTTACCGACTTTGAGAAACCACATCATGTCTTCAAACTCAAGAAAGCTTTATACGACCTTAAACAAGCACCTAAAGCTTGGTACGACCGTCTTAAGACTTTTCTTATTGATAACAAATATACTATGGGATTAGTAGATAATACTCTTTTACTAAGAAAAGGAATCACAAATTATTATTGTTCAAATATCGTTGATGACATTATATTCGGATCAACTTGTCAAGAACTATGTAATGATTTCTCTAAAATCATGCATGACGAGTTTGAAATGAGTATGATGGGTGAGTTAAACTTCTTTCTAGGACTTCAAATTAAACAACTAGAGGATGGTATTTTCTTTAACCAATCTAAATATATAAAAGATATGCTTAAGAAATTTGGTCTTGAAGATTCCAAACCAACTAAAACACCCATGTCTTGGACACTAAACTCACCAAGGACGAAGAAGGTGAATCCGTAGATAACACTAAATATAGAGGAATGATTGGTAGCCTACTCTATCTTACGGCTAGTAGACCCGACATTATGTTTAGTGTTTGTCTATGTGCTCGCTTTCAAGAAAACCCAAAGGCATCACACTTAGAAGCATTAAAAGGATTTTAGATATATTAAGGGAACAACGTGTTTAGGATTATGGTATCCCAAAGGCGGGTATAGAAACCATAGTGTATGCCGACTCGGATCATGCCGGTGATTATGTCGATAGAAAAAGTACAAGTGGTATTTGCACTTTTGTTGGACATTGTCTCACCTCATGGTTTGCAAAAAGCAAACGGCTTTAGCCATCTCTACTCTTGAAGCCGAATCGTCTCGGCGGAAAAGCATGTCAACAAGCTCTTTGGATGAAGCAAGCCCTCGTGAGACTACGAATTCATCTCAACGACATTGTGATACTGCGACAATAAAGGAGCCATCGATCTCGACAAAAATCCCGTTCAACATGCTCGTACAAAGCACATTGAAATCCGTCATCACTTTCTTCGCGACAATGTTCAAAAGGAAACATTTCAATCGAGAAAGTATCCTCCGAAGACAACATTGCCGACATCCTTACTAAACCTCTTAGCGAGAACCTTTTAATCTTCTTAGACTTGGTTTAGGGTTAATGGAACCAAGCATGTAGGATAAACATAGCCTAAAACATTAGAATAGTCAAAACAAAACAATTTTGTCTTATTTACGCTCTGTGTACGGCGCAAGCGACAACACGGACGGAACCAAAACTTGGTACCGTGCGGTCCGTGGTGTCTCTGAAACAAAACGACTTTATACATAACATCTTCTTCCTCACAACCCACTTTACCAAAGCGTGTAAAACTTAAACCAAGCTCATTATTGTCATCTTCCCACTCACTAATCATGAAGATAACATCATTGTAAGTATCCTAACTACATTTCATCTCTTAATTACGAGTCTAGGATTCTTATTTATGCACAAAACTATCACAAATCATTACATGGGGTTTTATGTATGCTTTTATACCAAATATGAATTCAATTGGCAAATTACATAACTAGTCATTCAAATTAGGTACTACATTATCATATTGCATAAACAAAATCATGTTTCCCACTAATTGATAGATAATAAATATAAGGCCTTATTCAAACAACCAAACACCCCATGTCAAAAGTTTTGAAAAGCTTCTCACGTGTAGGAAAACATTTTTTCATTGCTAATACAAATAGAAACGTTAGAATTTTCATCACTTGCATGCTCTTGAATACCAAAGGTATTGCATAACTAATATGCACTCCCGGGTATATTCAAATATAGCAACATTGAATTAGGAGCATTCGGGTTATCTCATGGTATTTGCCAAACACTCCACTAAAACCATTTTGTGCATAAAATGAGTCGAGATAACCGCAACTCCAAATTGTTTTCATATAGGGCACACTAGAATCAAAACATTAAAATTTATCTAAATTTTTAACATGTTAATTCTTATCCTTAGGAATAATCATGGTAGCCGCAAGATTCTATGATCACAAAGACACCCTTAACTACATTCCCAAACACCACAAAACCAAAGGACTCACCAAGGAACAAGTAGAAATATTTAGGGTCTAGAATCAAGGTATTTCCACGAGGTAGAACCATTCACTCATCCTTCCTTGAGCATACCAATCTTCGTGAAGAACTAGCCGCCATTCAATTCGATTGTCTTCTTGACATTGATGAACCAATTTGTCCTAGGTTCGTATTAGAATTCTATGCTAGTGTGACGGTTTTAGTGATGAAGATGATGAGTTTTGTCTTAGCTTTAGAATCAACCAAAATGACTACACCATCACTTTAAGTGACTTTGCTAGAGTACTAGGAATTCCCAACCGTGGAACTTGTGTCTACACGGATAAGTGGTCACTCACCGCCCTTGATGCAATCAATGACCGCTCTCTTCCATACGTAACCCGTTTAGCCGATAAGGATGTCATCCGTGAACACCTTTTTAACCCAAAAACGGATACAACCCGAGTCACCCGAAAGGGAAAAGAGGTAGACCGAGATCCATATGGAATGGAGCTCAATGAACTTAAGCGAATTTAAGAAATGGGAGGAGTTACTTAGAGCAAGCGTCATTAGCACCATAGGAATAGGGATCACATAAGCGCTTGTCTTTGTCACATGCTTTACAACTTGTCCACCGACAACCATTCAACAGCCTACTACATAGCTAGGAGAATGATTGATATTCCAACTCAAGGATCCGTTGCTCTTCCATACGGGATGCTTCTCACCCGTCTATATAGAAACTTCGCTCCAATTCCACAAACCCCAAAGGGATGCACCTTCAATATGATCTCATCCTCACATCTTTGTGCCTTGAGTGATGCTCGAGTTGCTAAGACTAAAGGCAAAGAGCTAAACCTCCAACTCCTTCATCATCATCATCAAATAGCTCAGGATGGTCTTCCAAGCTCTCGTCTTCCACCTCAAGAGTATTACACATCTCTTCCCGAAATTGAGAATGAATCGCAGAATTCAAGCAAACTAAGGGAATGTTCAAGTGCCTTGGTAGGATGATGAACAAGATTTACAAGTTGGACAAATAAGGGTACTTTAAGGAGTGTTTGGAA
This sequence comes from Chrysanthemum lavandulifolium, assembly GCA_022545495.1. NCBI lineage: Eukaryota > Viridiplantae > Streptophyta > Magnoliopsida > Asterales > Asteraceae > Chrysanthemum > Chrysanthemum lavandulifolium. The sequence goes on from CM040239.1 coordinate 135,349,047, forward strand.
CAATGCATTATCGTTGATGTTTGATACTATTTAGTTGTTTTTATTATGTAGGATGATAATATAACTTGAAACAATGGTGTATGCTAACAATCTCATGCAGGGGGATAGCACAAGTATGCTATCAAATTTTACCCATTTTCACTATATTGTGAAAATCAATAAGTCTTGCTCTTAATCTATGCTCCAATGTGTTTACATATGTGTTATTTACTTTTCCTAACTAGAAATGTTTAGTATAACAGGTTTTGAGATAAATTTTGATTTGGAAATTTGGTTTTGAAACATTCATCCAAATTTGACACTCCACGGATCGAGACGGCACCATTATTTTGGTACCGTCCTTTATGAATTTTGGTACCGCCAGTATCATCAGGCGGGACGGACGGCACCCTTTTTGGGTTCCGTGCAGTATATGATTTTGGTGTCGTGGATCCTCCGGGTAATTTTCAATTTCGACTCTTCGTAATTCCAAATTATCTTCCATCACTTATAAATCAATCTTAACTAGTTTATCTTGTTATTAGAACTAGTATTATTCACTAAGGGATGTAAGAAATCCATTTCCACCAAAATTCAAAATTTGAAAAATCCACCCAAGGAGCCCTTTGGCATAAAGGAAGGAACCAAATTTTTGGTACCTTCAAATCCGTGGGTAATCTGAATGTTAGGAAATTCCACTCACTAGAACACATTTATTGCATATCTTTTCTTCTTCACTCCATCTTCTTTGTATGGATTGACTTGGGTGATATGACTAGCATTCAACCCACTTCCAAATCATTAGGAACCTCATCTCTTCAATGGTTCAACATCAAATCAAACCTTTTCTCAACAATTTTTTACCTCTATAAATTGAAAGGCTTTACCATGATCATCCTCACACCTTCCTCATTCTCACTTACTATCTAGCAAATCAAAACCCAAGATAAAAATGACTAAATCATCACCAAAACCTTGCAAGAAAACCGCTAGAATGAGTGTAAGGCCTTGTTGCTTTGTTAATTTTAGCTCATCATCCGAATCTTCACCACTCACCATCTCATCTCCCATTAGAGATGATACACACCTACCTTGGCTACACCCACTTCATCACACATTGTGATCACCACTCCACCACCATCAAAAGCACCTACTTCACCTCCCCGGCACCCATCCAAACATCCAAAACACCATCACCACCTTCACCAAGGTCTCCCTCTCACTCCCATGGGTTATTTTCTACTCCACCAACATCACCAAATCCTTTCCTAGAGGACTTGGAAGACTTGCCTCTAGGCCAAGTCACCCACCACCATTGCCATCATTTGGCACCATTGAGCGAATCGCTCATGAATCACCTCGGTCATCCATTGACCCAAACGCCCCATCAGGGCCAAGACCTCTCCTTTTCCACCCCATTCACAAGGACATTCATGGTCCTTTATACGGGGATCATCCACTTCCATCATCAATGTCCCCTCATATTGAGGACATCCCGGAGAGCATGTGGGATGACAATCCCACTAGAGAGAGATTCAAGCCGAACTCCACAACCTCCACCAATTCAAAGGCATGGTGGATTCTCACTTAAGTGAGACAATGCAAATGCAAAGTGCTTTGCTTGCATCCATCATGACCACTCCAAACATCCCCAACACCACCAACACATCCACCATTCCACCACCACAACCTCCATGCAAACTTTTTACCCACTAAGGCATGGTTGCTCAACTTGTGAGCAAGCGGGTCAAACCGTGGAACGGACCGGATTATGGTCCATGACTTCCACGAAGAAATGAGGTTCATCCTCAACCACATTCTTGAGCGTCTCGGCGCTCTTTCCCATCCACCATCTCTTTAGGATGGTTTTAGAATAGTCTTTTATTTATTTTGTTTTAGATAATTTTTTCTTGTACTAGAAACACATCATTGTGTTCTCTTTTCATGATCTTTACTCATGAAAAATTTTAACAAATGAATGTTGTTTATTATGTTGTTGGTGTCATTACATAGTGCTTGGAAATGCTTGTGAATGATCATTATTACTAACAATTTTTTTTTGTAGCTTTATTTTCACAATCCATGTATCTTCCCATTAAAGCACCCAATTTGGGGAGCTTTGAACAAGGGAGATAATAAGCTCGAGCTCATTACATTCGCATAACCTCTTCTTTTGTTGAGACAAAAGGGGAGAAAATATAGAACTTGAAATTATTTATATTTGACTTTTACGAAAAGTCAAGCGCATACAATTGACTTTCTAAAAGTCAAACAGAACCCTCATTGATAATACTTGACTTTTCTTAAAAAGGGTCAAGCGCATACTTTGACTTTACGAAAAGTCAACATCATGCATCAACTAGTGAATTCTTTGACTTTCATAAAAGTCAAAATTCATACACTTATATTATCATTTCCTTTTCAAAGTTCTAAAACTAATATTTTATAACTCTTGTACAAACTTTGTCTCTTTTATAAAAATAAAATTTATATTTTGTCCTCAACAAAAGGGAGATTGTTAATACAAATATCGTCATTAAGCGTTATTTATATTTTGATCTTTGCCTAAGTTTTGTTAACGACAAAAGTAAATTTAATTTATAAAAGCTTAAAGCTTGTCAAGTTTATTAGATATTAAAACAAGCTTTCTCAAACAATATATTCATCATTCAAGCATTTACATTTATGATTAGTAACATCTTGATATGACTCTAATCATTATGTATGATAGTAGTTTGTAGAATGTGTTAGGTTCTTAAAACCAAACACTACTTAAGCATTTGCATATTTCTATTAATAGTAATACAACATTTTAACATCATGTATTACATCATGGAGATCATTGGAAGATTCCATTAGATATTTTGTGAAGATTTGTACTCTTCATATCTTACACAATCTTACTTAGATAGAGTTGACTTTAGGCAAGATTTGATATCTTGATTTGTCGATTGGCGGTACCAATTGGGTACAGGCGGAACCCTTTTAGGGGTCCGCGGTCCGTCGGACGCTCTGTCCAAATTGGCTATAAATAGCAATGCCAAGCCAAGTAGTTTTCATCCCTTTCTAACATACTCTCATACATATCTTCTCTACAACCTTTCTAACTCGGTTTCATATCATATTAGTGATCTCTTTTGTAGCAAAGAAGATCAAGTCATATTCAAGCTTCAACGAGAAGTTGGAAGTCTTGTTTGTTTAGTGTTGTATGATCTAGTGTTGATCCATACTTCATTGTTGTATCAAACCATCATAATCTTGTGAGTGTGAGTGGTTAGTATTTTAGTCCTCAAAATACATTGTGTGTGGGAGTAGTTGTACCCTTGGAAAGAACTCGACATCTAGCTTAGTGTCGGAAATAGTGTAGCGAAGTGTAAAGGTTTTCTCCGCGGTGAAAGGAGCTTGTTGACTAGTGAAGTTAAACTCTCGAGTGTGAGACTCGGGGAGTGGAGTAGGGCAAGGAAAAAGAGTCCTTGTAGGCGAACCACTATAAACAACTTGTTGTGGTTTGATCATTTCTTTCCTTACTTACTTATTACAAATTGCTTGCATATTTCATTAACATACTTAAGATCAATATCAATTGATCTTTCAATAAGTTCAAAACAAAGTTTTAATCGGTAAACTAAACTAGTTTTCTCGGTTTGTATCTCTTGCTACATGTTTAAACCTACTGCTGTGTACTACTCTTGACAAGTTTCTGTTTCGTAACTGCTGCTGCTACTCTTGGACACATGTTTGTAAATAGTTTTGGTTAATTCTGGTACTATTCCACAAACTTTTGAAAGGTACGAGCATGGTAGATGATTTATGAGGAAGTGATTGCATGGTATTGTTTTGTTGAATGGTGCTATTTGTTATTGGTTCAACTGCCATGTGATGCTACTATATGATGTCTAGCAAGCCACAATATTATAATAGTTAATTTGGACGGTGGAATTAATTAAGGTCAATGGATATAATGAAGTTTTGTGTTTCATTTATTGATTGGCTGAAGTAACCTCGTACTACAATTATAATGACGATGTGAATTGATGCAAAATAGATCAGTGGCTACTTGCATTAAATGGGTCGGTGGATTTTATTAATATTCAAGTTATGATTGGTTACAAAATCACATGGGACGGTGATAGCATGATTAAGCAAATGGGTTCTCACAACAGAATGGCTAAAAGTTTGAGCTAAATCGAAAAATTTATGGAGTTTGATGATTATCTTTGTTATGTTTGAATTTGCAGCTGCTAGCTTTGTTCAAAGAGAATTTTTGTCTTGCTAGTGATATCCAGAAATTTTTCTCTGCTAATTTTGGTCGATATCGGATAGTACATGGAGATTGGTTCACACACACAAGGAGTTTGGAAGTTGTTCTTAAAAGTTTTAAAAGCTCGTATTTGGTTTATTGGATTAATTGATTACGAAGAAGGTTAAATATCATTTATTTGATGTTGTAGTTGAGTTTCACGGGTTTGTGTTCTTATCATATCTCAAAGTGGGTGTTACACTTTGGAGATAACTTGTTCGATGCTTAAATGATTGTGTGAAGAATTGACAAACACTTTAAGGAGTAGCGTTATTGTGCTCGATGATTATTGTCAAGAGATTGCGGTCTCCTTATACATTGGTTAGTATCGTTCAGTCACGTGGATAAACAAGACATAAGATGCAAGTTTGGGTGATTTTACTTCTTCATCAAGTTCGTTATATTTGGTTTTCTTCACAAGTGATCATTACATGGAGCTTCTGATTTGAAGAATCTTTTTATGTTCGTGCACCACTCAAGGGAAGTTTCTCTTGCTTAATTTCTCTGTTGTTGATAACAAAAGGGAAGATATATTGGAGTGGCGTGGCATGGATTAAGGGAAGACAAAGGAAGACAAGATTGTTTCATTCATGGAGATGTTTACATCTCAACACGCTACTTTGTCTAGGGAAGTTCGTACACGACTTTGTTTGTTTGTCATCATCAAATAGGGAAGATTGTTGGGTTTTAGGTTCTTTGGATTTGATGAGACAAAGTAAATAGAAGAATGAAACATCAAGGGCTTAAAGAGAAGAAGAAATCTACAAAAGATGGAAGGACTTGCTTGCAAAAGAAGATTTACTTATTAGTCCTTCGTAGTATTTTGTAAACCCTAATCCTCTAGTATATAAAGAGGACATGGGGTGTAGGTTTTATATACAAGTCTTTCACAATGTAGACATCTAGTAAAGGTGTGTGTAACCTAGGCGTGTTTCTATAAGCGTTTAGGGTTAGTGTTTGTTTTGTATATCCCTAAGATCCGAGATGGCTTAGATCCCCATTACAGATTAGGTAACACGTTATATTCGATCAATATATAATTGGGAGATAATGATGAAAACCTTGTGTCAATAACATAGTTGTTTGTTCTATTCCGCGTGCATGATTGTTTGTCTATGTTATTGTTAAACCCTAAGGCTCAAAGCGATCTCAAGGAGTTATATCAAACTCAACATAGTATAGGTAGGACACGGGGATTGATCGTTCTCTGGGAATAGTGTTGTGAAGAGCGAAGTGTATATTGAGATAGGTCTAAAGGTGAGGATGAGCATTTTTGTATTTTATAATTTTTAGAAAGCAAATTAAAATCTCGGGTTTAAATAGTGGGCGTTTAACTACTAACTAGTTAAACAAAACTAAATAAAATAAAATTAAACTACATGCAAGAAAATTAAATTGGTGGTAACTCTTATGATAGGAAAATATGTTTACTTAGATTTCTTCTCCGTGGTTATCTCTTATTGATTAGTCGAACTGCCATGTCCTTGTTTTAATTGGATCGTTGTATTCCTTATTATTATTCGTAGGGTGGTGCCAAATGCCCTAATTCTATGAACGTATAAGTCTACCCTAAGAAGCTTAAAGTCTACTAAGTCTCCTAGAATCTATAAGCCGCAATTGATGTAATAAATACAATGAGAAAAACCACTAGTGCACTCTAGGGTTGCGTTTAACAAGATGGACAAGCTAGTTACATAAAAGAATTAAGCTAGTTTTCTTACCCTAACGCGAGCAACCAATTAAACAATAGACGACAATCAATAATTAATAACTATGTTTCATTAGATCTAAGCAAACACTAATAAATCTAGCCTAGCAGGTTAAGTAAAGAAAAGAAAAGCATATAATCAAACAACACATAGACATATTAAATGATTAAAGAGGGATTACTTAACTTCAATTAAACATGAGCCAATGTGGCTGAAAAACCTTCACAAAAGTCGTGAAATTGCCTAGGGTTTTGCCTCTCTAAAGTGTTACACAAATAATGGAAAACATACAAATATATATATATATAGTATTACAATTGTGACGACGTCACTTTATGACTGTGACACCGCCAGCTCGCCGCCATTAAGGTTTCGTTCTTTACAAGTTGTTGTTGTGGCGTCGTCGCTTTGAGTCTCTGACGTCATCATGATATGTCTTGACGCCATCGCTTAATAAAAGATTTGAGCCGTCACGTATAAGTTTTGCTCTGAATTATGGTCTTCAAATACAAGTGACGCCGTTAGGTGTTAAAGTATTCAAAAGTTCTGAGTCGTCGCTTGTAAAATTTCTATCAAATCATCATGTCCAAATGCAAGTGACGGCGTCGCGTTGATTCTGTGACGCCGTCTCGTCTGGAGCTCTTTTCCAGACAGATTCGCGTCTTTGTCGTTCTCTTCACTTTCTTGTCCATTTTAGCCCAAAATATGCCGGTTTTCATCTTTTGCGTCCCAAGTACCTAAAATATGAAAAGGAATGATTTAGGGTAATAATTGATCACAAATGTACGAATTTAGAGCTTAAATGACCCTCTAAAAACGTACATTTTAAATCCTTATCAAATATCCCTACACTTGGGATTTGCTTGTCCTCAAGCAAATGTGCTTTTATCCGATCAATTTACAAGTTATGGGGCATTTAACATAGGTTTAAAATAGTTTACAACATCCACAAGCTCTACAATAGTCATAACAAGCACGAAAATTATATACTAGCACCTCATATAAAGTGTTTAAATTATCACATCTCTCGGGTGTATAAGTTGTATAACATGTATGGAAACAGAAAACTTAAACACTCTCTACCTGTCATAGCACATAGATTACCATAGGTGATGAGTGTGTAAATACTCATCATTTTTGTACTATCTAGACTGCAAAATCATCTGAAAACGCTCAGAAACACATCAAAATGATCAAAATATCACAAATCGGTGTTTTATGTGTTTTAAATTCAAAATATCAAAATCGGATGAAAACGTATCAAATTTGCAAAATTGCGGTTTAGTCCCCAAGTTTCAAAATTGTCAAAAGCAGGTCCACGAGCACAAAATTTCAAAAGTAAAATCACCAAAGGTCCTTTTTAAATCATAAGTTGTCATATTTAGTCCTTTGGTGAAAAATATAAAAAGTTTTGAGAAAATTACAAATTGGTCCTTTAAGTTTCAAAATTGGCGGAATTAGCCCCCGGAAAATTGGGAAATGGCAATTTTGGTCCCTGTACTTTTGAAGATTATCACTTATGGTCCTTGGAGAAACTTTGATGAATTGGCAGAATAGGTCCCTCAATTTTCAGATTTTACACATATGGTCCCTATGATTATTAAACTCTTAATATCCATTTTGGACCCTTCACAAACCATATGACCCCTGCCTAGACCTTGGACCCCCTGTCAAATTGCACTTTTGAACCCCCCACTTTAATATTACCCTGGTCGGTCAAATAAGTCAAACAAACACCCCAAAACCCGCCCTTTTACTGTCTTCCCCAACACTAGCCTGTAACACCATGCCCCCAGCTCACACTTTTTCCACCTTTTCTCCTCCATGTCCCCCACCTCCACACAACATCCAAGATGCATTTATTGCCTCACCCTCCCCCTCACTCAACCTAAACTGCCAAATATACATTTCCCGCCAAAAATGCATCTATGGCCAAAAAAGTCACTTGGGTCATCCAATGGTTGAAAACAGAGGTGGGATTATCTCAAGAAAGGAGAGAGAAGAAATCTTGGGTATAAAAGGAAGAAAGAGGCCATTTGAAGAGTAGTTAGTAGTTTTAAGTTTTTCTTAATGTCGTTTTTTATTAACTTAGCTTAAAATTATGTAATCTCTTGTTTTATGTTTCAAACTCAAGTTTGGTATCTTTGTGTCTGTTTCAATAATTAATTTCAAAGTTTGGTTAAAATCTTTGTTTTTGTGTTTACTGTGGAAAATTTCAATCTCATGTTCTCTTACTTAAGCTTCCAATAGCATAATTTCCCATTCAAACAAGTTTAATCAAGCTTTTCATAGCTTTTGATAAGTTTTTATATCAGTTTCAACCATTTTGTGAATGAGTCAACAAAAGTCAACTGTGAGCTCTATTGGGTTTGGAAATGGATAATGGTAGATGCAGCAGTGGATTTGGGTTAGAAATGATTTAGTATAGTGGTTCTTGGATTTGGTTTTGGTTTGCAACATAGCTGGACCAAGTGAGTATCTGTTTCTTTTTTTTAAGTTTCAAGTCATATAGCAGTTTTTTCTTTTCTGTGTATCTGTGGCAATCCTTAGTTTACACTTGTTTATAAAGTTGTATTTAGGTCTATGTAATTCATTTTAATCAGTTAAACCATTTGGATCGATGCTTAGCTTAGATTTGATTTCAATTCATGCTTTAAAGGGTGTTTGGATTTGATACGCATAGCTATCCTAAGGTTTTATTCGGTGATGATTGTCTGTTGGTTCATGCTTGTTAGGTTTCTACTAACTCATTTAAGTCAATACTTTGGTGCCTTATACCACAAAGTCAAAATTCCATTCCGATGAATCTAGCGACTTAATTGTTGAATTTTAGCTAAGTCAAAAGCTAATTTCATGTTTAAAATATATAGGTCTAGCTTAAATCGGTGTTATTCCATCATATAATACCATTTTCGGTTCAAAAGCTAGATCAAAACTCAATAAAGTCAACTTTTAAGTTTTGATAAAAGTCAAAACTTTGAAAAGTCGGTTTGGGCTCAACTAAGAAGATTTTCATGAGCTCATTTCTTAATCATTTTTAATGAAAATTATGGTTTTAGAAAGCCCTCTGCTCTAGTTTCTTTTTGTTATTTTGCATATTTTTGTGATTTTTATACAAGCTTCAAACAAGCTTGCTTTTGAGTCTCAATCGCCTTGTGCAAAAACTCGACTTATCTTTGAGTTTTCTCGATTCTTGCATCCTTGCACAGGGCTTAGTTTAGCTTAACTAGGTCTGAATTTTGGTTTGCATGCTCCCACCTAGGTCTAGTGTAGGATCCAGCTTGAGCTTTTCAATTCCAGCTTATTTTGAATCATGTGCAGTGGCTTAAAGTAGACCCCCAGATTCTGTTTTTAGCTTATTGTCCCATATCATCAAATCATTGCAACTAGCTTATCAGAGGTTGTATCCTGTTGGTACTTGCTCCATTTTAGTTATCCTAGCTTATTATAGCTTGCTTATCAGTTTGGTACCTTTTGGTGTTGTTTTAGCTTATCAAAGAGCTTATTTTTAAGCACTTTCCATAGCATTTGCTTATTCCTCCACACATGCACCTGTTTTTCTAATTTTCCTAGATTCATAATAATGTTTTAAACTTTTCCTGAAATTTTCATATTTTTCTAAGTTGTTTTGCTATTTTTCTTAATTTAAATTAGTTTTAATCCTTTTAATTAGCTTTAAATACAAATAATTAAGAAAAGTCTCAAAAAATAATTTTCATTTTCTTAAGTTTAAATAAATGTAAAAGCTTAAAAGTATTTTTCCTATTTTTCTCCTTTTATTTGGTATTTTTAATAATTTAAATTAGTTTTAAATAGTTTTAAATTAATAATAAATACATAAAAAGTCTAAAAAAATATATTTTCTGTTTTAAAATTAGTTTTATCATATTTTAGATTTTTCTAAGTCTTAACTTTATTTTTCTAGTCTTATTTCATATTTTCTTTTATTTTAGAGTATTATTAAATAGTTTAAAATAGTTTTTAATTAATAATAATTAAATAATTAGTTATAAAAATAATTTTTCTTTTCTATAAATTTTCTCATATCATTAGGTTTGTAAAAATGTATTTTTCATATTTTTAGGATCTATATTGTATAAGTTTCACGTTTTATTTTGTACGTTCACGTATTTTTAATTTAAACGTAAGTTTTAAGTTTTAAGTTTTAAACGTTCATCACTTTAAAAATAGTGATAGCGTTTATTTAATAGATTTTAACTTTTAATTTTCTTAATTTGTATTTAAGTCGCTTTTATTTTATAACCTTTTTGGTAGTGTAACATTGAATCTAATCCTTTCGATCGCTATCATTGGTGATCATTCTACCGTCGATCAAGTGTTGTACACACCATTGAGTCTCCGTGGGACTTAACGACCAGAATCCACTGTATTCTCGATCTTCATTGTATTTGTGTCTCGGCGGTTTTAAGTCTTTTGACTTGACGGTTCGGACCAATCAAATTTTACAGCGCATTGCTTGGGAGGCTTAAGCGTGTGTTTAGCCTTTTGGATCCATTCTTGCACATACCCATCCTTTGTAAAAGTTTTTTGTAAAGTTTTCAAAATCCCAAAGTTCATTAACACTTTTCCTAAAGTGTTAAAAGCATAAAAATATTTTCATTTCTTTGATTTTTATCATCATGTTTTCAAAAACACCAAAAATATTCTTCTTTACCCTCTTACCTTTTGATTCTTCATTTCTTACCCTCGATAAACTTTGATTCTTTCTATGTCTTATCTTCACCCTCTTGGTTGTCAATGGTGTGGTGGTCCTTATAATGGTGGCAATTGCCCCGGTTGTTGCATGGTGGAATCGGAAGCGGGTCTATCTATAACCAAGATCCTATTCCTACCATAACACGGTGATTTATTCCATCGGCTACCACGTTTGTGAGACTCGGCGATTTCTTGTTGTAGTCTGTGGTGGTTCTCATTCCGATTCGATTGTCAATCGGAAACACGCTTGTCATGGCGGGTTCGATACCAATTATGACTACAACATATACCACTCACGGCCACATCGGTTTCTTGTTGTGAGTATTGTGGAGGTCCTCACTCTAGCTCGGATTGTCAAGCAGGGAACCCATTTCCTTGTAACGATTACGGCTCTTCATATCATGACCAACCTCTGATACCGGCTGATTCACTTCCTCAAAATCTTCTCCTTGATCTTTTGGATTTAGTGAAAGATTTGAAGGAATCTAAACACTCCATGATAATCCAAATGAAAAATCAATGGAAGTTTTGTTAGCCGAAGAGCGGTCGCTAAATTAGATTCCCAGTTTCCATTGAAAACCTTTTGGGGAATCAATTGCAATAGAAAAAGCGGCCAAATCTAGCTCTCGATTCCGTTTCATTCGATGGCGATGATGATGAAGATATCCTTGATATCTTACAATTTTATAACGCTTCATCAAGTTCATCGGTTGAAACTCCTTCCATGAAGAATCGGGGAGAAAAGACTATGATGGAATTACTAGCGAAGAACAAATGTTAAGTATTAAACATATGTATGCTAGTCCTTCTAAACTCCTCGGTCTGTTGTTATCACACCCAAGCTCCACTCACTCTCTAAACATGGGGATGAGCTTAGCACTATTCGAAATGGAATCGTCTAGTGTTGAGGACCTTATCCCAATCCCGAGAGAGTCACAGGGCATTCGATCATCGTGTGATATCCCTTTCCTCTTGAGTGTTCTCAAGATCATTTTGAATCTTTCTCGATCTTAGCGACGATTGTGCTTCCTATGGAGACATCGAGTGCGTTGAGGCATCACTTCCACAATCGATCTCGATCCCTTCTTGAGGAGTTCTCCGGTGAACTCACTCACATCAATCCACTCTTTGATCTCGAAGCCGATCCGGGAGGCGAAAGTCTCATTGATAATGATCGTTCACTCACTTCTTACCCTAACGGTCAAATGAGAATGTTAATCACTTTGTTCTGAAGCATTCAAAACAACTCTCACTAATCCTCTATTTGAATTCATTCGAATTCACTTCAATTCGAGAATCCACTCTTTGACACTCAGTTGAGGATAGTGATGAGCCCACAATGGAACAAGAGTTCACAAATTCACATCATGTGAATGATTCTCTTCATGAGGAGTTCGTGGGTGAACTCTCTCATATCATATCTCCATTGGAGTATGATTGCTTGGATGGCAAAAATCATGATCGGGAGAGAATCTCAATTTGCATAGTTATGACAAATCTTCCCACCCTCCCCACGAGATGCCTTCCAAACCAAAGAGCTCAACCAATAAAATCCAAATAAGTGCAAGCGCACTTGATCACGAGGAAGAAGATCTTATCATGATCGTTATCATGATCTTCCTTCTTTTCTTCACCTACTTGGTGACTTCCTCTCTTCTTCACTCCTTGGGGTGAGGACACTATCTTTGATCCGGCATTTTCAATTATCATTTTTGAGCGGTTCTCTCTATATCTCATCGGTGTGGAACTTTCACGTGCTTCAAATGTTTGTCAAACATCTTGAATGAAAGTCCGATGGAGATTGTTTCTTCCACTTTGCTTCCCATGAACCAATGAATGAGGGGTCGAGTCAAGCTAGCGACTCGGTAACAAAAACGATGCACACACCATATGGGTTTCACTCATATTTACGTCTTCTTACCCCTTCTACCACCTAAGTGTGGGGTGATGCCCACATGTTATATATATATATATATAAAAAAAAAAAAAAAAAAAAAAAAAAATCTTCTTTCTAAATAATGGCCGTAGTATTACCCTTTTCGTTCTTTGTTTCGGCATAACCGCGGTACTTTGAATATTGAGGCAATATTCATTTCTAAGTGTGGGGAATTTCTCGAATTTTATCATATAATTATACCAATTCCCCGTTTTGGCCAAAATTTTTTTTTTTTGGAGTAAGTGTTTTACACTTTCTCATTTGGTTATCGATCCGCCATGTCAGTAAGACTAAAGTTAGCTAATCCAGAGCAAACGGCTCTTGGTAAAGATTTCTCAAATCCGTTTATATGGCTTGCAATTTGCCCAAATTGTATGGTTTTCATTCACCATATCCTAAAAAGTGAAGAGTTGGCTAGCCCCAAGATTATGGCTTGTGGTAAAGCGGTGGAAAATCCATAATTGGTATTGACTCACCAAAGATAATCGATAATTTATCTAAGAGTTGGCTAGTCCGGAAGAGTGCAACTTCGGTAAAGACAAAATCAAATCCGTTGAAAGGCGGTGGTATGCTCAAAATCACATGGTTATCGGTGTACCATGGTTCTTACTTGAGCTGAAACATTTGGCTACTCGAGTAATGGCTTTTGGTAAAGAGTTTAAAATCCATTATGTTTTCTCAAATCATTGCTAGGGACTAGCAATATCTCGATGTGGGGATTGATGAGTGTGTAAATACTCATCATTTTGTACTATCTAGCGCAAAATCATGAAAACGCTCGAAACACATCAAAATGATCAAAATATCACAAATCAGTGTTTTATGTGTTTTAAATTCAAAAATATCAAAATCAGATGAAAAACGTATCAAATTTGCAAAAATTGCAGTTTTAGTCCCCCAAGTTTCAAAAATTGTCAAAAACAGTCCCTGAGCACAAAATTTCAAAAGTAAAATCACCAAAGGTCCTTTTTAAATCATAAGTTGTCATATTTAGTCCTTTGGTGAAAAATATAAAAAGTTTTGAGAAAATTACAAATTGGTCCTTTAAGTTTCAAAATTGGCGGAATTAGCCCCCGGAAAATTGGGAAATGGCAATTTTGGTCCCTGTACTTTTGAAGATTATCACTTATGGTCCTTGGAGAAACTTTGATGAATTGGCAGAATAGGTCCCTCAATTTTCAGATTTTACACATATGGTCCCTATGATTATTAAACTCTTAATATCCATTTTGGACCCTTCACAAACCATATGACCCCTGCCTAGACCTTGGACCCCCTATCAAATTGCACTTTTGAACCCCCCACTTTAATATTACCCTGGTCGGTCAAATAAGTCAAACAAACACCCCAAAACCCGCCCTTTTACTGTCTTCCCCAACACTAGCCTGTAACACCATGCCCCTTACCTCACACTTTTTCCACCTTTTCTCCTCCATGTCCCCCACCTCCACACAACATCCAAGATGCATTTATTGCCTCACCTCCCTCACTCAACCCTAAGCGCCAAATATACATTTCCCGCCAAAAATGCATCTATGGCCAAAAAAGTCACTTGGGTCATCCAATGGTTGAAAAGCAGTGGGATTATCTCAAGAAAGGAGAGAGAAGAAATCTTGGGTATAAAAAGGAAGAAAGAGGCCATTTGAAGAGTAGTTAGTAGTTTTAAGTTTTTCTTAATGTCGTTTTTTTATTAACTTAGCTTAAAATTATGTAATCTCTTGTTTTTATGTTTCAAACTCAAGTTTGGTATCTTTGTAATCTGTTTCAATAATTAATTTCAAAGTTTGGTTAAAATCTTTGTTTTTGTGTTTACTGTGGAAAATTTCAATCTCATGTTCTCTTACTTAAGCTTCCAATAGCATAATTTCCCATTCGAACAAGTTTAATCAAGCTTTTCATAGCTTTTGATAAGTTTTATATCGGTTTCAACCATTTTGTGAATGAGTCAACAAAAGTCAATGTGAGCTCTATTGGGTTTGGAAATGGATAATGGTAGATCTGCGATGGATTTGGGTTAGAAATGATTTAGTATAGTGGTTCTTGGATTTGGTTTTGGTTTGCAACATATTTGGACCAAGTGAGTATCTGTTTCTTTTTTAAGTTTCAAGTCATATAGCAGTTTTTCTTTTACGTGTATGTGGCAATCCTTAGTTTACACTTGTTTATAAAGTTGTATTTAGGTCTATGTAATTCATTTTAATCAGTTAAACCATTTGGATCGATACTTAGCTTAGATTTGATTTCAATTCATGCTTTAAAGGGGTGTTTGGATTTGGCGCATAGCTATCCTAAGGTTTTATTCGGTGATGATTGTCTGTTGGTTCATGCTTGTTAGGTTTCTACTAACTCATTTAAGTCAATACTTTGGTGCCTTATACCACAAAAGTCAAAATTCCATTCCAATGAATCTAGCAGCTTAGCTGTTGAATTTTAGCTAAGTCAAAAGCTAATTTCATGTTTAAAATATATAGGTCTAGCTTAAATCAGTGTTATTCCATCATATAATACCATTTTCAGTTCAAAAAGCTAGATCAAAACTCAATAAAGTCAACTTTTAAGTTTTGATAAAAAGTCAAAAACTTTGAAAAGTCAGTTTTGGGCTCAACTAAGAAGATTTTTCATGAGCTCATTTCTTAATCATTTTTAATGAAAATTATGGTTTTAGAAAGCCCTACTGCTCTAGTTTCTTTTTGTTATTTTTGCATATTTTTGTGATTTTTATACAAGCTTCAAACAAGCTTGTACTTTGGGTCTCAACTGCCCTGTGCAAAAACTCAGCTTATGCTGAGTTTTTCTCAGTTCTTTGCATCCTTGCACAGGGCTTAGTTTAGCTTAACTAGGTTTGAATTTTGGTTTGCATGCTCCCACCTAGGTCTAGTGTAGGATCCAGCTTGAGCTTTTCAATTCCAACTTATTTTGAATCATGTGCGGTGGCTTAAAGTAGACCCCAGGATTTGCTTTTTAGCTTATTGTCCCATATCATCAAATCATTGCAACTAGCTTATCAGAGGTTGTATCCTGTTGGTACTTGCTCCATTTTAGTTATCCTAGCTTATTATAGCTTGCTTATCAGTTTGGTACCTTTTGGTGTTGTTTTAGCTTATCAAAGAGCTTATTTTTAAGCACTTTCCATAGCATTTGCTTATTCCTCCACACATGCACCTGTTTTTCTAATTTTCCTAGCTTCATAATAATGTTTTAAACTTTTCCTGAAATTTTCATATTTTTCTAAGTTGTTTTGCTATTTTTCTTAATTTAAATTAGTTTTTAATCCTTTTTAATTAGCTTTAAATACAAATAATTAAGAAAAGTCTCAAAAAATAATTTTTCATTTTTCTTAAGTTTAAATAAATGTAAAAGCTTAAAAGTATTTTTCCTATTTTTCTCCTTTTATTTGGTATTTTAATAATTTAAATTAGTTTTAAATAGTTTTAAATTAATAATAAATACATAAAAGTCTAAAAAATATATTTTCTGTTTTAAAATTAGTTTTATCATATTTTAGATTTTCTAAGTCTTAACTTTATTTTTCTAGTCTTATTTCATATTTTCTTTTATTTTAGAGTATTATTAAATAGTTTAAAATAGTTTTTAATTAATAATAATTAAATAATTAGTTATAAAATAATTTTCTTTTCTATAAATTTTCTCATATCATTAGGTTTGTAAAATGTATTTTTCATATTTTTAGGATCTATATTGTATAAGTTTCACGTTTTATTTTGTGCGTTCACGTATTTTTAATTTAAACGTAAGTTTTAAGTTTTTAAGTTTTAAACGTTCATCACTTTAAAAATAGTGATAGCGTTTATTTAATAGATTTTAACTTTTTAATTTTCTTAATTTGTATTTAAGTCGCTTTTATTTTATAACCTTTTTCAGTAGTGTAACATTCAAATCTAATCCTTTTCGATCGCTATCATTAGTGATCATTCTACCGTCTGATCAAGTGTTGTACACACCATTGAGTCTCCGTGGGACTTAACGACCGGGAATCACTGTGTATTCTCGATCTTCATTGTATTTGTGTCGGCGGTTTAAGTCTTTTTGACTTGGCGGTTCGGACCCAATCAATAGGCTTGAGAATAGATTAAACCTTGACCGCTTTAGTGTAAGCACCTAGGATAGACTATCAAAGAGGGCTTTTAAAAGGTTGTAACGTTAGGTGTAAGGGTATGGAAAACACTGTTTGTTGGATATAGGGAATTTTACTGGTGGCAAGTCAATCATCTAAGTTAATCACATGTAAAACGTGGCGTTGACTGTAAACAAAAACAAAAGATAAATTATAGAGGCGGGATGGTAGTCCTAATGGTTTTTTTTTTTTTTTTTTTTTTTCTTCTTCTATTTTTTCATTTTTGGTTTTTTTTCATACACTTTTGCCCTACCATCCGCAAATTAATACATAATAACTAAGGGATTTATAGTTGCATCCCTACAACTTTTAAATATATAAAAACTAGCTAATGACCCAAATTGAAAGGATCAAAACACGTGGAGTACTTAAATATTTACGTAGATATAGGGATTATAATTGACTTTTTCCGCATTACTCCATAATAAATATTACTAAACTCATGAGTCTCAATCATCCTAAAACTGTATACACAAGATATGGCCCGACTTAGAAACCATGTAATCAACTATACAATTAACTAAAGGTTTAACAAATAACAATAATGCACTAAAAATTAGTGCATACAAGGAAGGCTAAGGCGATTTGAGTGTACATTTGTGGTGGATTGTAAACAATGCTCTTCATTAATATTTCGGAATCCACCGAAGTATTACGAGAACCGCGAAAAGGATAGGCTCAGAGGGGTTAACTAGGGGTATCTTATACTAAAAATGAGTACATAGCAAGGGTGTGGGGTAATTACTTGACTAATGTAGCAAATTTAATTATAATAAACATGTTTAAAAAAGGGGTTACCCTAATGCCTCTTATCATTTAGTTAATCCTAACTACACGAATGTAGTCCTACTAGCGATCTCGGAATGCATCACAAAACAAGTTCTAGAATCTATATAGTACCGGTACACTTATAAGCATTAAAAGTAAATGCTTTTATCCTATATATCTAAAGGCGAACCTCACATTTTTGGGGTGAAATTTGAGTAGAAGGGTTTTTATGCTAGCTATATAACTCCTATTCATGAGACGCTTTATTAAAACTAAAGTTTTACTCGTAAATGTCATAAATTTTTTTAAATTTGGTGCTAAAATTACCCTTACAAGTATTTCATTCGGTTTATTAACAATTACTGGAAAACACGACAAATATCAAGTAAGTGATTAGTTTCTAAGGTGTCTTTTTTTTTTCTCCATACACTTAAATTGAACATTGTCCCAAATGTTCTTAAAAAGTACCAAAATTATGATAACGGTAAAAATAAAAGAGATAGGAGAAACTAATACCCCATTGATTTGCTCGGCATGGACGATAGAAATATGGTTAAACCCTCCTCCAAGAAGATTACATCAATGATATGCTTCTCTTCCAATATGTACTTGAATCTTCTTGTCCAATATAACATGTAAATTTCTAAGAAAACGAATACGAAACCTCACATAAAATCGGCGTTAAACACTATATATAATAAAAACTATCCTAGAAAGCGAATAAGATATAATGCTTGCAAAATAAATGTTTACCGAATCCTGGAATTTTAAAACTTCTGGAAAGTTTCAAAAATTAAGTTTCGACAGAAAAACAAAAATCTGGAAAAATGTTGCTACAGTGCCTGACGTCGTCGGGTTGTAAATCTGACGCCGCCAGGATTGACCTGACAGAATTTTAAGTTTCGTTTTCTGGAAAATTTCTGGAAAAATCTATATTTTAAAACCTGTAATTTCCTGCAAAACATTCATTGTGACTAGATACAAGCATTTAACTCAAACAAACACACAAACATGATAAAATATATGTTCATCATCTATTGTAAATTTTCATGTTCGATTTTCGTTCTATTAAACAAATGTGAACTTCTCTACACTTATTTTTTTGTAAAATACCTTTATATGTGATTAAGACGAGGTTAAAAACAAAATAAAGCATTTTCACATATTTATTTGAAACATGAAAATTAAACAATAAGGATGAAACATATATATGTCAAAAACAAACATAAATTAAAAATAAACAAGCAAACAATTAAAAACATAAACATCCTAACGGGAAAAAATTAAACCAACACACAACCTACAAATATCCATAGCTGACATAGTTTTAATCCTAATTATTACAGACCACAAATTGTTTTAAAACATAGCAAGAGAATAATTGTTCAAGGATCACACGTTAAACAACCACAAATATTACTGATCAGGGACGGTGTCATAACGGCAGTCATAGCCAGGAAGGAGGTGCCCAGTATACCCATAGGGTGGGTAGTTATGCTCACGGCCTGGGAATGGATCAATCTGTAGGCAGGGGTCCAACTGATCACGAGTAGAGAGATACTGCATCTGTCGAACAGTGTAATCATACATCCAATCGAACCATTGTTCGTGCCTGGTCGTCCAGGTATCCATCTGACCCATCCAAGCCCCTTGGTGGGCCTGCCAATCCCCATGGCTCATATGCCTGTAGGCATCTGCAGAACTACCAACTCCACCCTCCTGCTGCTCATTATCATCATCATCCTAAGCAGCTGCTGCCCTAGGATCCCACTGTAGGGGCGAGCTCGGTTCCGGAACCGCAGGGAACAGAACCGGAACCGAGAGAACCGAGAACCGAAAAACGGATGGTCGAGGAACCGAGAACCGGACCGAGTAGCACGTCTCGGTTCCGGTTCGGTTCTCGGTTCGGTTCCATGCGGGTCTAACCGATTAGAACCGAATTTTTCTAAGAAAAATACGTTTTATAAACTACAAATCAAACTGATCAAATAAAGAATACATCCTAACTAACGTGGACATGGGTTTGACTTATTCTCAATATAGACAGTGGCCAAAATATAGAATATCAAACTAATCAAAGGTTGTCTCTTTTCTAAGTTATGAGGATTCTGTTGGTAGACTTCGAACCAAAAAATACACAAACACTAATCATAAAGTTAAAAAGTAAAAACTATAGAGCTAAAGATTCATTCTTTCCATGCTTACGTTTGTATTAGTATTACATTAAACATATAACTTCCTTGCTTCTATTGTTACAACTTGCGTGCAGTTGATCAAAACATAAAAGCAATTACAAAAACACATAACTGTTGTTGCTACTTGCCAGTGTTATGTTCAAACCAAAGAATTTTTTGCAACTACTAATGTTCATATACTTCGAGATCCTCAAACCAATAAACATCTTATATATTTGAAAGCCGGGCGGTTCTTCAGTTCCAGAACCGATACCCGCGGTTCCGGACCGAACAGAACCGAGAACCGAAAATTCCCATATTGAAGAACCGAGAACCGGATCGAGGTTCTAAAATTTGGTTCGGGTTGGGTCGGTTCCGATTCGGTTCTCGATTCCAGTTCGGTTCTCGGTCCATATGCTCACCCCTATCCCACTGTACGTAGTCACTAGGAGCCAAACTCATAAGGACGTTCATTGCTTTTAGTGATTTGGCCTTGACAACCCTAGCAGGTGGTGCAACACTCAAATACCACTAAATCTCAGGTCAGAGTACACCATAGGAGCGAGCAAGCTTTGATGAACCCCCATAAATCTTGTCACTCAACTTTTCCCCAGCTGTACTACTCAAATAATTAGCCAACCAAAAAGGGATGTTGCAATACACATCAGGAGCATAGATCGAATATAAAAGAACAATTCCATAAGAGTGACGCGATGAGTAGTCTCCTGGCGCCCAGCTAACGAAAAAGCAATGCAACGATGTGTCAACCTAATCCTAGGATCCCTAATCTGGGTAGCACCAGTGGCCCTAGTAACATACTCACCATCCTCAATCATTGGCCAAAATCCCATGCACTTCATGTCAGACTTAATAGTCATGCCCTGAACCAACCGATACCTGAATGTATCATTTATAGCCTTATGTTGCGAATACAACCCAACTCTCCATCCAAACTCAAGGAATGAGTACATACGCCTCCTCCTAGCCTAAACTCAATCCCCTAAGCCATAATATCATTCCTACATATCCCAACTTCCATATGGTAAGTAGCATAAAATTCCCGCACAAGCTTATTCTAGACAAGCTCACGAATACGAAACAACCGTGCCCACTGTGGACCTGTGAAGTCATCAGTTTGAAAGCTCTCAAGAAACCCATCATCAAGATGTTGTTCTTCCATAAAGTCCCAATCTAAAACATCCCCATGATCAATGATTTGGTTGAGCAATTGGGTGTGGCTGGAATTAGCATAATCACTTTCAAAAAGTCCCCAACTACGAACGGTATTCGCATAATTCTCGCGCTGAGTGCTCGAGGACTGCCCTCTATGAGTCTTACTCATTCCCTGAAACAACATACAAACAATGGAAGCGAATAAGGTAACATATTAGACCCCAAGTCTGTCATCAGAAGGGTCTGACACCGTCATACCCTGAACAAATTCAAATCCGAAGGAAAAATCAAGATTTAAACTTTAAATCGTTAAGGCAAACACCCCTTTTTCAGAGCAACCCATCAATCAAGATTTAAACTTTAAATAGTGGTTTGACCCAAATACGTCAATTTACCCTCATAACATTAAACTAGAGGTGGCAATTTGTGCCCAAAATCAAAAGAATGGGCTAAATGGGCAAACTTTTAAAAGATTTGGGCACATTTGGGTCCAATTGTTTTTTGAAATGGGCATTTATTGCCCATTTAGAAGTTAAATGGGTATAACGGACACATGTTTTTCTCGAACATTAGATTATTTTTAAAGAAAAACTTACATTTTATTTTTTTAATATAAATGAGGTGTTACGTTCGATGAATTTATTTCGTCATTTTGGGTCTTTTTAAAAGCGTTTCGTATAACATGAGCCCGTTTGGCCCGTGCCCGTTTAGCCCGTGCCCGTTTGGCCCATAGCCCGTTTAACCCGTAGCCCGTACCCGCCCGGCCCGCCCGTTTTGCCACCTCTACATTAAACCCATTTGATTACTAACTAATAATTACCACAATCATTGTTAAACTAACATGATTATTAGGCAAAAAAAGTTCTAATCAAGAATTAATTCTAGGGTTTTGAATTTTGAGAAATCCTAAATTGATTGATGCAATGGACAATTGAATCAAGAAAGATTAACAAAAATTACTTACCAATTGGAAATCAGTGACAAAAATGCGTGAATTGGCTCTTGAGAAATCGATGGTGAGTGTGTGGTAGGTAGGATTTGTGGGGTTTAAAATGAAATGGATGGTTTTGTGATTATAAGGCTGATGCAGACGGGCGGACGCCGTTACTTGTTATGTGTGACGCCTTCACAACCCCGTTTTTATTAAAAGTGTGTTTCTGCTTTGTTGTTGTTGTTGTTGTTGTTTTTTTTGTTTTTTTTATTAAAGACTGATTAAAATGAAATAAAAACAATAAATATGTTCCCATATAATTCCAAGGATTGATGGAATAATACAAAGCACGTCATCCACCAAGATCAAATATTTCATTGCGATCATTGGGTGAGAATTGTTTTTCAAAAGGGTTAATTTGCGTGTTAATCAACTTCCAATATCCATTTTGGTAAGTAATTAATGAGTTAATGGATCTTTCCTGAAAAATTTTGAGGATGTAGAGAGATTGTGTCCGAGTTTTTTGTACATCCGGTTTAAACCCAAAGGAACATTTCCTTATGTTACGGAAATTAGGAAGCGTAACTTGTACTAGTCCTACGAGTATATCTTTTAGATGATACTTCCCTTCTACACAAGAAGATTTATGGGAATAGACATTGACATGGATTGAATTTACGAAGGCGGTTGTTTCATTATGCGAATCATTGTTCATCTTAATGAGTTCCGGGAGTTCAAAACCTTTTTAATCTTCTTAGGCGAGGATTCTCTTGATTTTTTTCTCTTAATCTTATTATGAGATCCTCAGCTAACTTCATAAAGGCATTCAGGGTGTTTTCCCGGTGGGCTTCTATTTGTTGGATTTTTTTCTTGATTCTTCACAAATGTTAACATTATGCCTTCGAATTCCTACTGTCGCGAAATTTCAAGAAGCATGTACTTACTAAATGCATTCACATGTTTACAGGAATTCGTCTCATGGGCATCCATTAGTATCTCAGCTACGTCAATGTAATCTAGACTCCCTTCTTCCAGGAATATTGGATCCTGCCATTCATCTTCTTCATATTGTGCTAAGTCCTCAATGACTTTCTAGCACTTTTCTATATTAAGACTACTTAATCTCCCACCGGCGGCACAGTCGATTGCTCATTTTGTAGAGTAATTGACTTTATCATAGAAAATCTGGATTTGGAGCCAAAGATCAATGCCATGACGAGGGACCTTTTGAAGTAAGTCCTAGAAACGGGTCCATGCTTTGTAAAGAGTTTTACCTTGACGTTGTTGGAACATCAAAATGTCATTCATTAACTTAGTAGTTCTCCCCGGTGGGAAAAATTGAGCGAGAAAACGGGAAGTAAGATCATCCCAAGTTGAGATAGATCTTGCGGGTAAACGCTCAAGCCAATTTCTAGTTTGATCATGTAGAGAGAATTGGAAAAGACGCAATCGCGTTGTCTCCCCAATGCCAACATCAAGATCAATTGAGTCAACAATTTTAAGGAAATCCTTGAGATATTGGTTATGATCTTCAGAACAAAGTCCATGGAATGCACATTCGTTTTGCACCAACTGGATTATGTCAGATCGCAAAGGGGTTACATTGGCTCTTTGTGGGAGCTCAATGGTGTTTCGATAGCCTTGGTGGCTTGGTCTAGAGTACTTACCTAGAGTACGGGATCGAGGTGGTATTGGTGGGTCTTGTGGTGGTAGGTTTAGGTGTGGTGGTGGGTGTTGGTTTGGTGGGTCTTGGTGAAAAGGGTTCAAAGATATTATCATCCACCATGATGGCAAATGATATGAGTTATGGACAAAGGGAACAAAGAAAAGATAGACTATGAGAAATTTAATAAAAACAAAATAAAAGTCTCACTTGATAAACGAAATAGAAATCGAAACCTAAACTATTCCTCGGCAGCGACGCCAAAAACTTGATAGCTGAATTTTGCAAAACCACAAAAGTTTTACAATCCTCTAAGACAGTGTACCTAATCGTTGTTGTGTAGTATAGGTAGGATACGGAGGATTGACCGTTCTCTAGGAGAATAATGTTGTGAAGGCCGAAGTGTATGTCGAGATAGGTCTAAAGGTGAGGGATGAGTCTTTTTGTATTTTTATAACTTTTTAGAAAGCAAATTAAAATATCAGGGTTTGAATAGTGGGCGTTTTAACTACTAACTAGTTAAACAAAACTAAATAAAATAAAATTAAACTACATGCAAGAAAATTAAATTGGTGTTAACTCTTATGATAGGAAAATGTGTTTACTTAGCTTTCTTTACTCCCTAGTTATCTCTTATTGACTAGTCGAATTGTCACGTCCTTGTTTTAATTAGAGTGTTGTATTCCTTATTATTAGTCTTAGGGAGTTTCCAAATGCCCTAACTCTATGAACGCATAAGTCTCTCTTAAGAAGCTTAAAGTCTATTAAATCTCCTAGGATCTGCAAACCGCAATTCACGCAATAAATACAATGAGAAAAACCACTAGTGCACTCTAGGGTTGCGTTTAATAAGATGGAAAAGCTAGTTACATAAAAGAATTAAGCTAGTTTTCTTACCCTAACACGAGGCAACCAATTAAAAAAGAGACAACAATCAATAATTAATAACCAAGTTTCATTAGATCTAAGCAAACACTAATAAATCTAACCTAGCATGTTAAAGTGAAGAAAAGAAAAACATATAATCAAACAACACATAGACATATTGAATGATTAAAAATGGATTACTTAACTTCAATTAAACATGAGTCAAGGTTGCAGAAAAACCTTCACAAAAGCTGTGAAATTCATCTAGGTTTTGCCTCTCCAAAGTATTACACAAATAATGAAAAACATGCAAAAATATATATAGTATTACAATTGTGACGGCTTCACTTTATGACTGTGACGCCGTCATCTCGCCGCCATTAGGGTTTCGTCCTTTGCAAGTTGTTGTTGTGACGTCATCACTTTGAGTCTCTCACGCCGTCATGATATGTCTTGACGCCGTCGCTTAATAAAAGATTTGAGTTGTCACGTATAAGTTTTACTCTGAATTATGGTATTCAAATACAAGTGACACCGTCAGGTGTTAAAGTCTTCAAAATTTTTGAGCCATCGCTTGTAAAATTTCCATCAAATCATCACGTCTAAATACAAGTGACGGCGGTGCGTTGATTATGTGACGCCATCTGGAGCCCTTTTCTAGACAGATTCACGACTTTGTCGTTTTCTTCACTTTCTTGTCCATGTTAGCCCAAAATATGTTGGTTTTCATCTTTTGCGTCCCAAGTACCTATAATGTGAAAATGAATGATTTATGGTAATAATTTATCACAAATGTACGAGTTTAGAGCTTAAATGACCCCTAAAAATGGACGTTTTAAATCCTTATCATGACCATTCCATTAGAACCTTAAATGTTTTTTTTTTTATAAAAAACCCTCGATTTCAATCAATCAATTCGTTCCAGTATTAATCAATTGAACTCATCAATTAATTCAAGAAGTGACTCATTGCTTTTGTGCTAGTTCTAAAATCACGTCTACTTTTTGGTATTGTTTTCAACTTTTCATACAATGGCAAATTCTTGGAAAGTTAAGGATCGAACCAAACTGATGATATCATGGAGTATGATATCGCTAAATATGCGAAGATTTGGAAGAAAAACAATGGATTGGTTGATAAGATACTCAAAGAATTATGGAAAAAGCGTACAATGAGTCTGAGGTGTGAAGTCTTAGTGTACAAGTGCTTATTGGTGAATTGTATTCTTTTGTATTGTTTTGTATTTGGCATGTGAGTAGCTCTATGTGTGGAGACATAATGCCGTTTAGTTGTTTAGTGTTGGAAATGTAACTTTTGACTATATTCATTTGTAATAATTCTCAAATTATGAGGTCATTATTTGATTATTTACGCCACTTAATCTTTTAATTTTATATAATCTCACTTTTACAAGAAACCAGATTAGTTTAATCGTGTATTTAGATAAACGTACATTTAACTGAACCACTCAAGAATATGCTAAGTCTAAATGTTTTAAGCATTTTTAATGACTTACATTCATAGTTTATATGTTTTATTATTACTTTTCCATTTTATGAAAACTGTGCACATTTTATGTTTTACGCGTTTACGGGAAAAGGTTTTCAATTTTAACGACGTCTAAGCACTCTCTTAGAATTATCACTCATTTAATATACTAAGATAGAGTATATTGATAATTTTTAAGATTTTTATAAGTTTATTATTTTTACAATACCTGGTTTTAAGTTTCGTGACTTAATGATTTAACGTTAACAATTACCAGGATCAAACTACACTTCGTAATTCAAGATAATTAACAAGACTACATACTTATCATAACACCACCATAGGTGGCATTTTTTTAGTGACTCACCAAGCCACATGGCTTGGTGAGAATACATCATACTTACGATTAGAACACATGTATATCTTTCTTTAGTGTTAACTCTTACTACCTATATATTTCTTCATAACTAGTCAAAGTAGGATCAAAACTCTCATCTCTCTTTTTCTCTCTATAGAAACGACCAAACACACCCTTAAATACCCCATATGATCTTGATTTTCATCTTGTAATCCATCACAAGTTAAAAGCTTAAGTTCCTTGTTGATTCCTAATTCCATTTATACCGTAAATCACCATAAACAACACCATAATCTCATCATCAATCTTAGGGTTTTCTTGGAAGATATTCAAGAGGTTTAAGGGATAAGAATAAAAATGGTTCTTACAAGGGTTTATTAAGGTTGAAATCAAGTGGTTAAAAGATTGAATACAAGGGTTGAAGTGTAGAAGTGATTAAGTTTTGATTTGTAGTAGTGTTCTTGTTGTATTTCCGTTATCTCCTTGTCAGATATAACTAATTTTCTTGCTTTCATTCAATATGGTTGTAATAAGATTAATTATTTTGATGTATTTTTATGATGTATATATCATTTTGTAAGTGCTTGACAGTGAACACATGATCTAAAGTACGAAAACAAGCCCTATGTATGATTTATAAAACTTAATTTCTAAACAGCCCCGAAGAACAAATTGGCTACACAACTCAGTAGACTTTGAGATTTAAATAAAAAAAGGATTGTAGATCTATATCTTATGGTCATTTTTCTGCGAGGCCCATCTCATAACTCATCCCGATGAGTAAATTAGAGCCGAAATGGTAAAACATGTCGAAAACTGCACATAAGATTTTATTTGGAAAAAGCTTATAGTTCTGGTAAATTCTAGAACTCGGCCCAGCTTTATGAAATATCTCTCTCTCTCTAATATAATAAACGGGATTTTCGTACCACCTAATAAAGCAACCTAAATAATCAATTCTCTTACGTGTCTTCAATCTGACTGGCCAATTGTTTTGGAATGTATAACTACGATGCACAAAGTCAATAAAACACACATAACTAAAAGCTTCTTGAGTATGCCATTGATCAAACACATTCAATGAATTATATCTATACAATTAATACAATTAATTTCATCAAATTCAAATCAACATCCAAAAATAATATGTGGTTAAATATTTATGTTATTGATTCCTATTTTTCAAATCCTTTCAATCAGTTACATGTCTATACAATTAATTTCATCAAATTCAAATAAACATCCAAAAATAAACCTTCATTTTTGGATGTGAATAACAATTGGTGTTGTGTTTTCAATATTGTAATATGGAAATGATTGAGTAATTCCTAATTAGTCGTAATTTGGTCATAAATCATAAGAGGGTAATATCTGATTAGTTGTAAGTGCTTTTTTTGTAACAGTTATGTTATATTATTATGATTATAATTATTTGTTATTACGCTTAAAAATTTACATATTGTTAGTGATTTATTGTATTTGTTTTGAATAATTAACAATTGAAAAAACATATTACAAAAACCCTAAAAAAATAATTTGGGGCAAATGTTTTACAAGATGTCGTGGATTTTGGAATACAGCGTTTTTGATAGAATAAGCTATTTGTTTTGATTTTATATTTTTTAATTGAAAAATGTTATGGTTCTCACATAATAATTTAATCATACCAGTGAATCATAATATTAATTAATCATACCAGTGAATCATAATATTAAATACCTTCTAATTTTAGGAACTTTTGTGCTATATAATGGAGAATCCTTCTGCGCTAAATGTACTAATCAAACTCCATTCTCACTGTCCAATACATAAGAAAATGGCTACTTCGTATCCGGCTATATCAAAGATTTGCGTGCTTTGAAAGAAAACATCAAGTTGCATGTTTGAATTCTATAAAGTTGGATGCAGCCTGTTTATGGCAAGCCACATATTATCAACATGCAACCTGTTTATAAGCACATTATCAACATAAAAGAGTACACTTGAAAGATCCGAAACATGTTTTCCATAATTTAATGGTTAGTTTGTGATATGTGTCTTTTATAATGAATCGTTTTAAAAAAATTGAGTTTTTTTTGTATATTTGCTTATAGGGTTTTAAAAAATTAGGGCTTTTTTTATATCTACTAATAATTTGTATTTTTTGATCTGCATTCGCTCAATAAGCTAACAATTACTTAAAATTGTGTGCCTTTTGTGTAAGTGCTTAATTGGATTGCTTTTTTGTGCAGAGGTAAAGCATGCTCCTTTCATGGAAAACATTGATGCTAGATTCATCACTAATCATGTTAATCTTATGTGTTCTGGTGTAACACCCCTAAAATATCGCAACGGAAGATAATGTCACTGGGTGTTACTTCATAGTACAAAGTCAAAGTTATAGAAAATGAACTCTAAATGAGACGTTTTAAAAAGTTACCATTTGATAAATACTATCAGAGTTATAACAAGAGGTCCCAAAGTATAAGATTACATAAATGTTTTTCAAAAATATTATCGAATGGTGAATATAATGCATCCTAGTCTTCAAAACATGTCATGTGACTCAAATGCTCCATGCCAAAGTTATGTATTATGGACCTGACAAATAACATGCTAAAAGTGTCAACACAAAAGTTGTTGAGTTCATAGGTTTAATGTAAATAAGAGGAAAACCTTTTTATGTAAGTCCACATAACAAGTATATGTCAACCTAATCCTGTTACAAGTCCCGCCCATACAAGACTTGTAACATCTTAGGTCCGCTTATAAATTCATGATGATAAATATAAGTGTAAAATTCAAGTACGTACCACAAGATTTTAGTGACTAGTTCAAGATAGTATCAAGTCCGTTAGTTCAAGATTATGCCAAGTCCGTTAGTTTAACATTATACCAAGTCCATTAGATCGAGATTATACCAAGTCCGTTAGTTCAACACTATACCAAATCCATTAGATCGAGATTATACCAAGTCCAATAGATCAAGATTATACCAACTTCATTAGTTCAACATATAGTTCAAGATTGTAAAGATTTGTAACGACAATAGTGATAACTTAGGTGATACGTAAATATTTAAATAAAACGAGCATGCATTCTTACCTAAAAAGTAGTTCAAAACAAGTAAAAGTGGGGGCCATGAACTCACCTTAAACAAAGTAGTAATGAGAGTGCAAATAAAACGTCGAGAAAGCCAATAAAACCATACGAGTAACCTAAATATAATATGTTGCGTCTTAGGTTTTATAATGTTAATGGAAATATGCAAATGAGTTTAATATAGTATTTATATTGATTATATCATTGTACATGGTGCTTTAAAAAGTTTATAACCTTTAGGGACTAGTTTTGATCATTTATTTAATTTTTACAAGTTTTATTTACAAGTTTCTTAAGTTTTTAGCGTGATTATCCAACTACTCAAGCTCGGTTCTCCTAACCCGTAAGGAGTTATGACCCAGTTCCTATGTCCGCGGAAAGTTATTTTAGTGTACAATTCAGTTTTGTCTATCTTATTGTCTAAAAAATTGCATAACCTAAGTAAAATAATTATTTAACCCTTATTTATAGATGCTAAGTTTCTAATAGCAACATTTAATCCCACCAAAATGACGATATCTTAAGTTCTACAACTCTGTTTGATCCCGTTCAACCTGCTATGTTTAAGTTTTAAAGGGTTCAATACAACTTTCATTTGTAACCCAACAGTTGGTTCCTAACAACTTTTATGAGTTTTTAGCCAATAAAGTTCAGTGTGCAATTTTTGACATAGTTTACCATTTATTTTCTAATTAATTCATCGGGAGGAGTTACGGAATGAGCCACCCAGAGAAACGAAGCTAAGACATAGAACTACAACCTTATATTTTTGTCTATGTCTCTACTTGATGCGCGTATGAAGCGCGTTCGGGGTCAAAGGAACTTCCTTTTCGTCGAGCAAGTTTTCAACACCTAGGCGTGAACCTAATCGTTGTAGTGTAGTATTGGGTAAGCCTCCGGTATTGATATCGTTCTCAGGGAATAGGAATGCTAGCAAGAAGTGTACTACGCTAAGGTTGGGGTTGAGGATGATTCTTTTTATCTTTTATAAATTTTTAAAAAGCTAAGGTAAAATCTCGGGCAATTGGTTTGGGGTGGTACTTCACCGATTACTTCTACTATTCTAATTATCTAATACTACGGGTAGCTATGTCTTTTTGATGTGCGCTCGTATGATGATTAAAAATGTGTTTACCTAGATACTATTACTCTCTAGTTATCTTTTATTGTTGGTTGAATTGTCACGTCCTTATTCTTAACGCGTTGTTTTTTCTAAGGTCGTAGGGAATGTTTATGCCCTAACTCTTTGAGAATACCTTAAGGTTATTGCCTACGAAATCTGCTAGATGTTTCATAAACTAACCTAAAAGTTATCTTTGAATGTTTAGACTACAAAATCCGCTAAGTGTTTCATAAACTAATGTTCACAAAGATTACTCAAGCATTTAAACACAACGATAGCCTAGCGCACTCCTAAGCCATTTACAATTAAGATAAGAGACAACCAATCAATAATTAAAAACTAGGTTTCATATATCTAAGCAAACACACAAGAAATTTAGTCGGACATGTTAAACAAGCAAAGAATACACACATTCAATGGAAGACATAGTGATACTAATGTAATAAAACACTTATCTTGATGTGTAAAATAGGGTTTGAGACCCTAAGATACTGTCCAAGTCGGACTACAAACGTTTAGGGTTTTTACTCCACAAGTCTACCTACTAAAATACTGAAAATTCGAATTCTATATATAGAGTTGCACTTGCGATGGCGTCGCCTTATAGGTGGGACTGCGTCAGATCGTCGTCATTAGGGTTTTCGTCTTGGCCAAGTTATCGTTGGGACGACGTCACATTGTAGTTGTGACGCCGTCGAACTTGATAGGGACGTCGTCGATTACGGATCCGGGCGTGCGAGATGAAAAGTCTTAGTGACGCCCTTCCTCTTCAAAGCCTGACGCCGTCAGGTGTATTTGAGCAAAAAGTCTAGTGAGCTTCAGTTTTAGCAACTTGAGTGTCTTCGATCTTGACTTTGTTATTTTCTTCATATATTCACTCCTTTTCGTCCAAATATGCATCATTCCAGCGTTTTGCTTCCAAGAGACCTAAAAAGTGAAAATGAACGAAATTAAGCAGCAACGGATATAAAAGTGGTCGATTAAAGGCTTAAATGACCCCTTAAAAGTGTACGTTTTAAATCCTTATCAAATATCCCTACACTTGGTATTTGCTTGTCCTCAAGCAAATGTGCTTTTGGCTAATCAATTTATAAGTTAGGGGGCATGAAGCATTGGTTTAACATAGTTCACAACAAGTAAAAGCACCGTAATAGTCATAACAAGCACGTAAATTATATACTAGCACCTCATAAGGGGTGTTTGAATTCTCTCATCTCTCGGGTGTATATGAAATATAGTAAAATGGAAATGGAAGATAAAAAATCATTACCTGGTCATAGTACATAGATTACCATAGGCTTGAGATGAGATCAAACCTCCACCGCTTTGGCATAAGCACCTAGGAACAACTATCTAAGAGGTCTTTAAAAAGGGTTGTAACATTAGGCTTACGGTAGGGAAACAAAGGGTTTGGTTGGATAGGCGATTTAGTGGTGGCAAGCCAAAGATCTTATGTTACAAACATACATAAATTGAAAAATATAAACATAAAGATAGATGTAGAATGGTAGCTCGTATGTTTTTCTTCATTTTTTTTTTTGCATACACTTTTACTCTACCATCCTCTAAGATAACATCAAAATATAAGGGATTTATAGGAACATCCCTACACTTGAGTTTTTATTACTCTAACACTAATTTGACCCGATTTGAAAAGATCAAAAACTTGGAGTATTTAATTACGTAGATAAAGGGAATTTGAATTTAACGTTCTTTCCCGTCACTCCATAAAATATTACTTTTGCCCATGAGTCCCAATCATCCCAAAACTGTGTACAAAAGATATGACTCGACTTAGCAACCATGCAAGTAACTAGATAATTGAACTAAGGGTTTAGTATGATAACAATAATGCACTAAAGGTGAGTGCATACAAGGTAGGCTAAAGCGATTTGGGTGTACATTTGGGGGTGGATTGTAGACAATGTTTTCATTGATATTTCGAAAATCAAACATCACGAGAACCGTGAAAAGGATAGGCTCGAGGGGTTAACTAGGGTATCGTGTACTAAAGATGAGTACATCGCAGGGTGTGGGGTAATTACTCAATCGATGTGGAAGAAGTAATTATAATACGGGTTTCAAACAAGGGTTATCCTTATGCCTCTTATCATTTAGTTATTCCTAACTACACAAGTGTAGCCTCACTAACGATCTCGGAATGCATCACAAAACAAGTTATAGAATCTATTATACTACCGGTACACTCTCTAAGCATTAAAGGTGGGCGAACCTCACATTTTTGGGGTGGAATTTTAAGTGGTAAACAGTTTTTTTGTGCTAGTCATATAACTCCTATCCATGAGACGCTTTATTAAGACTAAAGTTTTAGCTCGTACATGTCATAAAAAAATTTAAATTTGGTGCTAAAATTTCCCTAACGAATATTTCTTATAGTTTATTACACAAATTACCAAGGACAAGACAAATAATCAAGGATAAGCATAGTTTCTAAGTTCCCGTTTTATTCTCCCTCCCTACACTTAAACTGAACATTGTCCCCAATGTTCCCTGAAAGTATCAAAGTTATGATAAAGGAAGGTAATTAAAATAGAATGAAACCAATACTCCCCTGATTAGCTCGGTAGGATATGTATGAAGTTGCGGTTAAATCCTCTTCCAAGAAGAACGCATAAGTAATAAGCTTCATCCAATGTGTTTCTTCTTCTTGTTCAAAATAACATGCACATTCATAAGAAAACGACAACCCAAAGCATCAAACCGAATAATGAAAAATCACAACAAGATGTAATTCCAGACTTAAACAAGATATAATGCTTGTGGAATGGATGTTTGCAGATTTTATGGAAAATTAAGACCGAGAATTTCCAAAATTTATAAGTAGCCTGAAACGAATTTTTTGATAAGTTGTTTCGCTTAAACTGACGTCGTCAGGTTTTAATCCTGACGCCGTCAGGTTGTCATGACAGAAACTGGTCTGCTGCGTTTTCCTGGAAAAATTACATCTTTAGAATCTGGAAAAATTTCTACAAAACATCTATTATGACTCGATACAAGCATTTGACTCTAACAAACACACATATATATCAATTTCAATTATCGTTAATCTCATGTTCGTGTTCTTAAAAACATATTTGATCTTCCCTACACTTATCTTTTTTGTAAAATACGTTTATATGTAATTAAGACGAGGTTAAAAACAAAATAAAGCATTTTCACAAAGTCTAACATGAGAATAAACAATCATGAAAAAGATATATAAACACACAAATAAAAAAGAAAAACAAAAACACATGGGTTGCCTCCCAAGAAGCGCTTGTTTTTGTTTGAGTCACGAGCTTGACTCTACCCTTATTTAACGGATAAAGGGGAAGTTTTCCCTACACTTAAGCTTATGTGTGGGTGATAGTAGCGATACACACCCATAGGGTGGAAATTTGCTACGTGAGGAGAGGGTGATGGGTGATTTATATGCTCAAAGGGGTGTGCTCCATTCATTATAACCATACCTAATTATATTGGTGTAGCGGGTAAATTAAGTCTTTCTCCTAGAAATGGATCATCTTCTACCAACTTCGAAAGATTCTTAGTAAAGGATCCATCTTGACCTAATAAACCCGGTTTAAACCCATAATGTTTCTTGTTATCAACCATGAATGGGTGATGTAAGTGTGTAAGGTCATGGGTTACTCCTATATTAGCTTCTATCTACATGGCTTAGAGTCTATTACCTTTATCACTCAACTACCCGGACTATTTAGTTATTTATTTTGATGGGTAGATTGGGGCCTAATTCAATTCCTAGATTCACATCTAAAGACGGAAAATTGGGCAAGGTTTTTAGTTGAGGCTCCGGTTCATCAAAATTAGGAACTTCCCTAGGACTAATAGAGAGGTCATGACAACAAGCATCTAAACCTACATTCTCTAGTGGTGTTTGGTCCAAAGGTTCTATATCAATCGGGGTTCCTATAGTCTATTCTACTTCTTCCGGGTAAGTTATAGGCGGTGTGTGTTTCTCAAGTGATGGTAGGGCTTGTGGGCTTGGAGTTTCCACCTCATTCTCCATTATATCTAGATCTCCTGTATGTTCATCATGTGTTTTTGTATGATCTAACCCAAATACACTCATAAGTATCTCAAATCCTTCTTTAGCAATTTCAAATTCTTGGTCCGATTCACAAGAATTGTTCTAAAAAACTCGACTACTATGTTCTATTTGCCTAAAGGATTCCTCACGCGTGTCATATGTTTTGGTGAAATCTATCCCACGCATGCAACTAGGTAGTTCAACTCTAACCATCTCACAATATTGTTCGGATTTAGGTTATGTAACATATTGGATTTCACAAACACATCAAAACATGATCACAAGTAGGCGTATAACTTAAGGTTTTTAGAGAGAGAAAAAGTTAGAGGTTTGGGAACTTAGTGAGAGAAAATGAAAGTATTATTATGAGCTCCAACTCTTTACTTTGGGAGGTAGAGAGTATTTATAGTCTTACATAAAACGCCACCAACGGGCTGTGGATCAGGCATACAGTGGGTAAAGTGTCACACCCCCAAAATATCGCAGCGGAACGATAGTATCATTGGGGTATGACGTCATAGCACAAAGTATGGATAAAGAAAACGACCTCTATAATGAGACGTTTTAAAGAGTTTACCATTCGATTAAATAAGTTAAAGTTTGCAAAACATGAGATCCCAAAGTTTGATAATACATAAAGGTTTACTAAACATGTCGAATGGTAATTGTTAAAATCACAAGACTCCAATGTATGCCATGTGACCCAAAAGCTCCATGAAATGCTATCACCTTACGACATGAGATAAACATGCTAAAAAGTGTCAACACAAAGGTTGGTGAGTTCATAAGTTTGTAATAAAATGATCCGAAATACTTTGAGAAATGTTCACACAAAGAAAGGCATTGTAAATCCACTCGGCCCAAGTTCGCCCATACAAAACTTGCAACCTGTGTGTTCACAACCCATTGCCCCAAAATAGAATGACAATCATGATTATGCACATCAAGGTAGTTAAAAGTATAAATGTCACCAAGTGGTCTTCCAACAACTCGTGTTGGGATGTTCCTCCAACGACTCACGTTAATGTATCCATAAAATGGCCTTCCAACATATAGATGTTGGGATGTTCCTCCAACGACTCACGTTGGGCTGTATCCAAATAAATGGCCTTCCAACATATAAATATTGGGATGTTTGTTTAGGTCTAGTCACTACACGCACCAAGTCTAGAGTATAAGTAATGTTATTTGGCAAAAGAGTTTATATGTTTTGATAAATAAGCATGTATCTCGCCCCAAATAGTTTATAATAATTTAAACGAGTAAAAGCGGGGTATGATTGATATGCTAACAAAATGAAGTGCACGAAAATGAGGCTCGGAAACTATCCGCGACCTAAAATAAATGATATGCTCTATTATAAGTCGTGAAACAATGTCGTGCATGCAAACTCATATGATATCCATACCACTAGTACGTTTTGGAAATAATGTTTATCGTCAAAATATATGTTTATGACATCCCGTCGTATTAAAAATACTCTACAAGTAGTTACGTTGAAACAATCTCCTATAATATTCACAAAATGGTGCTCACCGAGTGTTAGGAAACGAACTCAACAGTTTTGGAAAGCTTGTATCATTATCTCAATGTTTTAGTATTTAAGTTTCTATCCTAGAGGTCTCGATCACAAAGAAAAATATAGGTTAAGTATGGTACTTTAGTCCAAAATATAGTTTAAGGGTGGTTTCCAAGAAAGTTTGAGTGACTATATTTTATTCACACTACTCCGCTAATCAAACGGTCGGTCATTTTGATAAATATACTTGGCGAACTTACTTTTACTAGAAGACATCACTTTATAAAAGTTCTACATCAATGTTAAAACAACCTTCAACTTGGTCTCTAGTTTTGCCGTAATATTTGCCTATTAGAAATAATATAGTTTTTCTTATATAATAAAGTTACTGCAACTTTTGTAAACGTGTATAATTTAATCGTTACAAACCGTTTTTCACGTTTTAAATGTCCTTAGCTTTGTATCAAAGTATACTAACATATTTTTGACAAGTCGACATAATTTACAACGCCCAAGTTTCATTTTGACTCGTACAAAATAAGCAATACATGCCGAAATTTCCGAAAATTATAGTTTTCGCCGCCAACTTGAAAAATTCATAACTTCTTCGTTATAGCTCCGTTTAATCCGTTCAAGCGCCACGGTTTTGTTTTAAAGTATATTTTCTAAATATCTAGGCCAAAATTTTTATCTACCGTCGGATTTTCCGATTTTTAAAATAAGGACAGACCCTTTTGCAAACTTGTCGAAATGAGTTTTCTCGCGCCAAACCTATTCTAACCCATTCAAAACAACTCGAAGCTATTCTAATCCTACCATAAACCTTATTAGGGTGTCATGGGTTCCTAGACATCACCAAAAATAATATATAACAAGGAGTAATTATAGGATGACTTATATATACATAACTCTTAAAATCAATGAAAAAGTGGTATAAACCTCATGAGACTTGCATGTTTTCTCAAATAAAATGAAATGACCATAACAATGAATATGAAATATTATGATGAATATGAATGCTTACTAGTAACTTGATGAGGTTATGAGAACAAAGGATTTTTCCTAATCACCCAAGGTTTATATTGCAAAACCTTAAACAAAGAGTGATACTAGTGTGTTAAAACCTTGTCTTGAAAATTTTTATATGATCTTCCTTGGTCTTTAGGTTGGCCAGTTTGCAAGAGAGAAAGAAAGATAGATTTTTGATCTTTTACTTGAAAAATGAAATGAATGAGTTTGATAATTTTAGTATAATACTATATACTTAGTAGATATTTGCAAGACTAAGTGATTCAATTAATGACTCACCCCTTGTCGACGAGGGGTGTTATCATTACTTTGATATATATATATTTTTAAAAATGTTTAAGTATGATTAAGTGTAAGTTACTTGAAGACTTGTGGTAAGTTGTGTACACATTTGAATATTTAGGGTAGCGTTAGATAAAAATAAATTTTAACGGGTCAAGATAAAATATATTTAGGTCATAAAATTATAAAAATACATTTCTTGCAAAATTTGAGTGAAATAATAATAATCGTGTAGAATTTAAGAAAACCGTCGTAATTATATAAATATAACAATTTATATACAAAATAAATTTAAAACACTGGTAAAGCGATAATATTATTTTATAACTTAATATGAGTATAAAAATATATCGGGATAATTTTTAGAAGTAACGGATCAATTGTTCAAAAATAATTAATTACGCGATAACGTTTATTTAATATGAAAATAAACGTTTAATTGAAAAATGCAAAACCCATGCATAAATTGATATGAAATGATGAATATGGAGTTTGAGAAATGACCGGAAATTAAGAATTGTGACATTATTCCCATGTCAGAGGAATCACGTCCTCGTGATTCAATCGATGATACTTAAAGGTCTACCCTTAGGTTTCGCGAAATCATGGTGTATGGTCAAAGTGCTTATGCCAAAACTTACGCGTCTAGGTTTCTTATCTAATGAGGCTCACCGAATCGAATAATACGGTGGATCACTTAATGTTCTAGGAAAACGTACGCCACGCATTGCGGGTCGCCTCGGTTCCTACATAGAATGCTCGAGCTCGGGCGGATCGATATTGAGCATGTGGTTTGGGTTATTTCCTTCAATTGCCACTGACTAGATGAGCTTGCATCGGTGGCTTATTCAACTGAGGACAATTATTCCGGTAGTGATTCGGTCGTTGCACTCAAGCAAGTCCTTTGGTTATTCCTCATGTTGCCGTGTTAACCGTTGTTATCGGTCTTGCACGCTCTCTGTGACTTGAAAAATGGCTCGACCGATTGCATATTGTACATAAGCGCGGTGGCTTGGACTTGGTGATGATAAGCACATTTAGCACATTTGGGACGTGTACCGCATACTCTCTTTGTTCAAGCGGTTGCCACATAAACTCTTGCCCTTTTGTTGTACGCTACCACGCCTATATGCTTATTCGACCCACTTGCTTCCTTCCTCTTGTCCCGTTCTTCAAAGTACCATTTCTAACCATCTCGTCATCGGGGTTCCCGCCTCATTATTGCACTTTGTATTGTAGACGGCTCGATCGTTTTTCACAGTTCCACGGATTTCGGGAAAAGACCATATATGTACCTCGAGATTCTCTTGGACTCGGGGTAACTAGATGAGGAACTTGTAGGATATTGGATTTCACTTACATATCATAACATTAACACAATGAGCATATAGATGATTTTAGAGAGAGAAAGTGGGATATTCTAGTAAGAGAAACTTGTAGAATATTAGATTACCAAAGAACATCCAACCTCTACCTTGCAAGGTAGAGGGTATTTATAGGTTACAAACTAAACGACCTCCCGACGGCTGTGGATCAGGGATACAGTGGGTAAAGACCCGTCCTTCCTCCACGGTATTGCACTAAACTAAACTATGCTACAAACTAACTAATAAACTCCTAAATAACGTAACTAACGACAAATCTACGAGCTAACTTATGCTAGATAATAGTTGGGGTGACCGACTCTTCACTATGGAATTTTCTAATTCCTAACAATCTCCCCCTAAGGGAGGTCACCCCATGTTTTACATTTCAAATCCTAGCATTCTATTCTTGACTTTGTTCTTGAGCTCATAGACTTTAATACTTCAACTTCGCAATCTTTGTGCATAAGTAGTGCAACTTCGAAGTCCGCATAGATTTGTACTTTAAAGTGGAGGTCTTTAATGATCCTTGGGATAATAATTATGAGCCATCTTTTGAGATCATTAGCTATGAAAAAATTCTCTGAGACATCCATTGTGGTGTTGGTTTACTGTGATGTTGTGACATTCGGACCGACATGCGCACTTTATGGATCATGATATCTTCTCATCAGAGTAGCGGAAGCTTTAGTTGATTCATGATATTGGCGGCGTAGCGAAGCATGGAGTGAAAATATCGAGTCATTGATGCCTTAGTCATGATTTCTTTAGAGATGAATGTGTTGAGTGAGCATGCGGCTATGGATTGACCGCTTCATCCCGATCACCGCAATCGTAGGGAGTACCGCATAAAACATTTAGCAATAAAGCGCACGAAAGTGTCTTTGATCACTTCGTTGAATTGAGGTACACGCCCACGGTTCCCTTTGATTAGTACAAGTCTCGCTCGTGATCGGTATAATTCAAGAATTTCCTTGACAGGGTTTCGCACCGCTCTAGTCGTTCTCAAACCGGAGCGCCTCAAAGTAGACAACACGGAGTGAGTGAACCAAATGAATAGAGATTCACCGATTGATGAAAAGAGATTTGAAAACAATCGTGTATTGCTCAATAGAAATTGTTTTTGCAATACAACGAAGGTTTTAGTGAAAATCAAGTATCAATCATAAACACCTTTTGATTTGAAATCTTTGTACGCAGATCTAAGTGCTAAAGAAAAGAGTTTTTAAGCACAAAGACCGGTTTTCAAAGGTATCCGTCAATCCATAACTCGAACCGTGATTGATTCAAGACTTGAATCGCCCCATTGTTTCTATTCGGTTGTCACATGATTGATCTAATGAATAGATTTCACATGCCACCTACCGGAGCTTGTTTGATGTTGGCTCGAAGGCTTTCCATCTTCATTGTGAATATGTAAGCATATCACTCGGATGTTACGCAATACCACAAGGATAATCGTGGGACTCAAGATATAATCTCTTTCCACATTGTGTGAAGCGGAGAGTCTTCATTGAAAGTGTCCTAATGAGATTTATTGATGATCTCGTGGCTCTAGACACAATTTGTGCACATTTGGTTCCTATACCGGAGACTAAGGAGAGGGTCTCCTTCTTTAATATCAACAATCTCTAAGAGAAAGTCAATAGATAATGTCGGTTCCCCGTGAGAATGAAACAAGCCCTTTTAAGAGGAACTTGAGTGGTTTGGGAAGTTTAGTGCAGTGCGTCACTGGGTCCATGATGTCTTGTCTTCAATACCGGTGTTACCTTGGTAACAGCCAATAACAAATGAATTGAACCCGGTTTACGCCCTAAGGTTGAATCAATGGAGGGCTATTTGTTTTCACCCTTTCTCATTCAATTATTTTAATTCTTCAACCCTTCGGTGCATACCAAGACTTCATAGCTAGAACCTTGTTGGGTTTATTAGGTACTAGCTCGGCCTCGATCCGCACTCTTCCCTTATCTCATTTTTCTCCTTTTATCATCATACCTAAGAACTCTACACTAACTAGTGGATAGTCCATGGGTAGATCCTCCGGTTCGGCGGATCATGGGAACAAAAACCTAACCTTATCATCCTTATATCACCATACATAAAGTAAAGTTGGTCGGTCTTTTGGTATTGTTCATCTCGCCATATGGAACCAATTGAAAACCATTTGAAAATCAATTCGGATACTTATGATATATTATCAAAGCATTTTGTACTGAAATTGTTTTGATATTTTAGAACGAGAACTCCCCCTCAACATGTGCATCAAGTATTTGAAAATGTTTTGCACACGGAGGCAAGAGAAAGAATTAACTTCTTTGATTACCATTTTCTAAAAGATATCAACATCACTTCCCAAATCGAATCAGGTAGATAGAGCATTTTAGGGGAAGGATGAGGTTTTCATGATTTTGCTCCCCCTCAATATGTGCTTCTAGGTTTGAAAAGAGTTTTGCACATACTAGAGGGAACCCTTTATATTGAAGTGCAGGCATGATCACCAAGCGATTAGAAGCCATTTATCATACAATCAAGGTACCTTAGAAAACTGGAAAACTGTGTACCCTGAAGTCTTGAATTTGTTAAAGAAAATGCTCCCCTTAATATATGCTTCGAGATTCGAAAATTGTTTAGCACATATTAGAGAGCAAGTATGCACAAAAGCGGTCATCTTTTAATCATCTTTCATATTTAAATCACATTTTCTCCCCGATCAAAATTTCAAATCCTTTGAGATTTTGGATCTCAAGTGATTTAAATATGTATGAGACAAAAACATTTGTTGGAGAAAAATGTGTCCGGTTTTATATGAAAAGAAGAAGACACCACTGAAGTTCCCCCCCTTTTTTTTTTGAAATAAGAGGAATCCACAGTACAAAACCTATCGCTATTACATGCATTACAGTAGTTCAAAGTTAGTACACCACATAATACACAAATTTAATACATAAGAGATGGAGTCCCAAAGATGTCTTTATTCCGTTCTCGAAGAAGTTTGTAGTGACCATCCGAAGCCTTCCACCAACAAAACTTTCAAGGTGCGGAAGATCCTTCGTGTCTTGAGTCTTCGATCGATTGCAAGAATGAAATGTTCACACCTCTTCAAGTCATCATCATCCAAAAGTAGTCTTAACCCAAGATTTCATATCAATTTTGACTTCTTTCACTCGGTGTCAAGTTCTTCTTCGACCAATTTGAGCGCACTGTCACTAAACTTGTAGAGCTCACATAGTCTCATAAACATGCGAGTCCCATATCTCATCAAGAAAGATGACGGCTCTCGGGGTGTCGAGGACTTTGTATTCATGATGAAATTCATGCCTGTGGCACTCCATTGAGGACATGTAAGGTTTATCTGGTTTGGTAGCTTTCCATGCCGAGTTGGAAGTCCTCAACTCATTTCGAATGACTAAGCCTCGAATCCAAAGAGTAACAGAAGAGATAGGGCCTTTTTCTCACAGACAGCAAATGCTCAAGGTGTCCTTGAATATTCGAAGGTAGAGATCTTCAAATCATTCGGCAGAAGATGTTTGAAGTCATTTTCTTTAATAGTATATTCTTTCAAATCGATCTCTTAAGGACAATCTTCATCAAATACTCATATCCATATATCGGAAGATCTCTACACGAACCACACTTAAGATACTGAGCTCGGATCTAACATTCTTGCGTCTTTTATCAAGACTATGTCTTTCAATATAGAAGTTCTTCTTTTGTACCACCGGTGTGAAATACCATATGATGCGGCAATGTCATAATTAAGTTCTTCATTGACCCAGAAACGATCAGGAACCATCTATTCAAGCCCCTGATCAGAGTAGGTAGCAGCTTTCATCTTGGATATTGATAGTGCAGGTCTTTTTTCAGCAGAGTGACCACAAAGATAGTCCAAGTCATGGTTGAGGAAGAATTCAGCTTGAATGGTCATCTGACCAGGTTCACCACCAAGAGGAAGAGATTTGTGAACATTGAAGCGGCTAATTTGCTCACTGACTTGGTCATTGAGCATCTTATGGCATTCTTCCATTTGGTATTGAAGTTGATTGGCATCTGAATGGAAGACCTTAACAATTTCATAAGCAGGTCCTTCAAGATCTCTTGGAGTTAAGGATGAGATACTCTTCCGTTTACAAAACCATTTAATGAAGCTTCCCATATCACCAGTAAAGTGAAGAAGAGAGTCTTCAGCAGGTTCTTCATAATTCTCTGGTGATAGTAGATACCCAATTGTTGTCGGGTATCATTGAGTCGGACTCGAGGATGGACCATGTAGGTTACGGAGAAGGAGGTCTATCTTCAACGATACAACTTTAAATTGTGTCCTCGACGGTGCAACTTTGGATGTCTTTGGGCGTTTACCGCGGTAATCATCAAACCAATCTTCTTCGATGGCTTAGGAATATGCTTAGTTGATGCATCATCTTCATCGATTCGACTCTGTCATGACATGCGACTCTTCGTGAACCATTTGAGCATCGTGAAAGGAGGTGGGTGTGGATGTGAACCTTGAATCAACGATCGTCCAAGCGCAGATTTCTTCCGAGTGCCTTGTTTACTTGTAGGACTTGATTGATTGGAAGGTTTTGGCGGTGATGATGGTGGTTGTGGTGGAGGTGTGTTGGTTGTCATAGAAGGTTCACCGACTCCAGAAGTTCCAGCACCCGTTGGTGGTGGAGGTGGAGGAGGATCTTTACGGTCTTTCCTCAATGTTTCCAACACAATTGCTCTCCTTTTCCTTTTAGCTTCTTTTTCCCTGATGTCAATCATATACTGCTCATGATTGTCGAACTTAATGGATTCTTCAAGTGCCTCATAGAGTTTCTTGTGAACCTCATGCTTGTCCTCTTGACTTCATACATCTTTTCAAAGCAGAGTCGCTCTCATATCGGTGATAGGTAGGTCCTTGAATCGTCTAAGAAGTGGAGCCTCCATTGCCCATTCCACATCATCCTTGACTTCCCTTCAATGGCGGCAAAGAACCCTTCATTGAAGTTGAGGTGCTCCAATCTATAGACACGATCCACAAGAGAATCAATGATTTAGGAATTTGTCTTTCAAGAGCTTCTATCCTTTTACTGCCTTTGTCCAAGAGTTGATCGAGGTAAGGATCCGTGGAGATGAAGTGGTGGAGCATCCACATCGATGAATCGTAATGACAGTTCAGGGGTTGGTGACGATGTCGGTGGTGTTTGAGCAGTTGATTGAGTAGGTATGGGAGGTGGAAGTGCGGTTGATAGTGAAGATCGCGACATCGGAGGAATAGTAGATGTGTCTTCTTTGAATCTTGTTGTAAACATGGATTGTGCGATATCAATGGGTTTGTCATTTAAGTATTGATCACCAGAAGGAGAAGTCTCAGATCAAGATTCTTAAGATAAGATAGTGAGTCGGTGAGCAGTTGGGTTCATCCAAGTGCATGGTCTCATCGGATCTCGACGGAAAACTCTCCGGGAACTTTTATGCAACCGGCGACAACATTTCGACAGTTGAGTCTCACTTAGTGTACGAGTTTCTTTAAATGTTTCAGGCACTTTGTCCAATCCAGATTGCTCTTTAGCAGGAGATGATACCGTTCTTCTCTTCAGCTCATATTGATTGGTGGTGCTTGATGGAGATGATGAGATTGTTAGAAGCATGTGAGCTGCTTGTTCTGTTTCAACACTAGCAACCCCTTTTCCTTTGTCTTTTATGGTTGAGGTGGATTGTCGAGGCACTTGATCAGGTTCTCTTAACACGATTCCTCCAACTGGGGCTTTTATATTCTCACTCTCTAGGCTTTGCTGGATCCCCATTTGCAGAGCAGCATCATCTTCATCAACTACCTTGGAGCTATCCTTGCTCCTCAAAGATTGTCACCAATTTCTTTTTCCACCTTCTTCTTCTTTTCTTTATGCTTTTGGATGAG
Source organism: Chrysanthemum lavandulifolium (assembly GCA_022545495.1). Taxonomy (NCBI): domain Eukaryota; kingdom Viridiplantae; phylum Streptophyta; class Magnoliopsida; order Asterales; family Asteraceae; genus Chrysanthemum; species Chrysanthemum lavandulifolium. Next base: position 135,393,595 of record CM040239.1, read on the forward strand.
GAGTCATTGTTGAGATCTTCGCCTCTCTTTTTAGGAAGAGGCATAAGATCTTTAGAGCCGGAGATGGTCTTGGGAGCATTGGGTTGTGAGGGAGTGGGTGTGACATTAATGAGATGATCTTGCGGCAATTTTCATGAGCTGTTTGAAGTAGTCCTTTTCTTGATATCATCCGTGAGTAGAATATCGGGAATTGGCAGTCCAAATATTTCTTTATCCATACCTCTAGGAACATATTTCAGGTTTCCTAAAACAAATTCATCTTCTGCTTTGTGTATAGTTGATTCAGTCCTAGGATTGAAGTTGTGATTTTGTTGCAAGAACTGGACAACAAGCTTTGAAAATCGGATGCTGGGAATCACAAGCTTGTTCTGTTTCTTTCGGCCTTGAGCTTTGTTCTGAAAATTTGTTCTATCAGATATGAATGTGTTCATTGATAAGGAAAATTCTTCCCAAATACGATCTGAGACATTCACATCAACCCTATTGACAATGCACCATAGAATTTACAAGATGGGAATTCTCACTTTATCGAATCCTGATGTTTTGCCAGATAAGCACAAGTTGAGAATAGTTGTAATAGCTCTCCAGGGTTGATACATGTGTCCAGTGATGATGTCGGATGCTCTTAAAATGCCGTTCTGATAACCCAACCCAATTAGAAAGACAATCGGATCGTCGGCACCGGTGGAGATTCGAAGCGAAGGTTAGGGTTACATGGGGTGATTCCAAGAGCCTTGCTCGAATAGCGTAATCAATCGTGAACTCCCGTCATCCGGTTTGTAAGAGTATTGAGTGTGATTTTGTCCCATTGAATGGTGTTCCAGAAGTGTTGAACGTAAATGGTGGGAATTGAGCATTGCTTGGTAATAGCACCGAAGAAGTTTGTGTTCTTGAGGATGTCAATAGACACTTTGAGTATCGGATTTTGTTGTAGCTTTTGTAGGTCCACATAACAGTTACTTTTTCCAATATCATCCCATTGACTCCTGGGAAGGATTTCTTCGTCTGAGAGAACTTTGGATGATGCCGAATGGGTAACGCTCTTTTCGTGGTTTGAACTTGCCATTGATGATCCGAGTAAACATACAATCAACGAGAATGATTGGGAGCGAGTTAGATAATAAATGATAAGTGAGACAACATTGAGAGCACCCTTATGACATAGACACATAGAAATAGTAACTCAGAAAGAGTCCCCAAAACACATATAGAGAATGATTGAGTGGCATAAGTGAGATATTTCAATGAAGTAGAATCCTTTAGATAAATTTTCACACGACGAGTTGATAAGGGATTAAAAGGTTAAATAGTGAATTGCAAAGGGATCATGTCATAAGCCAAGATACAAATGTAGAAGTGATATAACAAATATGCATGAGGCAAAAAGTAACATTTGGTTGTCGTGAGAGAAACCAAGTACCGTTTGCCTAAATGAAATGTCATAGCAGATTACATAGAGTATGTTGACTCAACAAGTTGAATCGTGAGATCCTAAGTATTGTGAGAATGAGATCAACTTTAGCAATTAACCTTTAAACATTTTAATAACCCTAGACCCTAAAAATCCACCAAACATGTCTAAAGTTATAGATAGACAAGTCATTATCAGGACTAATTCGCAACATGAAAGTGAACAATGTTGCTAACTTGTAAAGACAAGTCGCCATCACTAGTACCACAGACAAGTCGCTAATAGTTTAGCTCTTTAAGTCGCTATATATGCTAATTCGCTAACTTGTAAGGACAAGTCGCCATGAACATTAACAAAACCAAGTCGCTACAAATCTATTAACTAAGTCGCTAATGTTACTAATTCGCTAACTTGTAAAGACAAGTCACCATGAACAGTAACAAAACCAAGTCGCTAAAAATTTGTTTACTAATTCGCTAATGTTACTAATTAGCTAACTTGTAAAGACAAGTCACGACAACTAAGTCGCTACCAAGTCGCGAATATAATAAACTAATTCGCCACAAAGACCTTAGTCGCTAAGTTGAGTGCTAACTCGCCACGATGAACATTCAAGCTAAGTCGCTACCAAGAACAACGTTAAGTCGCCATCAAGAACACTCATAATAAAAAAAAACAAACGACCCAAACCACTAATCATTCACCACCAGATCATGAAAACAAATTAACGAGCAATCAAGATAAGATATACCAAACAATTTGTACACTTTCCACATCATAATAACAACAAAACATGATTTCATGATAAATCGAACCTAGGTGGGAATCAAGCAATACAATTCACGAGCTCGAAGGGATGCGGTTAAAAGACAAGTTAGAAACTAGACACAAACGCGTAAGATAGAACAAATAAAGCGAGATTCGAGGCGTACCCTTTGTTAAGTCGCTAGAATGAACTAATTACTTTGACGAGAAGAAGAAAAAAAATGAGAGAAAAGAAAGAAAAAAAACTTATTTAAGAAAATATAGTAAGTCGCTAGGAGTATAGGAAGGATCTTTGGCAATTTGACACATTCGGTCCCTGTGGTTTTAAAATAAAGTGTGGTAAGTCGCTAGTGTAAAACTATTTTGGTTATTTGACACATTCGGTCCCTGTGGTTTATGTGCAAAAGTGGTAAGTCGCTAACCAAGATTTTAGACTAAGTCTCTAGCATAGATAACCACAATGAAAAATATGAATCAAATAAACATTTAATCAAATAAGCATTTAATGCAAGACACTCAATACATGGGTACACAAGGATAATCACATGAGCAAGATACGACCACAACCTACAACTGAGAGACACACCATAACCAGATAGTTACAATAGCATAACCAGTTAGTCACAAAAGCAAGACACGACCACGACTTACAAATGAGCAAACATCATAACCAAAGACCTGAAGCCAATGGCATAGATAATAAAGAAAAACTTATACAGAATCTCCCCCTCAATCAATGTCATCAAAGACCATTGATTGACATTAACCAACCCCTTTCAAGTTTGTTTTTTTTTAAGAATTATATAGTTGTTCGAACTTCATCTATGATCCCGTATCATTATTGAATGATATTTCTAGGATCGTAGATGTTATCGATGGCAGTGAATAAATCTTTTATTAAAGAAATACATTTTTTTAAATAATTTATAAACAGATATTAATGGAGCGAGTCCTGATTCAAGATGAATAGGAGTAAAAGTAATAGGTTCCTTAGTTGTGGCATGCTATAGCTCCTGAATAAGCCATGTTCATTTCAGATGGAAACCAAGTCATGATGTTCCTGATTGAGTTTAGCATTGTACCTGAAAAAGACTGAGAGCACATTATACTGGAAGCACATGTGGAATTACACATAGAAGGGTGATGAGTGTCTAAATACTCATCATTTTTGTACAAATTAGATCGCAAAACATCCGAAAACACTTTAAATGCATTAAAATGATAAAAATATCACAAATAAGTGTTTTATGTGTTTTAAATGCAAAATATCAAAATCGGTGAAAACGTATAAAGTTTGCATAATTGGCGCTTTAGTCCCCCAAGTTTCAAAAGTTGTCAAAAGCAGGTCCTGGTAAATCTAAATAAAGAAAAATGTTATTCAAGGTCCACGAAATATTCTAATTTGTCAAAATGGTCCTTGAATAAATCTTTTGTAAAATGGCGAAAAGGTCCCCGAACTTTCATAAAATGTCAAGTTTGGTCCTCGAAAATTTGAAATTGTCAAAACGGTCCTTGTACTATTGAAGTTTGTCGGTTTAGTCCTTGTATCAAGTTTGAAAAATTACAGATTGGTCCTTCACAATTTCGTAAATTGCAAAATAGTCCTTGTCAATAACTAAACCTATGCCTTGTCAAATTGAGTTGTGACCCCGCCTGTGACCCTTTCTCTATTTTTGACCCCTGGTCAAACCACCCAAGTCAAGCGATAATGACTTTCCCTCCACCACGGGTTTTTCCTCACCACTTGCCCTCTGCTCTCGCTTCTCCCAACACACATCACTCAACCCCTTATCTCTTTCACTCACCCCTCATCATATCACCTATCCACCCCTAGTTGCGTCTAAGACCCTACACTCAAATTGTCCCTTTCCGCCAAAACACAAAAGTGGCCAAATCCCACAAAAGTTATCCAGAGGCACGGAATCAGTGGGAATCACTCGAAAGGACACGTGGAAAGCTTTTGGGTATAAAAGAAAGAAGAAGAAAGAGGAAACAACCAGTAGTTAGTTTTAAGCATTTTCCTTAATGTCGTTTTTCTTTATAAATGTTTTAGTTTAAATAAGAATGTTGTAATTTCAGTGTTTCTGTATCAAATTTAAGTTTTAACCTCTTTGTAATGTGTTTGAACATCAATCAAAGTCTTTCATCTAAGTTCCAAATTTAATGTTTACTGATGAAAATTTCCTTCTCAAAGTATCATTCAAAAGCTTCAAACAATCTCTTTTCATGTTCAAATAAGTTTGTTTAAGCTTGTAAAAGCCTTTCATAAGCTCTCATTTCAGTTTCAAGCATTTTTGGCTCAGGGTCAACAAAAGTCAAACTGAGCTTAATCTGGTTTGGAAAGGGTTACTGGTGTTGCAGACTTGGATTTGGGTCAGAAATGGTTTAGTATAGTGGTCTTTTGGTTTGGTTTCACCCTGCAACTAGTTGTATACAAGTGAGTAAGAAATCTAATTCTCATTTCAAGTCTAATTGCAGTTTCATGCTCCTCTTGTATCTGTGATCATTTGTAGTTTTAACTTGCTTATTTAGTTGTATAATGGTCATGAAAGCCTAGTTTGGTCATTAGTTCAAGCTGGATTACTAGTTAGCTTCATTTCAGTTTGCAAAACATAAGTTAAAAGGGTGTTTGGCATTGCTGATTTATCTGTATTATAGGTTAGTGTAGTGGTGGATAACTGTTGCTCTAGGTTTGTTTAACTCATATGCACTCATTTCTGTCAATAACTTGCACCTTATAACATCAAAAGTCAAATTTGCTTTTCATCTGTCTTTAATTCCTAACTGTTGGATTTTTAACAAACCTAATTCTTGTTTTGAGTTTAGAATACTTAGATTTAGATTGCTTTAGTCTTATTTCTTCCATTACCAGCTATATCAATCCATAAAATCAGATCAAAGTTGGAAATAGTCAACCTTTCAGTTTCTTCAAAAAGTCAAATATGCAAAAACCTTGTTTTGAGCCATCTGAGATTGATTTTATTGTACTCATTTCTTGGTCAAATCAAGTGAATATTGTTGCTTTTAAAACCTCTCTTGGTCTAGTTTATGTTTGTCATTTTTATAATTTTGCAAATTTTTCTTAAGCTCATAAGGAGCTTGTCAAAATGGTGATTAGTGCTCTGCGTGGCACTAAGCCCAAACAGGCTTTTAGAACTTGCGACCCTTGCCACAAGCTCATTTGAGCTTGGCAAGGTCTCGATTTTGGTTTGCATATACCCACCCAGGTCTAGTGTAGGATCCAACAAGTGCTTTTCATTTCTAGCTTATTTTGAATCCTGTGCATAAGCTCAAAGTTGCCCCCTTCAGTTACTGTTTTAGCTTTTGAGCTCATATATCAAATCTGTTCAATTTGCTATTCCAGAGGTTATAGCTTGTTGATATCTGTTGCATTTAGGTTATTTTAGCTTATAGTAGCTGCTGTTTCAGTTTGGTACCTTTTGGTGTGGTTTTAGCTTATCAAAGTGCTTATTTTTAAGCACTTTCCACTTCAGTTTCAAATTCCTCCACACAAGCCCTTGTTTTTCTATTTTTCCTAGATTCCTCACTTTATTTTAAGCTTTTCCTGAAATTTTCAGATTTTTCTAAGTTGTTTTGCTATTTTTCTTAATTTAAATTAGTTTTTAAGCATTTTTAAATAGCATTTAATACAAAAAATTAAGAAAAGGTTCAAAAAAAATAATTTTTCAATTTTCTTAAGTTAAGATAAATATAAAAGACAAAAAATATTTTTCCATATTTTTCTTAGTTAAATTTGTATTTTTAAATAATTTAATTAGTTTTTAATAGTATTTAATTCATAAAAATAGAAAATAATCGAGAAAAATACAAAAATAGTTTTGAAAATTCTAGTTTGTTATTTTAGAATTTTCTAAGTCTTAATTTTATTTTCCTAGCTTTATTTCCTAATTTCTTGTATTTTAGGTTATTATTAAATAGTTAGAAATAGTTTTAATTAATAATAATTAGATAAATAGTTATAAAAATAATTTTCTTTTCTAAAAGTTTCTTTTATCATTAGGTTTGTAAAATGTATTTTCATATTTTTAGGATTTATATTTTATAAGTTTCACGTTTTTATTTGTGACGTCGTAGTTTTTAAATTCGCTTTATAAAGCGTAAAACAAAAACATCATTTTAAATATAGTGATAGCGTTTATTTAATATTTTTATATTTTAACTTTCTTTAATTTGCATTTAAGCCCCTGTAGTTTATGGGCTTTCTCTTTAGGTATAGATCAACCACAATCTCTTTTCGGTTCAAATTTCTCGATCACTACACGTTTGACTATTCTCGCGCACGGTCGTTGGGACTTAACGACTGGGAAACACTATACTCTCTCGATCTTCATTGCATTCGTGTTTGAGCGCTTTTAAGTCGATTACGATGCGCCATTCACAAGTGGCGAGCTTGAGTGATTTAGCTCGACTGCTTTGCGGATCAAATTTTAGGCGCATTCACGGGGAGCGATGCTAATAGTCTTACGTTTAGCGATTAGTGATTTGACATCACTCCTTGTTTATACCATCGTGCTGTATTTATATTTTCTTATAAAATCAAAACCCAAAAGATTTTCATTCTTAGTTTTTACATCATGTTTTCAAAAATACCAAAATATTTCTCTTTACCCTCCTACCCTTTTTGATTCTTTATTCCTTTACCCTCATCCATTTGATTCTAACTTCTTCTATTTTCATGGAATCTCTCGAGAACGACTGGACGGTCGAAAAGCTTGAGACTTTATCACAAATGTCAAGAATTCGTGTTGTTCGTGATGATCCATTGATTCTGCGTAGGAAATAGAACGAGAAACGGGGTGACAAAGGACCGGTACTTCCTCCGATAATGGAGGTACTAAATACGTCCAACCCACGGTTATCCAAAGATCTAATCCTCAAATGCTCCTAAGCCGTCTAGAATTGATCCTAAACTTTCACGGTTTACGGTTAAAAGCAAACATGCGAAATTCGGACCGGTGACTAGCAAGAATGACTTGCCTAATCTTCACGCTTCTCAAGAACCGAGCAGGAGACCATAACGGAAGTGGTGGAAATTGCTAGCTCTCGAGCACACCACTTGTCCCACCTCCGGATTTTTCAAAATGTTCTTCGAGACTTGATAGTCATTCGATCACCATGTTGGTTTTGTTGATCCTTTGAATAAACCGATTCCTTCTCATAACTCTCAAATAGAATCGTTTATTCCTTGTGTCGGTTATGGTGAGCCTCTTTATGGTTCACCATGTCATTGGTATACGTGTGTACAATGTGGTAATGATATCCGTAACGGAGTTGTTTGTTTTGTGGTTCGAGGAATTCATTTGATTATGATCCTAATCGAGAACTCATTTAACGACCCTCAAACTTTTCCAATTACCCACCACACCGACTCATCTTCATATAACCAACATTATCTTTGTGAATTTTGTGGAGGTCCTCACCAAGGATTTGAGTGTCAATCCGAAACACGTTTCTCTACGAGCAGTTTTTCGGTAACACTCGGGACTTTGAAATGACCAAAATCCATATTATTCACATGACCACCCACAACAATCATTTTGTTGTGAGAACTGTGGAGGTCCCCATTTCACTCGATTGTCAAGCAGGGAATCCATTTCCTTGTAACAATTACGACTATCCATATCACGACCAACCTCCGGTGCCAAATAACTCAAACTCCTCAACAAACCCAACAAGACACTTATCTAGAGCTTTCGAGTTAGTGAAAAGAGGTGAGGAGTTCAATAAAACTATACTTCATAATATTCCCAAGATTTCTTGTGTATATTGTGGGGTCCTCATGATGATTATCAATGTCAACCTTAGGTTTTGACAAATCTCCACTCCCACTATGTCCCGTCATTAAAAATTCACATGAGAAATCCATGGAAGAATTGCTAGTCAAGATCAGTTGCTAAAATAAAATCCCAAATTGCCTTTGAAAAATCATTATGAATCAATTGCAAAAAAAAAGCACCAGATCTAGCTCTCAATTTCGTTTATTCGATGGCGATGATGATGATGATACACTTGATTCATCAAGTTCATCGATGACATCCAGCAGTTGAGATTCCATCTCAAACAATCGCTATCACACCAAGCTCCCACTCACTCTCTCGAACATGGAGGACGAGCATCTTGACACTATTCACGAAAAGGAATCGGACTAATTCATAAAGTCTAGTGTTGAGAACCTTGTCCCAATCCGAGAGAGTCACAGGAACTTCGATCATGTGTGATTCTATTTCCCTTGAGTGTTCAAAAGATCATTTTGAAACTTTCTCCGATGTTAGCGACGATTGTACTTCTCATGGAAACATCGAGTATGTTGAGGCATCACTCCTCGGGGATCGATGTCGATCATCATCTTGAGGAGTTCACCGATGAACTCACTCACATCAATCCACTTTCATCGGAAAGTAATGATAGTCTTCGATTTCAAAGCCGATCCGGGAGACCGAAAGTCTCCTTGATAATGATCGCTCACTCACTTCTTATCCCAACGGTCAATTGAGAATGATAATCACTTTGTTCCGAAACATTCAAAACTACTTTCACTAATCCTCTATTTGAATTCGACTCTGAATTCACTTTAATTTCTGAGAATCCACTCTTTGATACTCAGATTGAGGATAGTGATGAGTCTATAGTGGAACAAGAATCCACAACTAATCCTCTATTTGAATTCGACTCTGAATTCACTTTAATTTCTGAGAATCCACTCTTTGATACTCAGATTGAGGATAGTGATGAATCTATAGTGGAACAAGAATCCACAGATTTACATCTTGTGATTGATTCTCTTCACAAGGAGTTCGCCAGTGAACTCACTCATATCATATCTCCACTGGAGTATGATAACTTCCATTTTGATCTAGACACACCCATAGTATGTCTTGATCAAGTAAGCTTAACTGAGGAGATTCATGAAACTATGAATTCTCCTATTGAGGATGAAGAGTTAGTCATGATTTGTATCATGATTTTCTTTCTTTTCTTCATATATCCCGTGGCTTCTCCTCGTTCTTCACTCCTTGGGAATGAAGACATTATCTTTGACCTGCATTTCCATATACCATTTGTGAGCCGGGTGCATCAGTATCTCATCGGTGTGGAACTTTCATGTACTTCAATGTTTATCCAAACATCTTGAATGAAAGTACGATGGAGATTGTTTCTTCCACTTACTTCCCCATGAACAAATTAATTGGGTCGAGTCAAGCTAGCGACTCGGTAATCAAAAACAAGAGCTTAACATGGGTTTCACCGTGTGTACCACCACAGTGGGGAGATGCCCACATGTTGTATATAGATCTAAAAATGATGAAAATTGTAAATATTAAAAAGAGAATAATTGTTGTGTTTCTACACTTAGCTAGTAAATGTTATCTTTTACGTTCTAAGTTTCGACATAACGTCGGTACTTTGAATATTGAGAACAATATTCATTTCTAAGTGGGGAAATTCAGCTAATTTTGATCATAAATGTACCCTTTAGTCCCTTTTCCCCAAAATGGCCAAATTTAAATTTTTTATAGTGGAAGTACTATGTACTAAACACAACAAATGGTAATCAGGTCCACCATGTCTAACCCACAAAAGATTGGCTAATCCAGAGCAAACGGCTCTTGGTAAAGATATCTCAAATCCTGTTGACGCCACAACTTGCCCAAAATTGTATGGTATTCACCACCATATCCTAAAAGTGAAGAGTTGGCTAGCCCGAAGTTTATGGCTTGTGGTAAAGGCAAAGGAAAAACCATAATTGGTAATCACTCACCAAAGATAATATTGATAATTTATCTAAGAGTTGGCTAGTCCGAATAAACGGCTTCGTAAAGACAAATCAAATCCGTTGAAAGTCGGTGATTTGCTCAAAATCATTTGGTTATCGATGTACCATGGTTCTTACTTGAACTGAAACATTTGGCTACTCCGAGTAATGGCTTTTGGTAAAGAGATAAAATCCATTAATTTTTCTCAAAACATTGCTAGGGACTAGCAATATCTTAGTGTGGGGATTGATGAGTGTCTAAATACTCATCATTTTGTATAAATTAGATCGCAAAAACATCCGAAAACACTTTAAATGCATCAAAATGATAAAAATATCACAAATAAGTGTTTTATGTGTTTTAAATGCAAAATATCAAAATCGGTGAAAATGTATAAAGTTTGCATAATTGGCGCTTTAGTCCCCAAGTTTCAAAAGTTGTCAAAAAGCAGTCCTTGGTAAATCTAAATAAAGAAAAATGTTATTCAAGGTCCCCGAAATATTCTAATTTGTCAAAATGGTCCTTGAATAAATCTTTTGTAAATGGCGAAAAGGTCCCCGAACTTTCATAAAATGTCAAGTTTGGTCCTCGAAAATTTGAAATTGTCAAAAGCGGTCCTTGTACTATTGAAGTTTGTCAATTTTAGTCCTTGTATCAAGTTTGAAAAATTATAGGATTGGTCCTTCATAATTTCAGAAATTGCAAAAATAGTCCTTGTCAATAACTAAACCTATGCCTTGTCAAATTGAGTTGTGACCCCCTGCCTTGTGACCCTTTCTCTATTTTTGACCCCCCTGGTCAAACCACCCAAGTCAAACTGATAACAGCTTTCCCTCCACCACAGGTTTTCTTCCTCACCACTTGCCCTCTGCTACTGCTTCTCCCAACACACATCACCTCAACCCCCTTATCTCTTTCACTCTCACCCCCTCATCATATCACCTATCCACCCCCTAGTTGCAGTCTAAGACCCCTACACTCAAATTGTCCCTTTCCGCCAAAACACAAAAAGTGGCCAAATCCCACAAAAGTTATCCAGAGGCACGTGAATCAAGTGGGAATCACTCTAAAGGACACGTGGAAAGCTTTTGGGTATAAAAGAAAGAAGAAGAAAGAGGAAACAACCAGTAGTTAGTTTTAAGCATTTTCCTTAATGTCGTTTTTCTTTATAAATGTTTTAGTTTAAATAAGAATGTTGTAATTTCAGTGTTTCTGTATCAAATTTAAGTTTTAACCTCTTTGTAATGTGTTTGAACATCAATCAAAGTCTTTCATCTAAGTTCCAAATTTAATGTTTACTGATGAAAATTTCCTTCTCAAAGTATCATTCAAAAGCTTCAAACAATCTCTTTTCATGTTCAAATAAGTTTGTTTAAGCTTGTAAAAGCCTTTCATAAGCTCTCATTTCGTTCAACATTTTGGCTCGTGGTCAACAAAAGTCAAACCGAGCTTAACTGTTTGGAAAGGGTTCTTGGTGTTGCGAACTTGGATTTGGGTCGAAATGGTTTAGTATAGTGGTCTTTTGGTTTGGTTTCACCACTGCAACTAGTTGTATACAAGTGAGTAAGAAATCTAATTCTCATTTCAAGTCTAATTGCGGTTTCATGCTCTCTTGTATCCGTGATCATTTGTAGTTTTAACTTGCTTATTTAGTTGTATAATGGTCATGAAAGCCTAGTTTGGTCATTAGTTCAAGCTGGATTACTAGTTAGCTTCATTTCAGTTTGCAAAACATAAGTTAAAAGGGTGTTTGGCATTGCTGACTTATCTGTATTATAGGTTAGTGTAGTGGTGGATAACTGTTGCTCTAGGTTTGTTTAACTCATATGCACTCATTTCTGTCAATAACTTGCACCTTATAACATCAAAAGTCAAATTTGCTTTTCATCCATCTTTAATTCCTAACTGTTGGATTTTTAACAAACCTAATTCTTGTTTTGAGTTTAGAATACTTAGATTTAGATTGCTTTAGTCTTATTTCTTCCATTACCAGCTATATCAATCCATAAAATCAGATCAAAGTTGGAAATAGTCAACCTTTCAGTTTCTTCAAAAAGTCAAATATGCAAAAACCTTGTTTTGAGCCATCTGAGATTGATTTTTATTGTACTCATTTCTTGGTCAAATCAAGTGAATATTGTTGCTTTTAAAACCTCTCTTGGTCTAGTTTATGTTTGTCATTTTTTTATAATTTTGCAAATTTTTCTTAAGCTCTTAAGGAGCTTGTCAAAATGGTGATTAGTGCCTGTGCGTGGCACTAAGCTCGCAGTGGCTTTAGAACTTGCGACCCTTGCCACAAGCTCATTTGAGCTTGGCAAGGTCTGATTTTTGGTTTGCATATACCCACCCAGGTCTAGTGTAGGATCAAAGGGTTAGTGACATGTTTAATATCACATTTGGATGCATCACAGTATACCACAGACGTATCATTAATGGGGATCCTATTAGGTTCGATATTCTTGAAGAGTTTTCCTGTGGGAATCCACTTGAGGCATGATCTAGGAATGTAAGTTCGTTTAAGTCCTGTAAACTTAAAAAATCTGCTAGTAGGAATCCATTTGAAACCACTGTTAGTTGAACTGAATGAGTGCATAGCCTTGTTTTGACTATTTGTTCTTTTGTGATTAGAGTATTTCTTAGGGGATTGACCAGTCAAATGTTGTTTTGTATGAGAGCTAGTTGTACTTATTGCATTTCTGATCTGAGAGTATTGAACAAAAGTCTGAGGTTTGGGATTCATCATATCGGAACTAGGCAATGAAGTGACTGGTTTTGACAAAACAGATATATTATCAACTTGGGAGGAAAGCTTAGATTTCGATGGTTTAACTCTTCGCACCTAAAGGCATTAGGTTGTTTAATAACTATTCGCTTCGAGTGGTTACGAGCAGTTGACTTTCCCAAAGTTGAAGGTTTTGCAAACTTAGTGTTCATCCTATTTCCAATAGACTTCCTAAGCTCATTTTTTAGGGCAACAATATTGAAGCTCTTATCCTGAATTTGGGCTTTGAGGTCATCAATGTCTTTCATCAAGAGGTTAGATTGATTGACTAACTTAGAATTTGTTTCCTCAAGGTTCATTCTTAAATGCTCATTTTCTTTTAGTAGGTTGGACACACAAAGAGCAAGTTCTGAATTTCTAGATTCTAGTGTATCACTCATCTCATGACAGTCATATTTCTGGACTTCTGAAAGAAGTAATTTCAGATTGCCAATGGTCGAATCTTTGTCCTGAATCTGGGATTTTAACTGATTAATTTCAAAAAATTCTCGAAATTCTGGAAGTTCCTGATTAGTACATGGTTTTTTTGCATAAAACATTTCATCCTTTTGTTGTATTTCAATTTGCAATGAGATACAATGTTTTTCAAGAATTGAAAGTTTGTTTGAAAGCTCATCATATACCCTTTTGTCAATCATGTTATTTGCATTAGATTCAGGTAAAACAAAGATTGATTCCACGATGTTATGTTCAGAGTAAGATTGGTACCTTTTCATGAGAATTTATGTGATCGATTAAGTGTACCTTATGGATTGATACCTTTTCGACTCGAGAATTTGAGATCGGTCTTTGTTCTCTTCATCCTTTTCATTACAACCGAGATTCTCGCAATCGGTGTCATTCATTTGGTTCGTGGAATGTTGCATGACATGTCACAATTGCTCCATGGTGTCTCTTGGCACTCATTCAATTCATTCAAACTTGTTATTCTCTTTGCGCTTCCTTGATGTATGTTTCCATATTACTCATAAGTTGAACAAATGAGTTTCGAACTCATGAATTTCCATTCCGTGTGTTTCTTGAAAGATATTCCGGTCATGATATCATCAAAATCGAGGAGTATTCTTCCGGATAAGTGGTGAAATTGATCAAGATAGTTTGAAAAGCGGCATGAGACTCATCGGTTGAGAACTTTTCTTTGGTAATTTGAATCCTCGATCGTTCTAAGTTAAGTAAAGCAGTTCTTGTCAAAGTGGGAAAATCCCGACGAAGGATGGCACAACTTGTTCGATCCATGGTTGTAGATAAGAGTAGTTTGAGAAGTCGTCGAGATGTTGAAAGGGCTCATTGGTGCATTCCATAATCTTAGCATCATTTGCAAACATTAAGAGTGACTTATTTGAGTTGTTTTGATTAATCGATCTTGAATCATTAAATGTATGGCATTCGGTAAGCATTCTATTTCACTATTCGTCTTTGTGTCATAGAGAGCAAGTACTTTGGTGATTAAATGATCGGTGATGAGTGACATTGTGTTATTTTGAATTACTCCCCAAGTTATTGGAAATCCCAGAGCAAAATACCAAGTATACAAGATGTTAGTATCAAATTACGAACCCCAAGTCGCTAGAGATTTTGAACCAACTCGCTAACACCTAATTCGCTACACCCCAAGTCGCTAAAGTCCCAAGTCACTAGACAAATGCAAGTCGCTAGTAGTAACTCGCTAAGCCTCAAGTCGCTAGCAAAATTTTGGCGACAATTAAGCTACACAAGTCGCTAAAGATTCAAGTCGCTAAAGAGCAACTCGCTCTGAGACCAAGTCGCTACCACTGTCGCTACCCGTAGTGGAGAGTCCACTACTTGTCGTTAATCGCTAGGTCTAAGTCGCTAGCTCCAAAGCGTAACTCGCTACAAAATTGTGAAGCAAGTCGCTACTGAAGAAAGAGATCCGTATATCAAGTCGCTAGCAAGAAACACCACATAAACATCACTTTTCAATCCAAAAACAACCCAACCAAGATGATTCAAGCTTACCAAATGAAAACCTAAACACTTGTGATGATTCTAAACATAAAAGTACTAACAAAATCCAAGCTTTAACACAAGAAATCAACCAAATGATGCACAAACCACTAAACTTTTTCAAACTCAAAAATCACCTAAAAACCACTAGAAATCCAAAGATGTGCACGATATGATCTAACCATGGCTCTTGATACCAATTGTAGGATATTGGATTTCACTTACATATCATAACATTAACACAATGAGCATATAGATGATTTTAGAGAGAGAGAAAGTGGGATATTCTAGTAAGAGAAACTTGTAGAATATTAGATTACCAAAGAACATCCAACCCTCTACCTTGCAAGGTAGAGGGTATTTATAGGTTACAAACTAAACGACCTCCTGACAGCCTGTGGATCAGGGATACAGTGGGTAAAGATCCGTCCTTCCTCCACGGTATTGCACTAAACTAAACTATGGTACAAACTAACTAATAAACTCCTAAATAACGTAACTAACGACAAATCTACGAGCTAACTTATGCTAGATAATAGTTGGGGTGACCGACTCTTCACTATGAAATTTTCTAATTCCTAACAGAACTAGTCTGGCTAACTCATGAAATTGGTCTGTGTAGGCTGCGTGACCAGCCCCTATCATGGAGTGGTGATAAAATTCATCTTCCGGTTCGCATTTCATTGTCCGGGCGGTACTCCTCTTTCAATAATGCCTTAAATTAGTCCCATGTCATACACAGTCGCTCCTGCCTTTAGCTCGTAGTGTGTGTTCCACCATGTCAATGCCTTTCACGATAGCAAGCAAGCAAAGATACTTTACCCTCGATGTGTGGCACAATTGTCGATGTCGATCATCGACTGTCTTCTCTACCCATCGAGTATACGCCAAAGCACCTCCTATACCATCAAACTCCACGGTTTGCATGCCGAAAATTCCTTATATGTGCATCCAATTACATTGTTGTTGTTGTTGTTACGCCAACTACATTGTTGGTGTCGCCATTCCGTTCCTCGGTTTCCCGAGTTATTCATATGGTTTCCAACTTGTGTGACAATAGTGGGAAGCAAGATTTGAAGTTGTTGGCGATGATGGCGGCAAAATCGGGGTTTCCCTTGATGTTGTTGTCATTGCTACCCATGTCGCAACCGCCTTCTCTACCTCCACGCACACTGTCCTTCCACCCTTGCTGCCGCACCACCTCGGCCGGTCTTTGCGTGTTACCTCTTTGGTGCCATGATCTCGCAAGGGAAAGAACTGTTGAATTCCAAATGTCTATACTTAACGTCCTCAAACATAATACCACGCCACAAATTGGTTCCTAAGGTGTGCCCACATCGATCTACGTATCGTGGTCGCATATGTCCACGTGGGTTGTGGCGCATTTATAATTATGTTGACCACCATAGTTATAATTGCCTCCTTTCACACGTGTACATACCACCAACATACATGTCTCGGCGATTGATGTTCTTGAAATAGGTAGCCATTCTATCATCCGATTCTAAGCGGTGGAGGAGAAATTTAGGGTAGGTATCTATGGAGAGTCGCACTTGGTGTATAGGAAGTTCCTTTAGGTGCTAAAGTCATGATGAAGTTTGATCGCTAATAATTCCCAAAGTATCCTCAAGAGAACTCCCATCCTCGGGCAAAATCATCAAATCGATATAGCTATATAGTAACACTTATTTAGCTCAATCTCGTGTCTCATCAAACAAGAACTGTCACGAGATCAAGTTAGATAAGTGTTTATTACTGAGCTCCATATTTTTGATGACTCAACTAGATTTTGGGACTCCCCTATTAGTACAAAGAAAACCATGTTATCCAATGAGGTGGGTCTAGACGAAATTTTCAGAAAACATATAAGCACGAAAAGTGTGTAAGGCAATAGGAAACGAAAGGATCGGCGTGAAAGCGGTTATAGTCTAGGAACTAAAATGCAACCTAGTTCTCTATAACCAAGTCTACGATACTAATCATCACACCCCAAAATATCGCGTGAACGATAGTATCATTGGGGTATGACGTCATAGCACAAAGTATGGATAAAGAAAACGACCTCTATAATGAGGCGTTTTAAAGAGTTTACCATTCGATTAAATAAGTTAAAGTTTACAAAACATGAGATCCCAAAGTTTGATAATACATAAAGGTTTACTAAACATGTCGAATGGTAATTGTTAAAAGCACAAGACTCAATGTATGCCATGTGACCCAAAAGCTCCATGAAATGCTATCACTTACGACCGAGATAAACATGCTAAAAGTGTCAACACAAAGGTTGGTGAGTTCATAAGTTTGTAATAAAATGATATGAAATACTTTGAGAATGTTCACTGACAAAGGCATTGTAAATCCACTCGGTTCAAGTTCGCCCATACAAAACTTGCAACTTTGTGTGTTCACAACCCATTGCCCCAAAATAGAATGACAATCATGATTATGCACATCAAGGTAGTTAAAAGTATAAATGTCACCACAAGGGTCTTCCAACAACTCGTGTTGGGATGTTCCTCCAACGACTCACGTTGGGTCGTATCCATAAAATGGCCTTCCAACATATAGATGTTGGGATGTTCCTCCAACGACTCACGTTGGGTGTATCCAAATAAATGGCCTTCCAACATATAAATATTGGGATGTTTGTTTAGGTCTAGTCACTACACGCACCAAGTCTAGAGTATAAGTAATGTTATTTGGCAAAGAGTTTATATGTTTTGATAAATAAGCATGTATCTCGCCCAAATAGTTTATAATAATTTAAGCGAGTAAAAGCGGGTATGAACTCACCTGGTATGATTGATATGCTAACAAAATGAAGTGCACGAAAATGAGGCTCGGAAACTATCCGCGACCTAAAATAAATGATATGCTCTATTATAAGTCATGAAATAATGTCGTGCATGCAAACTCATATGATATCCATACCACTTGTACGTTTTGGAAATAATGTTTATCGTCAAAATATATGTTTATGACATCCCGTCGTATTAAAAATACTCTACAAGTAGTTACGTTGAAACAATCTCCTATAATAGTCGCAAAATGGTGCTCACCGAGTGTTAGGAAACGAACTCAACAGTTTTGGAAAGCTTGTATCATTATCTCAATGTTTTAGTATTTAAGTTTCCATCCTAGAGGTCTCGATCACAAAGAAAAATATAGGTTAAGTATGGTACTTTAGTCCAAAAATATAGTTTAAGGGTGGTTTCTGGCAAAGTTTGAGTGACTATATTTTATTCGTTACTACTCCGCTAATCAAACGGTCGGTCATTTTGATAAATATACTTGGCGAACTTACTTTTACTAGAAGACATCACTTTATTAAAAGTTCTACATTAATGTTAAAAACAACCTTCAACTTGGTCTCTAGTTTTGCCGTAATATTTTCCTATTAGAAATAATATAGTTTTTCTTATATAATAAAGTTACGGCAACTTTTTGTAAACGTGTATAATTTAATCGTTACAAATCCGTTTTCTACGTTTTAAAGGTCCTTAGCTTTGTATCAAAGTATACTAACATATTTTTGACAAGTCGACATAATTTACAACGCCCAAGTTTCATTTTTGACTCGTACAAAATAAGCAATACATGCTGAAATTTCCAGAAAATTATAGTTTTCGTCGCCAACTTGAAAAATTCATAACTTCTTCGTTATAGCTCCGTTTTAATCCGTTCAAGAGGCCACGGTTTCGTTTTAAAGTATATTTTCTAAATATCTAGGCCAAAATTTTTATCTCTGTCGGATTTTCCAGATTTTTAAAATAAGGACAGACCCTTTTGCAAACTTGTCGAAATGAGTTTTTCTCGCCAAACCTATTCTAACCCATTCAAAACAACTCCGAAGCTATTCTAATCCTACCATACACCTTCTTAGGGTGTCATGGGTTCCTAGACATCACCAAAATAATATATAACAAGGAGTAATTATAGGATGACTTATATATACATAACTCTTAAAATCAATGAAAAGTGGTATAAACCTCATGAGACTTGCATGTTTTCTCAAATAAAATGAAATGACCATAACAATGAATATGAAATATTATGATGAATATGAATGCTTACTAGTAACTTGATGAGGTTATGAGAACAAAGGATTTTTCCTAATCACCTAAGGTTTATATTGCAAAACCTAAAGACTTAATATGAGTATAAAATATATCGGGATAATTTTGGAAGTAACGTCAATTGTTCACGCGATCCTCCATGCGGTGTTACAGGAAATTAACTAAATACTACTTAACTTACTTAAATAACTACGACTACGAGCTTTCTAACGATTACATATACTTGTGGTGACCGACACTTTAATAACTGGATTTACTAAATCCTAACAATCTCCCCAAGGAGGTCACCTCAAATTACAATGAATACAAACAGATATTACATTAAGATTGTTCTTGGATTCTTGTTCATGTTCTTTGCTCAATGAGCTCGTAGTCTTTGATTCTTCATTTTGCATGTTTGGATAATCCAAGTGGAGGTCTTTAAGCGATCCACGTGATAATGAGTTTTGAGCCGACTTTGAGATCATCGGCTACCATAAATCTCGACTCTTCCTTTGTAGTGTTGGTATTATGTGATGTTGTGACATTATGGACCGACATGCTCACATTCGGATCATGATTTCTTCTTATCGAGTAGCGGAAGCTTTAGTTGATTCATGATATTTGCGGCGTAGCGAAGCATGGAGTGAAAATATCAGTCGTTGATGCACTTCATCATGATTTCTTTAGAAATGAATGTGTTGTGTGAGCATGCGGCTATGGATTGATCTCTCCATTACGATCATTTACAAGCGTCGTGTGCATACAGCGATTAGCAATACAAGTGTCTTTGACCACTTCGTTGAATTGAGTACACGCCCGCGGTTCCCGTTGATCGATACAAATCTTGCTGTGATCGGTATAATTCGAAGAATCTCCTTGACGGGGTTTTCTGCGTTGCTCTAGCCGTTCTCAAACCGGAACATCTCAAAGAAGACAACACGGAGTGAGTGAACCGGTAATTTGAGATTCAGCGATTGATGAAAAGAGATTTGAAAAACAATCGTGTCTTGCTCAATAAAGTGTTTTTGCAATACAACGAAGGTTTTAAGAAAAATCAATTATCAATCATAAACACCTTTTAAATTTTGAAACATTAATACACATCGATGTGCTAGAGAAAAGTTTTTAAGCACAACGACCGGTTTTCAAAGGTATCCGTCAATCCATAACTTGAAAGATTGAATCATAATTATGAATCGCCCATTGTTTACATTCGGTTGTCACATGGTTGATCTATTGGATAGATCTCACATGCCACCCACTAGGAGCTTGTTTGATGTTGGCTCGAAGGCTTTCCATCTTCATTGTGAATATGTTTGCATATCACTCGGATGTTGGCAATACCACAAGGATAATCGTAGGACTCATAAGATATAATCTCTCTTTCCACATTGTGTGAAAAGAGAGTCTTCATAGATAGTGTCCTAATGAGATTTATTTGATGATCTCGTGGCTCTAGACTCAATAGTGCACATTTGGTTCCTATATCGGAGACTAGGAGAGGGTCTCCTTCTTCAATATCAACAATCTCTAAGAGAAAGTCGATAGATTATGTGGGTTCCCGTGAGAATGAAACAAGTCCTTTTAAGAGGAACTTGAGTAGTTTGGGAAGTTTAGTGCGGTCGTCCTTTGGGTCCATGACGTCTTGTCTTCAATACCGGTGTTACCTTAGTAACCACCGGTAGCATATGTATTGAACCGGTTTACGCCTAAGGTTGAATTATTGGAGGGCTATTTCTTTTCACCCTTTTCTCGTTTCATTTCTTTTCATTCTTCAACCCCTTGATTGCTTACGAGACTTCATAACTAGAACCTTGTTGGGTTTATTCGATTACTAGCTCATCTCGATCCGCACTCTTCCCATATCTCACTTTTCTCCTTTTTCATCATACCTAAGGACTTCTACACTATCTAGTGGATTGTCCCTGGTAGATCCCTCCGGTTACGGCGGATCATGGGAACTAATACCTAACCTTATCATCCTTATATCACCATACATAAAGTAAATTTGGTCGGTCTATTTGGTATTGTTCATACGCCATTGGAACCAATTGAAAACCATTTGAAAATCAATCCGGATACTTGTGATATATTATCAAAGCATTTTGTACTGAATTGTTTTTGATATTTTTAGAAAAGAGCTCCCCTCAACATGTGCATCATGTATTTGAAATCGTTTTGGCACACGGAGGCAAGAGGAAGGATTAACTTCTTTGATTACCATTTTCTAAAGATATCAACATCACTTCCTTGATCAAATCAAGTAGATAAAGCATATTGGGGAAGGATGAGGTTTTCATAAGTTTGCTCCCCTCAATATGTGCCTCGAGGTTTGAAAGAGTTTTGCACATATTAGAAGGAACTGCACTTAGAGACAAATCAATCACGTTTCAATTCTTTGTGGTTTAAAAGGATGCTCCCCTCAACATGTGCATGGAAATTTTGAAATCATTTGGCACATGTGGGGAGGAAAGCTTGCTAAACACTTGTGAAACCATTTATTGAATCATCAGTTTAAATCCAATTTAGATCACAAATTCTCCCCCGATCATAATTTTCAAATCATTTGAGAATTGTGATCTCTGTAGATTTAAATCAATTTTGAAAGCTTTTGAGGGACGATGTGACTTGATTAAGAGAAACATTTAACCGATAAGGATCAAGTTTGAGACTTTAGACTCCAAAGATTAAACATGCTTGAGTATCTTTTGAAAACATAATTATAACAAAGGTCTTGTATCAATTGTATACAATATTGTAAAACATTGTTCTTTTTGATTATTCAAGAGTAGACCTTTCTAGATTACGTGCCAATTGTTTGAAAAATACTCTTTTGATTGAAATCATTCTCCCCTCAATCAATGACATATGTTGTTGATTGAAGGATAGAGATTTTGACAAATGAAAAGCCGGATGATTTTCAAAAGTAGAGTCCAAGTATTTTCAAAGCAATTTTGTTTTCATTAGATGACAAATATTTTCGGAAGAATCATTTGAAGGAAAAATATTTGAAAGGAAACTTTGTCTTTTAACGACAAACATTTGGTTTTAGAATCGAGCATGAGGTTTGAAGATTTAAGATAAAGCATGGCTCTGTTCTTTCTTTGAAAAGCGAGTTCTTGCTGAAATGACAATAAACCATAGTTTCACTTTCTCCCAAAATTTTTTGATTTTTGATTTTATATAAAAAAAAAAAAAAAAACAAATTATGTACATTGAAGAACATCTAAAACCCGTGACATTCTTTGAATGTCAACACAAAGTCCGTAGATGATATCGAACAAGGAAAAACATGACAAAAAAACAATATTTTTGGAATTTTCAAGATTTTATAAATTTTATGGATTTTGAAAATTTTATATTTTTCTATTTGCTTTTGAAGGTTTTGTAATTTTGTATTTTGCTTTTCGAATAAATATTTACAAGAGATGGATGAAGAAAGACCTTTACTCCTCGTCTTCCTCTTGAAGGCGTTTGAGTGTTTCGGTTGAAGACTCTTTAGACCAAGTCGTGGGAGGATAAACTCAAAGCGTTCTCTAGGAAGAGCTTTGGTGAAGATGTACGCTAAGCGGTATTCGGTCCTCACAAAATAAAGTTCCACCACACCGTTTTCCACTTGCTCCGATGAAATGATGTCGAATGTCGATGTGCTTTGCTCTTGAGTGTTGAACGTTGTTGCATGAGAGAGCAATAGCACTTTTATTATCACGATCTGAGAGGATTTTGTTGAATTCAAAGCCATAGTCGGATAATTGGGATCTCATCCATAGGATTTGAGCACAACAAGATGACATGGCTATGTATTCAACCTCTGTAGAGGATATAGAAGTACTCATTTGTTTCTTTGAAGACCGACTCACAAGCTTATCGCCCAAAAGCGAGCACCTCGGGCGTGCTTGACGTGTATCTTGACATCTGCATGATCGGCATCTGCATAGGTGTTAGTGACATACGGTGTCCTTGGTACCAAAGTCCCATATTGATGGTTCCTTGGAGATACCGAAGACCCGTTTAACCGCTTCAAGGTGCTTTTGGTAGGCTTAGCACGATATCTAGCACACATGCAAGCAATGAACAGAATGTACGGTCTCTGGGTGTGAGGTACATCGAGGATCCAATCATACTACGATATTTCGTTTGGTCTACCATGATCCACGAGTGGTCCTCATCCGGTTTAGTACGCTCTATCATGGGAGTGTCAACAGGTCACAAGAATCAAATCCAAATTTCTTTAAAATCTCATTTGCATATTTAGATTGATTTATAAAATGCCTCGGGACTTTGTGAAATTTGTAATCCCAAGAAAAATGACATTTGTCCCATCATTGACATTTGAAATTTGGAACCCATTTCATTTGAAAAGCGGTCACATTCATTGGGGTCGGTCGAGGCAAAATAATATCATCAACATAGATTTGAGCGTGAATTAAATGTTTGCACGACTTTACGGTGAACAATGTCGGATCAACTGCTCCTTTCTTTGAATCCGGTAGATAGAAGAAACTTTGATAGCGTATCATACCATGCCCTTGGAGCTTGCTTCAAACCGTAAAACCTTCTTCAAGCGATAGGCGTGAGTAGGATGCTCGGATTCACAAAGCCTTGGGTTGGGTGGCGTATCGACTTCTTTAAGATCTCCGTTAAGAAAAGCCGTCTTTACATCCATCGATAGACTACCATGTTCTTACTTGCGGCATTAGCCAAGAAGATTACGATTGCCTCGATACGAGCAATAGGAGCAAATGATTCTTCAAAGTCAATACCCTCCTCTTGGCGGTATCCTTTTGCAACCAATCGAGCCTTGTTCTTTAATACATCACCATGCTCATCAAGTTTTACTTTGAAGATCCACTTTAGAGCAATGATCATAGCACGATCGGGAGGCGGTACCAATTCCATACATCTAGTCGATCAAACTCATGAATTTCTTCTTGCATGGCATTGAACCATTGTCTTCATTCATGGCGGTTTAACATCTTTTGGTTCGACCTTAGAGTACGGAGTTGAAGAAGCACCATAAGGCATCGGTTGCAAGTTGTTTCCGTGTGGATCTTTGGGCGAGAGGGTTTCCAATGATGTTGTCCAATGGATGATCATGTGTCCATTTTCTAAGGTGTTCATGTGGTTGTTGTTGAGGCTGAAGTAGCGAGTCGATATCTCGATGAAGATGGTTCGATGATGATTCGAGGAGCAAATATGTTTTCAAAGGGGCATCTTGGGGTAGCAAAGGATTATCTCCATCATTGGTGCGAAACAATTCCATGATGTACACTCGATGATTGATGATTTGTTGATGAGACAGTGATCGCAGTGCTTCTTGACTTAATGACATTGGCGAAGGGTTAACTTCATTGGCGAGGATAGGAGCGACCTCTGTTGATGGAATTGACGGATCATTAGCACTTGGCTCATAGTGTTCATCAAACATTGGATCAAATAATTTCTTCAAATCATCTTGAAGGAGGTACATAAGGAGTTCTTTGGTGAGGATTTGAAACAAGAGTAGAAGCGATAGGACTACTTGATGAAGGTTGAAATCGGGTCGAGCTGGATTGTCCTAGAGCCATTTGCCGGACGACTCATCGAGCGTGGCGTGAATAGTTTCCATGATATCTCGAGTTCTTTTGTTGTAGATTCGGTAACCCTTCTTGTTTGATGCATAACCTACAAAACTCAATGTCCGCCTTAGCTCTTAATTTACCTAAATCTTGACCGTCATTCGTTGGATAGCACAACGCACCAAACACACGAAGGTAGGAAAGATCGGGTTTTCGTTTATGGACAAGTTCGTATGGAGTTTTCCATGAGATGTGTGTATGAGAGAGCGATTTTGGGTGTAGCAAGCGGTGGCAATGGCTTGACCCGGAGAAACATTGGAACCTTTGAATAAATAAGCATTGTTCTTGCGGCTTCCACAAGAGTTCGATTTAGTCTTTCAACTACACCGTTACATTGAGGAGTTCGTGGAACACTTCTTTGATGGTGATTCCAACACTTTCATAAAAGCGAATTAAGTCTTTGTTAACGAACTACGTGCCATTATGCATTCGAACAATTCTAACAATATTGTTGAGTCGAACCTGAAGCTGTTTGATAAGTTTGATGATGACATCTGGAGTTTCATCCTTTGTCCTCAAAAACTTTACCCAAGTAAATCGAGAGTAGTCATCAACAACGACTAGAATGTATTTCTTCCCATTTATCGTTTGCACTCTCATTGGTCCGCACAAATCCATATGAAGGGTATGAAGAACTTCCATTACTGAGTTTGTGGGTTTTGGTTTGTGGGCATATTTCGTGCTTTTTCCCAATTGGCAAGCTGAACAAAGATGATCTTTTTCATACTTTAATCTGGGTAATCCTCTGACAAGATCCTTTCTGGAAAGGTTATTAATGGTGCCGAAGTTCAAGTGATTGAGACGACGATGCCATAACCATGACTTTGTTTTAGAAGCCTTTGACAGCAAGCAGATTGGCGAAGACTTCATCATGTCTTCGATAGAGATGGTGTATAGATTTGAACCACGAGTTCCTCTTAACAATTCCACACCATCAAGTTCTCTAACGAAACAAGTATGTTTTCTAAAAGCCACTTCGAGATCGGAATCATAGAATTGACCAACAGAAAACAAGTTATGACCAAGACCTTCAACATAATATACCCTGGAGATTACACTTTTACCAACAACATAATCTCCATAACCCATAATTGCACCAAAATGGTCGTTCCCGAATCTAACAGTCCCGATGAATTTACTCACGAAGTTCATGAGCATGGCGATCTCGGTCATATGCTTGGAGCGACTGAGTCCGGTACCACGAGCGATTTGAGCGATCTGCGGTTGAACACAGACAAGAATGGATAAGCGGATAATTGGGAACCCCATGCAATAATGGGTTCCACTTGGTTAATAACGATGATTGGAACACCCGCATCAAAAGTAGAAACAATGGAATCATCGAAATAGATGCGGTGCTAGTGTCGTATTTGACCTATTCAAAGTATGTTCACTTCTTAAGGAATAGTTCTACCGTGAGGCATCCATTTTCTAGTGGGCATTGTCTTAGCAAATTGAGGGCAAAACTCATTAACCTTACGGCGGTGGGTATCCATTGATAACCTATATTACTAAATTTTCTTCCTATGGGTTTCCTTTGTTTTCTAACTTTCTTTCGCCTTTGCCTTTTTGCCTTCTTAGCTTGATTTTTAACATTAACAATTTTAGCTGGGCATTTAACAACATTAGACAAATCATTCACACCACATTCATGATTAGTGTAAATCAAGCGATCATCATTACATGGTTTGCGAGATAGTAGCGAATTGAATTAATTACGATGCGCTTATGGCTAATACTAGAATCAACACGATTCGTTTTATTCAACTCAAACTTAATGTTCCTAGGGTGGTCTTCTACTCTCTTCCAATGCACATTCTTAGCTTGCGAGGTCCTATCTTGCTTGGTATTGCACGGAGGCTTTGACCCGCTTGCTTTTATGTCATTGATTACTCTGTAGAGGGAATTATGGGAACATTAGTTGGTTGATCTACTTTTGCATTCTGAACTAGGCGATGGGGATCGAACTACTTGAAGGCACATTAGAGTTCACTTTCTTAATCTTGGGCATAGAATGGTTTGTATACTTGGCACAAGGCATAGAACAAGGCATCACTGACTTTACCTTTCGCACCTAAGGATTTAGGACATGTTGCTATTAAACATTCTAGCAGTTCACGAGATCGTTTGGCACGAATGCAAGCAAACCTAATTTCTCTATCAAGCGGCTTATTTATGAAATCCTCTTCCACAATCTCACGGAGACATTCTAGACTATCCTTAAGGTGAGCAAAATAGTTATGAAACACAAGTTCATTATTCCTAAGATGAGGAGGAATGTATTTATGATCATGATATATTTGCGATCGAGGATGACTTTGATGCAACATTCTCATTAAAGACAAGTGGCGGTTTCCTTTTCACGACTCCTCGATTCTCAATTTCTTTTTGTAAAGGCGTTATTTTTCGTTGTTCTTGTCACGAGTGACTTTCATTGAATCATATAACTCTTTAAAGTGTCGTTTAACCTTTTCATTTTCTTCTAGAAAACTCTCATTTTCTTTTGTAAAACATTAACCAAGTTTTGAAGATGAAAGGTTTGAGAACACTGAGAATCTAAAGGAGGAGGCATTTGGGAACCCGTCACATTGTTCTTTTCACCCTTTAATTGTGAAATTTGGGCTTTCAACTTCCTGATCGTGTTACAATGAGCTTGAATCTGTTCATCTCGTTTGTTTATTTCAAAAAGTGCATCAAACTCTGGAACATTTGAGGATGTCTTGATGTTTGAGGTTTTGACATTTTCTTTGAGATGTTGATATTTTAGTTGTAAATTAAAATGTTCAACTTCTAGCTTAGAAAACTATTTTACCAAATTATCGTGATCATCCTGATCAATTTTCTCGTTTAGTTATGAGTTTTTGCTTTCAAGCTCAATGACACGATCATGGGAAACTTTCAATGCAACAGATTAGTTCATGAAATTGAGAAGCGATAATAGAATGCTTAGTAACGATATAAAACACATCTTGAGTCATACAACTCAATATTAAGTTCTCATTTAAGATATGCGATTTTTCCTTTCAATTTCATTATATTTGAGTTTCGTTCATAATCATTGACCTCAACTATCATTGCATCAAATTCCTTTTCCATATCTTTGATATCGATTTTATTCCTTTTTGAAGACTCTCAAATTGACCTTTTAATTGTTTAAAGAAAGGCATGACCTCGGTTAAATAACATTCTTTAGTTTGCTCAAAACCCTTTCCCCTCGGTTATCCACAGTAGGTGTGATTCTCTTCTTACGTCTTCTCAAAATCAACAAATAGTTGATAAACAACATACATGGTGATTAAGGTCTTGCTATTAGTGGCAATAGATCTAGGAACTAAATGCATTGGTGTATTTGGAGGATACACGATTCTTGGAGGCAATTTCCTACATGGGGATTCTTTTCAACAAGATTTTCGACTTTTGCATATCCATATCCTTTTCCGAACAATTGTTCGGGGTTAATAGAGTCGAGGCTTAAACTTGTTTAAGGAGATCCAATTTTCCTTAGTGTAATCATGGGGTTTTATCGTTATGTTTTCCTTTTTACATGCAGGATCGTTAAGCTTCTTATCCATTTTCTCCCTAGAGGCATCATCTAATTTTCTATCCTCTTCCGTGCTTCCAACACATGATGGTGTTTGCCTAGGCTTAAGAATCTCATTACCATCATATAGTACCTTATGAGCCGCTCTAGCCTTTTAACGACCTCTGGATTTGGTTCCTCAACAAGGGAATACTATGCTTATCACTTAAGACTACGTGCTTAGTGATCAAGTGAGCGATCTGAATGGTATTCCTTATGCGTACAACTTATTTTCAAGCTTGTTTTCAAAGTTTTAGATTGGAAAAATCATTCAAAAGTTTTGATTCCTTAGCATTGAATTCTTGCTTAAGCATTTTCACATTTTCTTGAAGTTCTTGTTTTTGCTTAGCGGTTTAGAAAGCTTTTCTTGTAAGGAGTTTAACTCTTGTTTTAATACTTCTTCTCTAAAATTACTTTTCTAATAATTGTACGCATTTGGTCATCCATTTCACTGCTCACGGGTAGTTAACTCAAACTTAGCACGTTGTTCATAAATAGCAACTTGTTCTTTATAGGCATTCGATTCGAGAGATAACGAGAATCATCGAGGCACATGCGGTGTATTCATCAAAACATAGTCATCATTGATGCGAGAAGATGCATTACTTGGTACAATCTCACTTTCACTTTGCTTCACATATTGATCATATGGGACAATATTGCTATTACCCTCATCATCAATATCGATTCATAAGTTTCAAGAGATTGTACTTTATTATGCATCTTTGCTCATCAACTTCATCATATAGTTTTAATACCTCGAAATGATTGAATCTTTGGATGGGCCGACTGTTGTGGTGAAGAGACCTTTGGAGAGACCATAGGTGAGATGCTAGCCATGAAGATTGTTTGGGCGATGGGTTCATCATCGACATCAGTCAAATGCATCACGATCGACTACTTGAAAGGCATTTTGATGATTGTGACCTATTTCTGAATTGGTTGTTCATCAACATCGACATCATAGGTTTTGGCATTTCCTCGAAGAAACAACAACTCCTCTTCATCCAAAGCTGCTCCATTATCACGAGCTTGCACAAGTAACATCTTGTCTCGAAGTATTCGCATTACGTGGGCGTTTTGGAGATGTGCGGTTCCTCGCAATATGTCCCTCACCACCACAGTTGTAGCATTTGATTGGCTTTGCTTGTCCTTGATTTGGATTCCTTCCACGATTACGATTTGCCACATATCCTCTACCAACTCCACCTCTTCCCTGTTCATCGCCTTTCTTGAAGCTGGTTGCACCATAACCTTCCATCTCGACGGTAGCTTGATTGTGTGGATTGGATCTTTGTTACGAGGTTATTGTTGGTGTGTGGGAGAGAGTTCATGTTTTGACTAACCATGAGAGCAGTTGATTGATGAAGTTTTCCATGAGTGTGTTTGAGTCGGGAGGCTTATATCTTGGATCGGGGATGAGCTTGTAATTACCATTACCCATGGGTATGACTTGAGAAGCTTTGGTGGTAATTCCAACATTGGTGTAAAAAGTTGTAGAGTCATTTGATGAACTAGTTTCTCCTGTTTAGATTTGAGCTGTTCAAGAATCCTTCGTTCAAACATAGCATGTCTCTCATTCGAAGAAGGAAGGCATCTGATTGCTCATAGTTGGTGTTCTTCAATCCTTTGGTTAGCTTCACGGAGGTGACAAACTTGTGCCATTCGGGATTCATGTTGTTCACAAACTTTGAGTTCGATGAATATTTGGCATAGTCATTTTGATATTCCTCATATCATTTACAAGCTTGTGGAATCTCACGTAGTATTCATAGACACTTTCTTACGGTTTCATCTTAAAGTGCTCAAATTCATCATACATTGTGATTCTCTGTCTTCCTTAGTTAATTCGAACCGAGAGAAGCATCTTGACATTATCCCAAACGACCTTGGCTTGGTGTTGTGATTGATAAGCTTGTAGATGTCTTTTGGAAGACCACAAGTATAATGTTTGAAGCCACGATATCGACATCGAATCTCTTTTCTCCTTATCATGAGCTCATCATACGTCTTTGGTGCGTCCAATCCAAAGATCATGGTTCCATCTGCGATGATATCAATTATGTCTCTTGTAGTCTCAATCGATAAGGTCCTTCATCGATTGACTTGAGAATGTTGACTCCATTTTCCTTTCCTAGGCAGTACAACCTAATTCGTTGAGCCCATGAGTCATAGTCGATTCATCAAGCATGGGAGGGCGTGTGTCTGAACCATTTGACTTGAGCGTCCTCGGCTCTGATGAGAGATGATTGTAGGCACGTTGGTAGACATGTTTACAGATTTCACGAGATTTTATAACTCTATGATTAAACCGGGAAATAAATTCTTTCACGGGATTGTAATAAATCAAGAGAAAACCATATTAGAAACAAAAATCAACCAAGTCGCTATAATCCTTGAACCAAGTCGCTAAGCACCAAGTCGCTAAGTAGCAACTCGCTAAACCTCAAGTCGCTGTGAATCAAGTCGCTAAGCACAAGTCGCTAAAGCACCAAATCGCTAAGCAGACAAGTCGCTAAAGAGCAACTCGCTAAGTATCCAAGTCGCTAAGAGTCAACTCGCTAAGAACAATAAGGACAAGTCGCTAGAAACAATAGAGACAAGTCGCTAACCCAACCAAGTCGCTAGCCGAAGTGGAACCTCCACTAACTTGTATTGTTTGTCGGCTTGTCTCAATAGACAAGTCGCTAAGATCAAGTCGCTATGACTTGAACTACAACTCGCTGGAAATTACTAAAGTAAGTCGCTCTGAAGAAAAACACTCCGAGACACAAGTCGCTAAGTTGAAAAACTTCAAAACCACACTTTTCAATCCAAAACAAGCTCAACCACGGTGATTCAAGCTTTCCAAATCAAAACCCAAGCACTTACAATGATTCTAAACACAAAAGTACACTCAAAATTCAAACTTTAACACAAGAAATGATCCAAATGATGCAAAACCACTAAACTTTTCAAACCCAAAAACCATATAAAACCACTAGAAATCCAAGGATATGTAAGAGAGATGATCAAACCATGGCTCTTGATACCATTTGTAACATATTGGATTTCACAAACACATCAAAACATGATCACAAGTAGGCGTATAACTTAAGGTTTTTAGAGAGAGAAAGAGTTAGAGGTTTGGGAACTTAGTGAGAGAAAATGAAAGTATTATTATGAGCTCCAACTCTCTACCTTGGGAGGTAGAGAGTATTTATAGTCTTACATAAAACGCCACCTACGGGCTGTGGATCAGGCATACAGTGGGTAAAGACCCGTCCGTCCTCCACGGTGTTACTTAACTAAATACTACTTAACTAAATACTACTTAACTTTTAACGATTAATAACTACGACTACGAGCTTTCTATCGATTACATATACTTAGAGGTGATCCGACACTTTAATAAGCAAGTAGCGAGTTGATGGATTTACTAAATCCTAACAATGGGGAAGGTAAGTTGAGAGAGGATGTTGTAATAGGTGGAAATTCGTCCTTAAGGGTGGAGGCTCGAACTTCACACCTAGATATGGAGTGGTGGTGGAAAGGGATGAGAAGGATGGAGAAGGGATGATGAAATGAGGTGCCAAATGGGTTCTATTTATACTACTTCCAAGGCTTAGGGTATTCAATGCTCAACTTGGCCTCCAAGGAGCTTAGAAGGGACTAGAATACACCAAGGGAATGACCTATAATCGTTTGGAACAAGTTTGGAGTCTTAGTGATGAAGAAATGGCTGTCCAGGGCTTCCCAACCAAATCGGTTGGGCTCCAACCGTTTCGGTTGGTCTTCTTGACTACTCTCCAACCGTTTCGGTTGCGGGGCCCGACCGAATGGTTGGAGCAAGTTAACAAAAAATCATAAAAACCAAAGTTGTAGATCTTTCTCTTAGCTTTCCGTGGCCGTGAACGAGGGATCAAACGGAGTCCGTATGCAAAAGTTATGGCCAAAATGGTGAAGGTGTGTCGGGAACAACGAGGCTTCCAATATTTATTCGTTTTAGCTTCTTTTCTTTATTTCTTTCTCGTTTTCCTTCTTGAACTTTATTCTTGAGTCTTTGGACCACCATCTTGATGACTTTATCTTCTCGAATATACTCCACAAGTCTTGCTTTTGACGGGAATTCTTCGTAAATGGAGAAATCTTCGTATTTTACTTCTTTTTCTGTCTTTTTCTCCACTTTCCTGTAGTTGGCTACAAATGAACTAACAAACACACTTTTGTATGATTAAGCAACAAAATCATATATTATAACCAAATAACACACATAAAAGCACGGATAACGCTACTAAAAACATGCACAAATTGAGCGTTATCAATGTTATTAAAATCTAGGTCTTTTTGTTCATGGTGCCTAAGGTTGGATAAATCCTCCTTATCTGTTTCCTTAAATTGTGATGTAGACAAGCCTATGCCTTCATTCAAACTATGGGTTACGCTTAGGAAGCTTTTCTCAAATTTTTTCCAAATGGTCGCACTAAAAGGAGTTGATCCTAACAATGATTTTTGAATAGAAGCCACACATGCACAAAATTCATCAATGCCCTCTAACTTTACACCCATCTCATCTTGGATATCTCTAAGATCACTCACAAATTCATAAGAACAATAAGAAGAAATTCTATCTGTGAAATACAATTGTTCCTCATTTGTTAGTGATTCGAATGCAACTTCACTTGCCATAGCGACAAATGAAAAGGGTTTCACGAACACAAACACAAAGAAGGGGGATAGACTACAAGGAAGCTAATGAAAAGAGAAAAAAGCTCACTTGATAGGAATCAAGTGAGGGAACCTAAACGAGATAAAAATCTAACTAGCTATTCTATTCCCCGAAAGCGGCACCAAAAACTTGATGCGCGTACGAAGCGCGTTCGGGGTCAAAGGAACTTCCTTTTCATCGAACAAGTTTTTCAACACCCTAGGCAGTGAACCTAATCGTTGTAGTGTAGTATTGGGTAAGCCTCGGGTATTGATATCGTTCTCTAAGGGAATACGAATGCTAGCAAGAAGTGTACTACGCTAAGGTTGGGGTTGAGGATGATTCTTTTTTATCTTTTATATATTTTTTAGAAAGCTAAGGGTAAAATCTCGGGGCAATTGGTTTGGGGGTGGTACTTCTACCGATTACTTCTACTATTCTAATTATCTAATACTACGGGTAGCTATGTCTTTTTGATGTGTGCTCGTATGATGATTAAAAATGTGTTTACCTAGATACTATTACTCTCTAGTTATCTTTTATTGTTGGTTGAATTGTCACGTCCTTATTCTGAACGCGTTGTGTTTTCTAAGGTTATAGGGAATGCTTATGCCCTAACTCTTTGAAAATACCTTAAGGTTATTGCCTACGAAATCCACTAGATGTTTCATAAACTAACCTAAAGGTTATCTTTGGATGTTTAGACTACGAAATCCGCTAAGTGTTTCATAAACTAATGTTCAGAAAGATTACTCAAGCATTTAAACACAACGATAGCCTAGCGCACTCCTAAGCCATTTACAATTAAGATAAGAGACAACCAATCAATAATTAACAACTAGGTTTCATAGATCTAAGCAAACACACAAGAAATTTAGCCGGACATGTTAAACAAGCAAGCATACACACATTCATTGGAAGACATAATGATACTAATGGAATAAAACACTTATCTTGATGTGTAAAATAGGGTTTGGGACCCTAAGATCTTGCCCAAGTCGGACTACAAGCGTTTAGGGTTTTACTCCACAAGTCTACCTCTAAAATACTGAAAATTCAATTTATATATAGAGTTACACTTGCGACGACATCGCCTTATAGGTGGGGACGTCGGATCGCCGACATTAGGGTTTTCGTCTTGGCTAAGTTATCGTTGGGACGGCATCACGTTGTAGTTGTGGCCGTCGAGGCCGATAGGGACATCTTCGATTACGGATCAGGCCGTGCGAGATAAAAGTCTTATTGACGCCTTCCTCTTCAAAGCTGGCCGTCGGTGTATTTGAGCAAAAGTTTCTTGAGCCGTCGGTGTATTTTAATTAAATCCGTGAGAGGACGGTGTCGCCTTTAGTTGGGACGCCGTCGACTTGCTTTAGCTGCTTGAGTGTCTTCGATCTTGACTTTGTCATTTTCTTCATATATTCATCCTTTTCGTCCAAATATGCATCATTCCAGCATTTTGCTTCCAAGAGACCTAAAAAGTGAAAAGGAACGAAATTAAGCAGTAACGGATATAAAAGTGGTCGATTAAGGGCTTAAATGACCCCTTAAAAGTGTACATTTTAAATCCTTATCACTAGACCTACTGATTTGATAAGTTAATTCCATTTTAGTCCTTGGTCCAAAACTGTCTTTACAAATCAAGTCCAAAACATGTTTTCAAGTGTTTTTAACCATGTACAATATATAACCAAGCCAAATATATGAATACTACATATAGTATAATTGAAATACAGAAATGAACTTGAAGAATACATATGATTTCGTTACAAGATTGTGGTGGTGAAAAATGATAAGATTACAACAAGAATAAACTAGAAATCACTAAAAAACTAATACCCAAGTCTTCTAATCTTGACCCAACCCTTGAATACTTGATTCACCCACCAAAATGATAACCAAAAACCCTTGTAAATATTCTTGTGATCTCGGCCTCTTAATCTTAGAAAGATGATGTTTTTTATGGTGTTTAAGGTGGAATAAACCAAAGAGCATGAATAAAACAACAAGACCTTCAATTTATGAGTACAAGAACGAGTAAAATTTTTGATGGATTTGGTGTATGATGATGATGGTGTACGTTTGTAGCAGAGAAAGAACAAGAAGCATGGTTAAATTTTATCTAACTTTTGCATGGAATGAAATAAGGTAGTGAAGTTACTAGGTGATTAAGCAAGTAGTGATGACAACTAAGGACATGTGTTATATATGTCTAAGATGAAGGTGGCATAAGGAGAATACTTGTGTAAGATTGTGTTTATCCAGTGTTTAGTATTGTTATATAATGATAGTTTAGTGATTAGAGGGTATAGTTTGATCCCGCTAATTAGTAACGTGAAGTTTTTAAAACACAAAACGTAAAACCGGGTATACATAAAAGTATAAAATATATAAAAATATTATAGCTTGTCAAAGTATCTACTTTTAGTACATAAGATAAGACACGAGTTTACAGAGGGTTTAAACATTTTTAAAACTTAAATACTTAAAGTTATAAATGCGTGAAATGTAAAATGTGCAAGGTTTACGTAATAGTGGAAAAATAAAAATAGAATATATAAAAATATATTTGTAAGAAAACCAAAGTGCATAAAATAAGTAGAATAAGCATAGTCTATAGTCGATTTAAGTATAATGTACGTTTAACAATGTACGTGAGTGAACCTATCTGGTTACTCGTAAAAGATAATTTACGTGAAATTAAAATAAGACTAAAATACACCGTTGGTCCCTAAACTTGTCCAAAAACATCGCCTGGAACCGTAACATGGAATTTTCATCGTCAGTAGTCCAAAGTATGGGTTTTTGAGGCTAAACTGGTCCCTTGACCCATAATTCCCAGGTCAACATCTGTAATCTGTTTTTTAGTCGAGGGTATTATAGTCCATACACATTTATACCATACCTTAGTTAAATGTAACCCAACCTAATTCCTTATTTTTACCACCAACAAACAAAGGGGTGATTGTTTGTGCTGATTATACCATCACACATGACATTTTGAAGTTTGACTTTATAAAGGTTGTTAGAATCACTCCTAAACTAGAATTCAAGTGTTAGTAATTAATATGTAATAGTTAGCTTAATTATGGTTTTTATGTTAGTTAATATGCCAAGGCTTATGTAGAAAGCCCATGAGCCTTGGCCCAAGCCCATAAGAAGGGAAGGATGCTAGTAGTTTTTCCCTAGCTCCTTGCCCTATAAATAATCTTGTAAACCCTCACTTGAGGGTTGGTTGTTCATTTTATCAATACACCTACGCATAACCTTTCTATCTTATTCATACGTATGTTTTTGGTAGTGTTCATCCGATCATCTTGTCTTTATTTCTTATATTGATGCTTGTGTTACAAACATGGTG
Organism: Chrysanthemum lavandulifolium; assembly: GCA_022545495.1. Taxonomy (NCBI): domain Eukaryota; kingdom Viridiplantae; phylum Streptophyta; class Magnoliopsida; order Asterales; family Asteraceae; genus Chrysanthemum; species Chrysanthemum lavandulifolium. Next base: position 135,429,594 of record CM040239.1, read on the forward strand.
ACCTAACAGTGGTATCAATCGCCAAATAGTTGGGTGAAAAGACTTTGTTTTTGAAGTTTTAATATTACGCGTAACTCTCGGCTCATAAACTTTCTCACGCATAAAAACTCATTTTTTACACTTTACAATCCAAGATTCTTGTACTTTCAAGGTTTTTAGGTGTTAAAATTTCAGTTTTTGGCAAAAAGTTTGAAACTTTACATGTATTTCTTTCTTTTTAAGCTTGATTCTATACGTGTTATCTGTTTTACGCGTAAGGTGTTTAGGAGTTTTGGATCATCAAGTCTCATACTTTTGCGTTCTCTTGGTGATATTGAAGCTATCTCATCACAAAAATCGGGTTTAGAAACACTTTTGGACGGAAATATCAGTTTTGGCAAAACCTACGCGTAACAAAATCCTAGTTGTTACGCGTAAGCATTCCTTGGTTTGATCTTCAGTTTTCTTGGTTTACTCAGTGTTTTCTTGCTTGGATAAGCCTGAAAACACTTCGACTTTGGATATCTTTTACACTGGAATAAGTGTAAAGGATTTTTTGGGCAAAACCCTAGCTTTTATGCCTAAGCAATATCTTACGCGTAGAATCCTTTACGCATAAGCATTTACTTACGCCTAAGCCTTGTCTTATGCATAAGCAAATCTTACGCCTAAGCATTCTACTACTAAGCTTTTGTTTTACGCATAAACTAAGGTTCCTTAACCCTACGCGTAAGCTAATCATACGCATAAGATTCCTTCTTACGCGTAAGTTGGTGTTTTTACGCCTAAGGTTTTCTTTGCCTAAGCTTGATTTCTACGCTTAAGGATTCTTCATCAACAACGTTTCATTCGACTACAAAGATCCATTTTACAACACAAGTTTCAAGATGTCTTAACCACCATGCTCTAACTACTTTCCTCATGTGTATCCTCAACAACAACAACAACTCAGTCAACAACAACAACAATTCAATCTACAACAAGTTTATCAACAACAATTTAACCAACAACATTTTCCACAACAAGGAGCAATTCCACCACAAATGGTTCAACCACCACTAAGTCTTCAAGTACAACCTTACACAAACTTTTACAATCAACATCTGTCCAGGAATACTATGAAGGAACCGTCTTGGTTTGCAAAGATATATGAAGCTTTAAGTAGCCAACAGTCCATTCATGAAGCTGGATCACTTGATAGACCTCCAATGCTCACTCCCAGAAACTACGATCAATGGGTGATTAGGTTCTTTAGGTTTTGTGATCTAAAGAAGCCACATGGAAAGTTCTTAAAGAAGGTCATCCTAGAAGGTCCGTTTCATATGCCTACTATCATTACACCCGGAGATCAAAATGCTACTCCACCAAGAGATGATGTCACCAACATTGCAACTCTTTCTGACCTCACTGCTGATGAACTTCTACATTTCGAAGCTGATGAACTAGCAATGCAATACATCCTTTTGGGATTACCCAATCCGATCCTTCGAAGTGTTGATGCTCAAAAGACTGCTAAAGCAATGTGGGAACATATTCATCTTCTCATGGAAGGCACTGAACTCAATCAAGAGGATATGGAATCTAAAATTTACTTGGCTTATGAACACTTCATGATTGAACCCAGAGAGACATTAGAATCCTATCATCATCGATTCTCAGACATCATCAATGACTTGGATAAACATAACATCATTATGCCAAGAATTGCAGTGAACACTAAGTTCCTAAGTAGTCTTGGTCCTGATTGGGAAAAGTATGTCATTTTCATCCGTCAAGCGAAGAATCTTTATCATGTTACATACGGATTGTTGTACGACTATTTGAAGCCCCATCAAAAAGAAGTTGATAAAGAAAGGGTTATCCGTGGACAAACTATTTCACCTTCACTTCCGGATAATCAACAACTTGCTTTGTGGGCTCAAACTTGTTATCCTCAAACTGTAATCAGAAATCCTCCTCAACCCGCTGCTGAACCTACTGCAACAATTACACCATATGATCCATCACAGCACCAATCTCAAGAAACTCAATTGGTTCCATACAACAACAACAATGATCAATCACTTTACAGTGAAGCTAATGAGGACTCAGATGTTTTCGATGCATTGCAACAAGGGTTTTTTATGATTGCTAGAGCCTTCGGCCGATATACAAACAAATCCAACAATCGCATTTGTTCCTCATCCAACAGAAGGAATCAGGCTGTTGTTAATAATGGACGTGTTGAAGTTCAGAATCGTGGTAATGTTCGTCAGATGGGCGGTGGTCAAGGGTTTAATGCTATGGGAAGGAATAACATGGGTGCTCCACAGAGAGCTCAAGTGGTTGAACATGGTAATGCTTAGAATGGGATTAATGGTCTTCGTTGCTATAACTGTAATGAGAAGGGTTACCTGGCTAATGCATGCCCTAAGCCAAGGATTAGAGGCAATGCTTATCACAAGGAGGCTTTACTCTTGGCTCTTAAGGATGAAGTGGTGGAACTCTCACCAACAAGGAGCAGAGCTTCATGGCGTATCTGATTCGATGATGACATGGAGGACTTGCGAGCTAATGCGCAGTGATGTTGATGGCACACATGCAAGCTCTCCACATGAGTGGCGCAGACCGAGTGTATGACAGCGACGGCTTGTCTCGTGTCCGGATCAAACCGTACTCATTAATAATCGATATCTCAACCAAACTCTACATCCGACAAGGGTCGAGTGTTCAACATGAGTCGTCTACATCTCATTCGATGATCATCAAATAGACCCGTAGTTATATTTGACGATCAAGATGACCTTATGGTTACCATTGATAATCAAGTTGACTCGTTGTTATACTTGAGGATCGACTAATGATCTGTTGAGACTCACGTTGAAAAGATGAACCTTCGTCTAATCTAGAAGTTGAGCTCATGACCTTAATTAAAGACCAAGAATCTCGACTGGAAATCTGCATGCAATTAAAAGAAAACACTACACTGTTGACTAGGGATAATGAATGCTTAAAAAGGCAAATCAACGTTTTTAAAACTCAAGAAAAACATGAAAAAGGTTTTGAAGTCGCTTTTGCTAAATCTTCCCAAAACGAAAAATCACAAGAACGACAAATTTGTGATCTAGTCGCATCCAAGAATGCTTTGTTGTCTCAAATAGAACAACTGAAACATGATCATAAAAAACAAATTAACGTTCTTACTTTGGAAAATCAAAAGCCAAGGTGAGTTGTTAACTTGTCAAAAGCAGTTCTATGAATACAAAAGCATTCAACGAAAGCGAATAGATGACCATCTTGAAGAAATTGTCGACTTATAAAACAAACTCAAAGAGTTTGAAATGTTGTTTATAAACATGGTGAGTCAATCACAACTATTCGAAGTTTACTTTAAAACCAAATCCAAATGGATATGGACCGAATCTTGATGATTACAAACCAAAGCTTTCAAACAAAGCATTCAAACCAAATCCACAAGTTCACGGTCGAGAACAAAAATTGATGATTACATTATGAGTGTTGTTGAATATCATCGTCAAGAGGAATTGATGCGAAGGCGAGTCGATCAAAATTAGAAAATGTTGTTTATAACAAACCATTTAACTATTCAAAAGCGGTCACTTTCGTCACACAAAAGGATACTTCTAACACACCTTAGGTTATCACACCTCTGTCTGAGTCTTCAAATGTTGGTCCCCAACCCAATTCTGCACAAAGTAATGGTCCTTTACCTTCACTCAATGAAGTAAAATCAATACTCGAAAATTGCCAAATTCTTAGATATTTTGACATTTTCACATCTGACATCAAATTTTAGAACGTGAGATTGAATTTGTCACACCCCAAGTTACTGTTTTGCGGTGGAATGGAATTCACTGAGGGATTGATATCATAGCATCACAATCAGTTATATTGAGCGACCTAAAGCGTCGTTTGGAAAATACATCGTTTGATTTAATAAAATAATCGAGTTACAACATAGGTCCCAAAGTTTACAAAGTTTGTGAAATATAAATATATTACAAGTCCAAGCGATGGTTTTGAAAGAAAGTGCCATAATGTACAATGATGTAAGTCGGCCGCGACTCAAAAGGTGGTTCCTTTACCATGCCATGATGATAATGCCTTAGTTTCACGAAAATACATTGCTAAAGCGGTCAACAATAATGTTGGTGAGAAATCATAGGTTTATGTAAATGTTTTATACGACTACACGCAAGTATAGATCGAGCATGACAATCACGTCACGTAAAAATGTTCTTGGTATGACAATCATGTCACATAAAAATGATATTACGATTGCTTAGCGCATGATACCAAGCTCGGTGATGTCGCCCAACAGAGTGTCTTGCCAAACAACTCTAATAATGTTTATGAATGAAATGCATCCGTATGACTAGTTGGGATTCACCAACCCGGATGGAGGTGTCACCTCGATAGATCTATCCACTCACACACGCTTCTAGAAAATTAACGGCTCATGCATTAAAGTGGGGACTTTTAGCGGCAACGTTGTAACTTAAGCAATGTAAATGAATTTAACATACTTGGTATCGTAATAAAATGTTGTGCAATGTATTCTCCCGTAGGTTTGAAATAATGTAAAACTTGTAAAGCGGGCTATGAAAACTCACTTGGTAGTGGAATGATGACAAGAGTGAGTACACGAGGTATAATGTGATGCTTTTGGGACCTATTACGAATGATATGATATGTAATGAGTTGCAATGTAATGTTATGCATGCATTTCGTATGTTATTTATACCATTTGCGAGTTTTGAAAATATTACTTATCGTCGAAAATACCCTTTTGACGTCTTGACCCTTCAAAATGACTTTACAAGTTTTACGTCAAAATGTCATCCTACAATGGTTTCGTAATGATTTATGGTGAAATTATCACTTTTCGTAAAACAATGTCGTCGAAATTTCATAAAAGTGACAAAATGGCTTTGAAAAACTAGTCGTAAAATAGTGTCGTCGAGCGTTAGGAAAGCGAAATCGACGGTTTTGGAAAGTTTGTATCGAAATCTAGAAGTTTCGGTTCGGGAGTTTTCGCCATAAAGGTCTCGAACATAAAGATAATAAGGGTTAAAGATGGTGATTTTGTCTAATTGTTGTGTAAAAAGTGAGTTTCGGCCAAGTTTAAACATCCATAAATAATTTATTACAACACCGCTATACAAACGGTTGATTGTTTTGAAAAATATGCTCGGTGATCTAAATTTTATTAGTAGACATTTAGTTCCAAAAAGTTCCACATCATGGTTAAAAACAGCCTCCAACATGGTCGTTTCAGCTACCGTAACACTTGTCTTCGTAAAATAATATAGTTTTTCAGAAAATAATAGTTACGGCAATTTTATGAAAACGTGCATATCTTTGTCGTTTCAAATCCGTTTTCTACGTATAATACGTCCTTAGCTTCGTATCAAGGTATACTAATATATTTTTGATAAGTCGAAATAATTTGCAAAGCTTAGGACTCGTTTTTGACTCGTACAAAAGAAAAATAGTATGCTGAAATTTTCTGAAAAATATATATTTAGTCGTCAACTTGAAAAATTCATAACTTCTTCGTTATAACTCCGCTTTAATCCGTTCAAGCTGCCACGGATTAGTTTTAAAGTATATTTTCTAAATATCAAGGCCAAAATCTCGTGCTACTTGTCGGATTTTCCAGAAAATCAAAACAAGGACAGAACACTTTTATAACTTATCGAAAATAGTTTTCTCGTACTAAACCTATTCCAATCCTTCAAATCAACTCCAAAGCTAATCTAATCCTACCATACACCTTCTTAGGGTGTCATGGGTTCCTAGACATCATCAAGACCAACATATACCAAGGGGTAATTATAGGATGACCTTTATATATATATAACTCTAAAATCAATGGAAAAATGGTATAAACAACACAAGTCTTGCATGCTTGCTATGAAAATGATAAAATACATATGTAATGATAAGAAAAGATGAAAAATGATAGAAACATGCTTACAAGCTATTATGATGAGGTGCAAAGAACAAGGTTAAACCTAAACACTCTAGGTTTTTATTTCAAAACCTTATAAAGAGTGTGATCTAGATTGTTAATGCTTGTGTTTGAGAGAAAAAAAATGATGATCCCTTGTACCCCTTGATGAAGAACCGGTTTTGAAGGAGAACCAAAGAGAGAAGAAAAGTTTTGCTAACTCTTGAGAATTATGAGATACATGAATGAGTAGATTGAAAGTGTAAGACTTTAAGTATAAGTGTAAATTTCAACAATCAAAGAAACCATACTATCATTTATTACCACCCTCCCTTGGTTGGCCGAGGGAGGATTTGTAATATATATATATATATATATATATATATATATATATATATATATATATATATATATATATATATATATATATATATATATTTTAAATGTATAAGTATATATTTGTAAGAAAAAGGTGTAAGTGAAATTGTGTAGATAAATGCAACTTGTAAAGTAAATGGTAACTTTTGGTACAAGTAAATTTTTAATAGATCAAAATAGAGCATAATGATTTTATAAAAATTGTAAAAATACATTCCTTGTGAAATTTGAGTGATAAAATAATTATCGCATAGTTTTTAAGAAAACGTCGTAATAATATAAATTCAACGATTTATATACGAAATAAATTCAAAACACTAGTTAAACTCAAAATATAGTTTTTATAACTAAATGTAAGTATAAAAATATGTCGGGATCATTTTTGAAAGTAATGGATTAAATGTTCAAAATAATAACTCACGCGATAACGTTTATTTAATATAAAAAATTCTGCGTTAAATGTGAAATGCAATGTCATGAATGAACTAACGTGATGCAAATGATGTTAATGAAATGTAGACTAAACTTAGTCCATATGAAATGTTCGTGATGATATGATCGAGAATTCGCGCTAAACCATTAAGGTTCGCGAATTTGGAACACGTAAACCTAGTTTACGATAAATGTTGAAATAGTGAAACTTGAGAAATGACTTGAAATTGCGAGTTGTCACATTCGCCCATCTAAAAAGGAATTGATGACGAATTCGGTTCGTGTTAGTCTATCAATTTTGAGTTAATGATGAATATCGAGGAGAAGACATGGAGAAGTGTCGTTACGGTTATCGATGATTGAGGCGTAGAAAACATCGTAGTAAAGAAAATATCGGATGAATCTCTCATAAGTAACACCGACTTTGAAATATGTGAAGATTTTGCTTGCACTAAAATTTATAATTAATCGCTCCCAACATAACATGATCCTCGAATTAAACATAGTTAGCTAGGCTATGTATAATTAAGGAACGATGATGTGACGTTCGGTTTAGTTGTTATAACTCTCGATGCTTACAAGGATTTAATACGTGTCGTTAAAATGATAGCTAAAGTAAAAGGAATTAAAATTTTCGTAAGTAATGACAAATCGGAAAGAAAATAAGGTACGATAGATAGGAATATTTTACAACGAGAGGTTTATCAAAAGTAGTACATCTTAAGTTATAAGGATTCGAATACGATGAAAGACATAAACTTAGTACAACATAGTACATAAAGAAAAGATAAGACATTAGTTTCAAACTTCTTGATCTTCCGCGTCGTTGTGACCATGACGAGCTTCTCCTCCTCTAACATGTATGCATTCCCATGAGTACCTTCAACTGGTTGACCTTGGTTTTGAGGACATTGATTCTGTAGTGTCCTTGTTCCCCACATCCAAGCATGTGACTACGACTTTACCTTTACAATCCACGGCTAGATGTCCCGGTTTTGGCACTTGTGGCACTTGGCGTGGCAAGGACCCAAGTGATGGAAATTACATTGATTACATAATGGGTATGTTCCAAAGATACCTCTACCTCCAGTTAGTGCAATGACGTAAACCATTCCCGCTTCTTGCCTTCTATTTTGTTGTTGATGATGGTTAGTGTTGCGGTTTTGGTTGTTGTTGTTATAATCTCCTTGGTCGTTTTCCCATTTCCTTTTGTTGTTGTTGATTTGATTATAAATCGTTGTTGTTGTTGTTTTGGTTATTGTTGTAGTTGGTGCGGTTGTTGGTATTGTGGTTATGGTTGGTGTTGGTGTACTTACCTCTCTTCACTACACGGGCCATGAGCTTTTGAGTCACCCTAATAGCTTCCTCAATTGTTTGTGGATCAAGCGAAGTCACATCTCCTTGAATAACCTCGGAAGTCCCAGATAAAAGCCTCTAGTAACTTCTCGTTATCTGAAACCATCGATGGGCATAACACGGCCAATTCTTGAAACCTTCGAATGTAAGTGTCAATATCATACCCAATTGTTACTAGTTCATAGAATTCTGTCTCCAACTTTTTTACTTCCGTACGAGGACAAAATTTCTTAGTTACCAAACCCTTGAATTGCTCCCAAGTAAGCTTGAAAGCATTCTCCATTCCCATCGGTTGAGCATATGAGTTCCACCACGACAACGCTCCATCAAGTAATGTACTTGTAGCAAACTTGACCTTGCTATCATCCGGGCAATTACATAGCAAAAACACGGACTCCAATTTCTCAAACCATCGCACCATGGCAGTGGCTCCTTCATCCCTTTAAACTTGGTGGGATCTCCACTTTGAAATCCTTGTAAAACGACTCTTAACTCCGGATCCTCCTGCATTTCCGATGGCAAAGAAGAAGCCTTGCGGCAATGGCCATGACCTCGGCGGCGGCAGCGTTTCCTTTCAATCCTTAATGCCTCGCTACACTATCCCTTACCAAATTTTGAATAGCCGCTTGGGTCATTTCGGTGTAGCTTTCTTGATTGCCATATCTTCTTCAAAACAAGAGGAAATGTGAGGCGTAGCAAAATCCGATGTTAATAATAAGCGCTTCAAAGAAATGTGATAAGAAACGATAAGTTTGAGGTTATTTTCAAAATGATCGGCGGTTTCCTACGAAATGGGTTATGATGTGTTGTAAGTGCTTCAAATGTATGGTGGTTTAGTGACTTAATGTGTGAATAAAGTGTAACTCGACATGTTAGTGGTGAAACAAAGGGTGAGAGTGACTTCGCCTATTCAAAGGTTTATCTCGGCATTCGACGTTATCGGTGATGAGTCAATTGATGTTGAAATTTTGATGGGGAATAACAAGGCATTCTCTACATTAGAGTATGAAGAAAGAATAATGGAATGGGCATTTAAAGGCATCCATGTGACAATCGATGTGAAATGAAAGTAAATAACTCGAAAAATGTACGTATAAACCGCATGTAAAGTGAACATGCACTTATGATGAAATGATGAGATGCTATGATAATGTAGTTATAGTCTAGGGTCAATGATGCAACCTAGTTCTCTATAATCAAGCTCGATGCCAATCATCACACCCCAAATTACTGCTTTTGCAATGAATGGAATTCACGGGATTATTGTCATAGCATCACAATCACAAGTTATATTGAGCGACCTAAAGCGTCGTTTGGAAAATACATCGTTTGATTTAATAAAATAATCGAGTTACAACATAGGTCCCAAAAGTTTACAAAGTTTCTTTGAAATATAAATATATTACAAGTCCAAACGATGGTTTTGAAAGAAAGTGCCATAATGTACAATGATGTAAGTCGACGCCGCGACTCAAAAGGTGGTTCCTTTACCATGCCATGATGATAATGCCTTAGTTTCCTGAAAATACATTGCTAAAACGGTCAACAATAATGTTGGTGAGAAATCATAGGTTTATGTAAATGTTTTATACGACTACGCAAGTATAGATCAGGCATGACAATCACGTCACGTAAAAATGTTACTGGTATGACAATCATGTCACATAAAAATGATATTACGATTGCTTAAGCGCATGATACCGAAGCTCCGACTGATGTACGCCCCAACAGAGTGTCTTGCCAAACAACTCTAATAATGTTTATGAATGAAATGCATCCGTATGACTAGTTGGGATTCACCAACCCGGATGGAGGTGTCACCTCGATAGATCTATCCACACACACGCTTCTAGAAAATTAACGGCTCATGCATTAAAGTGGGGACTTTTAAGCGGCAACGTTGTAACTTAAGCAATGTAAATGAATTTAACATACTTGGTATCGTAATAAAAATGTTGTGCAATGTATTCTCCCGTAGGTTTGAAATAATGTAAAACTTGTAAAGCGGGCTATGAAAACTCACTTGGTAAGTCGGAATGATGACAAGAGTGAGTACATCGAGGTATAATGTGATGCTTTATCCGGGACCTATTACGAATGATATGATATGTAATGAGTTGCAATGTAATGTTATGCATGCATTTCGTATGTTATTTATACCATTTGCGAGTTTTGAAAAATATTACTTATCGTCGAAAAATACCCTTTTGACGTCTTGACCCTTCAAAAATGACTTTACAAGTTTTTACGTCAAAATGTCATCCTACAATGGTTTCGTAATGATTTATGGTGAAATTATCACTTTTCGTCGTAAAACAATGTCGTCGGAAATTTCATAAAAGTGACAAAAATGGCTTTGAAAAACTAGTCGTAAAATAGTGTACGTCGAACGTTAGGAAACGAAATCGACGGTTTTGGAAAGTTTGTATCGAAATCTAGAAGTTTCAGTTCAGGAGTTTTCGCCATAAAGGTCTCGAACATAAAGATAATAAGGGTTAAAGATGGTGATTTTGTCTAATTGTTGTGTAAAAAGTGAGTTTCGGCCAAGTTTAAACATCCATAAATAATTTATTACAACACCGCTATACAAACGGTTGATTGTTTTGAAAAATATGCTCGGTGATCTAAATTTTATTAGAAGACATTTCGTTCCAAAAAGTTCCACATCATGGTTAAAAACAGCCTCCAACATGGTCGTTTCACCACTGTAACACTTGTCTTCGTAAAATAATATAGTTTTTGAGAAAATAATAGTTACGGCAATTTTATGAAAACGTGCATATCTTTGTCGTTTCAAATCCGTTTTCTACGTATAATACGTCCTTAGCTTCGTATCAAGGTATACTAATATATTTTTGATAAGTCGAAATAATTTGCAAAGCTTAGGACTCGTTTTTGACTCGTACAAAAGAAAAATAGTATGCTGAAATTTTCTGAAAAATATATATTTCGTCGTCAACTTGAAAAATTCATAACTTCTTCGTTATAACTCCGTTTTAATCCGTTCAAGCGGCCACGGATTCGTTTTAAAGTATATTTTCTAAATATCAAGGCCAAAATCTCGTGCCTACTGTCGGATTTTCCAGAAAATCAAAACAAGGACAGAACACTTTTATAACTTATCGAAAATAGTTTTTCTCGTACTAAACCTATTCCAATCCCTTCAAATCAACTCCAAAGCTAATCTAATCCTACCATACACCTTCTTAGGGTGTCATGGGTTCCTAGACATCATCAAGACCAACATATACCAAGGGGGTAATTATAGGATGACCTTTATATATATATAACTCTAAAATCAATGGAAAAATGGTATAAACAACACAAGTCTTGCATGCTTGCTATGAAAATGATAAAATACATATGTAATGATAAGAAAAGATGAAAAATGATAGAAACATGCTTACAAGCTATTATGATGAGGTGCAAAGAACAAGGTTAAACCTAAACACTCTAGGTTTTATTTCAAAACCTTATAAAGAGTGTGATCTAGATTGTTAATGCTTGTGTTTGAGAGAAAAAAATGATGATCCCTTGTACCCTTGATGAAGAACCGGTTTTGAAGGAGAACCAAAGAGAAGAAAAGTTTTGCTAACTCTTGAGAATTATGAGATACATGAATGAGTAGATTGAAAGTGTAAGACTTTAAGTATAAGTGTAAATTTCAACAATCAAAGAAACCATACTATCATTTATTACCACCCTCCTTGGTCGCCAAGGGGAGGGATTGGTAAAATATATATATATATATATATATATATATATATATATATATATATATATATATATATATATATATATTTAAAATGTATAAGTATATATTTGTAAGAAAAGGTGTAAGTGAAATTGTGTAGATAAATGCAACTTGTAAAGTAAATGGTAACTTTTGGTACAAGTAAATTTTTAATAGATCAAAATAGAGTATAATGATTTTATAAAAATTGTAAAAATACATTCCTTGTGAAATTTGAGTGATAAAATAATTATCGCATAGTTTTTAAGAAAACGTCGTAATAATATAAATTCAACGATTTATATACGAAATAAATTCAAAACACTAGTTAAACTCAAAATATAGTTTTTATAACTAAATGTAAGTATAAAAATATGTCGGGATCATTTTTGAAAGTAATGGATTAAATGTTCAAAATAATAACTCACGCGATAACGTTTATTTAATATAAAAAAATTACGCGTTAAATGTGAAATGCAATGTCATGAATGAACTAACGTGATGCAAATGATGTTAATGAAATGTAGACTAAACTTAGTCCATATGAAATGTTCGTGATGATATGATCGAGAATTGTAGCTAAACCATTAAGGTTACGAATTTGGAACACGTAAACCTAGTTTACGATAAATGTTGAAATAGTGAAACTTGAGAAATGACTTGAAATTGCGAGTTGTCGCGAATTTCATTCGAAATAAAATTTGAACATTTTCAATCGCCTCGGTAGCGAGAACAAAGAGATATTTTTAGAAAAGAATTTTACCCCATGTTAAAATTTGAAAAATTGTGCATTGTATTGGGAAAGGAATTTCATAAGGAACTTGGATTGATGAAAATAGTTTTTGAGAAAGCGAAACATCTATTTCAAATACAAAGCGTAAAAAGAAAATGTTACGAAAAGATGTTGATCGACTCTTGGAAGATGTTATACGTCTTGATATCCATAATGTTGTGTTATTGCATTCATTGCACATGCATTTGATTATATCTCTGCGATTCTGTTGAAATTGTTGAGAATACTAATACTGTGTCACAAATCAAGTCTTTAAAAGTTGAAAATGAACGATTGTTAAACGAGCTTTCAAATGCAAAACGTCGTCTTCAATGGTGTCAAAAAGATTGTCAAAATCGTGAACTTGCTTTGCAAAACAAAATCAACCAGTTGCATTCCAAAACTTTTAATCCAAAACTTGAGCAACTGGATGATCAAAACGCGTCTTTGAAGTGTCAAATCTCAAAATATGAATAAGAAATTTCAAAAGTTGAAAAGGAATATGGTGTCATATGTGATTTACTCAAAAAGACTCATGATAAAGCGTCAAATGACCTTGATGATCATCTTGCATACACCAAAGATGTTTTAGGCAGTAATCGAAAACTACAATCTGACAATCAAGATTTGTATCACAAAATCCATGAGTTAAAAGCTGAGTTGGTAAAAATTAAACAAAATAGGGATAGTAACACTGTTGTGATTGCACCTAGATAGATTCAAATTGACACTAGAATGCCTAATGACAAACCACAAGATACTAATGTGCTTCCCTCTACTAAAACATAAATAGTTGCCTCTTTTCCAAACGTCTGCACTTCACATCCTAGGAGCAATACAAGGAAGAATAGGAAGTTGCGACCTAAGAAAAGAACAATAACGAATGCTGAACCTTTAAGTACTTTTGATGTTAAGTCTGAAGCTTCTTGTGTTATATGTCGTAAAAGCATGCTTTCTGATTGTCATGATAAATGTGTTGCTAAAACTATCTTGTCTCGTTTACGGAATCCTAAGAATCGGAATACCTCTAGACCCACTAAAGCTTCTAAGTTTGTGCTTGGTAAACCGCCCTCTTTAGAATCTAAGAAAAGCATTGATGTCCCTATAGCTCCATTATCACCTCCAAGGAACGTAGTACCACCTAGTCCATTCACTAAGACTAAATCAAAGACTAGTTGGAGATGGCAGAAATGGTTACATAATACACTAGGTTTAAATGGATACCCAAAATCATTGATATGTGTGTTTCTAATATAAGCGCTTGGAACCTCTAACTCTTACGGTTCTACATCTACTTCTATTCCATCTGTGTCATCTGTGTAATGCGGTGATCTGAGATCATCCTTTGTATTGTTGATAGCGGATGTTCCCGACACATGACGAGCAATCTCAAATGTTATCAAACTTTGTTGCAAAGTTCATTGCTTTGTCGATTCGGAATGATCACAGCAGCGACTATCATGGGCTACGAAGATTACATCAATGTCAACATCGAAATTAGCGGGGTTTATTATGTGGAAGGTCTCGGTCACAATCTCTTCTCTGTAGGTCGGGTTCGTGATGGAGATTTGGAAGTTGCTTTTGAGAGAAAACTTGTTTCATTCGTGATCTACAAGGAAGCGATCTTATGTCCGCACCCAACTCAAGTTTATACACTATCTCAATGCAAGACATGATTGCTTCATCTCCCATCTGTCTCCTTTCAAAGGCAACATCTACAAAATCTTGGCTATGGCACCGATGTCTCTCACATTTAAACTTTCAAACCATAACCAACCTTGCTCGATACAAACTTGTTGAAGGTCTCCCGAGATTCCGGTATTCTAAAGATCACCTATGTTCAGCTTGTGAACAAGGAAAAAGTACTCGTGCTCATTTTCCTTCAAAGGTGGAACACAACTCTCAGCAAGTGCTTCATCTTCTTCACATGGATTTGTGTGGCCCGATGCGCGTGCAAACGATAAATGGCAAACGCTACATCTTGGTAATTGTAGATGACTACTCCAGATGGTCTTGGGTTTATTTCCTTCGAAGTAAAGATCAAGCTCCATAGATGATCATCACCTTTCTCACGAAAATTCAAGTTCAGCTCCAGAACACCGTAAGACAAATTCGAACAGACAAAGGAACTGAATTTGTGAATCAAACTCTTCATGAATATTATGAGAAAGTGGGAATTGATCATCAAACATCAATTGCACGTACCCTAGAACAAAACGGAGTTGTTGAAAGACGAAACCGTATGTTAGTGGAAGCTGCCAGAATGATGTTAATTAATGCTAAACTTCAGTTACTTGTGGGTCAAGCCGTCTCAAGCTGCATGCTACACTCGAATCGCTCAATGATTACAAAGCGCCACAACAAAACACCTTTTGAGCTTATCCACAATCGAAAACCGAATCTCAAACACTTTCATATATTTGGATCCCTTTGCTACCCGAATAATGATCGTGATGACTTTGGAAAACTTAAAGCCAAAGCTAACATTGGAGTCTTTATTGGATACTGTGAGAATTCTAAAGGTTCTTGAATCTGAATCGTCGTACAAAGCGGGTTATGGAAGCGATTCATGCAAATTTCGATGAGCTTCTTGAAATGGCTTACGAGCATAATGACTTGGAACCCGATCACAACCGTTTAAACTTCCTCAAACCCCATCATCGGTGAACCAAGCCCCGACTTACTCGTCAACAAATGGAAAAGCTATTTGCTCCTCCGTTTAGTGATGATATTGATGAGCGTGCTCGGTGTATCCAATCTTTTTCGCCTCTCAACTGATCATATTCCAATACGATACACCGCTACAACAACTATTTTGAAGAAGCACCACCGGTTGATCGTACAACAACATTGAACAAACCGCATCCAACGACCGAACCGGTGATGATGTTACGAACAATGAAGTACCCCACTGCAGATTTTGATCCAAATCGTTCTTCAACCCGTTTGCTAATGAAGCTGCGCACGGATGTTGCGGAATCATCTACAAGCCATTTGAATCCTCCCAATTTGCATAATGTATATCAACATCAACCTTCCACACATCGTTGGACGAAAGACCATCCTCTAGAGAACATTATTGGTAACCGAATCAACGGTCGTAACAGAGACAACGTCTTCACACAGACGGTGAACATTGCATTTATGCACCGACCGTCCGCCAATCGAACCTAAAACATTAAAGGACGCAATGACCAAAGACAACTGGATTGAATCCATGGAAGAAGAACTCAATCGGTATAAGCGTCTTGAAGTATGGGAATTGATTGAAAGACCAACAAGGGTCTTCGTCATTGGTCTAAAAGGATTTGAAAAACAAATTGGATCTTTGAAGGAACCGTAATCGAAATAAGTCACGTCTGGTGGCTAAGGGTTATAAACGAAAGAGGTATTGACTTTGAAGAATCATTCGCTCGGGTTGCTCGTCTTGAGGTCGTTCGGATATTTCTCGCGTTCATGCTCATTTGAACATAACCGTCTTTCGGATGGACGTCAAAGCGCTTTTCGAATGGGAAAGCCGAAGAAAGCGGTTTATGTCGCCTAGAAGGATTCGTTGATCCCGAGTTCCCGAACCATGTCTACAAACCGAACAAGGCTCTCTACGGACCCAAGCAAGCCCCTCGGGCATGATATGATGAGTTATCATCCTTTCTCCTATCTCACCAATTTGTCAAAGGTTCGGTCGACCCTACACTGTTTATACAATATCACGGGGCACACATTTTAATCGTTCAAATTTATGTTGATGACATCATTTTTGGGTCAACAAATTTAAAATACTCAAACGCTTTTTCAAAACTAATGAAAAAACATTTTGAAATGCCCATGATGGGTGAACTTACGTTCTTTCTAGGATGGAAGTTCATCAATCACCCCATGGTATTTTCTTGAGTCGGTCAAATATGCCCTTGAACTTTTAAACAAATTTGGAATGCAAACACAGTGACACCTATGCCACACCAATGGCACATACCAAGAAACTAGACTGATTTACATGGGAAATTGGTGGACCCTACCAAATATCAAGTATCATTGGGTCTCTCATGTATCTAACAACTAGGGCACGATATTGTTTTTTGCCAGTATATCTTTGCTCCGTTATCGATCGAGACCAAGCTGAAACCCACCTCTCGGAGGCTAAAAGAATACTCCGATACATCAAGGAACCATTAACTTGGGGATCCGGTATCCAGAAGGATTACGGTTTTGAACTAATAGCTTTTTAGAGAGACGATCACGCAGGATGCTTAGATTCACGAAAAGTACTTTAGGAGCATTACAATTTCTTGGCGATAAAGCGGTGTCATGGCAATCGAAAAAGCATGATTGTACATGTTGTCCTCAGCGGTGAATATGTAGCCATGTCGTGTTGTGCTCAAGTCATTTGGATGAGAACACAACTCAAAGACTATGGTTACATATTTGACAAATCCGATGTCTTTGCGACAATCGGAGTGCTATTGCGATCTCGCAACTCATTCAACATTCAAAATCAAAGCACATCGATCTTGATATCATTTCATCAAAGAGCATGTGGAAAAGGTACTATTGAATTATACTTTGTGGGTCTTGAATATCAATCGCGATCTTCTCACCAAAGCCTTAGCTCCTCGCTAGGTTTAATGAGTTGGTCCACCGGATTGGTATGCGGTGTTTGACTCAATGAGCTGGATGAACTTTTAAAACATTCTTAAAAACCGGTCAAACACCAAAACCTCTCTTGTAAATATTTTCCAAAAACAAAATACAAAATTATAAAATCGATAAAACAACAAAATATTCTTCTATCTACATTTCTTTTAACATGGCAAGTACAAATATTTCGTCAACACTTTAATCTTTCAAAATTCAGTATTTTCTCGGTCAAGTGTTGAGGGGGAGAAAGCAAATATTTTTCGGTTTCATAAAAACCCTGTACTTGCATGTTACCTCATCCCGGTTGTATCTTTGATAAAGGTGGTCACATTTCTGGTTTACTGACACTCCTCGGACTCAAATCTATAAAATTTCATTATTTCTTAAATCAAGGGGGAGTGTCGTCAAGTTTCTTTCCAAATATCTTTCGTTTGGTAACCAAAAATATGATTTATGGGTGTTGGATGTAAATGGTTAAGGTGGAGGGATAGAAAGTGTCAAATGTTCAAAGTATTTTTTAATAAAACTTTTCAAAACACATTAACTCCACCACATTTATTACTCAACTACCCAAAATCTACGCATAACATTCAACCTGCAAATCCGTGTTTTTGATCATCATTTTGTAAGTGTTTTTACGTTTTCAACATGATTATAAACAAAGTTTTTTGATATCATAAACATCCGACGATTTAATTTCGTGTTTTAGTGAGATTTGTGTTCTACGCGTAAGCCATGATCACAAATTCTTCATTTGAGTGTTATTGGTTAAAATGGTTGTGTCAAAACGTTTATTTAATCACATTGAAACCATTTCTATCGTTAAAACTCACCCAGAAACACGAATTGAAAGATTTTGATAATTAGGGTTTTATGCGTGAATTGGGTATTTTCAAGTGTGAGTGTTTCTGGTTAATTAGATGGTTGAAAGATGTTGTTTATATGTTGAATTGATTATATCCATGCTTAAAACTTTCCCAGAAACATCAATTGTGTAAGAATCAAATTTTAGGGTTTAAGTTCATAAGATTTGGGTATTTTTTATCCATAGGGTTTTTAATGTTAAAACTTGTTTAGAACATCTCTATAGGCCTCTAAGATCATCCAGAAAAAATTTGGTGCATTTTCTATAGCTAAAACTCTTAGTCGTAATTCTTGAATGGTTAGGGTTTTGAGTTTTACGCATAAGTCATTTTACGCATAAATGCTTTAATGAGTATTCATGTTTAGAACTGAAAAGGAATGAATGTATATGTTAATATTGGTGATATGATGGATTTATTTCAGGTTTCTACGCGTGAAAAATTCAGAATCAAGGTTACTTGAACATCTACGCATAAGGATCACCTTACGCGTAGAATGTTATGCGTAAGAGAAATCTTACGCGTAACCTTTATGCGTAAGGTTCTACAATGGGGACTACGCGTATCCTGTGAAGGATATGCGTAAACAGTAACCTCTACGCATAAGGTTCACTCTTACGAGTAAGCCTTACACTTAAGGTTCCATATACGCTTACGCGTAAGCTTTATGCCTAAGGCCTTCTTTTCCTACGCGTAACATTTCTTACGCGTAAGTCAAGAACCTACGCATAAGTTTATGCTTACACGTATAACCTTTCTGTTTACGCATAAACTTAGAATTTTACGCCTAAGCCTAAGCATAACCAAAATTATGAATTGTTAAGCGTGCAAACTTGTAAATAAATAAATCATAACGCCACGAAACCAAAATGTCACTAATAAGCTTAAATGTTTAATAAGTTGTGAAAAATGAGTGAAAACTTGGACTTTAAAACTCAAAGTTAATCTACTCACGAAACTTATCACGACGTATGTGGACTATTGGACTAACAAGTGACATTGGACTCGTAACAATCATCGACATATCACATTCAATAAGTAGACAATAAATTCAACTGTTGACTAACGTAATGTCTTTCGATATGTTGGTTCTTTTGGCTAAATATCTTTCAGATCACGACATGGACACTCAAATGCAAAATGTGGAAGCACCAAATGTTCTCACTGTTGAAGATATCTTCCCTCATGGTTATCCAATGAAGATCGGAAAGAACAACCTCAGAGTTGATTTTGAGAACTTCTCTTGTTCGTAGTCTTCGTGTCGATTGCGTGGATATTCGAAGACTCACCCCTATCGTAACATGCTCACTAACTCGCTCTTTGCATCGAGATTTACATTCACCACCGCATACAATGCAAAAGGTCAAAGGTCAAAATCTTGTGACGGTGACGCTTAACAACAAACAAGTCATCATCACCGGCGAGTTGGAGGGCTATTCTTCTTATTCCGCCATCGAACCTCATCGAATACAATGCCACTCCAATCAAGAGGTCGTTCTCCGGTTCATGGTCGACATCGGCTATGATGAAGCTACCGGGGTAATCACAAAACACTCTTCTGTGGATCTCAAGAACATTCCCCAGCCTTGGAGAACCCTCTATATTATGATTGCAAAATCCGTTTTTGGACGTGATAGTGGTCATGAGCATCCCAAACTCATGGAACTACAATTATTTTGGGCTTTCGTCAACAAGAAAGACATAGAAGTTGAAGCTCTGATATGGGACGACATGATGACCTACCTTAAAAAGCTTGGAACCAAGATCCCGTATATCAGATACACCAAACTGTTGATTCAAAGAGCTCTAGGTATAATCGATATTCCCGAGACTTGATGACCCTAAACAACACTCCGTGTTGTATGAGCCCACACTCACCGCCGATTTAAGGACTCTACAACGAAGAAACAAGGTGCGGTCTTGCCATATCATCTTATTACCGATGATATCAAACAAGCAGATTCGTACAAACGATATCCGCGTGATTGAAGGCGGAAAAAGTAGGTTTCATGGATGAAAAATCTTCTGGTACACCTACTAGGAAAACCAGGAGAGGCAGTGTAGGAAGTATTACGAGCACTGAGAGTACTAGAAGGTATCCGAAGAGGAGTCCATCCCATAAAAGGAAAGTTCCATTAAAGGAGGCAATCCCTATTCCCAAACATGAACCGCAACAAAGGCTAATGGATGAAGACTCAGAGGACACTGAAACGGACGAAGAGGTCATCTACTCTGAAACTCCAATCGATGACAATCAAACAGTTGCAAAACCTCCCAGTTCAACAACTGATAAAGGTAAAGGGAAAACTCCAGTGCCTGAGCAAGAAAAAGAGAGCTCCGAGGTAGAGCCACTGGATGAAGACAGAGATTACATGAAGAAGTTCAAGAGCATCAGACTCCAACAAGTTGCCAAAGAGTTTGAACTGCAACAAACTCGTGGCCCTAGAGGGTCAAGTGGTGGTGCTCTTCTCACACCAGTTTCTGATGCGGTTAATCAACCCGATAAGGAAACTGGTACCACCACCCACGAACAATAACAAAAGCAACTGGGGGACTCTATTGACTATGACTTTGAGGAACCTGAAAAGGAGAAGTCTGAGAAAGAAAAAGCTGATGAAGATGTTGCAGCTAAATTAAATGCCGAAAAAAAGCTCAAGCTAAAGCAGATGAAGAATCCATTCAGGCTGAAGAAAAGGCTAAATCTGGACAAGATGACGAAGTTGATTATGATGATTTTCTTCTAGATAGTCCAGCACGCTCCAAGGAAGAAACTTCTGAGCCACCAAAGGACCCTGAGTCTCCTGATGTCTCATCATCATCAGACTCGTCTTCTCACTCTTCACCTCCACCATCCAAAGACACAACCAGATCCACATCCAAGTCAGTAAAGAAACCAACCGACTCTTGGATATCCTGAGCTAAGATAAAGATTGTCAAAGCTGTCAAACAAATCAGGAAGAAAGACGTGATCAACAAAAAGCTGAATCAACTCGCTGACAGAATCAACTTTCTTCAAGACAGGATAAACGAGTTGTTGAAAGAAAGGGAGCATATCCAGAAGTTTCTCAAAGGAGATTTCCAAATGGAAATGGAGAAGACGACAAGATAATATACACACAAGTTTCTTCTCGACACTGTCCCTGGAGTGACAAGGAAGATATTTTCCAGACAACTTACTCCAAATATCGTCGCATTGGTTAAACATACAATGGCCAAAGAACCCGATCTCTCTGAAAGTCGAGTTAATTTCAAATTGGTGATGCAAATGTCTAAACGATCCGAAACCTTTACTCGGATGACGCTAAATTTTTGAGGCTCTACTAGATTATCAACTCAAATCATCATGCAAAGAGTCACAGGTCAACCTAAACGACCATGCGATGGCGATGATAAGGACAAGGATACCGCACCTAAGCGTCCAAAGAAGTCGGGAGAACCTTCCTCCATGCCACCACCAACCCAAAGGACTCCAACGAAACACGATCTCTCCACGTTCTTCTTCGATAAACCTCATAACTCGAGTTACCACCATCCACGAGAAAACCGGTGATCATTTCGAATACTTTGGTGGTGACGATGAAGAGTTCCATGAGCCCCAACAACAACCCACCTCTCCGACACAACAAAGAAACCAAGATCCTCATCAAAGCCAAAGAAGAAAAAGAAGACGACTATGCCTGATGTTGTCTCATGGCTAGATGAAGATGACACCGCAAAATATGACTGGTTTTCTCAACTTTGTGATGCCACTCCCTCACTACCTGAAGGTCAAGAAATGGTAGATGACCGTACCATGGAGCATGTCAAGCTATTACAAGAAAAATTTAAAGTGAAGAAGATGACGAAGGTTGAGCTCAAGCGAATCAAGAATGATTCCTTCCAATTGCTCAAAGATAGCTCCGAAAGTGCAATTGAAGTGGAATACCACCTCGACAACATTGCACGAGCCATGTCGAACAACATCGACTGGCTCAATCCTGAAGCTAACATAGACTTCACTCGAAAAGACAAGGCTCCATACTATACAGACTGGACCAGACCTCTACCTACAATTGGCCAAACGGATCAACCAAAGATTCCATTCCTCCACTTCTTCAACAAAGACCTGGAATTTCTTCTACACGGTAGCGATGTATCTAAGAAATACACTACATCATTTACACTTCCGTTCCGTGAGAATATACTCAATCAAGATAACAATCGAGGAAGATGCCACCCCATGTTCTCCGACCTTTGTGGAAAAGTATGATCTTGATGCAATGTATGGATTCATCAACGGCACGAACGCCAAAGAATCTACTACAAGAGTCGCGGTACTCACATCAAAGCATGAAGTGTCAAGTGATAAAGGGATCATTGCTATCAAGCATGTCACTCTCTCGTCTAAATGGGACTACACATTTCTCAAGACAATAGTGGTCAATAGACAAGACGAAGAGGAATATGAGTTCTGTGAAGCGGACTTTCAGATATTGTCTCTCAACGACATTGAAGATATGTATCTTGCCAATGTATAGGGACGAATGAGACATTTCTCTACATAAATACAATGTGAATACATCAAGTCCTTGCTAATCTTCATCAGAAGCATAGTGATCCGAGAGCGTGTAGAAGACATACAACTTGCCGTGGAATCGTATCGACGCAGTGTTAACCTCACTAAACCACAGCTCAACCTTCCGACATTAACCATCTTCCTTAGTACACCTCATGACAAACCATTTGGAGTAGTCTACCGTAGTGAACTACACGAAATTGCTAATAATGGCGTAAAGATCTTCATAAGTTTGGGGATCATACCATCAAGAAAGTCGGGGATGGGTTAGCTTACGGTTAAAGCGATACAACAAGGCATTGGGTCACCAGAAGAGATGGAATTCAAGGGAGAAAAGGGATGTGAAGAAGATCATCACGCGGATTGATGAAAGGTTGTTCAGAAAGGATCATTTTAGAAATTTGGAGAGTTTCGTAGGAGGTCGTCCCAGAATATCTCTCACAGGCTACCAACGTCCAGAATGCATTCCTGGAGTTATTGCTGGACTACCGGATTCTCCTGGTAACCCTTGATTTATTTCTCTCATATTTTTAGATGTGTGACTTTTAATGACTATGGCTTGTGCACAAATAACAGTGTACAACCCGTTCTTGTAATGAAAGGACCCTGTGGTACGCTTCAGTGCCACAATCCTTATAAAAGGAGCGAAAGCTTTTTACTTTTGAGTAAAACTTATTAAAACTTTCATATTTTCAAAGTTTTGCTCAAAAGAACTAGTACTTCCCCTTATGATTTTCAAAAACCTCAAAAGTTAACATCACTTGTTGAGGGGGAGTATTTGCTTAAAAACTTTGTTCACGAAATTGTTCTTCATGGTAATCTTCTCGTAAAACTCGAAATGGACATATTCAATATCAAAATTTCGTCAAAAATAACATTTATATGCCGTTTTGAGGGGGAGAAAAATTATGTGATAAGAAATATGTTGTGAATTGCTATTGAATCTCCGTGTGATAAGACTTCAACTCATGAATTGACGAAATCTGAATAGTCATACATCGAAAAGATTTGTCTTCCAAGACTTATCCGAGTAGATCGTACCTTCGAGAAACTCCGATAGACATGAACTTTGTGGGTTTGACAACCTTTCGGGTTGTCCACATCTTCAAGATAGTTATTAGAGCTAGTTGTCACCTAAAGTCGACAATGTAACTCTTTAACTATTCAACGTAATCGTGTCTCGCAAGGAATTGTCTATCTTGAGTCGATCAATTCAAAAATGCGCTCTTCTCTCACCATGAAGATTTCATCAAAACTCTCAAGCATGTGTGGAGGGGGAGTATTTCTGCAAAAATCTCAAACACTCAAAAGTGGTATTAGATGCTTTTACTCATAACCACTTTGAGAGAGTTTCATGAAAATGGTTTTATGGCAACATAGGTTAGTCATGGAGTTATAAGGTGACTAAGGTTAGGAATAACCGTCCTATGATCTGCCAAAGCCAGAGGGATCTACCCAAGGACACCACCAATAGTTAGAATTAAAAGTCCTTAGGTATGATTATAAAAAGGAGAAAATAAGAATCGGAGAAAGAAGGAGTTGAAGAATTAAAAGAAAAGTAAAGAAAAGGGTGAAAACAAATAGCCCTCCAGTTGCTCAACTTAGAGGCGGACATCGGGTTCAATTCATATACTACTGAGTTGTCACTTGATGACACCGGTATTTAAGATTAAAGTTGTCATGGACCCGGTGGCGCATGCACTAAACCTTCTTAGCCACTCAAGTTTCTCTCAACGAAGCTTGTTTCATTCTCACAGGGAACCCTACGTAAACTATCGGCTTTCTCTTAGAGATTTTGGTATTGAAGAAGGAGACCCTCTCCCTAGTATCCGCTCAGAAAACCAAAGCGCACTATTGCGTCTAGAGCCACGAGATTCATCAAAATATCTCTTAGGAACACTTGACAATTCATCGCTTGTTGTTCAACAATAAGAACACAAGTGATCCATTATCGAGTCCTTCACGGATCTTAGCAACTGTCGAGAACATTTATGAGAGGTTCACCATGTGATCCTCGGTGATTGAATGGAAACTCTGCCGTGGTCAACATCAAACACCGACAACGGTCACCGGTAACTCCCGTGGATTACGCTTAGTATGTCTCAAACGGTCTCGATCGTGAGGTGACACTTGTGTACCTCGACTCATCTGAATCAGAGGTGTACTTGGTACATCGCGTTATCTCACTTGGGACTCCAGTTCGAGAACGACCTTTGTGAGAATTAGAGTTGTGTTTTCACACTATCTCGTTAACACTCTCAAGTTCAAACTTGTGTGTTGGATTATTTCTAACCCATGTTTTATGTTTTCTTCTTATGGATGCTTGCGGGTGGAAAAGATCGTGCAGATTCTCCACATGCTCATACTCACATCATCACTAATTGAAGTTCTCTCAAAAGGCAACACAAAGTCAGAATGATTCTTCGTCAAAGTCAAAGAATCTACAAAGTTTAAAGATAAAGAGAACTACATCAGTACTGAAATCCAACGTTAAAGAGTGTGTGAGCATGTTGGAGAAAGACATGGAGACACTGGAGCAACGAAGCATACCTGATGCAGACAACCACACCATACTATCACTACCATCACAAAGAACAAATATCAAAGAACATAGATGCTAGTAGTGTTACCCTAGCTCCTTGTTCTATAAATAATCTTGTAAACCTTCCTTAGAAGGTTGGTTGTTCATCTTATCACATTACTTACGCATAAACCTTTCTTCATATTATTTGTGTGTGTGTTAGTTTGTTCAACCGATCTCTCTTATCTATATTTCTTATATTGATGCTTGTGTTACAAACATGATGACCTAACAAAGGTCAACTGAGAACTAGTATGGACATACATAATATAACCTCTAAGACAAACAAACACATGTATCTTTATACAATTTATGGGTATTGTTTGAACATATGTTTCATGCATTAGATGTTATGTACCACTGTTTTTGGTTTTGCTGATACAAAGGGGTGATGGTTTGTGCTGGTTATACCATGACATTTAGCATTTGAAGTTTAACTTTATAAAGGTCAACTGAAAAACTAATATGTACACATAGAATATAACCTATAAGACAAACAAACACATAATGTAACATAACCAGCTATTTAGCAAGTTGACTTATAATAGTCAAATGGGGATCATTGTCTGATACAACATGAAAATGACTTAAAATATAGATTTATTGTCTGATAGAAGGTTCTACAGACAATTCACAAAATTGAAAAGATGATGCAGCTTCCACTGAACAACCTTCAAATGATGAACCTTCTAACGATGTACATACTGGTACTGGATGATCAACAAAAAAAACATTGAACCTTAAACTGATGATGAAACTCCAACTATGCTTGAAAAAACAAGTATCCAAACACCAAATATTCAAGTTAGATAAGGTATTGATAAGGATTTAAAATATACGTTTTTAGGGGGTCATTTAAGCCCTAAATCGTTGCATTTATATCCGTTACTGCTTAAATTGTTCCTTTTAACATTTTAGGTCTTTTGGAAGCAAAATGCTGGAATCAATCATATAAGGACGAAAAAGAGCGAAAACATGAAGAAAACGACAAAGTCAAGAAACAAGGCTGTTTCACAAGCCTGACGGCGTCCCAACTCTAAAGGCGACGCCGTCACTCAAAAGGTATTCTAAAAAGTCTCAAGCGAAGACTCATAACTTATTTTGGTCTTAACACCTGAAGACTCCACGCCTAAATCCTGAAGGGTGTCACTCTTACTTTCCTCACCAGACGACCAAGATCCTTCTCATACGACGTCCATAAGCGAGCCCGACGACGTCACTATTTCTCACCTGACGCCGTCCCAATGATGACTTGGTCAAATTGAAACCCGAATGATGGCGATCAGACAACGTCACCATCAAAAGGCGACGCCGTTGCGAGTGTAAAATCTATATATAGACTTCGAATTTTTGTATTTTGTGTGCATTAGTTTGAAGAACAAACCCTAGGTCGTTTAAGGTCCGACTTGGACAGTATTTTAGGGTTCCAAACCCTTTTATACGCTTAAAGATAAGTTTGTTTATCTAATCTATCACCATGTTTCATCTATGTTCAATTGTTTGTTTGTGTTCTTGCTTATCTATCATGCGTAGCTAAAGTAATTAAGTGTTTGCTTCGATCCAATGAAACCTAGTTGTTGATTATTGTTAGGTTGTCTCTTGTTCTAATTGGTAGACGCTAAAGTAACAAAAAATGGCTTCTTCTTTAATTGTTGCGATCTTGAACGTCCTAAATAGCAAAAAGCTTAAGAGTGCACTTAGGCCATCATTGTGTTTATTGCGCAAGTTGTAGCTTAAGGATAATAGAGTATTCAGGGGATATAATTCGATACTTGGCGATCCCGGATGTTCTAGAGGAGAGTTACGATTCATTGAATTAGGGAATTAGACACCCCCTATGACTAACACGGAATACAACACACCAATTAGAATGAGGATGTGACAATTCAACCGACCAATAAAAGATAACTAGGGAGTCAAAAAATCTAAGTGAACACGTTTTTAATTATCATAAGAAACACATTTAATCGATCCATAGCTTTTACCTTTACTTAGTTTAATTAGTTTTTAATTCAAATTGTTAAACAATTAAATTGGTAGAATTACCAACCCCCACTCTTCAAACCTCGAGATTTTACTTGCTTTCATAAAATATAAAAAAAGATAAAAAAGAATCACCCTCAACCTCACATTTTCATCATACATCTCTACTAGCATCTCCATTCCCCTAGAGAATGATCAACCCCCTGGGCTTGCCCATACTACATTGCAATGATTAGGTACACTGCCTAGTGGGTTGTAAAGTTTGCTCGTTGAAAAGGAAGTCTTTTGACCCCCAACCACGCATCAAGTTTTTGGCGCCGCTGTCGGGGAATAGAATAGATAGTTAGGTTTCTATCTCGATTAGGTTTACTCACTTGATTCCGTTTTTTTCATTTTTATTATCTTTCTTGTAGTCTATCCCCCTTCTTCGTGTTTTTGTTCGTAATCTTGTCACTTTTCATCATGGAAGGTGATAATCCACCCATCAACAACGATCCACCATACCATCCACTATCACCACCAAATCCACCACCACAAGACCCGCCAAGAGGCCATACTCTTGGTGAATACTCTAGGCTGAGCCATCAAGGCTATATGAACACCATTGAGCTTCCCCGTTTAGCTCAAACTACGGCCCTGCGATCCGACACCATCCGGTTGGTGCAAAATGGATGTGCATTCCATGGACTTCATTCCGAAGATCCTCATCAGCATCTCAAGGATTTTCTAAAAATCGTTTATTCAATTGACCTTGATGCTACCACTCGGGAGACTACGCCATTGCGTCTCTTCCAATTCTCTCTATGAGACCAAGATAGTAATTGGCTTGAGCATCTTCCCGCGGGATCCATCTCAAGTTGGGATGATCTCACCATCCGTTTTCTCATCTAATTTTTCCCACCGGGGAGAACCACTAAGCTTAGGAATGATATCTTGATGTTCCCACAACGTCAAGGTGAAACCCTTTATGAGGCGTGAACTCGATTCAAGGACTTACTCCAAAAATTCCCTCACCATGGCATTGATTTTTGGCTCCAAGTCCAAATCTTCTATGATCATGTCAATCCCTCCACTCGGCGAACTATTGACTATGCCGCCGGTGGAAGGTTAAGTAACCTCGATGTCGGAACGTGTTGGCAGGTCATTGAGGAATTGGCACAATACGAAGAAGAAGAATGGGAGGATCCAATACTCCCTGAATAAAGAAGTTTGGATGCCCAAGAGCAATTATTCAAAAGCATGGAGAAACAAGCAAATGAGTTGATAAGGATGGAAATGTCCACACATGATTATAAGGAGAAATTTCATGAACATGTGGACTTAGTCGAAGGGTTTGTATTTCTATAAAAATCGCAACAAGATGAATTGGATGACGTAATGTTGACATTCGTTAACAACCGAGAGAAACAAATACAACTTCTCTAAGTTCGCATGAGAAAAACCTGTGACACTTTTCTGGAATTAGCTGACAATTTCATGATGAAACTCCATGGAGAAATCGCAAAAGAAGCTATACCTAGAAAGGTTGAGAAGGTGTTTGCGATACCGGAGCTCTTAAATGCAGTTATTGAACCCTCTCCAAACCCAAACGACGAGAAAACCCCCTCGTAAATTCGCAATATAGCAAACACTCTAGCCTTAACACTTCTTGTGTAAAAGAAATATTTCCTAAAGACATGTTTATTAGAAGAGTGCAGGTTACACTTCCCAACTTCCATAACATAAGGAAACGTTTCTTTGGGTTCAAACCGGGTCTGCGAGATGCCTGCACCCAACCTCCAAATTTTCCCAAGGTTCTTCTCGAAAGACAAATTAGCTCATTTACTACTCACCATTGTGGAGACTACAAACGGATTGACAAAATGATTTTTAAAATAACAACCCATATATTTGTCAAAAATAGTAACAAAGTTTTCGACCCGGGTGGATTTACAAAACATTTTAGAAAAAAATTGGCCGTGACGCTGTCAGAAGTTAAACACTGACGCCGTCATGTTGCTCGATCAGATACTTAAAAGCCCAAACCATCTCTTTCATTCTCTACTCTACACATTCTATCCACCCCACAAACACAAAATTCGACCTCTCAAGGCTAATTTCTCCAATTTATGTTATCAATCTCCACTTGGTAAGTAATAATTGTTCATCTTTGTCTATTTAACTGCTCTATTCCTCCTTTAATTGTGTTTTCCCCTCTGATCCGAAACTCTTTTAATTAGTTATGCTTAATGCTTAATTCGCCCATAAATCTTGTTAATTGAACAATAGATTAGGCGATTGGTAGTGTTAGCATGTGGGTTTGATCTTGTGAGGAGTTTGGAAAAGATTGGTGACTAAACCACCTTGGCAGTACACCCTTTTGCTGCAGCGGGGGTGTTTAGGTTAAGGCAACATGGTTTAAAACCTTGATTTTTCCCTCGCAAATCTCGGATTTGAAAAAAACTGTCCATGACGGTGTCAGCCCGCCGGCGTGACGCCGTCAGAGCCTTATGATGCAGTTTATTTTCTTTGTTCACTACTCGTTAGTTCCCGTTGTTTGATTCTTTATTTCAAAAAATGAGCAAATGGTCTAGACACAACCGGGGGCAATCCTCTGGGTCTCAAGAAAATTATGCAGAAACCGTGCAGAGTTGGGGTTTCTTTGAAACTGATGCAGTCCTAACCCGGTACAATGTGTTACTCCATCAAACCATTGACCCGGGTACTGTTTTGGACTAGATTTTTCTATAGAATCATAGACTTGAGAGGGGCTTTAGGGAAAGCATTAGGAAGGATGCATTCACCGATCCTCAGTGGGAAAGGTTATTTAGGATTCGCTAGCCAGTATATAGCGAACTTGTGCGTGAATTTCACACCACCTACTCCATGTGCATTGGGACGTGTAGAGGAGATGCAATGGACCAGGGTATTCAGTTCAGATTGGAAGGAGTTTTGCGGGAGCGTTCGGTGGTAGAGTTTGGTTGGAGAGTGGGGCTATATTCTCAGCAGGATGCTGGGAATGATATCTTTAGGCAGGCTTTGAGTTTGGGGTTGACCACTAGGGATGATTTATGGGGCATTCAGTTTTGGAACAATATTGCTAATCATGATTATGTCACTGGGAGCACACTCGCTTCTCAGATCCGAGACCCTAGGATTAGGCTTGCGCACCGCTGCATTGCTTTCACCATAGCGGGGCGTAAGGACACTACTCATCGCGTCACTATTCCTGATATGTTCTACCTCTATTCCATCTATGCTCTAGGGTGGATTGCAACATCCTTTTTGGCTAGTCGATTACCTGAGGACTGCAAGTGGGACTAGGACGGTTGATAGGGTTTAAGGGGGTATGTTCGTCACCAAGCTTGCCGAGTCTTATGGCATCTTGAGGGAGGAGATTCTGGGGTACTTGAACGTTGTAGCTGCACCCAAGGTAGTGAACGCCAAGTCTCTAAAGGCCATGGACGTGATCATGGATTTGGGTGGCTTGTATGCATGGTTTCGCCCTCAGGTAAGGCAAGATGACGATGACGATGAGGAGCAGCAGCAGCAGCAGGATGGAGTCGGTAGCTCCGCTCATCCCTACAGACAAATGGATAGAGGGGATTGGCATGCGTACCAGGGAGTATGGATGGGTCGGATAGATACTTGGATGGCCCAGAAGGACCAGAGGGCTAGTTGGATGTATGATCACACGTCAGAGAGATGCAGCATTTATCTATGCGTGATCATGTGGAGCACCATCTGCAGATCGAACTGTTCCCTGGCTGTGAGCAGGACTACCCACCGCATGGGTACACCGACCATCTTCCTCCTGGTTATGAGTACTGATCTGTGCCGAACCGTCAAGTCTAATCACACAAACTAGCCACTTGTGAATGACCAGCCGTAACAGGCTTAAAATAGTTCAGACACAAATGCAATGAAGATCAGGAGAATACAGTGGATTCCCAGGTCGTTAAGTCCCATGGAGACTCAATGGTGTGTAGACACTTGATCAGACGATGGAATGATCACTAATGATAGTGATCGGAAAGGATTTGGATAGGATAATTACACTACTGAAAAAGGTTAATAAATAACAGCGACTTAAATACAAATTAAGAAAATTTAAAAAGATAAAAGATATTAAATAAACGCTATCACTATATTTAAAGTGATGAACGTTTAAAAATTAAAACTTACGTTTAAATTAAAAACTACGTTAACGTACAAAATAAAACGTGATATTAAAGAGATAAAAGACCTACAAATATGAAAAATACATTTTTACAAGCCTAAATATAAAAGAAAATTATTAAAAAAGGAAAATTATTTTTACAACTATTTATCTAATTATTATTAATTAAAAACTATTTATTAAGTATTTAAAATGCACTAAAATACAAGAAAATACAAAATTAACCTAGAAAAATGAAATTATAACTTAGAAAAATCTAAAATATGATAAAACTTATTTTAAAACTGAAAATATATTTTTTAGACTTTTTATGTATTTATTATTAATTTAATACTATTTAAAACTAATTTAAATTGTGAAAAATACCAAATAAACGGAGAAAAATAAGGAAAAATATTTTTTATGCTTTTTATATTTATCTTAATCTATTAAAATTGAAAAATTATTTTTTGGAACTTTTTCTTAATTATTTGTAATAAAAGCTAATTAAAAATGCTTAAAAACTTATTTAAATTAAGAAAAATAACAAACAAGCTAGGAAAAATCTGAAAATTTCAGGAAAACTCTAAAATATTATTTAGAACCTAAGAAAAATATAAAAACAGGGGTTGTGTGGAGGATTTGAACGATGTGGAATGTGCTAAGAAATAAGCACTTAGATTAAGCTAGAAGGACCAAACAAGCATTAAAGCGTCTGAAGCTTGAATAAACTAAAATAACCCTAAAGCAACTAAAACAACAATCCATAACCTCTGGATTGCCAAGACAATGATTTGATGTTTTGAGATTAATAAGCTAAAACAGATTTTAGGTACCTACTTTGAACAAGAAAATAAGCACAAGAATAAGTCGAAACCGGAATGCAACAACTGGAACCTAGACTAGACCTGGGTGAGACTTAGTAAACCAAAGTACAGACCTAGACAAGCTCAAATGAGGCTTGTGCAAGGTCTCAAAACTCAGATAACCCCGTGCAGACTTAATGCCCCGCATTGGGACTTAGCACCATTTTAACAAGCTTTTATGAAGCTTCTACAAATTTGAAAAAAATCTGAAAAATTGCTAATAAGAAACAAGACCAGCTGAAGATTTTAAAACAACAATTTTCTCTGATTTTGGTCCAGAGATGAGTCCAAGAAAATTCTTCCTAATTGGGCTAAAAACTGATTTTGCAACATTTTGACTTTTTGAAAGAAATGGAAAGTTGACCTTTTCCAACTTTGAGCTTGATTCAAGGACTAAATATGATGTTAATGTATGAAATAAAGCTACTACAAGCTTGACCTATGAATTTTGAACACAAAATAAGTTTTAGATTTTTGAAAATCCAAGCAGTTAAGCTAATGGGACAGAATCAAATGGAATTTGACTTTGAGGAGTTGCAGAAGCAATAAGATGACAGCAAAGAGTTCAATTGAGCTAAATAAGCATGAAACAACAGACTTTAACTACTGAATAAACCTATAACTCAGTTTACCCAACTGATCCAAACACCATTTTAAAACTGAAATGCAAACTTATAATGACAAAAACACTGAACCAGACAGAGATACTGATCAAACTAAGTTACAATGACCTAATTACAACTATTTAAGCAAGTTTATACTAATGATGACCACAGTTACACAGATAATCAAGAAATACAAAAATGGCTTGAAAATGAAAAGTGGAAAATCTTACTCACATGAGTCCACTGCTATTGCAGGCTAAACCAAACCCAATCCTACTCTATGCTAATCTAATCCAACCCAAATTCACCACTGCATCTCCCATTTTCCATTACCAAGCCCCATTTTGCATCATAGTTGACTTTAGTTGACCAGCCATGAAATTTACTAGAAAATGAATTATAAGCTTATCAAAAGCTTATAAAGGCTTAAACAAACTTATTAAAGCTTAAAATAAGCTACTGAAAACTTGGACAATGTAATTTAAAACTGAAAAATTTCAACAGTTAACCACAAACTTGAAATTTATATAAAAACTAGGATTGGAACTTCAAAAACACCTTACAATTAAGAGTTACTTTGAGTGTGATACATAAAAGCTTAAATTACAACATTTGGACTTAAATAAAACATTGATTAAAAAAAACGACATTAAGAAAAACTTAAAAAACTAACTACTACTCTATCTTGCTTCTCTCTTTCTCTTTTATAGCTCCAAGATGTTTCCACTTGTCCACTGAACCTTTCCCACCAATAAATTTGGCCGTTGGATGCTTTGAGTTGATATTGGCCGTTTGATCATTTTGGCGCCAAAGTGGATTTTAACAGGTGGAGGGTTGAGTGAAGGGGTAGAGGAATCATTAAATGATATTTGTTTTGTGTTGAGGTGGAGGAGACAAGGGGGTGATATGGAGAGGAGGGGGATGGGCTAGTTGAGTGATTTCAGGGATTGGGTTGGGAGGAAGGAGGAAGAAAAAGTGGCGCCAAGTTGGTGTTTGACCAAGTGGTTGACTGACCAGGGTATTAGTAATACAAGGGGGGGTCCAAAATGTAAATGACAGGGGTCCAAAGGGATAGGCAGGCCAAAAAGGTATTAGGCTTAATAAATGACAAGGACCTAATGTGCCAATTCTGAAAATTCAAGGGACCATTTCTGCCAATTCTGCAAAGTTGATCCAAGGGACCAAAAGTGACAAGCTTCCATACTACAAGGACCAAACTTGACATTTTCCAATTTTCCAGGGGCCATTTTTGCCATTTTTCAAAGTTGAAGGACCTTTTCCGCCATTTGACTAAAGATTCATTCAAGGACCGTTTTTGACAATTTAGAAGATTTCAGGGACCTTGAATGATAAATTTCCACATTTTTGAATTCCAGGGACTAGATTTGACAACTTTTAAAACTTGGGGACTAAAGCGCCAATTTTGCAAACTTTATACATTTTTCATCGATTTTGATATTTTGCATTTAAAACACATAAAACACGATTTGTGATATTTTTATCATTTTGAAGCATTTTGAGTGTTTTCGGATGATTTTGCGAGTTTATATTGTACAAAAATGATGAGTATTTAGATACTCATCAATCCCCACACTAAAATATTGCTAGTCCCTAGCAATGATTTGAAACTTTAATGGATTTTAGAAACTCTTTACCAAAAGCCATCACTTACGGAGTAGCCAAATGTTTCGATTCAAGTAAGAACCTTGGTACATCGATAACCAAATGATTTTGAGCAAATCATAAGTCAGAACGGATTTGATTTGTCTTTACCAGAGCCGTTTGCTCTGGACTAGCCAACTCTTAGATAAATTATCGAATTATCTTTGGTGAGTGATTACCAATTATGGTTTTTCCATCGCTTTACCACAAGCCACAATCTTGCGGGCTAGCCAACTCTTCACTTTTTAGGATATGGTGAGTTGAGAACCATACAATTTTGGGCAAATTGCAAGCCATATAAACGGATTTGATATATCTTTACCAAGAGCCGTTTGCTCTCGGATTAGCCAATCCTTTTGTTTATCAAACATGGCGGATCGATAACCAAGTCGAGTAAGTGTAAACACTTACTCCCAAAAAAATTTTTTTTTTTTTTTTTTTTTGGCCAAAACGGGAATTGGGTAGATAATATATAAAATTCGTGAGAATTCCCCCACTTAGAAATGAATATTGCCTCAATATTCAAAGTACCGCGATTATGCCAAAACATAGAACGTAAAAGGGAAATATTACGGCCATTATTTGAAAGTTTTTTTTTTTTTTTTTTTTTTTTTAATTACCTGGGCATCACCCCACACTTAGGTGGTAGAAAGAGGAAGAAGCGAAATATGGGTGAAAACCCATATAGTGTGTCTCTTGTTTTTGGTTACCGAGTCGCTAGCTTGACTCGACCCAATTCATTGGTTCATGGGAAGCAAAGTGGAAGAAACAATCTCCATCGGACTTTCATTCAAGATGTTTGGATAAACATTTGAAACGCGAAAGTTCCACACCGACGAGATATACATAGAACCGGCTCAAAATGATAAATGAAAATGCGGGATCAAAAATAGTGTCCTCATTCCCAAGGAGAAAAGGGAAAGAGCAACCACACCATTTGTGAAGAATGGAATAAATATGTGCATCACAATGCATGTCCATTCCTCATCGAAAGAAGCAAATCACCATTTTGACATTTTAAGCTTAAACTTGAAGCTTGTATGGTGATTGGCAACAAAATTTCCGGGAGGAGAGTCGGAAATGGTTCTTCAATCAATAGATTTTCAAGAAAAGGATGTCTCCTCCGAATCAAAGTAAGTATTGTCAATTCTGTTGGAATCGACTCATCACTAAGAAAATCATCGACCTCCTTCCAAAGTTGTCATCTTCCTCATCCGGGTGAGAGAAGGAATGGAAGAGTCGGAAATGGGACAAGGAATGAGTGAATGATCATTATATAGGAGACTTCTAGTTTCTCCAAGATCGGCTTCGAATCAAAGAGATCATCGTCACTTCGATGAAAGTGGATGATGTGAGTGAGTTCATCGGTGAACTCCTCAAGAAGAGGATCGACCTGGGAGTGATGCCTCAACATACTCGATGTCTCCATAAGATTTACAATCATCGCTAAAATCGGAGAAAGTCTCAAATTGATCATTTGAACACTCGAGAGGAAAGAAGAATCACACATATGATCGGAAATTCCGTGACTCTCTCGGGATTGGGACAAGGTCCTCAACACTAGACTTTATAAATTAAATCGATTCCTTTTCGAGAACAGTGTCAAGATGCTCGTCCCCATGTTCGAGAGAGTGAGTGGGAATATCGGTGTGATAACAACAGATCGAGGGAGTTTAGAAGGACTAGCATACATATGTTTTATACTTTCCATTTGTTCTTCCGCTAGTAATTCCATCATAGTCTTTTCTCCACGATTTTTCATGGAAGGAGTTTCAATCGATGAACTTGATGACCCGTTATAAAATTGTAGGATATCAAGGATATCTTCATCATCATCGTCATCGGGAATGAAAGCGGAATCGAGAGCTAGATTTGGCGCTTTTTCTTTGCAATTGATTCCCTAATAGATTGTTCAAAGGCAATTTGGGAATCTAATTTAGACCATTCTTGACTAACAACACTTCCATGGATTTCTCATTTGGATTATCTTAGGGATGTTTAGATTCCTTCAAATCTTTCACTAAATCCAAAAGATCAAGGAGAAGATTTTGAGAAGTGGCTCGGTGGTAATCTTGAGAGGTTGATCATGATCTGAAGAGTCGTGAATTGTTACAAGGAAATGGATTCCTTGTTTGACAATCCGAGCTAGAGTGAGAACCTCCACAATACTCACAACAAGAAACCGATGTGGCCGTGAGTGGTATGTGTTGTAGTCATAATTGTTATCGGGAACCCGCTCATAGACAAGCGTGTTTCACGATTGACAATCGAATTGGAATGTGAACCACCACGTACTCACAACAAGAAAGCTGCCGAGTCTCACAGTGTGGCGGTGATGGAATAAATCGATCGTGTTATGGTAGGAATAGGGATCTTGGTTATAAACGGACCCGTTTCCGATTCCACCACACTACAACCGGGGCAATTGCCACCATTATAAGGACCACCACACCATTGACAACCAAGAGGGTAAGGATAAGACATAGAAAGAATCAAAGGTTAACAGAGGGTAAGAAATGAAGAATAAAAAGGTAAGAGGGTAAAGAGGAATATTTTGGTGTTTTGAAAACATGATGATAAAACAAAGAATGAAAATATTTTTGGCTTTTAACACGTTAGGAAAAGTGTTAATGAACTTTTGAATTTTATAACTTTACAAAAACTTTTACAAAAAATGGGGTATGTGCAAGAATGGATCGAAAAAGGCTAAACACACGCTAAAGCCTCCCGCGTGGCGCCAAAATTTGATCTGTCGAAGCCGTCAAGTCTAATCACACAAACTAGCCACTTGTGAATGACCAACCGTAATGAGCTTAAAGCAGTTCGAGACACAAATGCAATGAAGATCAGGAGAATACAGTGGATTCCCAGGTCGTTAAGTCCCACGAAGACTCAATGGTGTGTAGACACTTGATCAGACGATGGAATGATCACTAATGATAGTGATCGGAAAGGATTTGGATAGGATAATTACACTACTGAAAAAGGTTAATAAATAACAGCGACTTAAATACAAATTAAGAAAATTTAAAAAGATAAAAGATATTAAATAAACGCTATCACTATATTTAAAGTGATGAACGTTTAAAAATTAAAACTTACGTTTAAATTAAAAACTACGTTAACGTACAAAATAAAACGTGATATTAAAGAGATAAAAGACCTAAAAATATGAAAAATACATTTTTACAAGCCTAAATATAAAAGAAAATTATTAAAAAAGGAAAATTATTTTTACAACTATTTATCTAATTATTATTAATTAAAAACTATTTATTAAGTATTTAAAATGCACTAAAATCCAAGAAAATACAAAATTAACCTAGAAAAATGAAATTATAACTTAGAAAAATCTAAAATATGATAAAACTTATTTTAAAACTGAAAATATATTTTTAGACTTTTATGTATTTATTATTAATTTAATACTATTTAAAACTAATTTAAATTGTGAAAAATACCAAATAAAAGGAGAAAAATAAGGAAAAATATTTTTTATGCTTTTTATATTTATCTTAATCTATTAAAATTGAAAAATTATTTTTTGGAACTTTTTCTTAATTATTTGTAATAAAAGCTAATTAAAAATGCTTAAAAACTAATTTAAATTAAGAAAAATAGCAAACAAGCTAGGAAAAATCTGAAAATTTCAGGAAAACTCTAAAATATTATTTAGAACCTAAGAAAAATATAAAAAACAGGGGTTGTGTGGAGGGATTTGAAACTGATGTGGAATGTGCTAAGAAATAAGCACTTAGATTAAGCTAGAAGGACCAAACAAGAATTAAACTGATACAGAAGCTTGAATAAGCTAAAATAACCCTAAAGCAACTAAAAACAACAATCCATAACCTCTGGATTTCCAGTACAACAGATTGGATGTTTTGAGATTAATAAGCTAAAATAGATTTTTGGTACCTACTTTGAACAAGAAAATAAGCACAAGAATAAGCTGGAAACTGGAATGCAACAACTGGAACCTAGACTAGACCTGGGTGAGACTTAGTAAACCAAAGTACAGACCTAGACAAGCTCAAATGAGGCTTGTGCAAGGTCTGCAAAACCTGCATAACCCCTGTGCAGACTTAATGCCCTGCACAGGGGACTTAGCACCATTTTAACAAGCTTTTATGAAGCTTCTACAAATTTGATAAAAATCTGAAAAATTGCTAATAAGAAACAAGACCAGCTGAAGATTTTAAAACAACAATTTTCTCTGATTTTGGTCCAGAGATGAGTCCAAGAAAATTCTTCCTAATTGGGCTAAAAACTGATTTTGCAACATTTTGACTTTTTGAAAGAAATGGAAAGTTGACCTTTTCCAACTTTGAGCTTGATTCAAGGACTGAATATGATGTTAATGTATGAAATAAAGCTACTACAAGCTTGACCTATGAATTTTGAACACAAAATAAGTTTTAGATTTTTGAAAATCCAAGCAGTTAAGCTAATGGGACAGAATCAAATGGAATTTGACTTTGAGGAGTTGCAGAAGCAATAAGATGACAGCAAAGAGTTCAATTGAGCTAAATAAGCATGAAAAAACAGACTTTAACTACTGAATAAACCTATAACTCAGTTTACCCAACTGATCCAAACACCCTTTTAAAACTGAAATGCAAACTTATACTGACAAAAACATCGAACCGATAGAGATCTTGATCAAACTAAGTTACAATGACCTAATTACAACTATTTAAGCAAGTTTATACTAATGATGACCACGATTATACGAGATAAGCAAGAAATACAAAAATGGCTTGAAAATGAAAAGTGGAAAATCTTACTCACATGAGTCCACTGCTATTGCAGGCTAAACCAAACCCAATCCTACTCTATGCTAATCTAATCCAACCCAAATTCACCACTGCATCTCCCATTTTCCATTACCAAGCCCCATTTTGCATCATAGTTGACTTTAGTTGACCAGCCATGGAATTTACTTGAAAATGAATTACAAGCTTATCAAAAGCTTATAAAGGCTTAAACAAACTTATTAAAGCTTAAAATAAGCTACTGAAAACTTGGACAATGTAATTTAAAAGCGAAAAATTTCAACAGTTAACCCAAACTTGAAATTTATATAAAAACTAGGATTGGAACTTCAAAACACCTTACAATTAAGAGTTACTTTGAGTGTGATACATAAAAGCTTAAATTACAACATTTGGACTTAAATAAAACATTGATTAAAAAAAAGCGACATTAAGAAAAACTTAAAAACTAACTACTACTCTATCTTGCTTCTCTTTCTCTTTATAGCTCCAAGATGTTTCCACATCCTTTGAACCTTTCCCACCAATAAATTTGGCCGTTGGATGCTTTGAGTTGATATTGGCCGTTTGATCATTTTGGCGCCAAAGTGGATTTTAACAGTGGAGGGTTGAGTGAAGGGTAGAGGAATCATTAAATGATATTTGTTTTGTGTTGAGGTGGAGGAGACAAGGGGTGATATGGAGAGGTGGGGGATGGGCTAGTTGAGTGATTTCGAGGATTGGGTTGGGAGGAAGGAGGAAGAAAAGTGGCGCCAAGTTGGTGTTTGACCAAGTGGTTGATGACCGTGGTATTAGTAATACAAGGGGTCCAAAATGTAAATGCGAGGGTCCAAAGGATAAGCGAGCCAAAAAGGTATTAGGCTTAATAAATGACAAGGACCTAATGTGCCAATTCGAAAATTCAAGGACCATTTCGCCAATTACGCAAAGTTGATCCAAGGGACCAAAAGTGACAAGCTTCCATACTACAAGGACCAAACTTGACATTTTCCAATTTTCCGGGGCCATTTTGCCATTTTTCAAAGTTGAAGGACCTTTTCCGCCATTTGACTAAAGATTCATTCAAGGACCGTTTTGACAATTTAGAAGATTTCGGGGACCTTGAATGATAAATTTCACATTTTTGAATTCGGGGACTAGATTTGACAACTTTTAAAACTTGGGGACTAAAGCGCCAATTTTGCAAACTTTATACATTTTCATTTGATTTTGATATTTTTGCATTTAAAACACATAAAACAACGATTTGTGATATTTTTATCATTTTGAAGCATTTTTGAGTGTTTTCAGATGATTTTGCAGTTTATATTGTACAAAAATGATAAGTATTTAGATACTCATCAAGTACCGATATGATACAGCCCCTGACCAGTGATTGATTTGTTTTTTTTGTGGTGATCTTATGAACAATTCTTATGATGATGTATTCTGAAACAATTTTTATTTCGTCTGTAATAGCTTAGGTTGATCGTGAAACAATTCTATATTTGGATGCTTGGTATTTAATTTAGGATGTTCATATCGATTTCGGCTTTTTATTTGTTTGCTTTTCATTCTTATTTGTGTGTTTATTTATATCTTTTTCATTATCGGTTAATCCTCATGTTTATATTACTTTGTGAAAATGCTTTATTTAGTTTTTAACTTCGTCTTAATTGCATATAAAAGTATTTTACAAAAAGATAAGTGTAGGGAAGATCACATGTATTTTTAGAACTATTATGAACATGAGATTAACAATAATTGGAATTGTATATATTTGTGTGTTTGTTAGAATCAAATACTTGTATCGAGTCACAATGGATGTTTTGCAGGAATTTTTCCAGGTCTTTAAAGAAGTAATTTTTCCAGAATTTTTTTCGGGAAAACGCATCAAACTATTTCTGTCAAGATAACCTGATGGCGTCGGGATTAACTCCCGACGGCATCAGGCAATGTATAAACAGATTCCTGATTTTCGTTTTCTGTCTAATTTTTAATTTTTGGAAATTTCAATTCTTAATTTTCCAGAAATCTGCAAATAGGGGTGGCAATTTAGGTCGGGTTCGGGTTGGCGGGTTCTGGTTGTCAGGTTAGCGTGTTAGAAAATTCCAACCCAAACCTGACCCATTTAAATCATCGGGTCAGCTATGTCAACCCTAACCTGTTTAGACATAACCCGAACATAACCCATTTAACCCGTATATATACTTGGGTTCGCGGGTTAAATAGGCTATATGGGTTGAATATGCTAAAAGGGTTGAATCGGTTCAGCGGATTTCGGGTTGACCCATTTAACCCCTTTTATATACAAAAGTTGGCACATTTCACGAGTTAAACAGGTTAATCAGGTTGTCAGGTCGACCCGTTTAACACATTTAACCCGGATAATAAAATATAAATAATTTTGAGTTTATGAAAAAAATCTTAAACGGGTTGGCGGGTCGACCCGCTTATTTTATTTCCAACCCGAACCTGACCTGTTTAATAAACGGGTTAGATAGGTCGACCCAAACCTGAACCAGAATCTATTTAGCATGACCCGAACCTGTTCATTTTCGTGTCAGTTTCAAGTCGAGTTTTGTGTCGGGTCAGAAATTGCCACCCCTATCTGCAAACATCCATTTCACAAGCATTATATCTTACTTGCTTTCTAGTG
This sequence comes from Chrysanthemum lavandulifolium, assembly GCA_022545495.1. Taxonomy (NCBI): domain Eukaryota; kingdom Viridiplantae; phylum Streptophyta; class Magnoliopsida; order Asterales; family Asteraceae; genus Chrysanthemum; species Chrysanthemum lavandulifolium. The sequence goes on from CM040239.1 coordinate 135,471,498, forward strand.
TAGTTTTGTTTTTATATAGTTTTTACCGCAGATTTTACGTGAGGTTTCGTTTTCGTTTTCTTATATGTGTGCATGTTATATTAGACAAGAAGATGAAGTACATGAGGAAGCAACACTTATTACTTGCTCATTCTTCTTGGAGGAGGATTTAACCGCGATTCCACACATATCCTACCGAGCTAATCAGGGGATTATTATTTTCTCTCTTTTGTTTTACATTTCTCTATCATAACTTTGATACTTTTGGGGAACATTGGGAACAATGTTCAGTTTAAGTGTAGGGAGGAAGAATAAAACGGGAACTTAGAAACTATTAACTCACTTGATTTTTGTCTTATCCTTGGTAAATTATGTAATAAACTATGAGAAATATTGGTTAGGGTAACTTTAGCACCAAATTTAAATTTTTTATGGCAGTTACGAGTAAAACTTTAGTCTTAATAAAGCGTCTCATGGATAGGAGTTATATGACCAGCACAAAAACCGTATACCACTCAAATTCCACCTCAAAAACCCTAGATATTTAGGAATAAAAGAATTCACCTTTAATGCTTAGTGAGTGTACCGGTAGTATAATAGATTCTAGAACTTGTTTTGTGATGCATTTCGAGATCGCTAGTGAGACTACATTCGTGTAGTTATGATTAACTAAATGATAAGAGGCATTAAGATAACCCTTGTTTTAAACCTGTAATTTAATTATGTCAACCTCATCGGTTGAGTAATTTTCTCCACACCCTTGCGATGTACTCATCTTTAGTACACTATACCCCTAGTTAACCCCTTAGAGCCTATCTTTTTGCGGTTCTCGTGATGTTCCGGTTTTTGAAATATCAATGAAGAGCATTGTTTACAATCCACCCTCAAATGTTACACCCAAATCACCTTAGCCCACCTTGTATGCACTCATCTTTAGTGCATTATTGTAACTATTGTTAAACCCTTAGTTCAATTATCTAGTTACTTGCATGGTTGCTGAGTCGAGTCATATCTTTTGTACACAGTTTTGGGACAATTGGAACTCATGGGTTAAAGTAGTATTTTATGGAGTAATGGGAAGGAATGTTAAATTCAAATTCCATTTGTCTACATAATTAAGTACTCCAAGTGTTTTGGTCTTTTCAATTCGGGTCAATTATTGTTAGTTAAATAAAAACTCAAATGTAGGGATGTTCTTATAAATCCATTTATTTTGATGTTATTGTAGAGGATGGTAGAGTAAAAACGTATGAAAAAAAAATTAAAAAAAGAGAGAAGTGAAAGAGAAAAAAATGAAAGAAAAATGAGAAAAAAATACGGGCTACCATCCTGCATCTATCTTTATGTTTTATGTTTTATGTTTATATTTTGTTTCAAGTTGTTATCTAGTGTTAGTGAGTCGAGTCTTGGCTTAGCAACGCTGTTTTACATGCATGTAACTTGGATTTTTGACTTGCCACCACTAAAATTCCCCATATCTAACAAAACCCATTTATTCCCTACCCGAAGCCTAACATTATAACCCTTTGTAAAGACCTCATAGATAGTTATTCCTAGGTGCGTACGCCAAAGCGGTGGAGGTTTGATCTATTCTCAAACCTATGGTAATCTATGTGCTATGACAGGTAGTGAGTGTTTATCTTCCATTTCCTTACATGTTATATTTCATATAAACCCGAGAGATGATAAAATCCAAACACCAATTGTGAGGTGCTAGTGTATAATTTTCGTGCTTGGTTTTACTAGTATGGCGGTTGTACTTGTTGTAGATTGTCTTAAACGAATAATAAATGACCCCTAACTCATAAATTGATTAGCTAAAAGCACATTTGTTTGAGAACAAGCAAATTCTAAGTGTAGGGATATTTGATAAGGATTTAAAACATACGTTTTTAGGGGGTCATTTAAGCCCTAAATCGTTTCATTTTATATCCATTACTTCTTAAAATCGTTCCGTTTCATATTTTAGGTCTTTTGGAAGCAAAACGTTGGAATCAATCATATTTGGATGAAAATGAGCGAACACATGAAGAAAACGACAAAGTCAAGAAACAAGGTTGTTTCACAAGCCTGACAGCGTCCCAACTCTAAGGGCGCCGCCATCACTCACAGGGTCTTCTAAAAAGTCTCAAGCGACGACTCAGAACTTATTTTGGTCTTAACACCTGACGGCGTCACGCCTAAATCCTGAAGAGCGTCACTCCTACTTTCGTCACCAGACGACCAAGATCCTTCCTAGAATACGTCCATAAGCAAGCCCAACGGCGTCACTATTTCTCACCTGATGTCGTCCCAACGATGACTTGGTCAAAACGAAACCCTAATGACGGCGATAAGACGACGTCACCATCAAAAGGCGACACCGTCGCGAGTGTAAAATCTATATATAAACTTCAAATTTTCTGTATTTTGTGTGCATTATTTTGGAGAGCAAATCCTAGTTCGTTTAAGTTCCGACTTAGACAGTATTATAGGGTTCCAAACCCTCTTGTACACTTACAGATAAGTTTGTTTATCCAATCTATCACCATGTTTCATCTATGTTCAATTGTTTGTTTGTGTTCTTGCTTATCTATCATGCGTAGCTAAATTAATTAAGTGTTTTCTTAGATTCAATGAAACCTAGTTGATGATTATTGTTAGGTTGTCTCTTGTTCTAATTGGTGGACACTAAAGTAAGGAAAACTAGCTTCTTCTTTAATTGTTGCAAGCTTGAACGTCCTAAATAGCAAAAAGCTTAAGAGTGCACTTAGGCCATCGTTGTGTTTATTGCATGAGTTGTAGCTTAAGGATAATAGAGTATTCGGGGGAGATACTTCGGTACATGGCGATCCCGAATGTTCTAGAGGAGAGTTACGATTCATAGAATTAGGCACCCCTATGACTAAGACGGAATACAATGCACCAATTAGAGGATGTGACAATTCAACCGACCAATAAAAGATAACTTAGGAGTAAGAAAATCTAAGTGAACACGTTTTTAATTATCATAAGAAACACATTCAATCGATCCATAGCTTTTACCTTTAGTTAGTTTAATTAGTTTTTAATTCAAATTGTTAAGTAGTTAAATTGGTAGAATTACCAACTCCCATTCTTCAAACCCCGAGATTTTACTTGCTTTCATTAAATATAAAAAAAGATAGAAAAGAATCACCCTCAACCTTACCTTTTCGTCATACATCTCTACTAGCATCTCTATTCCCCCTAAAGAACGATCAACTCCGTGGGCTTGCCCATACTACACTGCAACGATTAGGTACACTTCCTAGTGGGTTATAAAGCTTGCTCGTTGAAAAGGAATTCTTTCGACCCCGAACGACGCATCAAGTATAATTGTAGTCTCAAAATATAAGACACAAGCCATGCAATTCAACATTGAAACCTCACCTAGGATGGCCTGTTGGAAAAAAGGGCAAGTACGCAGTTGGGTAATCCTTTCGCTGCTTCTAAAAGGTTTTTTTAACACCACTAGAAACAAGACCACCAACACCATCAGTCCTGTTTTCAACACCAACACCACCAGCCATGTTTTCACCATCAAAACTAGGAATCTCAACCATTATAGCCTTCCCTTTCCATTCAAAACCTCGCTTAAAAATTTTTATACTCACATGCATTTTGTTCCTATCTGTCCTCTTCCATTTACGTTGAGTCCTAAAAGGTGTTGGACTTGACATTCGAAAGTTGGCATCTTCCTCTACCTAAACCCACAACCTCTAAACCAATGCTTTTCAAGTAAAATTGTGCTAACATTTGGGGCTTATGAGCAACAAAGATATCAACTGACTCATGTGTTTCAGCCAACTCATACAACTTAAGAACATCATCATCCTTATTAATCAATTGCAAACCATTTTCTAGGGATTTTTTTGGATCACAAAAAAACGACGCCCATTTTGGTTCTTTAATCTCTAATAATAGATTATCAAGGGCTGAACTAAAGATATCCCTATCACAGCTAAAAGCACTAATATTAATAAGGGATCCTCCTTCATACCTGAATGGGGTATATTCAAATATCCCGTTTGTGTGAATATGGAACAACACTTCTCTTTCTTCTTCTAGTTGTATATCCTTAAACGTTGTCACAAATATGCTCCTTTCCATTTTGTGAATGAGTTGTGCTATGAGTTGGTGTATGTTTCACTCACAATGTGGAATGACGCTGGTTTTGTCTTAATCGGGTATTTTGATTTGTTGAGGGTTTAGTGGGTCGCACCCAAAAAAAAGTTAAGCGTATCGGGGAAGTTTTCATAATTTCACAGTTGGTCCCCAACCTTGCCAATCTTGCCATTTTATACTTAAATTTCCTGCCATTTAATAACTTTATTCTTTATGATCGAATTGTTTCACATTTGGTTCCTGAATTTGTATGGTCATCTTTGCCTTTGATATTTAAGGGATAATACCCTAAATCATTTGCATACCCAAAACACATTTAACATAGTCCACAACCCTAAAAACACAACAAGAAAATGTCCAATTTCCCACGTCTACATGAACTTGCCGCCGCTGCAGATTCTTACTCCATGTTTGATTCCATTGTTGTTTACTATCAAAGGGAGAACGACAAGGATATACAACTTGCCAATGGGCTCCTAATGTCATATGTTGATTTGGTTCATGTTATAAAAGAAACACAAGAGTACGTAACTGAACTTAAAGAATATCGTCCATCAGCTATGATGTACAAGGTTCTACAGGATCTTCACAAGGTTCAAAGGAAAAATGTGCTCAAGGTTTTGGAGATTAAGAAGTTGATTTCTGAAACCCATGCTCAGGTGTTGGATAGGAATAACTTCCTTGATGTTCTTAGGACTACCTGATTTTGTTTTTAAGTAGTAATGGAAGTACATATAGTGTTTAATGTTTGTTGTCTTTTGGGGCTTTTGAAATTGTATTTTGCTAAATCGTCTATCATCATGTATAGTAATATTTTATAGAATGAATAAAGATATGTGTATACTATTCAGCCTTTGTTTTTGTTTTTTTTTTGCTTGTCTTGATTATATTAATTGTTGTTAGATGTTTGGTCCTTGTTGAAACAATGTACACATATAAGGTTAATGTTTTCGTCCCATATCATTTGGTCAAGTTAGCATAAAGTGTAATTATCCCCAAATTAAAATTTAAAAACACTAAATTCCTTTTTTCACTGAAATTGCTTAACAATTGGTAAATCTAGATCTCATAAACAGATTAAATGCTCTAATTGTCATACCATTGGACATAATAAGAGTAAGTGTCACAACGAACAAGTTTCAAAACCACCAAAGGAAAGTAACATACGAGGAAGAAAAAGGCATTGTGATGGCAGAAGGCAACATGTATGCATATATTTTTCATATGAATGACAGAGGTTCTTGTGTGTTCACATTGAAGTTGATGTATGCATGTGTTACTTTTTTTGCAGTGGATGGATGACGATGAGATAAGGCAGACTATGGAGCAAGAGTTTCTTGAAGCAAATTTTTTAAGAACATAGAAGGCTTGATCTAGAAGAAGAGAAGACAAGGTTGGATGAAGAAGCATTCCAACAATTTTTGGAAGAGGAGGGAATGTTAAAAAAACTTGAGGAGGAAAGAGCTAGACAAGAAGCAGAAAGGGAAGCAAAGGAATGAGCAGCTTATTGGGGGATTTAAATGTGTCAATGGATGTTGCAAAATAAATTGTTAAAATGTTGTTAATAGGTTTTACTGGTGTGTAAGTTTGGACACCATGATGGTTGTCCTAGCATGTAATAGTCAAGGGTTAAAATTCTGAATGTTTGACTCGATATTAAGCATTTATGTTGTCTTTACTCCGATCTACTTGTTCAACAACCACATTATACCCTATTATACCCTTTTTTGCATGCATTATATAATACCCTCATGTCATCAATTCTTTATCATACCAAAAAAATTTCACCATGAATGCAGAAAATGGTTATCAAATGGTATGCCATGACTGTTGGGTTGAAAGTGAAAACAGGGCTGGATTGACCTTTTTTGCAAGGCGTCCACCTTATAGAGATTTCATGTGGTATGTTTGTCTAGTGTGCCTTGACAAAAGGGGAAACAAATCTTATACTGGTAGAGGTGGTGTTACAAGGGAAAACAAAACTACAACAAATAGTGGTGGATATGTAGTGGGCCTACATATTTCTGCATCTACTAGAGTTGGTACTTCCTTGGGCAGTGATGAAGAAGAAAGTGAACCACCTGAAACTCAAAGACCAAGTGGAGTACGCCCAAGACAAACCACGTGAAGTACCTGCAAGTCATAAAGCAAGTGAATCACCTGCTAGTCAATTAACCAAGTGAATCACCTGCAAGAAATGTTATGTTGTCTTTCAGTCTAAATGTAACTTAACTGATATGTGTGTAGTTCTTTTGTTATAACAATGAATTTTGGTTACTATTTTTTTTTGTATATGTTGACTTTATAAGTCAAATTGTGTTATTCCAAACATCCCCCTAAACTGCATATGCAATTGCAAACTGAACAATGTAAACAACAAAACCAAAACTACAAATGCAAACAAAAGATATTTTAAAAGATTATAACAATTCAGTTTGGTTAATAATATTTTGGTATATGTTGACTTTATAAGTCAAAATGGGTTTTTCCAAACAGTCACCTAAACTGCATATGCAAATGCAAATTGACAAAATGGAAACAACAAAGCCAAAATATACATACATCACCAACTAATTATACCATATACAACAAAATATATATGTTAACAAGCATCGTTTTGAGTAACCATCATCAACCAAAAAATTTACATCTTCATTACATCAAAAACTAAAAATAACAAGTGAACTTCTTCATGGGAGACTTGATATTCATGGGGGGAGACTTGAGCTCCTTAATAGGAGGCACATACCACTCATTCCTCTTTGTGCTGGAGCATCCCACAGCCGCTCCAAGACCATGTACAATATTTGTGACGAGGGAGGGAAACAATCAAGAGGGTATATGAATAGGTTTTCTCTAGTTGATTTAGATTTAAGTATAAATGTTTATGGACTATAATACCCTCGATTAAATAACATATTACAGACGTTGACCTGGGCATTACGGGTCAATGGACCAATTTAGCCTAAAAAACCCATACTTTGGACTACTGACGACGAAAAATCCATGTTACGGTACCAGGCGATGTTTTTGGACACGTTTAGGGACCAACGGTGTATTTTAGTCTTAAAATAATAAGTAAAAGTAATTGATTAAAAATGATCTGAAAAATGCGAATTGTTACATCTGGAGAAAAAGTAACTATCTTTTATTGTTTATGATGATTAGTTTAGTATTGAATATTTGGATGTGCGAAGATATTTATGATTGTTGGTTTTCAAGGGGAGAACAATATTTATGAATTGTACGTTGCAGGTGATATTATAACTTCTAATGTCTTGGCTTTTGCGGGTCAAATGGACTAATCTGTTACTCTAAGTTCGATACAAGCTATTTTGTGGTTTATCATTATATTTTTTGTACGAAGTGTTTTGTGGCAATGTCACAAATTTTAGTAGTGAAAAATTATTAGAAAAGGGAAAAATAAAAATTAATAATTGGAGTTTTAATTTGATTTGTTTGACCTTAAATGTCAAAGTATATAGCAGGATGGCTCTATTTGAAAGGGGTTTATGATATTTTTTTGCTATACCATATGAGTGACCCTTTGTTGTTAACAAGTTACATGGTAACTCAAATTTGCGTGCTACATATAAAAGTATACAAATATAATATTACGTATTGGATTATATTCATTTATTTTAATTTCCTAAAAAGTCTCTCACTATGTCCTGATGCTGTATGAGTATTTACAGAATTGGATGAGTCTGGAGTCAGCTTAATTGTACACAAGAACTCTTACACTATCGCCTTCATCATAGTTTCTTTTTTCAAGTGATTTCGGTTATTATTTTCTCTATTTAGGGTCATTGGGAATATTACGTTGGTATTGTAACTTGCACTTTGCATGTGTTTGGATGTGGCACGCAATAATAGTGTGTTTGACAATTGAAAGGATAGTTTCATATTCGACTTTGCATGTCCTCTTTAGTCTTTATCACTCAATTCACACCAAAACTACCAACAACGTCTTTGTCACCAGGTATCCTTCAACATTTGTTATGTTTTCTTAGCTTTAAATTGCAAATCATTCAAGGATTACTATTTTTTGTAGATACTAATTAAGGGGGCATGTGCTTGAGCTTATTTTTTACTTGATTATTCATATATGACTGATTTAAGATGGGGACATTTTTTTTTATCAAATCGGTCGATAAACAAAGGATGTCAAATTATTTATCATTTCAGATTCTCATTATTTTCCTACAAATTCCATGGTCTATTTTTAAACAAATCATAAAATATTCTTTTGGTTGTAATCTTGAAATTGGAGATAAAAAAAACACAGAAGTTGAGAAAAAGTATGATCATGTCAAGAATATTAATGCTGCTTTCTTTATTTATTATTACGTTTGTGTTTTCATGTTAACAATAGTTTGCGGACCGGACAATTGATTACGAAATCGGTTCAAATTATGATCAACTTGATAGATTGAAAAATCTTAAAGACTTTTGTAACTCACTGCTTAGACGGATAATCCTTAAGGTACTTTTTATGTGACTTATTGATGAACATGGTACTGCGGTGTGTGATTTTTTCTTTCCTGCTTATGCTTTTGCTTACAATGACAAGTAATCAAGTGTTTGGTTTTGCTTATGCCATAGGAAATGTAAAATAACACATTTTATTTAATCTCAAATTATTTGAGCAATTTATAGTGTTTTGACCCGTTTCATTTTGGGATTATCAAATTACAATATTGTAAGCGTGTAGATCCTGAAAACCCACCGATAATTCCCTATTATTAACAATGATGGATTACTTGAGTGATGAAGGTTAGTGAAACTTTGAGTTGGCAAAACGGACGTGTCAAAATGTTTTGGATCACAACAACATATTCACATGTTAAAACGGGATGGGTTTTGGTTGATCTGAAACATTCCTAGTATGATACGTAAATGTTACCCATTTACTTTTAAACCTAAAATAGATACTTATTACCTTCACGGAGATGGTAGTTAATGACCCTAGATCTGAGTATGAAACTACAGTTTAATGGTTGTTTAAGTCATCCACAAGGCCGCAAAATTGCAATTTTATAGGGATTTTTGGGTATGCCTTTCAAGGGTTGTTTGAAGCTGCTACGGAATTATGTTTCAAAGGGATTGGGTCTTTTCAGGGGTGTTTGTGAATGCTGCAAAACTGCAGTTTCATACTCAGATCTAGGGTCATTAACTACCATCTCCGTGAAGGTAATAAGTATTTATTTTAGGTTTTTTTTGTTAATTATAGATGGTAGTGGTACTTCCTTAACTTCAAGTGTTTATGGATAAAATGGTCATGCTTTATGCTTTAATAAAACTTTCAATACAAGAAACGAGGGTCATCGTATACTAATACCAGGAAAAAATATACAGAGGAAAGGGTCAATGGTTCAATGGCAACTCTAACTGCAAGGTAATATGGTTTCACTGATATTTATACGTGCATTAGTTTTATTGTGAATTATTTTTCAATGGGTTATAATGATTTTAGGTAGAGAGGCTATGACCTTTAGGCTTCGACCCTTGTCGGAGGGGGCTCGACGATGTGACGGAGGCCAGCTCGAAGCGTGATCGAGGCCAGCTCGAAATGTGATCGAGGCCGGGCTCGAACAGTGACGGAGGCCGAGCTCGAATCGTGACAGAGGCCTTGACGGTAGCCATTGTGAATGACTTTACGCCAACATTATGTGGGACGAAGGCGTAGGCTTCGTCCTTTAGGAGGGTACATCATACCCTTTGTACAAATGGTAAGCTAAGTACCAGAGTGACGGTAACGCTCGTTAGCAGAACGGATGGTAGGTCATCATTTATAAACAGATGCTCCAACCACAAGTAAAATACATTTGACTCAAATTATATACCACTATAGACCATTCAAATTAAGCTCAAATATTATACCACTGCATAATTATAATACCCAAGTTGGCTCATATAAAACATACTTGGACTAAAAGTGAAAATTAGTGTTATATCCCCTTTTGATGCATGATTGTACTGTTAGATGAAATGCGCTAACATGTTAAATTTAGATTTAAAGATTTGAAGTATTACTAATGATGCAAAACATGTAACTTTTAAATATGGTGGCTTGATATTTTAGTTCTCTTATAATTAATGCATTTGATGGAAACTTATTGTTGAAAATTGTAATTTGTTAGCAAGTTGAGCTTATCATTGACACATAAAGTCATATGTGATGTAACCACTGGTAAATTTCCACTTGTATGATATTCTAACTAAAGAATACTTATCTGTTTTTCACGTCTAAATTTTTTTTAAACGTTATCAGTTTATCTAATCACAACAACTAACCAATATGACGTAACTCACATTCTTAATAAATGTACACACCAACATCAGAATGTCTTAAGTTCATTCCTCATACGTCAAGTATAAAAGCTTTCAACTTTTATTTACAACTTAACGTCATTACGTTAACGTACAATTATTAAACTTTCAAATTAAACGTTCACCATTTATTTGAGTTTTCACGAAACCCTAATTTATTATAACTATGATTTTCTGAAACAAAATCATAGATACTAATGTAGAAAACTAGAAGGGGTTGAATAGTTTACCAATTAAAAACTTTGTTTTGAAACTTATTGAAAGATCAATTGATATTGATCTTGAGTATGTTAATGAAATATGCAAGCAATGTGTAATAAGTAAATAAGGAAAGAGATGATCAAACCACAACAAGTTGTTTATAGTGGTTCGCCTACAAGGACTCTTTTCCTTGCCACCTACTCCACTCCCGAGTCTCACACTCGAGAGTTTAACTTCACTAGTCAACAAGCTCCTTTCACCGCGGAGAAAACCTTTACACTTACACACACTTTTCGACACTAAGCTAGATGTCGAGTTCTTTCCAAGGTACAACTACTCCCACACACAATGTATTTTGAGGACTAAAATACTAACCACTCACACTCACAAGATTATGATGGTTTGATACAACAATGAAGTATGGATCAACACTAGATCATACAACACTAAACAAACAAGACTTCCAACTTCTCGTTGAAGCTTGAATATGACTTGATCTTCTTTGCTACAAAGAGATCACTAATATGATATGAAACCGAGTTAGAAAGGTTAGAGAAGATATGTATGAAAGTATGTTAGAAAGGGATGAGAAACTACTTGGCTTGGCATTGCTATTTATAGCCAAAATGGACGAGGGCGTCCACGGACGGCGGACCCTTAAAAGGTTCCGCCGTGTACCATTTTGGTACCCGCGGTCGACGACCAAGATATCAAATCTTGCCAAAGTCAACTCTATCTAAGTGAGATTGTGCAAGATATGAAGAGTACAAATCTTCACAAAATATCTAATGGAATCTTCCAATGATTTCCATGATGTAATACATGATGTCAAATGTTGTATTACTATTTATAGAAATATGCAAATGCTTAAGTAGTGTTTGGTTTTAAGAACCTAACACATTCTACAAACTACTATCATACATAATGATTAGAGTCATATCAAGATGTTACTAATCATAAATGTAAATGCTTGAATGATGAATATATTGTTTGAGAAAGCTTGTTTTAATATCTAATAAACTTGACAAGCTTTAAGCTTTTATAAATTAAATTTACTTTTGTCGTTAACAAAACTTAGGCAAAGATCAAAAATATAAATAACGTTTAATGGCGATATTTGTATTAACAATCTCCCCTTTTGTTGAGGACAAAATATAAATTTTATTTTATAAAAGAAACAAAGTTTGTACAAGAGTTATAAAAATATTAGTTTTAGAACTTGAAAAGGAAATGATAATGCAAGTGTATGAAATTTGACTTTTATGAAAGTCAAAGAATTCACTAGTTGATGCATGATGTTGACTTTTCGAGAAAGTCAAAGTATGCGGTTTGACTTTTAAGAAAAGTCAAGTATTATCAATGAGGGTTCTGTTTGACTTTTAGAAAGTCAAATGTATGCGGTTGACTTTTCGGAAAAGTCAAATATAAATAATTTCAAAGTTCTATATTTTCTCCCCTTTTGTCTCAACAAAAGAAGAGGCTATCTTGAATGTAATGAGCCGAGCTACTATCTCCCCTTGTTCAAAGCTCCCCTAAATTGGGTGCTTAAATGGGAAGATACATGGATTGTGAAAATAAAGCTACAAAAAAATTGTTAGTAATAATGATCATTCACAAGCATTTCCAAACACTATGTAATGACACCAACAATATAATAAACAACATTCATTAGTTAAAATTTTTCATGAGTAAAGATCATGAAAAGAGAACACAATGATGTGTTTTAAGTACAAGAAATAAAAATTATTCTAAGAAAGTAAACAAAAGAAAGACTATTCTAAAACCATCCTAAAGTGATGGTGGATGGGAAAGAGCGTTAAGACGCTCAAGGATGTGGTTGAGGATGAACCTCATTTCTTCTTGGAAGTCATGGACCATAACACGGGTCCGTTCCACGGTTTGGCCCGTTTGCTCACAAGTTGAGCAACCATGCCTTGGAGGGTAGAAAGTTTGGGGAGGTTGTGGTGGTGGAATGGTGGATGTGTTGGTGGTGTTGGGAATGTTTGGAGTGGTCATGATGGATGCAAGCAAAGCATTTTGCATTTGCATTGTCTCACTTAAGTGAGAATCCACCATGCCTTTGAATTGGTGGAGGTTGTGGAGTTCGGCTTGAATCTCCTCTTTAGTGGGATTATCATCCCACATGCACTCGGAATGTCCTCAATATGAGGGACATTGATGATGGAAGTGGATGATCCCGTATAAAGGACCATGAATGTCCTTGTGAATGGGGTGGAAAAGGAGAGGTCTTGGCCCTAATGGGGCGTTTGGGTCAATGGATGACCGAGGTGACTCATGAGCGATTCGCTCAATTGTGCCAAAGGATGGCAATGGTGGTGGATGACTTGGCCTAGGAGGCAAGTCTTCCAAGTCCTCTAGGAAAGGATTTGGTGATGTTGGTGGAGTTGAAAATAACTCCATGGGAGTGAGAGTGGGAGACCTTGGTGAAGGTGGTGAGGGGTTTTGGATGTTTGGATGGGTGTCGGTGGAGGTGAAGTAGGTGTTTTTGTTGGTGGTGGAGTGGTGATCACAATGTGTGATGAAGTGGGTGTAGCTAAGGTAAGATTTGTATCATCTCTAATGGGAGATGAGATTGTGAGTGGTGAAGATTCGGATGATGAGCTAAGATGAACAAAACAACAAGGCCTTACGCTAATTCTAGCGGTTTTCTTGCAAGGTTTTGGTGATGATTTAGTCATTTTAACTTGGGTTTTGATTTGCTAGATAGTAGTGAGAATGAGGAAGGTGTGAGGATGATCATGGTAAAGCCTTTCAATTTATAGAGGTTAAAATTGTTGAGAAATGTGTTTGATTTGATGTTGAACCATTGAAGAGATGAGGTTCCTAATGATTTGGAAGTGGGTTGAATGCTAGTCATATCACCCAAGTCAATCCATACAAGGAAGATGGAGTGAAGAAGAAAAGATTTGCAATAAATGTGTTCTAGTGAGTGGAATTTCCTAACATTGATTACCCACAGTTTGAAGGTACCAAAATTTGGTTCCTTCCTTTATGCCAAAGGGCTCCTTGGGTGGATTTTTCAAATTTTGAATTTTGGTGGAAATGGATTTCTTATATACCTTAGTAAATAATACTAGTTCTAATAACAGTATAAACTAGTTAAGATTGATTTATAAGTGATGGAAGATAATTTGGAATCACGAAAGAGTCGAAATTGAAAAATTACGGAGGATCCACGGCACCAAAATCATACAGACGGTACCCTAAAAAGGTGTCGTCGGTCCGCCCTGTCTGATCTGGTGGTACCAAAATACATAAAGGGCGGTACCAAAATTATGGTGCCGTCGATCCGTGGAGTCTGAGATATTTGGACGAGTTCGTTTTTAGGTGTCGGGAAATTTCCGAAACACGAAATTTTCTCAAAAGCTGTTATACTAAACATTTCTAGTTAGGAAAAGTAAATAACACATATGTAAACATAGTGGAGCATAGATTTTGAGCAAGGCTTATTGATTTTCACAATATAGTGAAAATGGGTAAAATTGATAGCATACTTGTGCTATCCCCGCATGAGATTGTTAGCATACACCATTGTTTCAAGTTATATTACCATCCTACATAATAAAAACAACTAAATAGTATCAAACATTGATGATAATGCATTGTTCCAAACACTCCTTAAAGTACCCTTATTTGTCCAACTTCTTGTAAATCTTGTTCATCATCCTACCAAGGCACTTGAACATTCCCTTAGTTTGCTTGAATTCTGCGATTCATTCTCAATCTCGGGAAGAGATGCGTAATACTCATGAGGTGGAAGATGAGAGCTTGGAAGACCATCCTCGGAGCTATTTGATGATGATGATGAAGGAGTTGGAGGTTTAGCTCTCTTGCCTTTAGTCTTAGCAACTCGAGCATCACTCAAAGGTACAAAGATGTGAGGGATGAGTTCATAGTGGAGGTGCATCCCTTTTGGGGTTGGTGGAATTGGTGCGAAGTTTCTATAGAGACGGGTGAGAAGCATCCCGTATGGAAGAGCAACCGATCCTTGAGTTGGAATATCAATCATTCTTCTAGCTATGTAGTAGGCTAAGTTGAATGGTTGTCGGGTGGATAAGTTGTAGAGCATGTGACATAGGCAAGCGTTTAAGTGATCCCTATTTCCTATGGTGCTAATGACGTTGGCTCTAAGTAGTTCCTCCCATTTCTTAAATTCGGGCTTAAGTTCATTTAGCTCCATTCCATATGGATCTCGGTTTACCTCTTTTCCCTTCGGGTAACTCGGGTTGTATCACTTTTGGGTTAAAAGGTGTTCACGGATGACATCCTTATCGGCCAAACGGGTTATGTAGGGAAGAAGCGGTCATTGATTGTATCAAGAGCCATGAGTGACCACTTATCCGTGTAGACACAAGTTCCTCGGTTGGGAATTCCTAACACTTGAGCAAAGTTGCTTAAGGTGATGGTGTAGTCGTTTTGGTTGATTCTAAACCTAAGACAAAATTCATCATCGTCTTCATCACTAAAGCCGGTCACACTAGCATAGAATTCTAACACAAACCTAGGACAAATTGGTTCATCGATGTCAAGAAGACAATCGAATTGAATGGCGGCTAGTTCTTCACGAAGATTGGTATTTTCAAGGAAGGATGAGTGAATGGTTCTACCTCATGGAAATACCTTGATTCTAGACTCTTAAATATTTCTACTTGTTCCTTGGTAAGTCCTTTGGTTTTGTGGTGTTTGGGAATGTAGTTAAGGGTGTCTTTGTGATCATAGAATCTTGCGGCTACCATGGTTATTCCTAAGGACAAGAATTAATATGTTAAAAATGAAAATAAATTTTAACGTTTTTGATTCTAGTGTGTGCCTATATGAAAACAATTTGGAGTTGCGGTTATCTCGACTCATTTTATGCACAAAATGGTTTTAGTGGGGTGTTTGGCAAATACCATGAGATAACCCAAATGCTCCTAATTCAATGTGGCTACATTTGAATATACCCGGGAGTGCATATTAGTTATGCAATACCTTTAGTATTCAAGAGCATGCAAGTGATGAAAATTTTAACGTTTCTATTTGTATTAGCAATGAAAAATGTTTTCCTACAAGTGAGAAGCTTTTCAAAACTTTTGACATGGGGTGTTTGGTTGTTTGAATAAGGCCTTATATTCATTATCTATCAATTAGTGGGAAACATGATTTGTTTATGCAATATGATAATGTAGTACCTAATTTGAATGACTAGTTATGCAATTTGCCAATTGAATTCATATTTGGTATAAAAGCATACATAAAACCCCATGTAATGATTTGTGATAGTTTTGTGTATAAATAAGAATCCTAGACTCAGAATTAAGAGATGAAATGAAGTTAGGATACTTACAATGATGTTATCTTGATGATTAGTGAGTGGGAAGGTGTCAATAATGAGCTTGGTTTAAGTTTTACGTTTTGGTAAAGTGGGTTGTGAGGAAGAGGATGTTATGTATATAGCGGTTTTGTACAGAGACACCACGGACGAGACGGCACCAAATATTTGGTTCCGTCCGTGTTGTCGTTGGTGCCGTGGCTACGATGGCGAGATACAAGGCAAAATTGTTTTGGTTTGACTATTCTAATGTTTTAGGCTATGTTTATCCTACATGTTTGGTTCCATTAACCCTAAACCAAGTCTAAGAAGATTAAAGGTTCTCGTTTAAGAGGTTTAGTAAAGATGTCGGCAATGTTGTCTTGGAGGATACTTTCTCGATTGAAATGTTTCCTTTTGAACATTGTCGCGAAGAAAGTGATGATGATTTCAATGTGCTTTATGCGAGCATGTTGAGCAGGATTCTTCTTGAGATCGATGGCTCCTTTGTTGTCGCAAAGTATCACAATGTCGTTGAGATGAATTCCGTAGTCTCTGACGAGCTTGCTTCATCCAAAGAGCTTGTTGACATGCTTTTCGGTGAGGCGTATTCGGCTTGATGGTAGAGATGGCTAAAGCCGTTTGCTTCTTTGCAAACCATGAGGTGAGACAATGTCCAACAAAAGTGCAAATACCACTTGTACTTTTTCTATCGACATAATCACCGGCATGATCCGAGTCGGCATACACTATGGTTTCTATACCCGTTCCTTTGGGATACCATAATCCTAAACACGTTGTTCCTTAATATATCTAAAATCCTTTTAATGCTTCTAAGTGTGATGCCTTTGGGTTTTCTTGAAAGCGAGCACATAGACAAACACTAAACATAATGTCGGGTCTACTAGCCGTAAGATAGAGTAGGCTACCAATCATTCCTCTATATTTAGTGTTATCTACGGATTCACCTTCTTCGTCCTTGGTGAGTTTAGTGTCCGAGGACATGGGTGTTTTAGTTGGTTTGGAATCTTCAAGACCAAATTTCTTAAGCATGTCTTTTATATATTTAGATTGGTTAAAGAAAATACCATCTTCTAGTTGTTTAATTTGAAGTCCTAGAAAGAAGTTTAACTCACCCATCATACTCATTTCAAACTCGTCATGCATGATTTTAGAGAAATCATCACATAGTTCTTGACAAGTTGATCCGAATATAATGTCATCAACGTATATTTGAACAATAATAATTTGCGATTCCTTTTCTTAGTAAAAGAGTATTATCTACTAATCCCATAGTATATTTGTTATCAATAAGAAAAGTCTTAAGGCGGTCGTACCAAGCTTTAGGTGCTTGTTTAAGGCCGTATAATGCTTTCTTGAGTTTGAAGACATGATGTGGTTTCTCAAAGTCGGTAAAACCGGGAGGTTGAGCAACATACACTTCTTCGTTAATAAACCCATTAAGGAAAGCACTTTTAACATCCATTTGAAATAATTTAAAGTCATAAGCACATGCATAAGCAAGTAATATTCTAATAGATTCAAGTCTAGCTACCGGTGCATAAGTTTCATCATAGTCAATTCCTTCTTGTTGATTATAACCTTGTGCAACAAGCCTAGCTTTGTTTCTAGATACTACACCATTTTCGTCCATTTTGTTTGAAAGACCCATTTTGTTCCAATTATAGTTTGATCTTTGGGTTTTGGAACTAGTTTCCAAACATCATTTCTAACGAATTGGTTTAATTCTTCTTGCATGGCAATTACCCATGATTCATCTTTTATTGCTTCATTTATGGTTTTGGTTCAATGGTGGATACAAAACAAAAATGATTACTTTGATTTTGAGCTTGTGACCTTAAGGTTCTTTGATTAAGTTGTCCTATGACCTTTTCTAATGGATGACTTTTAGATTCTTTGATGTTGACAATTTCCTTATTTGATGGTTCATCTTCCTTGTTATTATTAATTTGACTTTCTATTATTTGACTTTCAACTAAGTCATCATCTACCAAAGGTGATGTCTTAGAGGGAGGTGGACTTTCGTCAAATGTTATGTTCAACGATTCCTCGACTATCATTGTTTCTTTATTTAGGACAATGTAAGCTTTACTAGTTTGAGAGTAACCAAGAAATACACCTTCATAAGACTTTGGGTCAAACTTGGTGAGATAATCCTTAGTATTAAGAATAAAGCATTTACAACCAAAGACTCTAAAATATCCTAATGTTGGCTTTTACCTTTATAAAGTTCATATGGTGTTTTGTTTAGGAAAGGACGTATTAAGACTCTATTTAAAATATATGTAGAAGTGTCACGGCGTTACACCAAAACTTTTGAGGAATGTTTTGTTCATTAAGCATTGTTCTACTCATTTCTTGAATTGTTCTATTTTACGTTCTACTACTCCATTTGATTGAGGTGTTAGTGGGCGGAAAAGTTATGTGTTATACCATTTGTATCACAAAAGTTTCCAAATTGAGTTTCGTTGTCAAATTCACGACCATGATCCGTTCGGATCGACACAATTTGACACCTAGAAGATTTTGAATTTTCTTGCTAAGTATTTCAAATTTATCAAAAGCTTCATTTTGGTTTTCAAAATAACGTCCAAGTAAACCTTGAGTAATCATCTACTATGACCAAAGTGTATAAGTTGCCTCCATAGCTTCTTATAGCGGATGGTCCAAACAAGTCCATATGTAATAATTCTAGACACTTAGATGTGGACACCATATTTTTAGATTTGTGACTACTATGTGTTTGTTTACCAATTTTGCAAGCGTCGCAAAAGTGTTGGTCATATTTTAGTTTTGGTAAATTCTAACCAACTCTTTTGAAGATAGGTTTTGTATAAGTCTCATATTAGCGTGACCTAGCGTCTATGCCAAAGAGATGAGCTATCGTCTAATGTTGTTAAGCAAAGTTTGTCATTATATGTTTTATCTATTTTCATGGCGTATATGTTATTTTTCCTAACTCCTTTAGCTATGGTGATACCATCTTTTAGTATTTTACTACCATTTTCATCAAATAGTACTTTATACTTTTTATCACATAGTTGGCTAATACTAAGTAGATTAAATCCTAACCTATCCACATGAGCAACATTTTCAATAGTTAGAGAGTTATGAGCAATCGTACCTTTGCCAATGATTTTGCTTTTGAGATTGCTACCGAAAGTGACATTACCTCCGTCATACTCTTGGTATGATGAGAAGAGACTTTGTTGCCGTCATGTGTCGTGAGCATCCACTATCTTTTATCCATTCATCGGGTTCCAATCCAACTTTCAAGCATACCTAAGAAGCAAATAACTCAAACATTTGGTCCCCAATATCTCATGGGTCCGTTTGGGTTAAACATACCATTTATTTGATTCATGTATGGAAATGATGGGTAAGAGTTCCATGGCATGTAATCGGAGTTTGATATGGTCTAGAAAGCTTTGATTCCAACCGTTGTGTTGGTAGTTAGGTTGAACGTTGTGGTTGCTCTTAGGAAAGGCGTTTGGCAAAAGAAGTTTTATATCGTTGTTGAGTAGTTTTGATCTAAATTCATTTTAACAAGTCCTACTCGATATAATGGCTGGTTTTAGTTTAACATTATCATTGGTTTTCTTTGTTACTTTAACAAATTCGATGCGGTCCGTATTGCGAACATTACATTACTGTTTGAAGTACCAGCGGTACCATTTTGCTGTGGACGGAACCCTTATTTTGGTTCCGTCGGTCCGTCTTTATCTTGCATGACAATTTTGATGAGAATGTTCGTCCTTTTCGGCCGTTTTGTTTTGACTCTTTGGAATTAATACTTCATTAAAACCTAGCCCATTCATGTCTCACGGTGTTTTATGGATTTTAACTATTTCATCGGCAAGAGCGATGTTTTTGTTAAACCTTTTAAACTTAGAATTATTTTCTATTAGAACTTCTTGTGTGAGCTTTAGTTTTCTATTTCAAGATTAAGCTCTTGACATGATTTACAATCATCGTCATTTGCTTTTCCTTTTCAAGTCGTTTTGCTTTTCTTTTAACTCATATACCTCATTTTCCAAAAACTCCTTTTGGTTTTAGAAATTTATTTTTAGTTATGATTTTTAGACTTAGCTCACACAATTGATTATATTGTTTTTGCAAGGTGTCATCATCTATAGAAGAATAAGAAGAGTCGGAAAGTACC
Organism: Chrysanthemum lavandulifolium; assembly: GCA_022545495.1. Classification (NCBI taxonomy): domain Eukaryota; kingdom Viridiplantae; phylum Streptophyta; class Magnoliopsida; order Asterales; family Asteraceae; genus Chrysanthemum; species Chrysanthemum lavandulifolium. The sequence continues at coordinate 135,491,630 of CM040239.1, forward strand.
TCATTTGACTCATGTGCCATTAGAGCGATCTCTTCCTTGCTTGATTCTTCATCGTCTTCACTATCACTCCAAGCACCACTTACAAAAGCTCGTTGAGTTTTGCTTTTAGGTGGCTTGGGACATTCTCTATGAGATGACTTGCATCACCACATCTAAAACACTTTCTTTCACCTTTACTCTTCTTATCATCCCGATCTTTTGAATGGCTTCTTTTCTTCTCGAGGTTGTCTTACAAACTTTCCTCTTCTTCTAAAGAACTTCTTGAAATCTCTAACGGCCATGGCATACTCCTCATCTTCACTACCGGAACAAGATTCATCATCATCGCTTGATTCCGCCTTTGCTTTTAGAGCAACGGATTTGATCTTCTCCTTTCTTCCTTTGATGATCTCGAATCTTTCTCCATTACCATTTCGTGAACTTTGAGGTTGCCAATTAGCTCGTCTAGTGACATTATTGAGAGATCTTTTGATTCTTCAATAGCGGTCACTTTAGCTCTCCATTTGGGATGGAGTGCTCTAAGAAATTTCGACAAAGTTCTTACTACGAAAAGATTCATCAAGTGCTTTAAGTGATGTAATGATAGTGTTAAAGCGAGCAAAGCCACAATCAATGGTTTCATCTTGAGGATAACAAATTGTTCATATTGTTGAACAAGAAGATCAATTTTGTTATCCTTGACTTGTGAATTACCTTGATGTGTAACAATTAAAGATTCCCAAATATCTTTGGCGGTTTCACACATAAAAATTCTTTCATATTCTTTTCTAGGTAAAGCATTATAAAGCATCATTTTAGCTTCATTATTTTTAGCAACTAATTTCTTTTGTTCATCAACGGAAATATCCTTTGTTGTAGAACTAAAATCTCCTTTAACAATAATAAACCAAAGATCTATATCTTTTGATTTTACATATGTTTCAAAACGGTTTTCAATAGATAAATCCATTGGTTTCAAAGAGTGGTGGTCTTTGCATAGATTGCCCTTCTTTAAAGTTTTCGAGAATCCATGGATCGTTTCAAGTTTATAAAATACAAGTTATTTTAGAAATTCTTGAGCAACGAGGCTCGGTACCAATTGTAGAAAACTAGAAGGGGTTGAATAGTTTACCAATTAAAAACTTTGTTTTGAAACTTATTGAAAGATCAATTGATATTGATCTTGAGTATGTTAATGAAATATGCAAGCAATGTGTAATAAGTAAATAAGGAAAGAGATGATCAAACCACAACAAGTTGTTTATAGTGGTTCGGCCTACAAGGACTCTTTTTCCTTGCCTACTCCACTCCCGAGTCTCACACTCGAGAGTTTAACTTCACTAGTCAACAAGCTCCTTTCACCGTGGAGAAAACCTTTACACTTAACACACTATTTCCGACACTAAGCTAGATGTCGAGTTCTTTCCAAGGTACAACTACTCCCACACACAATGTATTTTGAGGACTAAAATACTAACCACTCACACTCACAAGATTATGATGGTTTGATACAACAATGAAGTATGGATCAACACTAGATCATACAACACTAAACAAACAAGACTTCCAACTTCTCGTTGAAGCTTGAATATGACTTGATCTTCTTTGCTACAAAAGAGATCACTAATATGATATGAAACCGAGTTAGAAAGGTTAGAGAAGATATGTATGAAAGTATGTTAGAAAGGGATGAGAAACTACTTGGCTTGGCATTGCTATTTATAGCCAAAATGGACGGGGGCGTCCACGGATGGCGGACCCTTAAAGGGTTCCGCCGTGTACCATTTTGGTACCGCTTGGTCGACGACCAAGATATCAAATCTTGCCAAAGTCAACTCTATCTAAGTGAGATTGTGCAAGATATGAAGAGTACAAATCTTCACAAAATATCTAATGGAATCTTCCAATGATTTCCATGATGTAATACATGATGTCAAATGTTGTATTACTATTTATAGAAATATGCAAATGCTTAAGTAGTGTTTGGTTTTAAGAACCTAACACATTCTACAAACTACTATCATACATAATGATTAGAGTCATATCAAGATGTTACTAATCATAAATGTAAATGCTTGAATGATGAATATATTGTTTGAGAAAGCTTGTTTTAATATCTAATAAACTTGACAAGCTTTAAGCTTTTATAAATTAAATTTACTTTTGTCGTTAACAAAACTTAGGCAAAGATCAAAAATATAAATAACGTTTAATGGCGATATTTGTATTACTTAAACTCTTTTACTTATCACATGAAAATAAACATGTTATAAAGAAAGAGTAAAGTTATAAGTTACATTACCTTCTGATGTTAACCAGCATAAAACCAAGAACTCCATATTGTGTAAAACAAGACTAGACCTAAGCTATCTAAATTAGACAAGTTAAAAAGGATTTTTCAAGGAAAACGTGGCCTTTTGAATCATCTAAAACGGGTTATCGAGTCAAAAGATACGACCAAAAGAAGTCACCACAAAAGCTGTCAAAAACTTTCTGTGATAGAATGTTGGGCACGCAAAATGAGGCACTTCTGGTCCGTTTCATGAAAAAGTTAAAGCACGAAAGTTGTCCGGGACCTGAAAACGCAAAACGAACACTATTTTTAGCCAAAATCTTAACAGCTGTTAAGTATATGTTATAACATCAGTCCCAGCCCCCCTACTTGCGCCCCATTTATTTACATCATGTTAAAGGTATTAGGGTCAACCAAAGTACCGTTGTAAACACCACCTAGGACACTCTTGAACACCCCCATAACCCGGTTGAAAAGCCTAGTCGTCATGCATAAAAACGGCACACCATTACGACCATAAGTCTTAAAAACCAAAAGTACTTTAGCAATGTATATGGGAAAAACTCGGGATTTTTGATAAATTTGATTATGAACTATCTTAGAAACATTAGAAATGAGTTAAACAACATTTCACAAGGTTGCATACAAAAGATATAAAGTTTTATGGTTTAAAAAAGAGAATTTCAATTTGGCAAGATTAGCCTAAGTAGCCCTTTTCTATAATTAATATCTTGCTAATTAAAGGGTTGCAAAGTATCAGATTTAGACCGTTTTAAAGGGCTCGCTGCAAGGATTTTAACGCCCCAATAATGTCTTTAAAAACTCTTATAATCTCTTTTATAATCAACCACAAAGAAGGTGACTTGCGGAGATTTTCATAAAAAGGCCTTGCATGCACTTTTCAAAATTTGAATCGTAGGAGTTATAGAATGTTGGATAAAGACTAAAAAATAGTTAATAAACATATTACAATGTCCCTAGGTGACACCGTAAAAGTTAACGAGTCAAAAATGAAATTTCCTTGAAACGCGTCGTGGCCAAGTGGCCATGTTCACGGACTTGTTTCTCCCTAACCAAAGATGACTAGGATATGAGACCTATACCATTTAGAAGAGCTTACAGCAAAGTGTTTAAAGGGTCAGATGCGTTGTAGAAATACTAGCTTGCCACATGTAAAAACTGTCCTCGTTTGGCCCTGTTATCGCCCAAAACCAACAAAAGGCGCCTAACCCCCCTACTTTAGAAAATCATTGCGACCAAACCGTGAGAGCTTAAGACCTCTAGTTTGAACCATTAGAAAGACCACCGGACAAACTCTTGAAGGGATCAAGAACGTAGTAAAAGCCTTTTAAGGCCTCGCTTTTATTTACCCGCACTTTTGTCAATTTAGGCGTAAAACAAGTGAATTTTTCTTATAAAATTACAAGTATAAAAATTGTAATTTTTGAAAGATAAAGTTTTTCTTGGACTAAAAATGTAATTTCTTCAAAGTTAATTATACAAGGGCTGATTTTGTCAATAACCCATAGTTGAGGGTTTAAAGTGTCATTTTTGAAAGTGCAAGGGTAAAAACTGTAAATATTTAAAATTGTAAATTATAATATTTTGGAAACATAAAATATTTAACAACTTGGGTTTCGATAAAATTTATTAACAATCATCCGAGCCATAAAAATAAGTATGATATGTATTACTAATTTTTGAAGAGACTTCATGTTTACCCAATTACCGATAAAGCATTATCATCGCATAAACTTGAATTCGAATACTAAAAACATGGCCTACTAACTCAGGTCACGAGTCGGAGCATTTTATTCACATTACTTAATTTGTTTTCCATCCAGGCTACTGTAACATCGAGGTGAGTCATAGCCCCTCTTTTCCTTATTTTGAACGTTTTGGGGGAGATACATGCTCAAATATTACTTGATATTTTTACATTTTTTTAAACTCTTACGAATTACTGTGAGTCATAGCCCCTCTTTTCCTTATTTTGAACGTATTGGGGGAGATACATGCTCAAATATTGCTTGATATTTTTACATTTATTTACGAATTATTGTGAGTCATAGCCACTCTTTTCCTTATTTTGAACGTTTTGGGGGAGATACATGCTCAAATATTGCTTTATATTTTTTTACATTTAATTTAAACTCTTATGAATTACCGTGAGTTTCATAGCCCCTACCTTTACTTGCTTTTAAACTATTTTGGGGGAGATACATGCTTAACTACTAGTTTTTACTTTCACAAGTACTCTAAAGCTTTTACATACTACTATGAGTTCATAATCACACTTTATACGCTTTGCTACAAACACGAACACAAGTACTATATGTATGCGATCTGATTGTTATTGCCTAAGTTATACTTTATTGCCACTAAAGTCCCTCTATCATGAGCCATTAATCACTTGCGGTGAGCGAATATAGTGAATAGATCTATTGTCGATTGGCGCCCATTTGTGTTAGCGGGATAGGTAACCAAATGCACGTTATTGAGAATACTAGGAGAATGGCAAACTCCTACCGAGGGCATTGTTGCTCACATCATTATTATGATGTTTGTAACTTACGTCATTATTATGACGCGTTCGTGTTAAGGTTTGCGTTCATGAGACTTAAGGCAATACATACTATGTTGCAATGATACAAATGTTGCAACTACTGAATTAATGGGTGCAACAACGTGGCCCAATCTTGAAACCTGTGTTCAAATGATTTGCATACAAACTCTATGGATTCACTCAACTTTTGACCCGGTTAGGGCAAGCAAATGACTATGGGTGCATAACAACGTAGTCCACTACTTATATCATCGATATTTGTATTTATTACAATAATCAAACTATTGAACTCAACTGTTTTATCTATAAACTCTATGAACTCACCAACCTTTGTGTTGACACTTTTAGCATGTTTATCTTAGGTTCATAATTTACGAGGATGGCACGGAAGGGTTCGAATACTCAAGAAGGCTATATTATCATTCGAAAACTTATTTAAAAAACTGTAAAACCACTGGGACCTCATTTTGTAAACTCTGATATTTATATAAATCGAATGATAAATCTTTTAAAACGACTCAATTAGGGTTCATTTTCTATTGATATAACTGTTGTGCCATGAAGTAACACCCAGCTTGAATTCCGCTGCGTATCACGAAATTGGGGGTGTTACATGTGAGGTGGTGGTTACAATTGCGAACAAAATTCAAGGGACAAGGGGTATCGTAGAAACACTAACACTTTGTTCTCGAGTTTTAATTTGGAGAGAAAAGAAGAGAAGTGGAGAGAAAACTAAAAAAAAGTTGCATTCCTGAGTTTTTTCTGGAGAGAAGAGAAGAGGAAATTAAGCCAAAACCTCTCTCCTAATCTTCTTCCCAAATTGGGATGATTTGGAGAGAAAGTGATTTTTAAGCCTTTTTATGTTTATATCCCTCTTCTTTTCTTTCCAACTCAAGAACACAAGATAAAAAATAAAATTTATTTTCTATCCTCTTCTTTTCTCTCTTTTTTCCTCTCTTCATTTTTTTTCTTTCAGTTTTATACTCGGGAACACAGTGTAAAGTCTTTGTTTCAAAGATTTAGTGAATGTCTAAAGATGCAAGCTCTACATAATATATAATTTACTTGTGACTTATTGGTGGTATATACCAAGTAATCTATTAATGATAATATTATATTCAAGCTAAAAAGGGAACATGTATAAATGATTTTACACCATTTTTAACTTTACATATATTTTTATCAAAAACTTTTTTTTAGTTTGCTTTTTGTTTTTTTAAGTTTTTGGTAATTCATAGAATGAACATGGATTACTCAAGTGTTTGATGTTGACTGCATACCTTTGCTCTTCAAAGTTTTAAAAGATGATACATGCACGTTTATTACTTTAATAGTTACAAAGCAAACCATTTATCGTATCATTACTTATTATTCCAAGAATAATGGAACACGTTTACATTTGTTGTTGTTTGTTAATTTATTCACACACGTAAATCATTAATAAATAATTTCTTTCAAGACCCCTATGATTTCACGGGTCTATAAGCTATGTACAAGATACATATGACATGTTTTACACAATTTTTTTTTTTTTAAAAAAAATTTACATATATTATCAATCAAAATCTTCTTTTACTTACACTTTTTTAAAAACTTATTAGGTGTTCACAGAATGTACATTAGCTTATCACTTGATTAACGCTCACTAGAAACATTTACTCTTCAAGATCATCTGGAGATGTCGATGCATATACGTTTATTATATTAATAGTTACAAACACAATTGTTTATCGAATCACTTCCTTATTACTTATTATTCTTTTAAAAAAATAATGGAACCTATTTACGTTCGTTGTTATTTCTTACTTTATTCACACAGTTAACTTCTTAAGGCATAATTTTTATAAAAATTCCGTGATTTCACGGATCTATAAACTAGTATATATATACACACTACATTGTGTATCAAAATTTTCCAAATAAATAAAATGAAATCTTTATTGCTTATAATAAAGTTGTTGATGTTATATTTAAATTTTGGTTTAGAAAATGATAAAAAAAAGTAAAAAATAAAAAATAAACAAATCTTATGCATACAAATGTGTCGATTCATTAGAGAATCAAATGTTTAAATTAAGACTCATAACAAACTAACTAAAGAATCATTATGTTTTATATACCTAAAACTAATACTAAAATTATTGACCGAATCTTTAGAGAATCACATGCCTAAACTAAGACTCATATCAAAGAGTTGAAATCAATCTTTTATATAATAAAGGAATTACATCATTTTAGAGTGATTTTGTTAATTCATTCTTATTTAACAAACAATTAGGCCAATAAGAGAGCTCCATTTCGTCACGTAAACAAAATTGTGTGATGTAATTGGTTAATAAAAGTCAAAATTAGATTGATTTTGGTCAAACTTTAATAAATTTGGTGGAGAAATTTGGTTGATAAAAAAAACACATAAACATATAGGTGTCAAATTTGTGAAAACAAAAACTTAAAAAAATATGAGGTAATTAATAAAATTTTAGTGATTAAATTTTAAAAATTATATAGAGTTAAGTGTAACATTATAAACCTCCATGTTTTTTTAATAACTTTGAATTATAAAAAATAACCCCTTATACTTTATACCCTTTATACTTTATATATTAAAAAATACAATGTATATGTTGTTTTAAAATAACAACATATAAATTTGCATAAGATTATAAGTATCAATTTTTTTTACTATATACGTTCAATAAGGACTCATTTATTTCATTTTTAAAAGTTTAACCTATGTGGACATGAGTTTACATTTTAAATACGGCTAAATTCTTGGCGAGAATTTAATTATCAAATTGTGTATGATTACTTTAATATAAAAATAAATATCTGTGATTGTCTTATAACAATGACTCATGTAATTCTTATTTATTTATATAAGGATATTTAGAAAACATTTTAAAAAACTTTAAGGGTATACTTTAACATTATCAACGCTCATTATGTGCTATTAAACTTGCAGCATGTGTACAACATAATACCAGTAGTGAAATTTAAATAACAACATCAACATCTTTGTCAGCTAAATAAAATTAAATCTTGAGTTACCCAACAAAAATTTTACAAATATTTTACCAAATTCTAATGGATATTAATACATAATGAAAAACTCGTGCATAAGTATTAGTTGTACTTATATCACAATTTTCATAGGCAAATTTTATATGTATATCTTGAACTAAAATGTTAAAGTAAATTTGATTTATGTGTAAACTTACGATGCGTCTAAACTTATAACTATATAATTATATGCAATTACCTTTAAAGACACAATATTTAGTATTGTCTGAGAATAATTTTTTTGTCAAAACCCCGTACATGCAAGGGTATTATAACTAGTGTAGAACTAAAATTATTTAAAAATCTAATGCACAATTCTAGCCACTCATTTTTTCAACTAAATAAAAAAAATCCACTTTTCATTTTTTTTAAATAAAATATCTTGTAAATGGTAAATCGTCAAGTGGAAAATTACATTATCGCGACAGTATTTTTTATCTTTAAGTGAGCGAGCAAGACTTGATATCGTTCGTGAACTTTTTTTTAATTTTTTCGATTACGCTGAAAAATCGCATGTGTATCACAAATCACATGTGCTTTTAAATGCGTGTTGAAAAATATCGAAAAAAAAGTTCGTCGAAAATATATAAAAGTGCCCTAGAAAAATGACTTAATTCTCGTTACAATGGTATGATTCATTTTGCGTAACGATTAACGGCTTGCGAAATATTTAATTTTTAAAAAAAAGTGAAAGTTTATTTTTATTTTTTTTAATCAAAAAATGACCGACCTTCACTGAATTTTTAAAAAATATTAAATCTACATTAAACTTTTCTCAAAGAATCATATGTTTTATATAACTAAAACTAATACTAATATTAAAATAAGTGACCGAATCTTTAGAGAATCAAATGTTTAAATTAAGACTCATCTTTTATGGGTATGTTTGGCAAAAATAGATTGTCTTGATCTTTGGTCTTATTCTTTGTTACATGAAGTAACCTTTTATTTTCAGAGATTATGGAAGATTATTTTTTTTATAATCTCTTATAAGCATAATCTCTCCATAATCTTGTATGCCAAACATAGCCTATATAATAAAACAAAACCTTTAGTGGGAATTTTTCATTTCAAAAAAATCAAACCATACCTTATTTGGTAATATTTTTTTTTAACTAAATTTAGTTTTTACATGTTAAAAAAATAATAAGGTCAATTATTTCTAAATTTGCAAAAAAAAATTTAAACATCGTTTTCTACAACAAAAAAAAGAATAATACACATGGGTCTCTTTGTTATTTGTCATAGTTATAGGCAACTAATGTAAATATATATAAAAAAACACGGGATCCACCATCACTGATCCACCATCAAAACCAAATCCTTCCCAGAACGTGGATCAGTGAAAGGTAGATTTGTTTATCCAAAAATCTAAACCTAATCCACCATCCACCATCAAAACGTGGGATTGAAAGTTGAGTTTGTGACTTTTTCAAAGTTAGTATAGTAATGTTCACTACCTGTTTTTGAAGAACGAATTTGTAGATTTGGTATTCCTCGACCTAACGATTTCAGCTTTTCTAAAACCCTAAGAATCAAATCTTGCGCGTGAGCTCTCCTTTTTCCTCAATTAATTGATTTCTATTGATAGTTTATATAATTGAATTGGTTTATGATGAATTTTGCAGATATTTGTGTATGGAAGCCTATTCCCAAGAGAATTTGGAATTTTGGAAGGATAAATAATATTCGGTTATTTCAATTTGGAATTGATGGCACTAAGGTAACTATTATTTTTTTATTCTAATTTATATTTTTGAGTGTTTGATTAAGTATTTATGTGAATGCATCATACGGCGATACATGTTTACGAGAAGATCTGGTTATGTTTCTTAAAGATCAGTGACGTGAGATTCTTGACCCCCTCACAATTTTATACACCCTCGAATCTGGAAACATGACAAATTTGACTTTGCGTGTAGTTTAAAGAAAAATTTTGAATTAAAAAAGTGTTGTTATGTCGGTAAACACTTAGTCTATTTCAGTTGACGAGAAAAACATTTATGTTAGTTCGCAGCCCTTGACACCCACGATTTATTGCATTTGGAATCAGACCACATATGAGCATCCACTCAAGACTTACATAGCCCACTTTAGAAGATAATCTGAATGGCCTTATGTCAAATGGTAAATTTAATTGCTTTCTAAGTTGCTTTTTTATGATCATCTAACATATTTATTGTTGTTGCGGTTAGGTTCCCATTTATGTAACACAAGCATCAATATAAGAAATATAGATAAGAGTGATCGGTTGAACAAACTAACACACACACGAATAATATGAAGAAAGGTTTATGCGTAAGTAATGTGATAAGATGAACAACCAACCTTCTAAGGAAGGTTTACAAGATTATTTATAGGGCAAGGAGCTAGGGCAACACTACTAGCATCCTTCCCTTCTTATGGGCTTGGGCCAAGGATCATGGGCTTTCTACATAAGCCTTGGCATGATAACTAACATAAAAGCCATAATTAAGCTAACTATTACATATTAATTACTAACACTTGAATTCTAGTTTAGGAGTGATTCCAACAATTTCCCCTAAGTGTTAGTGATTGATGATATAAGCGTTGTAGGTCTTGATGTAATAGTAGCTTTGGCGTCTTCTTTCTTGTGAGAAGAAGTGCCTTGATTGAACAATCTCCCGTGTAGAGAAATTGTTTCCTTTGAAGTATTACGCTTTGGCGTCATCATTATCTTTGTTCTTTGATCTTTGTTCTTTGTGATTGTATGTTGTGGTTATCGCATCGGGTCCGCCCGTTGCTCCGGTGTCTCGCGTCTTTCTCCAACATGCTCACTTGGCGCTCTTTAACGTTGGATTTCGATCGATGTAGTTCTCATAGTCTTTAAACTTTGTAGATTCTTTGACTTGACGAAGAATCATTTTGACTTTGTGTTGCCTTTTGAGAGAACTTCCATTAGTGATGTTGTAGGTATGAGCATGTGGAGAATCTGCACGATCTTTTCCACCCGAAGCATCCATAAGAAGAAAATATAAAACATGGGTTAGAAATAATCCGGTGACTTACAAGTTTGAACTTCGAGAGTGTTATGACATAGTGTGAAAACACAAATCTAATTCTCACAAAGGTCGTTCTGAACCGGAGTCCCACAAGTGAGATAACGCGATGTCGAAGTACACCTACTGATTCGGATGAGTCATTTGAGGTACACAGTGTCACTCACCGATGTAGACCGTTTGAGACACACTAAAGCGTAATCCACGGGAGTTACCGAAGTGACTGCTTGTCGGTCATTTGATGTTGACCGGCGGGAGTTTCCATTCAATCACCGAGGATCACAATTGTGAACCTCTCATAAATGTTCTTGATGATTGCTAAGATGCATGAAGGACTCGATAATGGATCACTGCGTCCTTAATGTTGAGCGACAAGTGGCGAAATGTCAAGTGTACCTAAGAGATCTTTGATGAATCTCGTGGCTCTAGACTCAATAGTGCACTTTCATTTTCTGGCGGAGACTAGGAGAGGGTCTCCTTCTTGATACCGGCAATCTCTAAGAAAGCCGATAGTTTACGTAGGGTTCCTGTGAGAATGAAACAAGCTTGTTGAGAGAAACTTGAGTGGCTAAGAAGGTTTAGTGCATGCGTCCGGGTCCATGACAAATTTGATCTTGATACCGGTGTCATCTAGTGAAAACCGGTAGTATATGAATTGAACCGATTATGCGCCCTAAGTTGAATAATGCGGAGGGCTATTTATTTTCACCCTTTTCTTTACTTTTCTTTTTAATTCTTCAACTCCTTCTTTCTCCGATTCTCATTTTCTTCTTTTTATAATCATACCTAAGGACTTCTAATTCTAACTATTGGTGGTGTCTTTGGGTAGATCCCTCCGGCTCTGGCGGATCATAGGACGGTTATTCCTAACCTTAGTCACCTTATAACTCCATGACTAACCTATGTAGCCATAAAACCATTTTTCCTTGAAAATCTCTCAAAGTGGTTATGAGTAGAAGCTTTTAGTACCACTGATGAGAGTTTAGGATTTTGCAGAAATACTCCCCCTCCACACGTGCTTAAGTATTTTGACATAAATCGCACGGTGAGAGAAAGCGTGCACTTTTGAATTGATCAACTCATGATAGACAATCCCCATGAGACACGGTTCGTTGCATAGTTAAAGAGTTACATTGTCGACTTTTAGGTGACAACTAGCTCTAATAACTACCTTGAAGGTGTGGACAAACCTCGAAAGGTTGTCAAACCCAAAAAATTTCATGTCTACCACGAGTTTCTCGAATGGTACATTCTACTCGGACAAGTCCTTTGCGATACACGTTTACATCACTAGCAAGCTAGCTTGAAATTATTACCCGTCTTGGACAATCTTTTTGAGTTACTAACATTTAAGATCTCGTCAATTCATTGGTTAAGTCTGTAGCACAACGATTCATTAGCAATTCACTACATATTTCTTATCACATAGTTTTTCTCCCCCTCAAAAATGGCATATAAATGTTATTTTTGACGAAATTTGATATCGAGTATGTCCATTTCGAGTTTTGTGGGAAGATTGCCACGAAGAACAATTTATGAACAAAGTTTTTAATCAAATACTCCCCCTCAACAAGTAATATTAACTTTTGAGGTTTTGAAAAGCATAAGGGGAAGTACTTGTTCTTTTGAGCAAAACTTTGAAAAATGAAAGTTTTGATAAGTTTTACTCAAAAGCAAGAAGCTTTCGCTCCTTTTATAAGGATTGTGGCACTGAAGCGTACCACAGGGTCCTTTCGTTACAAGAACGGGTTGTACATTGTTATGTGTGCACAAGCCATAGTTAAATATAAATCACATAACCAAGTAATTATAATGAAACAAATCAAGGGTTACCAGGAGAATCCGGTAGTCCAACAATAACTCCAGGAATGCGTTCTGGACGTTGATAGTTTGTGAGAGATATGCTGGGACGACCACCTACGAAACTCTCCAAAGTTCTAAACTGATCCCTTCTGAACAACATTTCATCAATCCGCGTGATGATCTTCTTCACATCCCTTCTCTCCCTTGAATTCCATCTCTTAGGTGACCCAATGCCTTGTTGTATCGCCTTTAACCGATAAGCTAACCCATCACGACTTTCTTGATGTATGATCCCCAAACTTATGAAGCTCTTTGCGCTATTAAGAAATTTGGTTGTAGTTCACTACGGTAGACTAATCCAAATGCTTTTTGATGAGGGTGTCTTGAGGAAGTTGGTTAATGTCGGGAAGGTGTAGTTGTGGTTTAGTGAGGTTAACTGCGCGTCGTACGATTCCATGGCAAGTCAGATGTCTCTACACGTTCTTGGATCACTATGCTTCGATGTAGATGAGTAATGACTTGATGTATTCGCGTTGGACATTTGTGGATAAATGTCGCATGCGTCCTTGCACCTTAGCGAGATACATATCTTCAATGTCATTTAGCGGCGATCTTGAAAAATACCTTCACGAAGTCATAGTCCTCTTCGTCTTGTCGTTTGACCACAATGTTCTTGAGGAATGTGTAGTCCCACTTTGACGAAAGAGTAACATGCTTAATAGCAGCGATCCGTTTATCACTAAACACTTCCTTCTTGATCTTTGAACTTGTCGACTTTTGTAGAAGATTTTCGCGTTCGGGCCAATGATGAATCCCATACATCGCATCAGGTCATACTTTTCCACTTGGTTGAAAACATATGCGTGGCTTCTTCCTCGATGGTGGATTGTTCGAATAGATTCTTCTTTGGGAAAGGAAATGTGAGTGACGTGGCGTGCTTCCTTGTAACATCGCTACCGTGTAGAAGAAACTCGAGGTCATTGTTGAAGAAGTAACGGTATGGAATTTGAGGTTGATCCGGTTGGCCAATTGTTGGTAGTGGTCTGGTCCAGTCTGTGTAGTATGGAGCTTTGTCTTGTCTTGTGAAGTCTATGTTAGCTTCGGGATTGAACCAATCGATATTGTTCGACATGGCTCGTGCAATGTTTTCGATTTGCTATTCAACTTCAATTGCACTTTCTGAGCTGTCTTTAAGCAGTTGGAAGGCTTCATTCTTAATTCGCTTTAGCTCAGCCTTAGTCATCTTCTTCACTCTAAACTATTCTTGAATCAGCTTCACATGCTCCATAGTACGGCCATCTACCATTTCTTGACCTTCAGGTAGTGAGGGAGTAGCATCAACAAGTGTAGAAAACCAGTCATATTCAGCGGTTGTATCGTCATCTAGCCATGAGACAACATCAGTCTTAGTCGTCTTCTTCTTCTTCTTTGGCTTTGATGAGGATGCAGGTTTCTTTGTTGTGTCGGGAGAGGTGGGTTGTTGTTGGGGCTCATGGAACTATGCATCGTCACCACCAGTGTATTCGAAATGATCACCGGTTTTCTCTGTGGATGGTGGTAACTCAAAGTCCTGAGGTTTATCAGTAGTAGAACGTGGAGGAGATCGTCTTTCGGTTGGAGTCCTTTCGAGTGGTGTTGGCATGGATGGAGATTCACCAGACTTCTTTGGACGTTTAGGTGCAGAATCCTTGTCCTTATCATCATCATCTCTTGGTCGTTTAGGTTGACCTGCTGACTCTTTGCATGATGATTTGAGTTGATATTCTAGAAGGGCCTCAAAGAATTTAGATTTATATGAATCAAAGGTTGCAGACCGATTAGACATTTGTATCACCAATTTCGAGATCAACTTAGCTTCAGAGAGTTCAGGTGAGTTGGCCAATGTATGTTTGACCAATGCGACGATATTTGAAGTAAGTTGTCTGGCCAACATATCCCTTGTCAATCTTGGAACAGAGTCGAGAAAGAACTTGTAAGTATATCCCTTAATCATCTTGTTCATTTCCCCTTGGACATCACGTTTCATAAACTTCTGGATATACTCCCTTTCACTTGACATCTTGTCTATCTCGTCTTGTAGAAGATTGATACTTTCAGTGAGTTGATTCAGCTTTTTGTTGGTTACGTCTTTCTTCCTGACTTGCTTGACAACTTTGACCATCTTTGTCTTAGCCGGGATATCCAAGAGTCGGTTGGTTTCTTCTGAGACTTGGATGTGGATCGGTTGTGCCTTTGGATGGTGGAGGTGAAGAGTGAGAAGGCGAGTCGATGATGATAAGACATGAGGAGACTCAAGGTCCTTTGGTGGCTCGAAGTTAGTTCCTTGGAGCGTCTTTGGACTATCTAGAAGAAAATCATCATAATCAACCGTCATCTTGTCGGTTAGCCATTTCTTGACCTTAATCACGGCTTCTTCATCTTCTTTAGCTTGAGCTTCTTTTTACGCATTTTGTTTAAGTTGTAGCCTCGGCATCTTCATCGAAATTTTCTCGGACTTCTCCTTTTACGGTTCCTCAAAGTCATAGTTGATAGAATCCTCAAGTTGCCTTTCTTTGTTGTTGGTGGGTGGTGGTACGGTTCCACTTATCGGGTTGATTAACCGCGCCGGGCGGGTGTAGATAGTGCACCACCACTTGACCCTCTGGGGCCACAAGTTTGTTGTTGTACGAACTCTTTGGCAACATGAAGGAGTCTTAGATTCTTCACCTTTTTCATGTAGTCTCTGTCTTCATCCAGTGGCTCTTCTTCTGAGCTCTCTTCTTCGTGATCTAACACTGGAGTTTTACCTTTACCTTTATCAGCTTTCGGACTGGGAGATTTTGCTACTGTTTGAGTGTCATCGATTGGAGTTTCAGAGTAGATGACCTCTTCGTCCGTTTCAGTGTCCTCTGAGTCCTCATCCGAGAGCTTTTGTTGCGGTTCAGGTTTGGGAATAGGGATGGCTTCCTTTGAGGGAATTTTCCTTTTGAGAACATGAGTTCTCTTGGGATACTTTCTCGTACTCTCAGTGCTCATAATACTTCCTGCACTGGCCCTCCTAGTTTTCCTAGTAGGTGTACAAGAGGATTTTTCATCAAGAAAACCTACTTTGCCTGCTTCAACTGCTACCAAATATCGTTTGTACGAATTGAGTCCTTTGATATCATCAGTAAGAAGATGATCCAGCAAGACTTGCACCTTGTTTCTTTGTTGTTGAGTCCTTCGTCGGCGGTGAGTGTGGGCTCATACAACACGGAGTAATGTTTGGGGTCATCAAGTCTCAATGGAATATCAGTATTATACCCTAGAGCTCTTTGGATCAACAGTTTGGTGTATCTGATATACGGGATTTTGGTGCCAAGATTTTTAAGGAAAGTCATCATGTCATCCCATATCAGAGCTTCAACTTCTATGTCTTTCATGTTGACCAAAGCCCAAAATATTTGTAGTTCCATGAGCTTGGGATGCTCATGACCACTATCACGTCCGGAAACAGATTTTTCAATCATTATGTAGAGGGTTCTCCATGGCTGGGGAATGTTCTTGAGATCCACAGATGAGTGCTTTGTGATTACCCCGATAGCTTCATCATAGCCGATGTCGACCATGAACCGGAGAACGACCTCTTGATTGGAGTGGCATTGTATTGATGGGTTCGATGGCAGAATAAGAAGAACGACCCCAATCTGTTTGGCGTGATGGTGGCTTGTTTGTTGTTAAGGGTCCTTTGTCACAACATTTTGACCTTTGACCTTTGCATTGTATGCGGGTGGTGAATGTAGATCTCGATGCAGTGGCGAGTTTGTGAGCATGTTACGATCGGGGTGAGTCTTGAATATATCCGCAATCGGCACGAAGACTCAGAACAAGAGAAGTTTTCAAAATCAACTTTGAGGTTGTTCTTTCCGATCTTCATTGGGTAACCATTATGGAAGATATCTTCAATAGTGAGAACATTTGGTGCTTCCACATTTTGCATTTGAACGTCCATATCGTGATCTGAAAGATATTTAGCCAAAAGAACCAACATATCGAAAGACATTACGTTATTCAATAGTTGATTTTTTATTGTCTATTTATTGAATGTGATATGTCAATGATAGTTACGAGTCCAATGTCACTTGTTAGTCAAATAGTCCAAATACGTCGTGATAAGTATCGTGAGTAGATTAACTTTGAGTTTTAAAGTCCAAGTTTTCACTTATTTTCACAACTTATTAAACATTTAAGCTTATTAGTGACATTTTGGTTTTGTGATGTTATGATTTATTTATTTACAAGTTTGTCTGCGTAACAATTCATAATTTTGGTTGATCTTAGGCTTAGGCGTAAAATTCTAAGCTTATGCTTAAGCAGAGGTGGTTATCGGCGTAAGCATAAGCTTATCGTGGGATCTTAACTAACAGCGTAAGAAATGTTCAGCGTGGGAAAAGAGGGCCTTGGGCATAAAGCTTACGCGTGGCGTATGTGTAACCTTATGCGTAAGGCTTACTCGTGAGTGAACCTTATCGTAAAACTTCTTGTTTACGCATATCTTTCACGGGATCGCGTAGTCCCATTGTAGAACCTTGCGCGTAAAGGTTACGCGTAAGATTTCTCTTCTGAATAACTTGCTACGCGTAAGGTGATCCTTATGCGTAGAGGTTCTAACTACCTTGATTCGAATTTTCACGCGTAGAAATCCTAAAATAAGTTCATCATAACATCAATATTAACACATACAATCAATCCCTTTCAGTTCTAAATATGGAGTCACAGTTAAGCAATTATGCGTAGAATACAGTTTACACGTAAACATTAAACCCTAGAATTCAATTATTACGAGTAACAATTCTAACCATAGGATTAACACCAAAACGTTTCTGGGATATCTTAGAGGCCTAGTGAGATGTTCTAAACAAGTTTTAACATCAAAAATCCTCTGAATCAAAAAATACCCAAATCGTATGAACTTAAACCCTAAATTTTAATTTTGACACTATTGATGATACTGGGAAAGTTTTAAATGTGGATATGATCAGTTTAACATATAAGTAACATCTCTTAACCATCTATTTAACCAAAAACTCTCACAATTGAAAACACCCAATTCACGCATAAGAACCCTAATCTTGAAAACGTTCAAATCATGTTTCTGGGTGGATTTGTTTGATAAAAACGTTTAAAGTGTGAATATTTAAGCCTTTTAACAGTATTTTTATCAACACAAACACTCAAATGAGGATTTTGTGTTCATGGCTTACGCGTAGAACACAAAAATTGTTGGGGTTGTACTCCCAGAACAGGGTTAGATAATCAATTCAGCAGAAACAAGCAACAAGTCAGCAGAAACAAATACCACTAGGTGGTTACCGGATATCACTTGGAATCGTGTGATCACTTTCCAAAGTAAACTATTCGACCCGAATGCCTAGGTTACACGAATATCTACTTGGGATAAGACCAATTGTAGTTATGGAATTAGGCACAATTCTATAACCCTTGCGCTAATAAGTGTTAATAGTTTTCTGTGTATTCTTCATGCATAATCAGATCTCCTATTTATAGGAGTTTACTCTAAGCTAATCCAATGGAATTATGAGTATTAATCGGCCCATTAATAGCCTCATAATTATCCCCATTATAGCCGTTAGTGGTTACATGACCAATTAAACGTGGTCATTAAGCGGTTGAAAGCGCCATTTGAATAGGTCACGGTAGTTACAGCGGTACTTTCATCGGTGCTTTCATAGCGCTAGCGATGGATACATCGCATACGTGGAAACTCTTGCTTATCGGGCTCTTGCTTCGGTGGAAACTCGCTTATCGATGGAAACCACAAGCGTACTTTCTACTAGCACTACCAATACAAACCACTATAAGAGTCGAGGTGTTCATGGACCTTATGGGTGTACACTCCGTACCTCTAACCCATTACAAGGTATGAACTAATCCCACAAGTGCACTAAATTTTCCAACAATCCTCCCAAATTTAGTTCACTTCCTTTGCATGAAAAATAAACATCAAGCAAAACATGTGCATAAACAAAAATGTCACGAGTTGAATTTCCATCTTAGTAAATTACACGTTCAAATATTCGAGAATCGGGGTGTTCTAAGAATTGAACCCTTGACCCATTTGAATACGAAGATAAAATACACAAGTTTTCAAACACTTATCATCTCGACACTATACAAGCCATGTGTCCATATCCAAATTCATAAATGTTGTAAAAGCTAAAAGTCAAAGCTTCTGAGCGGCAAAACTTCAACATTTACATAGGTGGTTCCTCTTTATTCATGCTCACGCCAAGCACTTTTCAAACAAAATTAACCATTGAGAAGTAAAGACTTCATCCTCCTTTCGGTGAGTTACGAGCACAACCTTGGGATGTAAATAAAACATGTGCTCCGGTCCAATGAATATTCGACTTTCCACATTGAACTCGGCTCCTAAGTTTCCTCGGGAGGGAGTTGGGTGTCCTAACATTCGGTGACTAAGTTGGACTTAAACCCATCCCTTTAGCGGACTTTATAACCAAGTCTCTAGCGGACCCTTCGTCAAGTGATCGCCTAAGTTTTGTTGAGATCTAACAAACTCTATAGATACCACCCATTCGGGATAAGCTCACGAATCATGCTATGTCGACACCCAGTGTCTAGACTTACCATTGTACATCGGCTATAAGTCTTAGCCAATGTGGCTGCACTATCTAGCGGATAGAAATAGGTGCTATAGGTTTAGGCCACAATGGAATCTCAAGAAGCAATTTTTCAACCATTGACTTCTTTACGTAATTTGCTAAAGCCACAAATTCAGATTTCATTGTTGAGCGGTGATACAAGTTTGCTTCTTGGATGCCCAAGAAATTGCACCTCCACCAAGTAGGAATACCCGACCATTGGTAGGCTAATTGTCTTGATGTTCTTGATCAACTTGCATCGGTGTAACCTTCCAACACTTATGGGTAACGGTATATGAGAGACTATAATCCATAGTTCTCTTCAAATACTGATACCGCTTTGAGCGCTTGCGATGATGAGCACTAGGATTACTAGTATACTGCTCAATTTTCCCTTTGCAAAACCAATATCGAGGCCTTGTACAAGTCATGGCATACATCAGGCATCAATTACCCTAGAATACTCAAGTTGAGAAATAGCTTTGCCATTATTAGGCATCGACTTCTCACAGTATCCATAGGTGTACTCACGGAGTACAATCAAAGTAATTGAATTTCCTAAACACCTTCTCAATATAATGAGGCGAGAGATAGAAATTCTTTTACTTTCATGTTTAATCCTTATACCAAGGATAACATCGACCTCCCCATGTCTTTCATGGAGAATCTTGATGACAAAATTCCTTTGTCAAGTCGACTGATTTTGGTGGGTGCGAAAGATCAACATGTCATCTACATATAGACAAATGATGACTCCTTTACGATTCATCAAATTTGCTATATACATTTTTCGACTTGGTTAAGAACATAACCACTAGACAAAACCACTTCATCAAATTTTTGATGCCATTGCTTAGGTTCTGCTTAAGTCCATAGAGACTTAATCGGTTTACACACCTTGTTTTCATTGCCGGGCATGATGAAGCCACGAGGTTGGTTCATGTAAACTTCCTCATCAATTCACCATTCAAGAAAGATGTCTTCACATCCATCTAATGAATAACAGTTGTGAATAAATGCCAAAGCAATCGCTAGTCTTATGGTGCGATCGAGCCACGGGGGCATAAGTATCAAAATAGTATATCCACGACTTTTGTTTAAAGCCACGAATAACTAGTCTAGCCTTGAACTTTTCAATAGTTCCATCTACCTTCATTTTCTTTTGAAAATCCATTTGCAACCCAAAGCTTTGCAACGGGAGGTAGATCAACCAACACCAGTGTTGTTCCCATGATAGAATCCATTTCATCATTGATTGCTTCTTTCCGAAAGCAATATCACGGGACTTCATTGCTTCTTCAAATGTCTTGGGATAATCCTCAACAATGAAGCAATAGGAGTATTGATGCGAGACCTCATCCTTGTTCCTTCAACCAAGTATAGTTGAAACTCGGGTCCAAATGACTTTGGAGTCACGGCCCTTTTGCTCTTTACGAGCACGAGTTCGAGTTGTTGAACCACAACCTTATCGGGGACCACCGATGGTTCATCATCGGGGACCTCGATACACCGATGTCATGAGTTCCTTTAGGAATCCTCGACTTGGTCTAGGGGACCGATGAGAATCTATTCTCATCAAAGTTTGCATCCCTTGATTCAATTATTGAGTTAATTGAAATATATTCATTAGGTTCAATAACATAGAACCTAAAAGCCTTGGAATGCTCAGCATATCCAACAAAGATGCAATCAATGCCTCTTTCACCCAAAGTCTTAAACTTTGGATCAGAAAGTCTAACAACAGCCCTACAACCCCAAACCTTGAGATAGTTCAGGTTGGGTTTCCTTTTAGTCCAGAGTTCATAACGGGTAACCTTGTTCCTTTTGTTGGGAACCCTATTTAATAAATAGCAAGTTAACATAGCTTCACCTCGAACCCTTGACTCGATCTGAATAGGACAACATGGAATAACCATCTCCTTGACACCTGTTTTTCCTTTGAAATATCATTTCTTTGAGGAGTATAAAGCGATTGTTTCATGGATTATACCAACAGATTGAAAATCTGAGTATCCATGTACTCACCTCCCTATCGGTCCTTAATCTTTTGATCAAAGACCCAGTTGTAATTCAACTTGATTTTAAACACTTTGAATTTATCTAATGCTTCATCCTTGGTATGTAGCGAGATAGACATAACAAAATCTAGAAGCATCATCGATAAATGTCACAAAGTACTTCTTATTCCCCAAAGAAAGAGTGGCATGCAAATCACACAGGTCATTGTGTGTAAGCTCCAAGAGCTTAGTCTCACGACTAACACCTTGAAAAGGTTTCTTGGTTATCTTGGTCAACATGCAAGTTTTACACTTTTCAGTGTCCATGTCAAATGTTGGGATTAAACCATCCCTAGACATATCTTGCATTCTTTTATAATGTACATGGCCAAGTCTTGCATGCCATAGGGTAGAGTTAGTGTCGATGGTGGTCACAAATCTTTGAATTGCTGCTTGTCGGTAGAAATATTAAGCCTAAACATTTGATTACATAAATAACCAAAACCAATAAAAACACCATGTTTAGAAAGCACAAATTTATCGATTCAATAACTTGTTTATATCCATGATTATTCAAAACACTACTTGAAACCAAGTTTTTCCTTATATCGAGAACATGAATAACATTAAACAAAGTTACAATCTTTCCGAACTAAACCTAAGGTCTACACAACCACGACCATGCACCAAGGTCGTTGACTCATTTCCTATGTGAAGAATAGAACCATCATTCGGTGACTCATAGGTCTTGAACCGACTTCTATCTTTGCACACATGAGCTGTTGCACGAGTCAACCCACCACGCAACATCATCATCCACATAATGAGATTGAGATACATATGTAACATAATAAATCGAAAATACTTATTAACCATATTCGACCTTCGGTGAGTTTGGAAGAACCACCACTCACGAACCATTAGTGCACGATCCATTGGCTTTACCACCAACTTTAACACCCTTGCGGTCCCTTTTAATGTGGCGGTTTGCCACATTTCCAACAATAGGTGTTGCCTTCTTGTTAGGATATGCCCTTGTGTTATCATGATATTTCGTTTGCCTTTGTTGTCATTGTACATGGTGGAGTTGTTATGCTCTACCATATTGACAACAGATGGTCCAACAACATTGCTACCCTTTGGCTTGTCATTATCCTACACCTTGAGAGATTCCTCGATCGCAGATGAGCGCCCAACTCAACGAGTTAATTCCTCTTTCTTATGTTTTAAGGTATGCTTGAAATCTCTCGAAGGAGGAAGTTTATCAATAACACAAGAGACTGAAATAGCCTCATCCATGTGCATATTGTGTTGTGTAAACCTTCCAAGTATTCAAAAGTTCATTGTATTGTTCCATGGTGGTCTTGAATCGGTCATTTGTAATTAATGAAATTACTTACAAGAAACTTCTTACTTGATGCATCCTCGACCATATATTTGGCATCAAGGAATCCAGTTCTTTGGAAGATTTAAAGTTCGATAAATATCAAATAGAGCATCGACATACCATTGAGAATAAGACCTCTGCATATGTAGTCATCATTCTCCCGTTTGCTCCTCCTCACGATCGCCCACGGTAGCATCATCCCCATCATCGGGAATAGGTGTAGTTAGCACATACACCACACTCATGCTTGATGACAAGAAGTGCATCTTCTTCGCCACCTCCTAAAGTCCACCCTTCAAACTTATCAAGCTTGGCAAAGTTTGAAGCCATATGTTCATTGCGGCGATATTGATTATCACAAAATAGTTTACTTTGATTGTTGGGGTTGTACTCCCGAGCGGGGTTAGATAATCAATTCGGCATAAACAAGCAACAAGTCGTGAGAAACAAATACCACTAGGTGGTTAGCGGATATCACTTGGAATCGTGTGATCACTTTCCAAAGTAAACTATTCGACCCTAATTCCTGGGTTACACGAATATCTACTTGGGATAAGACCAAATGTAGTTATGGAATTAGGCACAATTCTATAACCCTTGCGCTAATAAGTGTTAATAGTTTTCTGTGTATTCTTCATGCATAATCGGATCTCTATTTATAGGAGTTTACTCTAAGCTAATCCAATGGAATTATGAGTATTAATCGGCCCATTAATAGCCTCATAATTATCCCCATTATAGCCGTTAGTGGTTACATGACCAATTAAGCGTGGTCATTAGCGGTTAAGCCGCCACTTGAATAGGTCAAAGCCGTTACAAGCGGTACTTTCATCGGTACTTTCATAGCGCTAGCGATGGATACCTTCGCTTCGGTGGAAACTCTTGCTTATCGGTGGAAACCCTGGCGATACTTTCCAAGCGATACTTTCCTGGCGACTTTCTACTAGCACTACCAATACAAACCACTATAAGAGTCGGGTGTTCATGGACCTTGTAGGTGTACACTCCGTACCTCCTAACCCATTACAAGGTGTGAACTAATCCCACAAGTGCACTAAATTTTCCAACAAAAATAACATAAACGAAAGATTTAACCGTTGGATTTTTATGAAATCAAGAACCATTGTTTGGAAGCATGTTAAGATTATGAACCCACTTACAAATTGTCGATCAAAAACACGGATTTGATAGTTGAATCTTAGGCGTAGGATTTAGGTGGTTGAGTAATAAATGTGGTGAAAAAAATGTATTTTGAAATGTTTTATTAAAAATACTTTGAGCATTTGACACTTTCAGTCCCTCCACCTTAACCATTTTCATCCAACGCCCATAACTTCCATTTGGTTACCAAAAGTATGATGTATGGAAAGAAACTTGTGACACTCCCCTCGACTTAAGAAATAATGAAATTTTATAAATTTGAGCCGAGGAGTGTCAAGAAACAAGAAATGTGACCACCATTATCAAAGAAACAACGGGATGAGGTAACATGCAAGTACAAGTTTTATGAAACCGAAAAGATTTGCTTTCTCCCCTCGACACTTGACCGAGAAAATCTTGAATTTTGAAAGAGTAAAGTGTTGTGGAAGATTTGTACTTGTCATGTTAAAAGAAATATAGATAGAAGAATATTTTTGTTGTTTTATCGATTTTATAATTTTGTATTTTGTTTTGAAAATATTTACAAAAGAGGTTTGGTGTTTGTTGGTTTTAAGAATGTTTTAAAAGTTCTTCCGGTTCCTCGAGTCAAACACCGCATACCTATCCGGTGGACTAACTCATTAAACCTAGCGGGAGCTAAGGCTTTGGTGAGAAGATGCGCGATTGGTATTCGGTACCACAAAGTATAATTCAAATGTACCCTTTTCCACGTGCTCCTTGATGAAATGATATCGAAGATCGATGTGCTTTGATTTTGAATGTTGAGCGAGTTGCGAGATCGCAATAGCACTCCGATTGTCGCGATACATCGGGATTACATCAAATCGTAACCATAGTCTTTGAGTTATGTTCTCATCCAAATAACTTGAGCACAACACGCCGACATGGCTACATATTATGCCTTGGTTGAGGACGGTGATGTACAATCATGCTTCTTGATTGCCATGACACGGTTTATCACCAAGAACTTGTAATGCTCTGAAGTACTTTTCGTGAATCTAAGCATCCTGCGTGATCGTCGTCTGAAAAACTATTAGTTCAAAACCGAATCCTTCGGATACGGATCCCAGTTAATGGTTCTCTTGATGTATCGGAGGATTCTTTTAGCCCTCGAGAGGTAAGTTTCGATTGGTCTCGATCGATAGCGGAGCAAAGATACCTGTAAAGACAATGTCAAGTCTACTTCTTTGTGAGGTACATGAGAGACCAATAATACTTTGGTATTTGGTAAGGTCAACCAATTTCCCATGCAAGTCAGCATCCAGTTTCTTAGTGTGTGCCATTGGTGTGGCATAGGTGTCATAGGTTTGCATTCCATGTTTGTTTAAAATTTCAAGGGCATATTTGGACTTACTTAAGAAAAAACCACGGGGTGATTGATGAACTTGCAATCCAAGAAAGAATGTAAGTTCACCCATCATGGATATTTCAAAATGTTTTTTCATTAGTTTTGAAAAAGCGTTTGAGTACTTTAGATGTGTTGACCCAAAAATGATGTCATCCACATAGATTTGAACGATTAAAATGTGTGCCCCGTGATATTGTATGAAAAGTGTAGGGTCGACCGAACCTTTAGTGAAATTATTAGCAAGGAGAAAGGATGATAACTTATCGTACCACGCCCGGGAGCTTGTTTGAGTCCATAGAGAGCCTTGTTCGGTTTGTAGACATGGTTAGGGAACTCGGATCAACGAATCCTACGGTGGTGAAATAGACCGTTTCTTCGGTTTACCATTGAAGCGGTTTTGGCGTCCATCGAAAGACCATGATGTTCATATGAGCGCGAATGCGAGAAATATCCGAACCGCCTCAAGACAAGCAACCGGAGCGAATGATTCTTCAAAGTCAATACCCTCTTCTTGTCTATAACCCTTAGCCACCAAGCGTGACTTATTTCGATTACGGTTCCTTGACATCAATTTATTTTTCCAAATCCATTTTAGACCAATAGCGAAGACCCTGTTGGTCTTTCAACCGATTCCCATACTTCAAGGCGTTTAAAGCGGTTGAGTTCTTCTTGCATGGATTCAATCCGTTATCTTTGGTCATTGCATCTTTAATGTTTTAGGTTTGATTGGCGGGACGGTGAGTGCATAAATGCAATGTTCACCGTCGTGTGAAGGCGTTGTCTCGTTACGAATGGTTGATTCGGGTTACCAATAATGTTCTCTAGAGGATGGTATTTCATCCAACGATGTGTGGAAGGTTGATGTTGATATACATTATGCAGTTAGGAGATTCAAATGGCTTGTAGATGATTCCGCAACATCGGTGTGGCAGTTTCATTAACAAACGGGTTAAAGCATTTGGATCATAATCTGCGGTGGGGTACTTCATTGTTTAGAACATCATCAATTTGGTTGGCGTCGTTTGATCTGGTTTGTTCAAGCTGTTGTTGTAGAGTCAATGGTGGTGCTTCTTGTGATAGTTGTTGTAGCAAGTGTTCGGTATTAGAATATGATCGGGTTGAGCGGCGGAAACATTGGATACACACGAGCACATTCATCAATATCATCACTAAGCGGAGGAGCAAATAGCTTTTCCATTTGTTGTGAGTAAGATGGGGGCTTGGTTCGGTGATGATGGGGTTTGAGGAAAGTTTAAGCGGTTATGACCGGGTTCCAAGTGTTATGCTCGAAGCCATTTACGCAAGCTCATCGAAATTTGCGTGAATCGTTTCCATAACTTGCTTTGTCACGACGATTCGGATCCGGTAACCTTTAGAATTCTCACAATATCCAATAAAGACTCAATGTCGACTTTGGCTTTGAGCTTTCCAAAGTCATCACGATCATTATTCGGGTAACAAAGGGATCCAAATATATGAAAGTGTTTGAGATTCGATTTTCGGTTGTGGATAAGCTCAAAAGGTGTTTTGTTGTGGCGTTTTGTAATCATTGAGTGATTCGAGTGTAGCATGCAGTTGAGGCGGCTTGACCCTAAGTGTCTGGAAGTTTAGCATTGATCAACATCGTTCTTGCGACTTCCACTAACGTGCGGTTTCGTCTTTCAACAACTCCGTTTTGTTCGGTGTACGTGCAATTGATGTTTGATGCTCAATTCTACTTTCTCATAATATTCACGAAGAGTTTGATTCACAAATTCGGTTCCTTTGTCATTCGAATTTGTCGGCGTGTTCGGGAGTGAACTTGAATTTTGTGAGAAAGGTGATGATCATCTGTGGAGCTTGATCTTTACTTGAAGAAAATAAACCCAAGTCCATCTTGAGTAGTCATCTACAATTACCAAGATGTAGCGTTTGCCATTAATAAATGCGCGCATCGGGCCACACAAATCCATGTGAATAAGATGAAGCACATCTTTGAGAGTGTGTTCCACCTTTGAAGGAAAATGAGCACGAGTGCTTTTCCTTGTTCAAGGTGAACATAGGTGATCTTTAGAATACCGGAATCTTGGGAGACCTTCAACAAGTTTGTATCGAGCAAGGTTGGTTATGGTTTGAAAGTTTAAATGTGAGAGGCGTCGGTGCCATAGCCAAGATTTTGTAGATGTTGCCTTTGAAAGGAGATAAATGGGAGATGAAGCAATCATGTCTTGCATTGAGATTGTGTATAAACTTGAGTTGCGGGTGCCAGACATAAGATCGTTTCCTTGTAGATCACAAATGAAACAAGTTTTTCCCGAAAAGCAACTTCAAATCTCTATCACAAAATTGACCTCTTGAGAAGAGATTGTGACGAGACCTTCCACATAATAAACCACCGCTAATTTTGATGTTGCCATTGATGTAATCTCCATAGCCCATGATAGGCTGCAGTGATCATTCCCGAATCGACAATTGCCAATGAACTTTGCAATAAAGTTTGATAATAGTTTGAGATTACTGTCATGTGTCGGGAACATCCGCTATCAAGAATCAAAGGATGATCTGTATCACTGCATTACACAGACGACACGGATGGAATAGAAGTAGATGTGGAACCCGAAGAGTTAGAGGTTCGAGCGATTATAGTAGAAACACACATATCAATTATTTTAGGTATCCATTTAAATCCAAGTGTATTATGTAACCATTTCTGCCATCTCCAACTAGTCTTAGCTTTAGTCTAAGTGAATGAATTGGGTGGTACTACGTTCCTTGGAGGTGATAATGGAGCTATAGGGACATCAATGCATTTCTTAGAATCTAAAGAGGGCGGTTTACCAAACACAGACTTAGAAGCTTTAGTGGGCCTAGTGGTATTCCGTTTCTTAGGATTCCGTAAGCGAGACAAGATAGTTTTAGCAACACATTTATCATGACAATCGAAAGCATACTTTTCGACATATAACACAAGAAGCTTGGACTTAACATCAAAAGTACTTAAAGGTTCGACATTCGTTACATCACTTTTTCCATTACATTTGTCGACGCAATATCTAAAGTGGGTGCAACTTGAGTCTTATTCAAAGTCCTAGGGTGTTCTTCTACTTCAACATTCTTTATTGTTCTTTTCTAAGGTCGCAACTTCCTATTCTTCCTTGTATTGCTCTAGGTGTGAAGTGCGGACGTTGGGAAAAGAGGCAACTATTCTGTTTCGATGAGAGGAAGCACATTAGTATCTTGTGGTTTGTCATTAGGCATTCTAGTGTCAATTTGAATCTGTCTAGGTGCAATTACAATAGTGTTACTATCTCTATCTTGCTTAAGTTTCACCACCTCTGCTTTAAGATCATGGATAGTGTGTAACAAATTAAGATTTTCATTGCGAGTGAGTCCATCTTGTCGTAAAACATCTTTGGTATAGGCAAGATGATCATCAAGATCTTTTGACGCTTTAGCACGAGTTTTTTTGAGTAAATCAGATATGACAGTATGGTTCTTTTTAATTTTTGAAATTTCTTGTTCATATTTTGAGATTTGACACTTCAAAGACGAGTTTTCATCATCCAGTTGCTCAAATTTTGAATTAAAGGTTTTCGTATGCAACTGATTAATTTTGTTTTGCAAAGCGAGTTCACGATTTTGACAATCTTTTTGGGACCATTGAAGACGACGTTTTGAATTTGAAAGCTCGTTTAACAAGCGTTCATTTTCAACTTTTAAAGACTTGATTTGAGACACAGTATCAGTATTCTCAACAATTTCAATAGAATCAGCAGAGATATAATCAAATGCAATTGCAAAAGAATGTAATAACACAACATTATGGATATCAGCACAAATAACATCTTCCAAGAGTCGATCAACATCTTTTAGTTACATTTTCTTTTTGCGTTTTGTATTTGAAATCGATGTTTAAAATGTTTTCGAAAACTATTTTCGTCCAAGTTCCTTATGAAAAAGAATAGCACAATTTTTCAAATTTTGAACATGGGGTAAAATTCGTTTTTCGTAAAAATATCTCTTTGGATTGGGCGATTGAAAATGTTCAACTTTTATTTGGAATGAAATTTTAGCCTTAATAGTTTTATTAAAAGTGATGGTCATTCACGATTAGGAACTTTGTAACTCGTGTTAGATATCGTGCTAGAATAGTCAACGGGCTCGTGGATTGGACTAAGCTAAATGGGCTTTAGTTTAGTTAAGCTAGCATTCCAAACCCAAGTCCACGAATAGCCCAAGTCAAGCCCATAGGAAAGCCTTTTAGGTTTTCATGTCTTGTACTATAAATACCCTCAAATGGTCATTTGAGGGTGTGTGAAAGTGTGTGTGTGTGTGTTTTCTTTATTGAATATACAACATCTTGTGTTTATCTTTTCTCACATCATACGCAATTTATATCTTCAAGTCACCATCTTTCTCATCTTATTTCTAAGCTTTGTTTGTGTTTGTTTCACGTGGGTATACTTGTATCGTGTTGGGTTTGCTTGGTAAAGTGATAAGGTTGATAAAACTAAGGTCCTACAATTGGTATCAATCGCCTAACAATGGTTTAGGAGTGTTTGTGTTTGTTTTGAAGTTGGTTCTGCGTAAAGGCTCTCGTTATCACGCTTTTGTCAAGCTTAAAGCTTTAATTTTGCACTCAAAAGTTCAAGATTCTTGTGGTTTAAGGTTTATTTGGTGCTAAAGTTTCGAGTTTTTGCAAAAGTTTGAAGCTTTCGTGTTTTCTTCATTTTAAGCTCGTTTTGGTTTATTGGTCATTTCTACTCGTAACTTTTCTAGGCACTTTGGGTGAAAAAGGTCAACATTTTGGGTTATTCGAGTGTTTTAAGGATATCGTGCAAGAGAAATTGTTTGAATCGTTGGAAATTTTTACGAGTAGGTCAAAACCCTAGTTCTACTCGTAAGAAAGTCAACTACGCATAGTTTTCTACTCGTAACTTTTGGTGAAGAATCTTGTGCTATAAGCGGTGACTCGGTGCTTCCTCACTTGGATAAGTGTGTGGAACACTTGACTTTTGGATATCTCTTACACTGTGATAGTGTAAAGGATTTTGGGCAAAACCATAATCTTACGCATAAGCTAAAAGCTTACGGTAACTCTACGCATAACTTCAAAATTACGCGTAAGGTTTACAAGTAACTTTTTTCGATACGCCTAAGGTTCTTGTAAGATACGCATACGCTTAAGGTTTTACGCTTAAGGTTTCTACGCATAAGGTTTCCTCGCATAAGTTCCTACGCCTAAGCTTCCTACGCCTAAGATCCTACGCATAAGATCCTCGCCTAAGTTTCTACTCGTAACTTGTGTTTCTTCGCCTAAGCTCTCTTTCTACGCATAAGGTTTTTTTTAAAAAAAAAAAAAAAAAATTTAAATTTTGAGGAGACTAAGCGTTCAATTTTACGCGAGATTCAAATTTTGGTATAACGTGAAAATTTTGGTCAAAATTCAAATTTTGGGCCTAAATTCAAATTTTTAGGGTCAAATTTGGCGTCAAAATTGTCATAACTCAAATTTTCATACGACCTTAGAATTGATTTTTATAGTGAATTTCAAATTTTGGTGAAAATTTTTAAGAACCGAGTTCTGATGCGACTTTCGGAAACACCTCAAGCGGGCTTAATCTTCATCAACCACAACTCCTTTATCGTTGAATCGATCCTACATCAACTTTATCGGATCATACCTTCATCTATGGCAACTCAACAAGACATTCATGCGGCCGGTGCGAAAACCGACCTCCTATGTTGGCAAAAGGTGGTTATCTTCAATGGACAAGTCGAATGCTCCGTTACATCAAGACCAAACCTAATGGCAAACTCATGATTAAATCTATTCGGGATGGACCCTTCCAGCCTCGACAAGTTAATGAACACGGAAATCTCGATGCAACACCTCCTACCGCACCATCTTCTCGTCTTCAATACGAATCGAATACACTGCTGGAGGATCGAAACAAGTCGAAGCAGATGACATGGCAATTCATATTATCCAGCGGGTTTACCAATAGACATCTTTCTTTGCGGTGAGCGGTTGTGAAAGCGCTTCGATATGTGGGAGCGTGTTAGAGCGACTTTGTCATGGAGCGAAATTGGTCATCAAGACATGGAGAACAAGTTGCTAGCGAATGGGAAAAGTTCACATCTACACGGGAGAATCCATTGAATCCTACTATGGAAGGTTTTGCACTTTGATGAATGAGCTAATCGAAACAAGGCGACACCCGAACTATCGTTCAAAACATCAAGTTCTGAATAATCTACCGGAAGAATGGGGCGATATGTCACTATTGTCAACCAAACAAAAGACCTTCATCGGTGAACTTTGATCAAGCGAATGATTTTCGAAACAAAACCAAGTGAAGTGAATGAAGTCGGGCAAGAAAGATTAGCAAAGAATCATGATCCATTGGCACTCATTGCAAAGACTCAACCGGTGAATACACAACAACAAGCTTCATCATCTTCCAACAACAACTTGCGACAATACATTCCACAACAACAACAACAATTCTATCCAAGATCAACAATACCGGGAACAAGGAATCAACGATCTAGAATCGATCAAGAAGACCCTATGTCCCAAATAATTTCTCTCTTGGGTCAAGTAATCAAAGGTCGCTATTCACACCTACTAACAACAACCAAAGGATATCATCAAACACTGCATAGCAGCAAATTGCGGTAGGGTGTGAATATGGGTAATCAAGGACAAATGGTTGGAGTTATTGGGAATCGCGAGGATATACTCTTGGATTTCGCATGGATAATCGGTGAGTTCGAATGAGTATTCGAGATGAGGCGAGAATGTTGGGAATAAGCGATGGTGTCGAATCGGAATGTTGCGACTCCGGTCATTGGGAATCATGGAAATGTGAATCGGGTGTCAGTTAAGTGTTATAGCTGTCAAAGAATGGGTCGCATGGCAAGAATTGTCCTCTAAGCCGAACAAAACGATCTTGAGTATCTTGAAAATTGTCTGTTGGTACAAAAGAAAGCTATTGGATTTCGGTTGAGTCTTGAGGAACATGACTTTATGGCTATTATGGATGATTTGGAAGACCTCGAGGAAATCAATCTGACTGCATCTTCATGGCAAATCTTGAGGAAGCTAAGTACGACCTTGAGTCGGACACCTCCTATCTATGGCGTAATACCGTGTCGAGGTACCAATCATTGATCCATGTTATAACAATGTCATATTTGATGTGTTTACTCATGACGAGCGACGTACGTGGCCGGCACCT
Source organism: Chrysanthemum lavandulifolium (assembly GCA_022545495.1). Lineage (NCBI taxonomy): Eukaryota > Viridiplantae > Streptophyta > Magnoliopsida > Asterales > Asteraceae > Chrysanthemum > Chrysanthemum lavandulifolium. Next base: position 135,524,108 of record CM040239.1, read on the forward strand.
ACTTATGATACATACGGACAATCCGAGTTGTAGCAATACTAACTCGAAACTCGGATGTGGATCCTAGTGGAGGCGTGTGGCACAAAATCTTGAGGCGATGAGGAAACACGTGCTTATATTGAATCATTAATCAATCAATGTGGCATTGAAGTTGAGAAAGTTAGAGCGGTCAATCGCGAAGTTAAGGCGCGAATGCTAAATTGACCGGCCGAGCTTGAGAGTTACAAAGAGCATGCCAAAGCCTATGAATTTCATACAAACAAAATGTCGAATTAGAAATTGGTTATCGAGATTACATTTTAAGAAAAACAATTGCAACTCAAATATGATACACTTGATGTGAATCAATTTGAAAATCAAATCTTTAAACAAGGAAATTTACGATCTAAATGACCAACTTTCTAAACAAAAAGCAACATTTTACGATCTTGAAAAAAAAAAGCAGTTGATAGCGATTTTCAAAGCGAGAAGATTCTCTTCTTGATGAAATTCTTGATAAAAGCGGAAAAAATCAAAAATTGGACAATTTACTTCTTACAACGGGTCATTCCGCTAAGACAAACAAGATGCTTTCTAATCAAGTAAATCCGATTTTCATACTTCTCATAAAATGGCTCTTGGTAACTCACCTCCTTGTTTTCTCAAGAAAGCTCGAAAAATCTCGAATGTGTTGCACAATGGAAAACCTTTGCATGAACCTATAATTGTGCATGATTCTCTTGAAGCGTTGGAACTATCTCGAGGAGAGTAGATCTAAAATGAAACAAAAACATCCGAAATCAAACCGATTGATTATAACAAATGGAACCAAATTAATGTTCTTCCTTTTGTTTCTCAAAAGGACAATCAACGTTTTCCACCACACCAAGTGTTTCAAACAAAGTGTCAACACGGTTTCAAAATCGGTTTCAAAACTAGTTGTTGTCTCCAAATCTCTTTCGAACATTGAACAAATGTCTTCAAACAATCCTTTTAACACAAGTGATGCGAGAAGTATTTTGGAAAATGTGAAAACTAAATTGCAGATCTTCAAGAGACCGTTAAAACTAAAACCAATATTGAACAAACATCGGTTTAATAGTTTTGATAATGAGCAGAAAAAGTTTTTGAAACTCAAATTGCCCTCGGTGAATAACATCAACTGCAAGGGTAATTCATTTTGAACAAGCGCTTTTGAAAGAAACAACTGACTTTGTCAAGGACCATAAATCCACAGTAAAGCAAGCTAATGAAAGTGTTGAACACATCAAAGTTTTGGAAAAGTTTAATGACTCTCTCTTGAAGATGTTACGACTCTCGATATTATGTCCATCATTTTGCAAACATATTACATTGAAGATCATGAAAGACTCGATCGAGACCTCCGAAATTGTTTCAAAATATGAAAAAGCTCTTGAGAAACTTGAAAAGAAAATATCTCATATTTTAAACAACTTGATCAAAAAGCGAGGAATGCAAGTATGACAAATTGTCGTATGGCGTGCCTACAATGACATGAAAGCGAAAAATGATCTTTTGAGGGCTCATTTGGAAAGTCAAAAAGGAAAGGCGTTGAAGCGTGATTACAAAACCATTGATTGCGGAGAAAGCAAATGTTCCCAAACCGGTTTCAAAACCAAAATGTACATTTCTATGCCTCCTCCAAAAGTCAATGAGAAAAATGTTTCATCAAAACCGGTCACTCCACACCTACCTAAACAAAATGTTGATAAAGGAAAGCGGTTATAGAGAATCCTAAAGTTTTAGCTTTGGCCTTTTTAAGATGAGTACCACTAATAAATGCGCCCTCAACATCTAAAGAGACTAGGATAGTGAAACCACCTCCTTCATAAAAATGTGAATCCTAATGTGTGCCTCACCTTCAGGGACTAGAAAGCACCTCTAGGAGCGGGAGACTAAAGCCTAAGAGCAATACAAGGAACAATAGAGTCTCATTGCCTCTAGGAGTAGTAGCTTGAATAAAGAGAAGAAAGTAGAAGAACACCCTAGGAATTTACAACCTTTGAATAAGAAAGACATTTCATCTGAATGTACTGAATCTGTGAAACTTGCTAAGTCTAATGAATATGTTGAATCTCTTTGTTTAACTTGCAAGAAATCTTTAAATGTTCAAGATGATTGTGTTTCTAAGAATGTGAATGATAAGCTTTGTTAAGAAGAACGTCCCAAAAGTAATTACGCTAAGCAGTAGGAAGACTAGTTGCAAAACTTAGGCTTTACACTCTTGACAGGAACCAACGTGTATACTTTAGGGATGATATTTGGAAACCACGGGTAGAACTTTCACACTCGAGAATGGTACAATGAGTGATAAACCGGACTTCCCTGTGAAAACCTCTTGAGTGTGATCGGATTTTACCTCTAACCCAAAGGAACCAAAATCAAAGCGGTTTCCACAATACTCTTTTTACATTCTTGGCGGGTTATCGAAATTTGTCTTTGGATCGTCGACTCGGGTTGCTCCAAGCACATGACCGGGAATCTGAAGCTGCGATCAATTTCGTCGGAAATTCATGGGAACCGTACGTTTGGAAATGATCATGTAGCACTATCATGGGTTATGGAGATCTACCTTTTGAAATTATTTGATCACTCGGGTTTACTATGTCGAAGGGTTGGGACACAATTTGTTCTCGATCAGGCGATTACGTGATGCGATTTAGAGGTTGCTTTTAGGAAAAATGCTTGCTTCGTTAGAAACTTGGATGGCGATCTCTTAAGCGGGAATCGTGATACAAACTTGTATGCTATCGACATCAACAAAATGGCCTCTTCATCACCAATATGTCTTATGACACGAGCATCGGAACACGATCTGGTTGTGGCACGAGACGGTTATCCCATCTCAATTTTGACACCATCAACAAAATTGCCAAAGACAACATCGTCAATGGACTTCCAAAGTTCAAATACACCAAGGATCACTTATGTCCATCATGCGAACAAGGAAAAGCAAAAGAGCATCATATAAACCCAAATCCGTACCTAGTTCGGAAGCAAAGTTGCATATGTTGCACATGGACTTATGTGGCCCAATGAGAGTTGAAAGCTTTAATGGGAAAAAGTATATTCTTGTTATCGTCGATGATTATTCAAGATATACATGGGTTAAGTTTCGAGATCAAAAGGCGAAGCACCGAGGCATCATCATCACCTTTTGAAGCGTATTCAAGTACTTCTTCAAACTCTGTTAGGGTTGTAGAGCAGAACAACGACCTTTGAATTCACAAATCGAGGAGTTAAGAGCTTATTTTGAAGATGTTGGAATTACACATCGGACATCGGTTGTTAGAACTCCACAGTGAGAATGGGGTAGTTGAAAGAAGAAATAGAACTCTTGTGGAAGCTGCTCGCACAATGCTAATTTATTCTAGTGCCGTTATTTCTATGGGTGATGTTGTTGCCTTTGCTTGTTTCACTCGAACCGATCCCTTATCCATCCAAGATTCAATAAAACCCCATATGAAATAGTGAACAACGAAACCGGATATCTCTTACTTTCACGTGTTTGGCGCTTTGTGCTATCCTACGACGAATGATGAGAAGATCTTGGAAAATTGAAAGCTAAAGGTGATATTGGAATCTTCATTGGATATTCGGATAACTCGAGGGCATTCGGGGTGTATAACGGAGGCTAAGGAGGATCATGGAGCGATGAATGTGAAGTTTGATGAACTTTCACAAATGGCTTCGAGAGACTCGCTCTAGAACCCGCACTAAACCGCGAGACTTACGGACACATCGATTCGGGACTCGTACCTCAAAGAGCTCAATCAACTTCGTTTGACAATCCTAAAGAACAAGAATGGGAGAATTTCTTGAGTTAATGTTCGATGAATACTATGGTGGAACTTCGACAAATGCATCAAACCATCATTCCGCGCACCGCTCAAAATCATCCTCCACCACCAACGGAAGATGCATCTACAGCGGTCGAAACCAATGCACCAACTCCATCAACATCATCTACATCTACTCAAGTTCTTGCACCCGTTCTACCGGCGGTTGATGAGCAAAACCAAAACCATAGCGATGCAACGTTAGATGAAGACTTATTTGAAAACCCGTTTGCTACGGAATCGGTGAATCATCTTCAAGCTTACGAGAACCATCTAACTCGCATCGTTTAACCAACGGTATCCATCACTACGAAGTGGACAAAAGACCACCCAATTGAACAAGTTATTGGTGAACCTTCAAGGCCAATTCGGGCGAGGCGTCAACTTGCCACCGATTGCGACTTGTGCATTTACCTTTGCTCAATTAGCAATCTAGAGCCAAAGAACATTCGTGAGGCAATGGCGGATCCGCATGGATAGAAGCAATGCGGGAGGAACTTCTTCAATACCGTCTACATGACTCTTGGGAAAAGGTTCCAAGACCCATTGACGTTCGCGTCATTGATCTTAAATGGTTATGGAAGAACAAGCGGGATGAAGAAATGGCGTTATTCGCAACAAAGCTCGTCTTGTGGCCAAAGGATACTGAGACAGGAAGAGGAATAGACTTTGAAGAGTCATTCGGCGCGGTAGCTAGACTAGAAGCGATCGGGATATTCTTGGCCTATCACTCACAAAAACATCACGGTTTATCGGATGGACATTAAGACCGCGTTCTTGAATGGAACTACGAAAGAAGAAGTGTCGTGAGTCGCGGAAGGCTTCATAGACATGGAACATCCGGACTCGTCTACAAACTCAAAAGGCTATCTATGGTTTAAAACAAGCTCAGAGGCGTGGTATGATGAATCGTCCTCTTCCTTATCCAAAACAATTTCACCAAAGGCAGTTGATCCTACCTTGTTTACAAAAATGCAAAAGCGACATTTTGATTGTTCGGTTATGTGGGCGACATCATCTTTGGGTCCACTAATCCGAATCTTTCAAAACATTTTGAAAATCTCATGAAAAGCAAATTTGAAATGTCCATGATGGGGAACTAAAATTCTTTCTTGGTTTACAAATACATCAGTCCCTCGTGGAATTTTTATAAATCAAGCTAAATACACTGGCGAGATTTTGAAAAATCATGGTATGGATAAGCGTGACTCGGTCGAACACCAATGGTAACTTCACCAAAAATTGGAGCCGATTTGTTTGGGAAACCTATTGATCCAGAAGAAATATCGGACATGATTGGTTCTCTCATGTATCTTCGCTAGTCGACCGGATATTCATTTCTTTGTTTGCTTATTAGCGGTTTCGAGCAAAGCCTCTCGAGCTGCACCTCAAAGAGGTTAAGCGGATCTTCGGTGCACGAAGACATCCATTCACATGGGACTTTGGTATCCGAAGGAATCGGTTGATCTAATTGCCTTTTCGGATCACGGACCACGCGGTGATCAAATTCTGACAAAAGTACATCGGAGGAGCACAATTTTGGGTGAAAAGTTAGTAATTTGGTCTTCAAAGAAACAAGATTGCCTTTGCACTTTCAACGGTGAAGGCGAGTATGTGTCTCTATCTGCGTGTTGTGCTCAAGTTCTATGGATGAGAACACAACTCACAGATTATGGCTTTACTTTCGATAAAATACCTATGTATTGTGACTCGAAAAGTGCCATAGCCATATCATGCAATCTGTTCATCACTCAAAGACTAAGCATATCGAGTCCGCTATCACTTCATCAAAAGTGCGTCGAAAATGGTGCTGTTGAATTATTCTTCGTGAAGGCGATTACCAACTCGCCGATCTATTAACTAAAGCCCTTCCAAAAGAAAGGTTTGAGTATTTAGTTCGACGAATTGGAATCTGAAGCCTAACCCACGAGGAGTTAGAACGTCTTCTCGAATCTTCTTGAAAATGATTTTCCAAAAGCTTTTTGTAAATATTTTTGAAAAACAAAATACAAAATTTGAAAAACCAACAAAAGCAAAATATAAAAATATAAAACTTTCAAAAATACAAAAACAATATAAAATCAAAATCCAAAAATATTCTTCTCACGACATGTCTCTTGTATAATCGATATTACATACGTTTCTAGAAATGTCATTCAACAATGATACGGGCATGTCTGGATGCTTGAGCGAGAGTTCTTTAATTGTTTTCTAAAACATGTCGTTTCTCAAAATTTCTTCAAATAATGGCTTTCGTATACATCGATCTGAAACCGGACCGAAATGATGACTTTTGATTATTTTCAAATCAAAACTCGTGCTTTGATCGAAAAATGAGGTGTGCGCTTGATGCACTACATTTAAAAATGGTGAGAAATCATCATCATCTTGAGCACCTTTTCAAGATTGTTCAAAAGATTTTCAAAATCTTTCAAATATTTTGTGCTCAAGATAACTCCTCTAAAACCCTTTAATTGAATATGCTTTATTAAAGGGGAGTATAAAACAAAAATGTTCCAAATTCATGCTTAAATCAAATCCGTTTGTCTCCCAAAGATTCTAAAATGTTTTTAATCCGTTGATATCAAAAATATCACGAATATGCTATTTTTGAGGGAGGAGGCGTGATTAAAATGTGATCAAAAGTTTTAATGATCGTTGTTTGAATCTCAAATGAGCTCGACTTAGACGGAACCAATGAATTGACAAAGGATCATGTACCATCTCGAGAAACTTTCTATGGACTTGACCGGGACGGGTAATAATTTCAAGCTAGTTCTCTAGTGATGTAAGCGTGTCTCGAATCGGTCTTGTTCATTTAAAGTCGATCAATTCAAAAGTCGCGAACTCTACCCTCTATGTGCGATTTTGTCAAAACTTATAAGCACATGTGAAGGGGAGTGTTTCAAAAATATAAAACTCGGAGTGTTTCAAACATGTTTTCTATCATAAACACTGAGAGATTTTCAAGAAAAATGGTTTTATGGCAACAATAGGACGGTCATGGGTTATAAGGTGACTAAGGATAGGAAATCCGTCCTATGATCCGCTAAAGCCGGAGGGATCTACCCAAGGACATCACAAATAGTTAGTATTAGAAGTCCTTAGGAATGATTGAAAAAAGGAGTAATGTGAGAAAGGAGAAAGAAGGGTTGAAGAATTAAAAGAAATGTAATGAGAAAGGGTGAAAAGAAATAGCCCTCCATATTCAACCTTAGGGGCGAAACGGGTTCAATTCATATACTCTTGGTTGTCACTAGATGACCTTTGGTATTGAAGACAAAGACGTCATGGACCCGGTGGCCTTTGCACTAAACCTTCTAGCCACTCAATTCCTCTCAAAAGGTTTGTTTCATTCTCACTGGGAACCCTACATAATCTATCGACTTTCTCTTAGAGATCGTTGGTATTGAAGAAGAGACCCTCTCCTAGTCTCGCTCGGAAAACCAAAATGCACTATTGAGTCTAGAGCCACGAGATTCATCAAAGATCTCATAGGAACACTTGACATGACATCGCTTTTTGTTCATCAATAAGGATACAAGTGATATATTATAGAGTCTCACGAGATCTTAGCTGCTGCGGAACATTTATGAGAAGTTTCACATCCGTGATCTTCATGATTGAATGGAAACTCTGCCGTGGTCAACATCAAGCAGCCACAGCAGTCACCGGTAACTCCCATGGATTACGCTTAGTGTGTCTCAAGCGGTCTGATCGTGGGGTGATGCTTGGTGTACCTCGGTGACTCATCCGAGCTGTAGATGTACTTGGTATATCGCGTTATCTCACTTGTGGGACTCGGTTCGAGGCGGCCTCTGTGAGAATTAGAGGCGTGTTTTCACACTATGTTGTTAACACCCTCGAAATTCAAACTTGTAAGTGCGGAATCCGCTTATTACTAACAATGTTTTATGTTTTCTTCTTATGGAAGCTCGGGGCGGATGGATCGTGCGAGACTCGCCACATGCTCATACCAACAACACATGAAAGTTCTCATCATAATCAAAGGAGATGATTCTTCATCAATGTCAAAGAATCTACAAAGTGTAAAGACTAGAGAACCTCATCATTGGAAACTCAAAGTCAAATAGAAGTGTGAGCATGGTGGAGAAAGACGTGGAGATACCTAACCAACGAAGTTGACAATGGCAGACAACCACATTAAATGATCACAAAGCATGAAGGAACAAAGAATCAAGACTATTCTATATCTACACACAAAGTTCAAGCTCAAGGAAAGTAAAGACCTAATCAAGTGGAGCATCATTTGAATGACCACCCGCAGGGGAGATTATTAGCCTTAATAGTTTTATTAGAAGTGATGGTCATTCACGATTAGGAACTTTGTAACGTGTGTTAGATATCGTGATAGAATAGTCAGCGGGCTCGTGGATTGGGCTAAGCTAATTGGCTTTAGTTTAGTTAAGCTAGCATTTTATAATGTGTACCCATCAATCCAAGTCCACGAAGTCCAAGCCCATGGAAAGCCTTTAGGCCATGTGTCTTGTACTATAAATACCCTCAAATGGTCATTTGAGGGTGTGCCCATAGTGTGTGTGTGTGTGTTTTCTTTATTGAATATACAACATCTTGTGTTTATCTTATCTCACATATACGATTTTATATCTTCAAGTCACCATCTTTCTCATCTTATTTCTAAGCTTTGTTTGTGTTTGTTTCACGTGGGTATACTTGTATACGTGTTGGGTTTGCTTGGTAAAGTGATAAGGTTGTGTGTGTGTATTCTCAACATTTTCAAGAATTGAGATATAATGAAATGCATAAAAGAATGTAATAAACATCTTGGATATCGTGAGATAACATCTTTTCGATCAACATCTTTTCGTAACATTCTTTTACGTTTTGTATTTGAAATGATGTTTCTATTTGTTCAAAACTCTTTCATAAGTCCAAGCTCCTTTGAAAATCCTTTCCCAATTTGTTTTCAAATTTCGGACATGAGGTAAATTCTTTGTATCGAATGGGTTTGCTTGGTAAGGCGATTGAAAATGATTCAACTTTTATTTCCTACAAATTCAATTTCACGTTCAAAAGTTTGATGTCGAAATGAATGTTTCAAAATATTTTAGAACTTGACATTTTCGCTAATGGTTTTACTTCACCGAGTGAAGGTAAAGGACCATTAATTTGTGCGTATTGGAAAGGGACCAACATTAGAAGACTCGGAAGTAGGTGTGATAACCCAAGGTGTGTTAGAAGTATCCTTTTGTGTGACGAAAGTGACGGCTTTTGAATAGTTAAATGGTTTGTTATAAACAACATTTTCTAATTTTGATCGACTCTCGTCTTACGCATCTAATTCCTCTTGCGATTATATTCAACAACACTCATAATGGAATCATCAATTCTATGTTACGCTTTGTAAACTTGAGGATTTGGTTTGAATGCTTTGTTTGAAAACTTAGGTTTGTGTCGGCAAGATTCGGTCCATATCCATTTGGATTTGGTTTTAAAGTAAACTTTTGAATGGTTGTGATTGACTCACCATGTTTATAAACAACATTTGAAACTCTTTGATTTTGTTTTGTAGGTCGACAATTTCTTCAAGATAGTCATCTATTCATTTCGTTGAATGCTTTTTGTACTCGTAGAATTGTTTTGACAAGTTAACAACTCGAGACTTGGCTTTTGAGTTTCAAGGTAAGAGTGTTAAGTTGTTGTTTATGATCATATTTCAGTTGTTCTATTTGAGACAACAAAGCATTCTTGGATGCGACTAGATCACGTATCTGTCGTTCTTGTGATTTTTCGTTTTGATAAGATTTAGCAAAAGCGACTTCAAAACCTTGTTCACGTTTTTCTTGAGTTTTAAAAACGTTGAGTTGCCTTTTTAAGCATTCAATATCCCTGGTTAACAGTGCATTTTATCCTTTAATTGCTTGCAACATTGTTGCAGTCGAGATTCTTGGTCTTTAAGTAAGTCATGAGCTCAATATCCGGATTAGGCAAAGGTTCATTTTGTTCAGCGTGAGTCTCAACATGATCATTATTCGGATCCTAAAGTATAACCACGAGTCAACTTGATTATCAATGGTAACCATAAGGTCATCTTGATCGTCAAATATAACTAATGTATCTATTTGATTATCATCGGAATGAGATGTGGATGGCTCATGTTGAATATTACGATCCTTGTCGGATTCGGATGTTGGCGGAGATATCGGATCGATTGATGAGTAAAGTTTGATCCGGTACACGAGACAAGCCGTCAATGTCATACACTGGGCATGTGTCACTCATGTGGAGTTCTTGCATGTTTGCCATCAACATAACTTCTTGCATTAGCTGCAAGTCCTCCATGTCATCATCGAATCTTCATCGCCATGAAACTGTGTTCCTTGTTGGTGAGAGTTCCACCAACTTCATCCTTGAGAGCCAAAAGTAAAGCCTCTTTGTGATAAGCATTGCCTCTTGTCCTCGGCTTTGGGCATGCATTAGCGGATGACCCTTCTCATTACTGTTATAACAACGAAGACCATTAATCCCATTTGAGCATTACCCTATTCAACCACTTGAGCTTTGTTGTTGTGGAGCACCCATGTTATTCCTTCCATTTAGCATTAAACCCTTGACCACCGCCCATCGGCGAACATTACCACGATTCTGAACTTCAACACGTCCATTGTTAACAACGACTGATTCCTTGTGTTAGATGAGGTACGAATGCGATTGTTGGATTTGTTTGTATATCGGCCGAAGGCTCTAGCAATCATGACAAACCCTTGTTGCAATGCATCGAAAGCATCGCATCATCATTAGCTTCACTGTAAAGTGCTTGATCATTGTTGTTGTTGTATGGAACCAATTGAGTTTCTTGAGATTTTTGCTGTGAAGGATCATATGGTGTAATTGTTGCAGTTGGTTGAGCAACGGGTTGTGGAGGATTTGTGAATACAGTTTGTAAGGTTGGGAATTGAGGATAACAAGTTTGAGCCCACAAAGCTAATTGTTGATTATCCAGAAGTGAAGGTGAGACATGGAGTCCACGGATAACCCTTTCTTTGTCAACTTCTTTTTGGTGGGGCTTCAAATAGTTGTACAACAATCCGTATGTAGCATGATGAAGATTCTTAGCCTGACGGATGAAAATGACATACTTCTCCCAATCAGGACCAAGACTACTTAGGAACTTAGTGTTGACGGCAATTCTTGGCATGATGATGTTATGTTTATCCATGTCATTGATGATGTCGAGAATCGATGATGATATGACTCTAATGTCTCTCCGGTTCAATCATGAAGTGTTCATAAGCCAAGTAAATTTTGGACTCCATATCTTCTTGATTGAGTCGATGCCTTCCATGAGAAGATGAATATGTTCCCACATTGCTTTAGCGATCTTTTGAGCATCAACACTTGAAGGATCGGATTGGGTAATCCCAAAGGATATATTGCATTGCTAGCTCATCGGCTTGAAATGTAGAAGTTCATCGGCAGTGAGGTCGAGAAAAGAGTTGCAATGTTGGTGACATCACCTCTTGGTGGAGTAGCATTTGGATCTCGGGTGTAATGATAGTAGGCATCCGAAACGGACCTTCCATGATGACCTTCTTCAAGAACTTTCCATGTGGCTTCTTTAGATCACAAAACCTAAAGAACCTAATCACCCATTGATCGTAGTTTCTAGGAATGAGCATTGGAGGTCTATCAGTGATCCGACTTCATGAATGGATTGTTGGCTACTTAAAGCTTCACACATCTTTGCAAACCAAGACGGTTCCTTCATAGTATTCTGGATGGATGTTGATTGTGAAAGTTTATGTAAGGTTGTACTTGAAGACTAGGTGGTGGTTGAACCATTTGAGGTGGAATTGCTCCTTGTTGTAGAAAATGTTGTTGGTTAAATTGTTGTTGATAAACTTGTTGTTGTAGATTGAATTGTTTTTGTTGTTGACTGAGTTGTTGTTGTTGTTGTTGTTGTTGAGGATACACATGGGGAAAGTAGTTAGAGTATGGTGGTTGAGACATCTTGAAACTTGTGTTGTAAAATGGCTCTTTATAGTCGAATGAACCTTTGTTGATGAAGAGTCCTTAGGCGTAGAAACCAAGTTTAGGCAAAGTAAACCTTAGGCGTAAAAACACCAAACTTACGTAAAATTAATACTTACAGCGTATGATTAGCTTACGTGTAGGGTTAGTAAAACCTAAGGTTAGGCGTAAACTAAAAGTTAGCGATGAAAGCTTATGCGTAAGATTAGCTTACGCGTAAGGCAAGGCTTAGCGTAAGAAAATGCTTAGGCGTAAGAGTTCTACGTGTAAGTTTTAGGTTATGCGTAAAATTAGGTTTTGCCCTAAAAATCCTTTACACTTATTCGATGTAAAAGATATCCAAAGTCGAAGTGTTTTCGGGCTTATCCAAGCAAGAAAACACCGAGTAAACCAAGAAAGCGAAGATCCAACCACGGATAACTTACGCGTAACTTTAGGGTTTTGTTACAGCGTAGGATTTTCCAAAGCGAGATTTCATGCCCAAAGTGTTTCTAAACCAGATTTTTGTGATGAGACGACTTCAATATCACCAAAATAACACAAAAGTGTGAAACTTGATGATCAAAACTTTTGTACACCTTACACGTAGAACCACTACAAGAATGAAATCAAGCTTAAAAACTAATAAATACACGTAAAGTTTGAAACTTTTGCCAAAACTTAACCTTTAACACCTAATAACCTTGAAAGTACAAGAATCTTGGATTTGAAAGTGTAAAAAGATGAGTTTTATGCGTATGAAAGTTTTGAAACCGTGAACCTTACGCGTAACACAAATACTTCAAAACAAAATCGTTTCACCCAACTATTTGGCGATTGATACCCTTTGTTAGGTCCCATTTATGTAACACAAGCATCAATATAAGAAATATAGATAAGATGATCGGTTGAACAAACTAAACACATACGAATAATATGAAGAAAGGTTTATGCGTAAGTAATGTGATAAGATGAACAACCAACCTTCTAAGGAAGGTTTACAAGATTATTTATAGGAACAACACTACTAGCATCCTTCCTTTCTTATGGGCTTTGGATAGGCTCATGGGCTTTGTACATGAGCCTGGCATGATAACTAACATAAAAGCCATAATTAAGCTAACTATTACATATTAATTATTAACACTTGAATTCTAGTTTAAGAGTGATTCCAACAGTTGCAAGCGAAAAACAACATATATAAGCTTCTTGGTGGACGATTGAGACTTGGCCAATCTGGTCAGATACAATCTTCTTGAGCTCTAAAAGAAATCATGTACCTTATGTAGATGCTAATGGTATATATATAGATATACTTTGTTCTAAAGTTAAAGTCTATGTCGATGTTTCATTTTAAAAACCATGAATCCACTTACTATCAATTGCTATGTTAGTTGTGATTTTTTTTAATCAGTTCCTTATATTTTTGTGATAAACATTTTCGATTATACAAAAAACCATTAAGCTCTTAAAATTTGGGTGACTCCATTTAAACTTTGAATTACTACCAAAAAGGTTAATGCGTACTCATTAAAACGGTATAAGTAAGTATTAGTTTATAACTTTATGACCACGCCTATAATAGATTGACCATTTTGCTAATGGGGCTGAAAATGACCGTTAATTATTAATATGATTAAAGACTATTTGGGTAACCTTATTAGGTATTAGCACCAAAGGAGTATATGGGAGAAACGGGCGTGATAAAAAAATTTGCATGGGCCTGTAGGAGGAGAAGAAGCAGGTTGATAAAACTGAGTTGCACCTTGATCTGTTTTCGTTATATACTTCAAAAGAGAGTCAAGCACCTATGTAACCTTAGAATTAATATTTTATAAAAAGTGCGTTTAGTATACTACCTACTAATATAAACGTTTGTACTACTTAGCCCATCTCTTATTTTATTTTATTTTTAATTATTTGTTTTTAATTTTTATTTTTTTATAGCTGTGTATGCTTACATGCAATGTTTGAAACCCGGTTGACCCGCGGGTTAACTGTTGGACCGTTCCGGGAAAAACGGTCAAAACCGGGTTTTAAAACCCGTTAACAGTTAGACCGCCGGGTTTTGAGTGACCCGGTCAACCCGGTTCTCGAAACCCGGCCGGGTTTGGTTTTTTTCAAAATATTTTTATAAAAACCGGGTTTAGCCGGATTGACCCGGCGGTTGAACCGGTTGACCCGGCGGTCGAACCGGTTGACCCGGTTATTTTTATTTTTTATTTTTTTAAAGGAAAACCGGGTTGACCCGGCGGTCGAACCGGTTGACCCGGTGACCGGTGACTCGACCGGGTCGATTATAAACCCGGTTTTCAAAACATTGCTTACATGCATGTCCTTAATACGACTTTTTATGACCTGATTGCTCTGTGTTATGCTCCATGATAGTTACTAATAGACATTTGACTCCAAAAGTAGGCACTAACTACATTAAGGATCAGATAAGCCTTCACTAAACTGTTTATTCATAAATTTTACTTTTGTTTTTGAACTTTATCGCCTGTTCGTTCCTCTCAATGATAGTTTTAGTTTCTTTTTTTCTTAAATTCCCTGGTATCTAATATTTCTGTTCAACAAAGTTGCAATAAATGATTTAACTCGTGGTTTAAGAAACTTAATATAGACGATAATCCTTTCATGAAATTAAAAAGAACTCCACTCCTAGATTATTACTAAACAAATATAGTTATTTTATTCATATGTGCACTAATTACTCATACAGATAATTTTTGGTGAAGTTGATAAATGGGTGCTAAGTTTGTGAAGGAAAGTGTACGTAGATTGTTTGGAATGTGAAAACGCCTCTCCATATATTTTTAAGACATACTCAGATTAATTTATGTCTAAACCCGTTATGTTATGCCAGTTCGACGAACCTTTGGTTGTTTGTTCGGCAGTGGTACGTGCTCAATTATATCTTAATGTCAGTTTGACGAAGTTTTTTGTCATTACATAACGAGAACCCTCATTAAACGTGGAAGAACTGATGGTTTGGGTTGTGTAATGGGTCAAATGGGGCACTTTAACAAACTGGCGTTGTATGGGTTGACCCATTATCTTCTTATATAATAACTTTGAGAGCTAAATTGTTGCAGGTAGTTGTTAATTGGGCAAGGGATAATCTTAAAATACCTTTGAATGTCCCTGTCAGGTATAGTTTTGTCATATTTGACAATAGTAGAATCTGCTTTATTATTGACATATGGTCAGCGCTGTACTCAAACTTAGGATGCATTAGTTTGCATGTCTTTTATTGTACATTACTTTGAAGAATAAACGTTGCAGGAGCAAATGTTAACCAATTGTTGTTACGGTTATATAGTTTTGACCATGATTTTGTTCAAGATGATGCGCAAACTCAGCATAAAGAGGTATCCCCATCCTGTAAAATCAGAACACGGAAGTACTCTACGGAATGGAAAGGTACATATTTTTCTTTCAGAAAGTGGCTTGACCTAATGTAGAATACTAAAGAAAATACCAGTATAGAAAAGTTTTTGATTTAAAATGTCAATGTTACATGTAAATTCATTTTGTTTATTTGATTCAGATGATATTGATGAGTGGGCTTAGCCGAAATGCTTTGGAGGAGCTATCGTTTGAAAGAGATTACGATGATCGTCTGAAAATATATATACTACCTCAGACACTCATTAATATTTATTCTTTAGAAGAATTCACCTCCAACCTACCCTGTTAACTTATCGACAAATATTGAAAGTTTATCACTAAATACTTTCAACACTTCATCTCCTTAATCAGATGGTATGCTTTTTATGCTTTATTCAAGTTGAAGGCTTTTTATATGGTCCTTGGCCAAAATTATAAGACAACATCAATCCCACATTATACAATGTGACTTAAAGCTTTACTGCCACTAATAATAAGCATTGTGATCCAAAAGCTACTCAATATATAGATACCAGAAAGCTTCTTAAAGATACAATTAAATAAAAGGATTGTTAGTATTATTCTACAATATTTTGGTTTTGAACCAATTAAATTTATGTTAAATGTAACTAAATTTGGTTATGTACCTACTTAAAAAAACTTTTGGCTCTGCATTCTGTCAACGGGGACCATTATATATATATATATATATATATATATATATAGGTTGGAGTTATTATGAAAGAACGAATGAAAAGAATGAGCGAGCGTATAAGGTACATTCGCCACATCATCACATCATCATCTTAGCATCATCCCCCCCCCTCGAAAAAATTTCCGCCAAAAAATTTTTTTTTGGGCAAAAAGTTTTTTCCACTAAAATTTTTACTTGCATCACGCTTATAAAGTTATCGCATCACAAATCATAATTTTAGTGCATTAAGATAATAAATTATCGCATCACGCTTATAAAGTTCTCGCATCACAATCACGATTTTAGTGCATTAATGTTATAACATTGATTTTAGTGCATCATGGTTGACTTAACTATTATTCATGATCGCAAGAACTTATAATAAAGATGCACCAAGACTTATTAGTGCATTAAGGTTATAAGTTATCGCGTCACAATTATGATTTTAGTGCATTAAGGTTATAAATTATTGCATCACATTATAAAGTTATTGCATCACAATCACGATTTTAGTGCATTTAAGGTTATAACCTTGATTTTAGTGCATCATGGTTGATGATCGAACTATTAACTTATAATAAAGATGCACCAAAATTTATTAGTGCATTAAGGTTATAAGTTAATTTGATCACGGTTATAAATTTATTGCATCATAATCATGATTTTTTGCATTAAGGTTAGAATTCATCGCATCACAATTATAATTGTGATGCGATTTTATAACCGTGATGCAATGATGCGAGAATAAATTTTGGCGGAAATTTTAGCGGGATTTTTTTTTTTTTGCCGGAAATTTTGGGGGTGGTGGGGGTGGGGTGGGGGTGACAATGGCGTGGTGATACAAGAAGGTGACATGTCACCTCCACATCCCTTATCATTCTTTTCATTATAAGAAACTTTTCATTTTAACCTACCTATATATATATATATATATATATATATATATATATATATATATATATATATATATATATGGAAGAGTTAATGTGAGATCAAACTTAAAGTTGTAAAAATAAGATTAAGTCTAAAAACCACTAAAACATTTATAAATAACAATTTTAGCAATAATACACAAAAAAAAATATTTTAATACAAATTAACATAGCAACTAATAACTAAATATATATATATATATATATACTAATAAATATTTATATATATATACACCCTAATATATATATATATTTTAAAAACAAATCTATCGAAACTTTAACAATTTTAATTGTAGCTAATAAAAAATTATTTTTGTTGTAAGGAGAGTGTTACTTATCGAATTTTAGTTTGATCTCATTTAACAACTTTAAGTTTGATCTTATTTGATCCAGATATATATATATATATATATATATATATATATATATATATATATATATATATATATATTCTTTATATATATATATACTGTTGGTCACCAATGGGCTGGCATGACTTATAATTATCATTGACACATTTTTCTATGACAAAAGAAGGTTGGTAAAAATTCTTTGGAAAATGGACATGTTGAAGAAAATCGTTATATTTTTATAACAAATTTAAAATGAATGAATACATATAAAAGAAACTTACTCTATCAATAATTCCACGCTCAATAAGCTTCCATCAAAGTGCAAAGCCTGCTTTTGACCTTGTTTTGGGTGTCGTAAATGTAGATCCGCAAGAATATCGGGTTTAGTAATTCAAAGAAGACAAAGGCCTCCAATCCAATGATATATTTGGGCCGAAATTCTAAACACGTATTGCGTGAAGCACCCGTTGTTTGTGTATATCAACCCCAAAGAAGGCGTTAAATTTCTGTAGCATATAAGCATCTGAAACACATATAACAATATTCCAGAAAAGTATGAAAAAATATAATTTAAATTATAACCCGCTAGCACAAACGCAAACTCAATCACTTACCTGAATTGTCAGATGTGAAGGCATCAGCTCGAGTCGCCCTCGCCCGCGAAGTTGTGTTGGTAAAAGCTGGTGTTCCATTCGCCTCAGCTGTTGTAAATGCATAACGACAGAAATGTGCTTATGTCTCCGATGATGGCGATATATAAGACCTAAAGGAAAATATTTAAAGAAATGGCTTGAAATTGTACTCGAATTTGTGATACCAGAAACGCCTCCAGTGGATGAGGACGGAACCGAAGTAATGACACCCGCACTAAAATCCAACGTTGTAAATGCAACTCGTCCATTCGTTGAGGTGATCCCTTGCTCTCACGTTCGAGTGTTTGCTCGTCGTTTAGGCCGAACCACAGACCGCACTTGCTCGGATCGAGTCTGTGGGACAGGGTGTAAGAATATGATGTTCTTGAGATCGTGATGAGAAACATAAAGAAAGAGTAAAAATAATCAGGTAACGACCACCATACGGTGAATAAAATAATACAATAAAGTACCTTCCGTTTGTGAGGGAGCCGCGTGTGCAGCAATGCACTAACCAATGAAAGTTTAGTAAACGTCAGTACCATTGTCAACTGTTGGTATACAAAAGGCCTATAATTTGACACAATCTAACTCGACATAACTAAATAATGAATAATGGCAATTATGTTTAAAAAATTGTAAACAAAAAGGCAACATACGTAAAAAAACAATGATAAGTGTGAGAACAAATAAATTACATGGTGGCTTATTCATATATAAAAAGAAAAACTTTCGTATACTCTACGTTTGTTGTATAGTTTGTCTCGACTTTTTTCGTCTCGACTTTTGAAACAACACATAAAGTTGTTTATGTGAGAATACCGAAGAGCTAATGACCAAAAAATTTTCTCTACAACAAACACTATGTAAGGTGAAATATACTACATCACATTTGAGAATGATTAAAAACCAAAAAATAACAAAACATAGCATGAATAAATACTATAAAGGTAAACTATAATATCTAATGCAATGTGAAGGTGTTCCTCGGAGGAAGTAATTTGGGAGAATCTGCTATGAAAGGTGTCCCTTCACGAACATGGCAATATAAGTCACTGCTCGTAATCCTCTGGTGCTTTTTCGAGTGATATATTTCCTTGCTTGGATAGATTTTTGTCTTAGGAATTGGTACCTGAAATCATTTTAGAACAATAAGCAAGGTTTATATGTCGATGGTGTAAACATAACCATCACAAGAAGGAAAACACAAACTGACATCTCATTAGATGTGGGTGTTTGGGATCGCTCATTTAAACTGCTCATGTTTTCTGAAATTATTAGATAGACAATTTGGCCTTTTATACTAAATAACTCATTTCACCCTAATACATTACATGAAACACATAATTCTCACTTTACCATGAAACTTGGAACATGGTCAAATATATCCCAAATGATAAGTGATTATGACATTTTACTAATGGTAAAAAATACCCATAAATTGTACGTTGCATTCTTATATGTTACAGTTTACATAGGATAGCCGGACAATGTAAGTAAGAGAAAAATTGAATCAAACAGAAACATTAGTCATACGGTCATACCTGTCATCCAAAGGGATAGATAAATGAGTTTCCATCCTTGTTATTAGTAACCGGCAGATACCCCTTTTGCATTTTTTGCAGCAACTGAGCTATATCAAAAGTTTACACTTAGTGTATTATGTTAATAAATATATACCTGAAGAAAATAACCTCGCGTTGATAGCATTTTGGAGTAAGTTTCGAAAAGCATAGATGTGTCATCATCTAGGGTTAGGTGTAGAGGCACATACAAAACATACACTTTGAACTTTTTGTGGTTTAATACGAAGCTCGGTAGTAAACTCACGAGTCCGTAATACCATTCATATATTATTTAAAAGCATTTAATTCAATTTCCAGGCCTTTTGTTAATAAGATCTTTTAGTTCTCGTTGTAAAAGTTGATTAATGGAACTACAATAAAGTTTCCTCAAAAGAGTCAGCTACTTCTCTCAAAAACTGGAAAGTACATGAGAGAGTATCATATTCAAAATCTAAAGTATATATTTCGATAAACAAAATGTTATTATTATTTGTTGAAGTTTCCCTGTACTTAACCTTTAGGAGCTGCAAGAAGCGAATGTAAATCTTGCATTTATTGTTTAGATCAACATGATCAACATTCTTTAGTGGCCCATGCTTCAAATGTCAAAGGCCAATAAAGAGCCTCCACACTCCTAGAGTCTTCACAATGGTATCTCAAAAACTCACAAGCTGTACAAACATTAATTTTATCATGTCAACTTCACCCTCTTTTCTTAACCCGCGACACGGGGCATAAATGAATATAAGAAAACCTTATGACACAAAAGAATGTCAAAAGGAACAAACGTACAACTCATCCATTTACATATCGTAAAGCCTAACATGTAACTCATGCTTTCAACTTGAAGGCGCATAATAAACTACTCATCCGGTGCAAATAAGATTGCCAAAGAAAACCGATGAGATAATAAGATCCCAAGTTTACATTGAACCATTTTTGGCCGAGTCACTTTAACAACCACGCAAATTGAAATGAAAATGGGTATATTATGAAAAGAATAGAAAGATTAAAATTGCATAAGCTTTTGCTAGCATTGTGATTTTGCTAACGGCAGACATATATTTTTTATTTCAAGTTAAAGAAACCAACATAGTTTATTGAATCCTTATAACCGAAAACACAGTTGGAATGCCTTGACGACATGTGATCCCGGAAGAAGCATCATCATCTACGCCATGTGGGTTAACCATTTCTTCATGAATACTATAACAATATCCCTATAGTCGACGCCTAAAATCAAGGTGATAGCACCTAAAACATTTTCATCACAAAATAAAAAACATTAAAACACATATGGGTAAACGTGTTGCTTATGCCCATTCACCTCCTAATCCATTTGAAACCATAGTGTCGCAAAAACTTGAAACAAAAGAAAACACAAATACTACAATTCTAATAGCTAAAACCCAAACATTATATATGCCACGTTGGTTTTACCTGTTTTAATAACATCTAGGCAAAATAGTACACGTACTCAAATTGGTATATTTGAAAAATACATTGCTATAATTGCACGGCCAAACCCGAACTTATATATATGGTGCATGTATAGAAAATAAAAAGAAACGAAATAGAGGAATTGAAATTGAAATTAAATACCAAAGTGTTCATGTTTGTTGGAAGCAGTCTCTATGCTTAGCTAAGGGGCGCTGTTTAAATCATACCTCCTAATAAGTGTCTACATCCTAGCTCACTTTATCTCGTTCGACGTGATTGGATATTGTTGTTGTAACAAAGTGTTGATGTTGTTGTGTAGAAGTTGAGTTTCGCTCACCGTTACAATTGTGCTCACAGAAAGTCAACTTTAATGTTATTTTAACATTATAAATTTATATTGGTCAAGTCGGTAACACTTGGAAAAAAGAAATGTAGCTTTATATGATGAAGGCGTGCAAAGTACCACAAGGGATATGATGTCTATTTCATTTCTTGTTGAGGTGCATTCGAATATGATGTTCGGTGCATGATATCGACACATACACTATAGAAAACCCAATCATGTAATGCGGTCAATCATTGTATGCAGGTCAATTTTGATTGAACATCAAGGTTGCCTTTCAAATCTGCACCACAAGAAACAAAGCTTTAATCTCCAATAGGGGCCACTGGACAAGAAACATTCAACAAATACTCCACCTAGAAAAATCGATGAAATTGACATGAACACGTCTTACAAAAACTCTAGAACGAATAAAAACATTAATGTATATGTTCTTAAGCTTCACTCTAGCCATCAAAAGTGCTATTTTGCTTGTTTAGATTGACTTATCCAAAATAGGTCCCATCCTTTTCCGAGTGCACTTTTACTTGTTCCTATCGAGTTAACGAAAACAGTCTCGTTCAATTCCTTTTTTGGTGCTAAATATTCTATGCCCTTGTTTAGGTCTCGCCACACTATTTGGTCAAAAACAAACAACGTGCAAGTTCAAAGGGGCGATTACAGATAAACTATGTGCACAAAATCCTGTTACTACCAATTCCTCATTGCGTGAGTTCATCAATTCTTCCTTTTCGGTATATATTATGGTATTTGCCATAAAAGACAGGGCTCAGACTAAAAAGAACATAAGTGTACGATTCGATTGAGACCGCTTGTTTTGGGTCTCAGGATCCGTGTCATGGCCACGGTATTTTCTTTAAGGTCCTTAATGAATGTCCTTAGGCAGCCATTGACTATTCGGTGCTGATCCATCACAAAACCGTTTTGCAAGATCTATCGCCTAAAGAAACACCATAAATGTTCCAATAAGTTGAATGATGTGGCTATTAGTACACGATACGATGTTAAAACAAATTACTTGGAAAGAGTATAAGGATATGAACCTCGTTAATCACAATTTGGTATCGTGTTCCTAATACATCAATTTCGAGACATGGCCAAGTGAAGAATTGACAATCTTTGGTTCATTCGGAAAAAATAATCTTAAACCACACATCAATCGCCTTCGAACATTCAAAGTATGTCTTTATCAAGATATATCATCTACATAAACGCGATATTTTACCTAAGATAAATGTGTGTGTCCATTACGGTACAAAGCAAAAGAGCAATGAGATCGTTGACCGATGCTTAACTTCTCATGTGATCAAGTGCATCTCGATACGCTTCACTTGCAAAATGAGCTATTGGCCAACCATCCCAATTCACGATATACAATAAGTGAGTTGGTAGAGTTTGACGATTACTATCTTGAGAGTGAGCCTTGTGTTTCTTAAAGTGTCCCGAGCTTCCTTACAGAAGATGAAGTTAGAAAGTTTGAAATCGAAACAAAATTCACCGACAACCGCATAATAGTTAAGTGCACTGGGAGCTACACCATTCGTGAGCGTGAAAATGGGCCGATCAAAGTTGTTTGCAAACACTCTTGTCCATTTACACTAAGTTGCTATAAACATTCTTGTGTTATCTATGACTAAAAATAAACTGTCATTAAAATAACAGATATCTTTGAACATAACAATTTAAAAGGTTGTATGCTTAAAACAGACTTGTGGAGACTTTCAAACTGTTCGAGACAAACACACCCCAAATATTTGGTTTACAGATGCAGTACGTTGTAGATTAGTGTCGGCACTAAAAAGAGTGTCATAGTTCTTCTAAAATATCCCAAAGTGCGACCAGATTGGAATTTCGTAACACCTAGGAGCTAAAAATATTAAACCCGATACCCTTCTTTTAGATATAACAGGCACTACCTAAAACACATAAAACCCAAATAGATGGTGCTTTTATTGTAGCATACAATTACCCAAACAATACTATTTGCAAACGAAGTGATTATGTACAATTACATACCATGTGCGTTCGGAGAACCAAATTATTCCCCATCGCCCCAGCTTGTTTCTTCATAAACCGAAATACATCAAATACTTTTATCAATATTGTGAGTATACCTTCAAGTCAAGATCAAATCGGAACAACTCCCCAACCAATATCATTCATTTTGTCACAGATTTTTCTCGGTTGTGCCTCCCGCAATCACAATGGAATTGTTAAGGAGGACCCATGACGCTCTATATGTGAATCGGGCTTTGGCGGTGGAGGCATTGTATGCCGTCCATCCTATCATCCAAGATGTAGACATCACCATAAACTACCGAAATTTTCAAGAGCGGTTCATTTATGCCATGTTGTGATTGTGATATGAATTCAAGCACGTAAGCTCACTTGAAGCTCATGCATATTATTTTGGACTCGGAATCATATCAATTCGTAAAGGTGACATGATGGGTAGGTTTGTGGATGATTATGGCTTTCTCTTCGTGGAGTAGTCATAAAAGCTCGAATGATTGTCGCTCATGGAAAGGTGTAGCTTGCAGCAATGTAACTCACTGGGGCCCTGGGTGGTTTCGCTCGACATGACTCAAAATAATTCAACAATGAAAATGATATTTTCTTTAAAAAGACAACCTCAATAGTGAATCTCATGCCCGACAGAAGATTATGAGGCCAATGCCGGAACTATGGCATCAGTGAGGCTCAAGACATATTGCTCGAGCTATAGAGTACAATCAATAAGTACCAGTAGCTTCCTAAAACCGAAAGAACCCGAAACCAACAATCATGTGATAACAAAGAAACGATAAAATCATCGAAGAACGCTACCTCTTTATCGTTCCTCAAATCATGTACCATTGATTTGATGATTTCTTGATCGTCTGATTTATTCGCAAGGCAACATATAAGATTGTTTGATCATGATAAGTTGACCTTCATCTCTTAAACGTTTGAGATGATGAGTCAAGCATGATAGAATGAGTTGGAGGTAATTTAGTATGACCAAAATCGCAAATATCATTATATTACATTCACCAAATTGGTCAGAATCGACGACCCAGATTGCGCGTTATCCAAACCCGATACATTACACATGTATGCCATCCCCTGTACAAACGCCTTTGTAATTATGAAAATCGAAAATGTCAGCATGATTAGGACAACATTGCTGATACATTAGAACCGAAATCAAAAATTAATAAACAAAAACTATTACCTTAAATGATACTATCAAGCATGTACATAATCGATGACTTTACCATTCGAATACCTTGTAAGAATTCCCAAGATATGTGTTCTGAACTGTTCATACGTAATTGAAAAAGAAGTGTAGTGATTTAGCCCAACCAATGCCGTTGAAAATTTAGAAAATGAATGCTCGAAGATATTTGAAGTTACCATAAAATCATGCGATCGATGGTTTTGCGGTCTTATGGAGCAATGTACGCCCAAATCAATTATTTGATCACAAATAGTAGTCATATCGAAATTATCACTCATGATCATTGTTTTTTTGTATTGCAGGTCAAGGTCATTAGATCCCTTGAAGCAAAACTCCTGAACCAAAAAGCTACATCAGCCGATGTTGTGATTATGGTCTATGTAAATTTGCTAAAGTATGAGAAAATAAAATGGATGCTTACACAATACTGTCTGGTTTGGCTATCACCAACAATCTCTAAGTTGTTGTAGTCATTGCGATGTGCTATCACAATCTAATGTCGCCAATGATTAGGGTTTTTTTTTTTTTTTTTTTTTTTTTTTAAATGTACAATTGATTTTTTGTTAATAATGAATGAATTTAGAAAAGATATATATTTATGGAAAAGATATGTATAAAAAAGTTTTAAAAAAGATAATTACTTAATATAATTTTTGTAGATAAATTGTAGATTCTAATATAATTATAGCCATTTATATATTATAATATGCAACATAATTATCAAAATAACTTGTTGCCTAAGTGGTAAACACAAGTTATTTATCAAAACAACTAAGGTTCAATCCTTGCAAGACACTTTTTTATAAACAATTTTCAAAATGTGTTTAATAAAAATTAAAATTACAAAAAAAAATAATTAATCCGAAAATTATATACTATTGCTTAGGTGGATTAATAAATTGCTTAGTTGGACCAAAAATGCTTATGTGGCATGAAAAACAATTCTTGGGCAATGAGTTTATGTGCGGCATTATTATGAACGCCTCGTTATATATATATATATATATATATATATATATATATATATATATATATATTAAAAACCATAATTAAAAAATTAATAAATAAAAAATTAATTAAACTATTTGTTTTATAATAAATAAAAATACATTATTCAAAAAATTAGAAAAAACCCTGTGTGTGCACGGATATTATAACTAGTAACAAATTACTTATGTTATTAAATTTTGAGTGACTTATCTCAACCAACCAAAACATTTGATTCAAGAGGCAAAATGAAATATTAAAAAACATTTACTTCCACCCCTTTTACCCAATTCTTTTAATTAAAATCCGTTTTCACCCACTTTTTTAAAAAATTACACATTTCAAAAACCAATCTACAAATTACACCATCGTAACGATCATTTAATCTTTCAATAGAGAGGGACACTTTTATATACTTTTAACAATTTTTTTTTCTCGGTGCAGTACTTTGCTTGATATATCACTTATGATATAAAACTAATCTGTAAGTTAGAACACTCAACATGTTGTTTAACAATAACCTAATTATTTGTGTAGAACTCCTAACGATTCACCGTTTTTTGCATTTCAAAATTCAAATTCTTAGCTTTTCAACCATATATCACACATACTATTTGAACATTCAAATCACTACGTTTATTCATTGAGTTGAAAAAATGTATGAATTTATTTTTATATTCAAATACGCTTGGTATATCACATGTGATATAACACTAATTTTAGATTCGAAGACAAAAGATATTGACATATATGCAAAAAATAATGAATCGTTTGGAGTTATACAAATACTTATGGCCTAAACGACAACATGTTTAGTGTTCGAACTTACATATTAGTGTTATATCACAAGTGATATATCAAACGAGTTTGAATATCATTTTTTTTTTCTTTCTATTGTCAACAACTTCTATGAATTAACCGTATTGATTTAGAGGTTCAAATATTATGTGTTATATAGTTAGAAAACTTAGAATATGCATTTTCAATACAAAAATGGTGAATCTTTTGGAGTTTTATAGTAATACGTATGCTCATTCTACGACAACATATTGAGTGTTCGAACTTACATATTAGTGTTATATCACATGTGATACGTCAAGCGAGTTGACTTAAAAAATATATATTTTCTCCAACTTTTCTGAATAAACTGTATTGATTTAGATGTTCACAAATTATGTTTGATATATGGTTGGAAAGCTAAGTATTTGTATTTTTTTTAATGTCAAAGGATTAATCATTTTAAGTTTTACACAAATACTTATGCTCTTTTCACTACATCATGTTGAGTGTTCAAACTTACAGATTAATGTTATATCGCATGTGATAAATCGCTTAATTTGACTATAAAATTTATTCTATTTATAACACATAATTTTTGAACCTTTAAATATTGATTTAAGATCATTTGAGACGAACATTCTTTACATACCAAGGATCAATCTCTACCTCCATCTTCATTCTATTTTTATTTGATCTAATGGATGAGATTAATCTCAACAATTTAAAACACGCTTTCATCATTTTTTAGAATATTATCGCTCAAACCGTTAATCGTTAAGTGAAAAAATATACCATTACGACAAGATTTAATTATCTTTCTATAGATAGACACTTTGATTTTGACCAAAATTTTTTTTTCTTCGTGTTTTCACTTTTTTTGTTTTTTTATTATCGAAATTTGCATGAAAGAATCACATGTCATTAAACACTAATTTGAATATCACATGTGATATTAGTGTTAAATCACATATGATATTACACTACATATGATATTACATATCACATGTGAATATCATATGATTTAACACTAATATCACATGTGATATTCAAATTAGTGTTTAATCACATGTGGATTTTTATGCAAATCTCATATTCGAAAAAGGAAAAAGGCGAAAAATGTGAAAAAAATGATTTTTTTTTTTTTTCGAAAGTATATCAAAGTGTCCGCTCATGGAAAGATAATTAAACTTCGTCCGATAGTGTAGTTATTTTCTTGATGATTAATGGTTTAAGAGATATTTAAATTATTAAAAATATGTGAAATAATAAAACGCTTTTAATCTCAACAATTGATTTCGCTTTAGATGGATAGTGGGGATGAGTCTCTTAGTATGTAAGAAAAGTTTGGTATGTAAAATAACTCTCATCTTAAATATTTTGCTTAATATATCATTTGTGATATAACATTAATCTGTTAGTTCGAACTCTCAACATCTATGAATAAACCGTGTTAATTTGAAGGTTCAGAAACTATGTGTGATACATGGTTAGAAAGTTAATGAAACATATTTTTCAATACCATAAATGACGAGTCATTTAGAGTTCTACAAAAATATTTATACACGTTTTATGAAAGCATGTTGAGTATTTGAGCTACATATTAATGTTATATTACAAGTGACATATCAAACAAAATACTGCACCGAGAAAAAACAAAAATACCAAAATAAACAAAAAAAAATTTGTCGAAAGTATATGAAAGTGCCTCTATATTGAAAGATAATTAAATGTTCGTTACGATGATGTAATTTTTGTAAGTTAACGGTTTACGGTTTTTATGATATGCAATTTTTTTGTAAAAATGGGTTTTAGTTAAAAAAGATGAGAGTTGAAGTTAGTGTTTTTTAATGTTTAATTTTATTTATTAGATCAAATGATTTGGATAATGAAGATTGGTCTATCAGAATGTAAGAAATCAGATGGCCCTAAATAAACTTTTAGAAAAAAATTTCAAGTTATATCAAGCTGGATAAACATAATTTCAACAAATTTCAAGTTATATTAAACGGACAGACGCCCCGTAAATCTCGCTAAATAAGTTAAATCATAATGTGTATAAATTTATAATGGGATAAACATAAACAATAAAAGACAATTTTACTTGTAACAAATTTTGCCACACTCAAAATTGTTCATCGCCTAATGAACTTTTTTATTTATTCCCGCTATTTAAGGTGGAACCATTTAGTTTTTTAATATTTTGTACCAAATTTAACTTCTCACTCGCTTCCCACAAGGTCTAAGTAAAACCAATTGAGAATCGAGCGACCCAAGTACCCAACAAAACCAACCCGAACCGAGTAAATCGAACCAAATAGATCAACCTAAGGCTCGATTTTATGTCTTTTTATCCGAATCACGAATTGAGACATGACTTTTGTATAAAACGAGGTGATAACCCCCGCCGCGTTGCGGCGGACTTTTTTAAATTTTTTTTTGAGCTCGAATACGTCGGAACACGTTTTAATATTTTTATAAAGGTTTTCTTTAAGAATATGTACGCGAGATGGCTATTAATTTTAATCATTTTTTTTTTTTTTTGACAGAAAAAAACAAACAAACACTCTTGACAGCAAAAAACAGCAAGCAAAGAACACGTTTTAATATTTTTATAAAGGTTTTCTTTAAGAATATGTACGCGAGATGGCTATTAATTTTAATCATTTTTTTTTTTTTGACAAAAACAAACAAACACTCTTAACAAAGAAAACGAAGAAGCAAAGAACCGTCTCTACGGTAAATAAGCAAACACCCCTTTTGAAGCAAGAACAACAACCAACCCATAGAACCAAAGAATTATAATTAAATGTAATGTTAATGAATATGAAGTACCAAGCGTATTTAAAATTGCGAGTAAAAGGATGTGAAGATCCAAATAATAAAGAAATCATCCAAGATTGCCACAAACAAAGATAAAAAGAACATCGTGTTTCTTTGAAGATCAATGATGGCACCAACATGTTCTCCAAACTCAAACACTTCAGGTGCAGAAAAAAAAAGTTGCTCCAAGCATGATAAAATTTAATGTAAGACCACCAAGGGTTGGTCTTACAACACCATATCCCATAGAAACTACTTTAATGATCGGTGAAGTCAGACGTTGTGTGAAAAGCGATCGCCATACGGTAATCTCGTTGGTTGCACCTTTTCGTGACATGGCAAGAACAACGCCGCTGTTTATTGCATTTCCACCGCACACGCATAAAGTTGGTTTAAACACAATTTTCCCATAATTTTAAAAGTTTACACTTCAATATTTAAACGCTCCAAGAGTGACTTGCAATCGCATCTCAAATACACGGAGCTCAGACAATGACTAAAAAAATTATTAAACCGTGACATATATATTTGGTTTAACATTTACTGGTTTGACCTCATCAATAAACCGACAGTTTTCTTTTAGTGAACTCCTCACTCTAGCTTAAACCAAATGGAGTGTATAAACCATGAGATGCGCCGTTGTTCAAGTCCACTTACGGATTTCGCAAAGCGCTAGTGCCTACTAACGGAAATCATATTAATATCTATACCTTATGTACGTTTTCCGCAACGTTAATCTGTGAAGCAAAAGGTTGACCGCTGAATAGTTTTCCCACGCTACCGTAGCTTTTGATTGTGAGCACCTTATGAAAATCCAACTCTAATGTCGTCGCCTGCAATTAAAAAAATATAAACTTGGTGAACGTTCTCATAAGGGCGGTTTCTCATTTAGTTTGCTTCAAATATAATCTAGGAAGAATGTACAATTCTTAATTGCATCGATAGCCTAATAGGTGACTCAGATTACTGGAAAGCAAGCTTTATAAAAGAAATTCTCTATATTTTAGAACACTTTAAATAAATGAAGCAATTTGTAGATATTCGGATCCCAGAAGTAGCAACGGTGCCACGTGAAAGCATAGACCATGGGTCTTAAAGGCGATCTATAAATTTTTATATTCTAAACAACACAGGGTTACAGTAATCATACCAGCGTATTAAAGAAATGAAGAAAAAAATGTTAATAGGGAGAAGATGCGAAGCTAACCTGATATTATTGATTTCGGTATATCATAATTCACATTATTTTAGTACGCCATAATGTTGTTATAAATCCACATTGAAACAACCACATAACCATTAGAACGCGTATTAAGGTTCTTCAATTGAACAACTTTGATGTAAGCAGTGAGCTTAAATTTCGTAATAGGCCAAAAGGTAAAAAATTAGCCTAATTCATATCTCTTTGCTTTCAGTTAAATGGAACATTAGGTATACGATAAGGGATAAAATATTTACATACCTTGTAACAGGATAGTGAAAGCTTTGAATACGCTTAGGCTCAATCGAATCTAAAAAGTTTGGGATGACGATAACCTATCTTCTCGTAATAATCCCACACTTTCTCTCGCAAGTTCTCGTGATAATTCATCACATAAATTGAATAATCAACTTTATATAAAAACAACGTGTTAAGATCAAGAGACAAATAAAAGTGTACGCTGACGACAACCCTCAAACAGCACGACATCCCAAACGAAATCCAATTTATCATCTTCTAAATCAAACAATTCAAACCGAATAAAACTTAGCACCAAAAATTACCACGAAATTGTTAAAGCAAATGATTTTAATAGTAGGGTTTAAGATTCAACCGTCCGCACC
Organism: Chrysanthemum lavandulifolium; assembly: GCA_022545495.1. NCBI lineage: Eukaryota > Viridiplantae > Streptophyta > Magnoliopsida > Asterales > Asteraceae > Chrysanthemum > Chrysanthemum lavandulifolium. The sequence continues at coordinate 135,554,919 of CM040239.1, forward strand.
AAGCCCCTCCCTAATAGTACCAATCAAACAAAATATATAAACCCCAATTATATAAATAAAATGATATAAAACCATACCTAAAATCCAAATTTAATCGAAAACGTAAAACACAAACCTCAAACGATTTTGAGATCTTTGGTAGTGGTGTTTTAAGGTTTGTAGTAGCAGCCGCCTTTGGTTGTTTGGTGATGACCATTACCGTGATGTAATTCTTAACAACTTGAAACAAATATTGATGCCTGAAATCAGCAACCCCAAAAATCTTCACTTCGGTTAGCGATTGATGGTACGTATATAATTTTTCTACATGAATAGATAGGGATTAGAAATCCTGATGAGTAAGAAAGACATCTGCTCCTGCAGAAATGTATGTTGAAGACACGTGGATAGAATGTATAAAAAGGTCTGCTTATAGGATTACCTATGTTGAAGACACGTGGATAGAATGTATAAAAAGGTCTGCATCGCACTTCACGGCCTTTATTCCCAACCCCACCCTGGGCTAAAAAATTGGGCCATTATACTCATAAGCCCATTAAATTTTGTATGGACGTTAACGGGAAACAATTATTTAAACGGGAAACAATTATTTATTCCCACCGACCTAGGGGTTTAAGTAATATATAGAATATTAACAGTCAGACCTTTTTCATCTTATTCACTCTTTGTGCTATGTGATATCTTTAAAACCACAAACCATAACTTCACAAAAATCGAATTCGGCTAATACTAATAATCTTATCATCCTCAAAATGAATGATTCTTCATCATTATCATCTCAACTAAACCCTATAATATAAGTAAGTGTTTATTTTGTTTATGTTTTCTTTGATTTTTATTTATAGGCTTTGATTGATATTCAATGAATGAATATTACTTAATTTAAACTAGCGGGTTAACCGCTGTTCATGACAGGAGTCGTTGCCTCGATCATTTTATTCACTGGAATGAATTTGCTAAAGTTTTTTTTTTTTTTTTTTTTTTTTTTTGGCGACCTGCTCATGCGCGTGCACTATTCATGCGCGCAGCATCTCATTAATCGCAAGCATCGCTCATGACAAATGTGTTTTAGTATATATATAGGGTTATTATACAAAAGTCACTAAAGTTTAGAATTTGTCCAAAGTCACTAAAGTTTAAAGTTGTCATTCGTGTTACTCAACGTTAAAAAGCAACACGCCTCATAATTTCAAATGTAGTTTTACGTTTATTTTTTTTTGTATGTTAAGTAACATAAATATTATGTCTTTACAAGTTCGAAGAACGTAGATTTACAACTTTCATAAGATTCAAGAATGTGGATGACAACTTTCATAAGTTGAAGAACTCGAATGACAACTTTAAACTTTTAGTGACTTATGACAAATTTCCCAAACTTTAAAGCCGACTTTTTTGTACAATAACCCATATATATATAATATCAACCTTTTATCTCAACTACTTATAAAATAAATTTATCTATTTTCAAAACTTAAAATCTTTTAAAATGAGTAAAGTTGATTCCTTAAAATACTCATTAAAATACTTAATTTACATTTATATTATACTAGATTGAATAATTCGCCAAGATATGCGGCGAAAATCTCTAGCAACAAATAATTACAATTAATTATAGTTGTGATGTCGTGATTAACTATTTCGTGTAACGTTTATCTTTACTACATATAACGGCAAATAGCGTTCAAAAATAAAAACCCTCATAGATCCGCATTTTTTTAGAAGCTTTTTCAACAATAACATCAATCTTAACTATCGTTTTCTATTGTTACAAACCACATAATAAGAAAAATGATAATATAAAAATGTATTATATAGGTGTGGTTGGGATGGCTGTGAAAGGTCGTAGAAGAGTAGGCTTTAACATTCATGAGTTTCAATAATATGATTGTTGATGGTCATTGAAATGCATTTGATTAACACGTTAAATGAGATTGTGCAAAACATATAATTACACGATACTGATTGAGATTAAGGTATAATTATAATTCTATATTTTTATTATGATAGTTTTATTCAAAATTATACATTTTTTATATGTAGTAAATAAAAAATATACATTATTTATTTATTTATATGAGTAGATATATTATTTTAGAATGTTAATAGCATTGTTTTAGTTGTCAAAATCTTGTTTCAAATTAGTATTCTTGTTTCAAATTAGCAACAGAGTCAACTTATGCATTAAAGCAAAAAAATTCCAATTGTACACATTAAAGCTTATTGATGAATAAAGGGTATTTTGTAAATCAACATTATCCACTTTGTAAATTTTAAAAAATTTTGGTTCCCTTTATTATCTATAGTTAAGATTTGGTTTTTAATGTGGCGTCAGCCTTTTTACCCTTCACACGATTCTAGGAGTTCAAATTATCCATATATTACTAATTTCAAATTTCACAAATGTCCAATGACTTTGTTTATAGGTGTCATCATGAGTGCAACTATACTACACAATTCAAAATTTTCTTATCATGACATTCCCACGGAGGCATCGCTTAATTTTTGCTATGGTTGAGTGTCTTGCTATGTCACATTTTTATTAGCCAATAGCTGTTTAGCAACTAATATATGACACATTTACACAAAAGAAACTAAAATAAAGTGACGTCATGATTAGTAGGTCTCTTACCTAACAAAAATCTATTCAAAAAATAGAAAACAAAATAACAAACACTATCACATATCGAAAGGCTCAATTTTTTAGGGTCAAGTTATTGATACGGTCCTCATTTTTTTGTCATCTTATTCGAACCCTCCCTCGACGCCAAATCATGGAATATTCCTTTTTCTCCTTTTTTTCAAGACAACACGCTCGGGTTTACTCAGATTTGGCGAGCTTTTAAGCGTTTTGCTTTATTAAACTTTATATTTACAGCCCGCATTTTCGCGTTTATAAATGATATAAACAAAATTAAAAAAAAAACAAAAACAAAAAAAACAAAACAAAAACTTTTATTAGAGGCCCCAATAACTCAACCTCACTTTAACCTTTTCACGGTGGGGCCATCTCTTTCAACCTTTCATCTTTTTTTTTTTTTTTTTTTTTTTTTTTTTTTAATTATTTATTTGATGTGTTTAGTTTATTTTGTATGGTATATTTAATTTGTGTAATGTTTTATATGTATACAGATTTATTTGTGTAAAGTAAATGTAATGTAACGCCGTCTTTGTCTTCACGGGTTATGGGTCACCGTCTTTCCAGATGGGGAGGTTAAGTGTATTTATTTGTGTGATATATTTAAATGGAAACAATACACAAATAAATACTCTACATATAAAACACTACACAAATTAAATATATCACACAAATAAATACACTTAACCTCCCCATACACCGGAACGGTGACGTGATCCATAACCCGTGAAAGACGGCAAGTTGGGCGTTACATTACTTTTACTTTTACACAAATAAATACACTATACATATAAAACACTATACAAATTAAATATATCATACAAAATAAACTAACACATCAAATAAAATAATTAAAAAAAAAAAAAAAAGAAAAAGAAAAAGATGAAAGTGGAGAGAGGGTGGGCCACACGATGAAAAGGTTGAAAGTGATGGTCAGCAGTAGACCGTATTATTGGTATGTCATACTAATAATACGGTCGCCACCACCCTTCACCATCACTTTCAACCTTTTCATGAAAGTGGCCCACCCTCTCTCTCCACTTTCATCTTTCTCTTTTTTTTTTTGCATTATTTTATTTGATGTGTTTAGTTTATTTTAGTATATTTAGTTTGTGTAGTGTTTTATATGTATAGTATTTATTTGTGATAAAGTAAAAGTAAAAGTAATGTTAACGCCGTCTTAGTCTTCACGGGTTATGGTGCATTAGCTTCCGGTGTATGGGGAGCAGTGTATTGTTGTGTGATATATTTAATTTGTGTAGTGTTTTATGTAGAGTATTTATTTGTTTATTGTTTATTTAATTAAACAATAATAATAAAACATTTTATAAACTTTTTACGTTACTTTTATCAACTTTTTATAAACTTTTTTATAAACGTTGGTTTATAAAAAAAGTTTACAAAAGTTTATAAAAAAAGTTTACAAAAGTTTATAAAAGTTTATAAAAAAGATTACCGATTTATGTAGTAAATAATTGATTTACTACATAAATCGAGAATCTTTATAAAGTTTTTGTAAACTTTTGTAAACTTTTTATAACTTTTTAGAACTTTTTTTATAAACTAACGCTTATAAAAAAAGTTTATAAAAAAGTTGATAAAAAGTAACGTAAAAAGTTTATAAAATGTTTTATTATTATTGTTTAATTAAATGGAAACAATACACAAATAAATACTCATATAAAAACACTACACAAATTAAATATATCACACAATAAATACACTTAACCTCCCCATACACCGGAACTAGATGTGCACCCATAACCCGCGAAAGAAGGCATCGTTACATTACATTCTTTACTTTACACAAATAAATACACTATACATATAAAACACTACACAAATTAAATATACCATACAAAATAAACTAAACACATCAAATAAAATAATTAAAACAACAAAAAAAAAAAAAAAAAAAAAAAAAAAGATGAAAGTGGGAGAGAGAGGGGCCCCACCTGATGAAAAGGTTGAAAGTGATGGTCTAGGGTAGTAGGCACCGTTCTAATAAAAAATGAGGGACCGTATCAATAACTTGACCCTTTTTTTAGATAAAAGAACAAAGAAGATTCATTCACCATGGCTGCAATATCAAATGTTTCAGTGGGCAATATATTTGCTCTAATTTTGCCAAACCAAGCTACATAAATTCACTTTACTTGCCTCAACTAATACCTGTTATCTAAGCCTCGTAAAAAACAATAACACAAAAACAACTAACGACATGTACATCACTGTAAAAGGCCATAAAACATTTAGTTCTACCAAAAAACGCATGCAACATTAATGACTTCAAAAAGTATCATTAGCCATAAAAAAATTTATAATTAAACAGAAGAGGAACCACAAATACAACAAATATTAGCCAAAGCAAAGACACCAACAGCCGAAACCACGCTAAACTTTGAAACCACATACAATCTAAGGCACGACAAACACACTTCAAACACCCACCAACAGCCGACAACACCACCGAAAACACCTAAATCACAATGTCACCAACCGATAACACTAAGTTACGGTAGTGTTATGAAAATGGTGGCAATTTCGGAAGATGTAGGTGGAGGGTATGAAGATGTGAAATGAATATTTACATTGGGGTTGTTTATATAGGCAATGGAAAAACCATTGCCATATGAAGTTTGAATTTCAATTAAAACTTAAATCCCGCCTAACCATTTAATTTATTTGGTTTCTTTGATAGCAGTACAACCTAGCTAATTCCAATTCATTAGTTTCCTTAAACGCCTAGCCAATTTCATTCATTAGTTTCCTTAAACGCCACTACATTTGGCGAATTTAGTTTTATAGAGTTTGACCAAAATTCGGTTTTCACTTTCGAGAACTATTTTTCCTTTATATTAGTAGAAGAGATAGAGATAGAGAAGAGATATGGAGCTAGAATTAAAATGTTAGACAATATCTACAACTAACTTAATAGTTTAAATATTGTTTAATCCTCAAACTTTTATATTTTTGTTTTTAATTCATAAACTTTCTTTCACTGATATTTATAAATTGAACTCGCAAGATCGTACTAAAATCATAAGTTTGCAAGATAATTATTTGCCCCGCTATATCTGAGTCGTTTGCGTTGATATTAAATCAGTTGTAATAATATAAAGATAACTTAATTTGAATATCGCTTTTCTATTGTTAAGACTAGATTTAGACCCGCGCCAAGCAGCGTGATGTCTAGTTTTCGCAGAGTTCGACAACTCATAAGTTTAATCGTATTTGTAGCATTAGAGAATCGTTTTCGAATAACTACAATTCGATGCGTGGTTGCATAGCAAGATAAATATATAGTTTTAAAAAATTATGTGGAGTCCATCTAAATGTGTGAGTATATTTTCTAATAGGATTGTTTTAAGTTATTAAGATTTTTAGTAATAATAGATTCAAGCATTACAAGCGCATCGGTATTATGTAGTTGACAATATTATATTGTAGTTTAGAGTATAAACCGTACGTGACCGCTTTTTCTTGTTTTGTCGATAATTTAAGCGATGATAACTATTTTTTTTTACATGTGTAGCGTTTATCATTTGGTGTGTGGCTTTTAAAATTGTAATTTGCAAATTGGATATCACCATATAAGATTATTTTGTACTATCAATTTGTATAGATATTTATCGCATCGTTCAAAGTTTATTTGTTTGAGGTGACAAATAATTATCATTAAAGATAACAATACTATCTATTTTTGTGATTTTAATAAACTTACATAACATTATTGATACAATTGACAAAGCGGCTATACAATATATATTAACTTTTAAACGATTTATTCATATCGCTAGTCTTTAAATGTCAAAAGCAACATTTTTAAAATAAATTATATGTGTCAAAGCAAAATAAACCAAAACTACAATTCTTGGTCTCTTATTTAAAAAATTGTCACGGTTCATAACTACTTCATCATTTCTCATATAATTTTGTCAAATTTGAAACCCGATTTCACCGGGTGGTTCAACCTGGTTGAACTGTTCGATAAAAAAACAGTCGATTAAACCGAAGTAAACCGATAGGTTGGGTCAAAAATGTCAAATTAAACCGGTGACCACGGGTTTGAAGAGTCCGGGTCAACCCCAGATCGGTTTAACGGTCAACCCGATATCGGTTTCAATTGATTGGTTTTAATTTGGTAGATGTCTTTTAATTGGGTGTCTGATGTGAATAAATTATTGTCTTTAGGGTCCGTTTGGTTTGTGGAAAGGTATAAGATTTGGATTTGGATTAGATTTGAATTTGGTTGGATTGGATTTGATATTAAATGAGGAGAGAGAAAATATAATTTTATTTATTTTATTAATAAATATAAGAGTATAAACAAAAATTATATTATTATAAAATATTATAAGAGAAAAACAGAGATAAAGTGTGATATAGTAAACTTGGTTTTACTAAGAGACAAAAATAAAGATAAAATAATTTGTAATCCAGCCTTCCCACGTGATTGTGTATGCGATTTTTCAACCTCATCCCCGATAAAGGGACCCACCCATACAAACCAAACATGATCTTTTACCGTAAGTCAAAACCTATGTCAAAATCGCCTCAACCAAACGGGCTTAAGAATGTGGTGTTTTAATAAGAGATTAATTATATTATTTATTTCTCTCTCCATTGACCAGTTTTCAACATTCAACTTTCGAACGTTTTCACTTTTTCCACTTTGACCATTTTTCCATTTTATATAGTATAGATATAGATATGCATACTTGATAATTAAGCAAAAGACATAGATCATCCAAGATTCTGAAAACATAACATGTTTAAACAATTTATTCTAATACATGAATCCAATACAGATCAGATCTAACAATCATGGTTGTAAACCTTAGCCACAAGTCGAAGCGCATTTGTTTTATGCGTTACAATTCCATGAGTCCTTAAAGTATCAATACCTTCCGTTCCACAGGTAGCTCCCAATCGAACGAGTAAATAAGATTCGAAAGAGTAATCTCCACATTTGCAGCCCCCATCGACAACCCGGGACAAATTCTACGACCAGACCCAAATGGGATAAACTGAAAATCTGTCCCTTTGTAATCAATATTACTGCCACTACCCAAGAACCTTTCTGGCTCGAACTCTTCTGGTCTTTCCCAAGAACTTGGGTCTCGCCCTAATGCCCATGCGTTCACATAGACTAAAGTCTTCTTGGGAATCTGTATCCACCTAAAACACATCGTTCTCTTGATTCGTGAGGAGTAACAGTGGTGTCACTGGATATAATCTGAGTGTCTCTTTGATCACTGCTTTTAAATATTTGAGTTTATAAAGATCATCTTCGCTCTACTTTCCCTTTGTTCCCGATCACATTCCTCACTTCTTCCGAAGTTTCTTTAGAGATTTAGGATTGTTCATCAGCAATGTCATCGCCCAAACCACTGTTGCAGCACTCGTGTCTGTCCACCCTATTAAAATATTCTAAACATTTGAAAAAAAGTAAGGCATAATCAATAACTCTAGACATTAGATTTAAAGTTAAAGAGTTAAATGCAAATTACTCACCATGAGAATAGCTTTAATGTGATCAAAACTGAGATTGAGCGAAGGGTCTGAATTTTTAAGTTCTAGCAAAATATCCACCATATCCGTTTGCATTATGTTTGGCCTGTTGGGATTTGAATGTTCATCGATGAGTTGCTGATAGAACTCATCCATACTTTGAGAAGCTTTTCAAACCGAGTGATGGTGCCATTGACTTTATCAAGCCACCCAAGAAGGAAAGTTATCTTTGAAAAAAGTTAACAAGCAAAGCTTGATACCCGTGCATATTCTCTTGAAATCGTCTCACATCTTCCTGTCCGTCAGCGTATGCAGCCAGTCTCTTTCCAAAGCCACCCTAGTAATGATATTACTTGTGAGAATCATCACAGTTTCACTCAAGTTCACTACTTGTTTGAGCGTAATTCGAGTCTTTATTGTATTGATCATGTCAAACACTTCTTCTTCACGCACTCCAACGAAGCGAGTTAACTTGTTTCATTGAGAAGAGATGAAGGATGCAAGTCTTCCTCATCTGTCTCCAATACTCGCTATAGGGTGAAAGAGCAATATCTTTATGATCGTATGATATCATCTGCATGCCAGTTAATAAAGGTCTACTGCAGAAGTTCAAATCATTTGTTTTCAATACTTCTTTAGCCATTTCAGCCGAAGAAACTACGAGGGTTTGGACCATACCAAGGCGAATGGACATTAAAGGGCCATAACGTTTTGAAAGACTCCATAAGTTGTCGGGGAGGTCAGAGATATCTAGTTGATGGAGGTTTCCAATTATAGGAAGTCCGGTAGGTCCGGGTGGTAGTCGGAGAAGGGTTTTAGACTGAAAGCGTCTAAGTATTGAAATAAGGAAGAGCAAGAACAGAATGAATGCTAATAGTGAGACTAAAAATGAAGTCATTGTTAGAAATAAGTCCACATTGTCTTTGTCCTACTTATACAAAGAAGATATAGAGATCACAAATAAAAAAATCTCCCAAGTGGTATATATATCGAGTTCTTTATACTGAAAAACAATGATATTCACCACAGCTGTCTAGACTGAGGATGGACTAAAATATATGTCCTTGTTTTGTCTGTGCAAGATAAACAAAGGTCGAAGACAATGAGAATATTTTAGTACATAATGAGTCATTTGTCATGCGCATTATCATTTTTCTTGTACCTTTGTTATTCTTTAGAAATACCAATTCATTGTTTTGGTATGTTATTAGAAATCATAATTTGGCTGTGGCACTCAAATAGAAGGTTTTATGAAACACCCAAAATATTTTTCCTTCCATATGCCAGAAACTGGCGGTTTTGGTTCAAAACCGGTGGTTTTATAACCAAAACCGCGTATTTTCCGCCTCATCTGCACAGAATCATTTTCAATTTGAAAAGGTTTTGTAAACCAATAGATCGTTCTCTAAATTGAAAATACAACTTATATACTTCACATTAAACATAGTCAAACTGATACAGAGTGGTTTCTTACACATATAGACCCATTATACTCAAAATTGGTAGTTTTGGTCTTGTGGCAAACACTAGTTTTTCTGCACGTACATAAAACGTTCTACATAAGACATGTACCTTTCTGGAAAATGTTTGACACGAATCAAAAGACAAGTTGGGCGTGACTAGTCGTATCAAGAGGAGGGTTAGAGAATGCCTGATACCAATTTGAGCACCACCGCTAGCTATCCTGATAGTCCCTTTCCTTTAACCTTAGCATCTTCGCTTGATTCACCTAAAAGGGCATGAAATGAAGAAACGTAAGCTAATGCCGAGTGAGTACCTAAAGCATATAAACTGAAACATAAAGCCTAGAACATCTATTGAATGTTATGTAAACGTATATCGTGACTTGTCCGCAAGTGCTTTACAAGCACGATTATCCACACAGATCATGAGGTGCATTAAGCACGATATCCACAAGGATCATGAAGTGCATTAAGCACGGGTTCCACACAGGAGTGTAAACATGATATATGACCATACGGGTCATCCTGAAAACTGAAATTATGACCTCACGGGTCAACATGATTATATAACATGAATCTTGCATATACATGACATAAATAAGATAAACATGAGCAATGGGTGTTTAACACCTTACTCACGCTTTTCGCATTTTGTTACTCACCTTAAGGTCGGTTAAATGATTCCAAAACACGAGATTAGCTCATTGCTCATATAAACATGAATTCAACTACTAAGTCTAGTGTTTGTAATAACTTACGAACATAAACGGTGTTTGACTTATTGACTAGTTACTTCATCTAACCAATTTCATTCTTTCTTGAGACTATAACTTTTTGATGTAAAATAACATTACATGATTACCCCTAACATGAATTCTTGATTTCCATGATTTCATGGTTATTTCAAAAACCATAATTTCATAACTTATCATTACTCATGAAATTGCCATAACCCCTTTTATGAAATCATAGCATGATAAGTAATCAAATCCGTTTAATCTAAAACATGAATTAGGGGACACTAGAAATTCTTACCTTGAATATACTTGAATTAAAGCACTAATTCCAGCCCTCAAATCCTCCTAGCTTCAATTCCAACACTTAGCTAACTTATGAGATAGTGATTAAACACAAACACACATAACTCACTGATGATTACACGTGCTAATGAGGAGGGAAAGCACTTCACAGGAAGGTTAGCCTCTGTTAGTCAATCTACTGCATGGAAGGTCCTTTTTGACTAACGGAACCTTATAACTAAACATAAGATAACTATTAAGCTATAAAATATACTCCGTAACCGAGCTCATTACCGAGAAAAACTGGGGTGTTACATTTTACTAGCTTGAAATTACAATAATTTGTTTGATAGTTCAGATTCTGGAATGGTCGTATTAATGTCATTTAATAAACTGTCTGTATGAGATGAGTTAGTTCAAGAAAGAAAGTAATTGTTGGCTTTTTGCTATTCTATAGAAAATGTACTGCTGATCGAGAAATGAAATGGAAGGCGACAAGGCGTATCATCAAATGGTTTGTGTTCTAATGGTATTACAGTGAGAAACTTTCCAATTAAATGATTGTATTACAGTGAGAAACTTTCCAATTAAATGATTGTAGGTTCAAGTCCTGCTTAAGATATGTGAGAAAAAAATCATGATTTAAATATAATTGCCGTTTAGAAAAAAAAACACAGATGATATATCATTTGCAAGTTGTGTAACAACTAAAAGGGTTAATTAATGATATACCCATGTTAGTTGGCCACCAAGTTTTGCAAAATATTCACATCCTTGCATGATAAGACTAGTTTATCAAATAAATCATCCTACCAATGGTGTATAGACCTTTATATAATTTTAATAAACAATAAGACTAGTTTATCTTTATTTTTACTATTTAAAATGAAAAAATGGTCAAAGGGAAAAAATGAAAACTTGAATATTGAAAGTCAAAATTTTTGAAACCTTCTAAAATGTCAAAAATAAAAATTAAATGTGGAATGCGTTTATGCATCTAAACTAAAAACACACACACACACACACAACACTCTCATTTCTCTCTCTAAACTAAAAAGATTCTCTCTCACAAGAAAAAAAACCCTCTTCTTTTCCAAAAAAAACTCTCATCTTCCTACCACCATCACAACTACGCCACCACCGGAGTACCTACACCACCGAATTCCACAACCACCAAATTCCACCACCATCAAAACCCCACCACGACCGGAAACCCACCATCACCGAGCCCATCACCACCGTAACCCTCAACCACCGTAACTCTCAACCACCGAAAACTACACCACCAAGAAAAATAACCACCGAAACCTCCACATCAAAAAACAGGTTTTCAAGATTTGAGGTTTATTTTTGCCTTTTTGTTGGATTTATACATATATTAAACAAGTTTTTAAGGTTTTTTTTTATAGATCTTTAATATTTATTTGTAGATATATAAATTTTATTTGTAGATCTATATATATTTTAAAGATCTATGTAATATAACATTTTTGGTTTTTTCTTCAGCCACCGGTAACCGCCATTTGACGTCGTTGTCAACACCACTATCTTGCTGGAAAAGGTTGTCGTTACTGTTGTCGCCGAAAAGTGTTGTTGCAGCTGCCGGAAAGTAGTCTGAAATAGTTGGTGCCATCGCCGGAATATTCCCTTGCAGCCTCCGAGATATGCGTTGCCACAAAATTGATTTATCTTTTCTTACCAAAACGTATCTGAAAAAATGATGTACATAACAGTAAAGTAAATGAACATTTACCCTTAGTAATTTTTATTCACGAATAAAGTAAATATTTCAAGACGTTGTTCATCAATGGGTGGTGGAGCCTTCACAGAGTTTAACGTTTATGAAAAATTTAAGTTTTCAGACAAATGTAGATCTATGTTTTTTTCTTTTAATATTTGGATGTTGAATTGATGAATTGTTGAATGTTATGTTGAATGTTGAATTGTTAATGTTGAAAAATTGCTAAATGGTCAAGCTAAATTTCAAATGTATATAAAAATAATGCGTATTGAATGGGCTATTTATGTTTAAAAAGGAAAGTATGACTTTTCGAATAGTTTATCTAAATCTAAATCTAAACTATATATAAAACCAAAACAGTCAAATGTGAAAAATGAAAAAGTTAATTTTATGGAATGTTGAAAAAATATATAAGGCAATATGAAATGTTGACATTGTAATTTAATATACTTGAACTGGAATTTGATACCATGTGGCGTTGGAAAGTATTCTGTCCATTGAAAAAGTATATTCTGTGCATTGAAAGGTATTGAAAAACTTTAAAGCTTTCCTATTGCTGTTTATCATACTAGCTATTGCTGGAAACCTTAAAACTTGAAAAACTTGGAAAGTATTATGTTTATCATATCAACATAGCTGTAAACACTAAAGTGCTCTAAATATGGGGCTGACTTTTTTGTATTGAAGAATTATCAAGGCATATATAAACTAACAACACACATAATACACTTCACCCTCTTATAGCTGCAAACACCAATTCAGAATGCGTAGGCCTGGAACAAAACCATTCTTGGTTTCAAATGTCACTATTAAACTTTTATTTTACTATACACAATAGACATAACTGGATCCTATTGATAATTGCTTTTTAGACAATAGTGAATTGTAGGTGGACTACTGAATATAGGACATAAGAATGTGTCCCATGAAACATTTCTTTATGGTAACTAAAATATTTGATAAAGAATTTTGCATACTTTACTACGAAGTATTTCTTAAGAGCACTGAAATGCAATACAAGTACAATTAAAAAGAACACAAGTATTTATGTAATAATATTTTGTCAAATATTATAAAGTGTGAAGATATTGGATTTCATAAACACATAACAAACAATAATATGGTCGAATTATTTAGAGGTTTTAGAGAGAGAAGTGGGAGCCTTTCTAGAGAGAGAAAGTGAAAGAAAACATAGAAGGTTAGATTAAGATGAATGAAGGTCCAACCTCTACCTGGGAGGTAGAGGGTATATATAGTTACAAACTAAACGTCCTCCTTCGGATTGTGGATCGAGCATCTGATGGGTAAAGACCCGTCCTTCCTCCACGGTGTTGCACTAAACTATTTTATGCTCTTGACTAACTAATTAACTACATAATAACGTAAATAATGACAAGTCTGAGCTAACTTATGCTAGATAATATTTGGGGTGGTGACTCTTCACTATGGAATTTTCTAATTCCTAACAATCTCCCCAAGTGGAGGTCACCCCATGTTTTACATTTTGAATCCTAGCATTCTTTTCTTGACTTCGTTCTTGAGCTCGTGACTTTAATTCTTCAACATCTGCATCTTTGTGCTTTAGCGTGATTCTTCAAAGTCCGATTACATTGTACATTCGGTGGAGGTCTTTGAACCGATCCATATCATTGATGATCTTGAGCTTTCATTGAGATCATCGACACAATAAATCTCTGGATCACCCTTTATTGTGTTGCCATCATGTGAATGTGTGACTTTTGGACCGACATGCTCACACTTTTGAATCATGACATCTTTTATCAGTAGTAATGAAGCCTTCTTGGTTCATGATATTTGCGGTAAGAAAGAAGCATAGTATAAAATTATCGTAACCAAAGTTATGTAGATATGCACGGTCATGATTTCTTCAATTAAGTGTGGTTGTTGTGAACATGCGGCTTTGGATTGACTCTCAATTCGATCACAGAATCGTGGGGTGTACAGATATCGACGAGTTAGCAATAAAGCGCACGAAAGTGTCTTTGATCACTTCGTTGAATTGAGGTACACGACCAGCGGTTCCCGTTGATCGATACAAATCTTGCTCGTGATCGGTAGGATTCCTAAGAATCTCCTTGACGGTTTCGCATTTGTTCTAGGCGTTCTCAAACCGGAACGTCTCAAAGAAGACAACACGGAGTGAGTGAACGACAAATTGAGATTCAGCGATTGATGAAAAATGATTTGAAAACAATCGTATTGCTTGAAGAAATAGTTTTGCAATCTGACGAAGGTTTTATGAGAAAGATCAATTTTCAATCAAAATACTTTTGTATTAGAGAATGAGTACACATTCGACGTGCTAGCGAAAAGAAGAGATTCGCACATCGAACGGTTTTTCTAAAAGTATTTTTCAATCGAGATACTTTTGAATATGAAAACATAAGTACACATTCGACGTGCTAGAGAAAAGAAGGTTTGCACATCGAACGGTTTTTCCAAAAGTATTCGTCAATTCCATTCTCGGACCAAGGTTGATTCAAGGAATCGCCCCATTGTTTCTATCCGCTTGTCACACGTTTGATCTTACGAGAAGATCTCACATGTCACCCACCAAGAGCTTGTTTGATGTTGGCTCTGAAGGATTTCCATCTTCATCGTGAATACTTTTACATACCACTCGGATGTTCGCAATACGACAAGGATAATCGTGGGACTCTTAACATATACTTACTTTCCACATTGTGTGAAAAGCAAGTCTTCAAGAATTTAGTGTCCTAACGAGATATTTTGGATGATCTCTTGGCTCTAGACTCAATAGTGCACATTTGGTTCCTATGTCGGAGACTAGGAGAGGTCTCCTTCTTCAATATCAACAATCTCAAGAGAAAGTCGATAGATTATGTCGGTTCCCGTGAGAATGAAACAAGTCCTTTTAAGAGGAACTTGAGTGGTTTGGAAAGTTGAAGTGTAGTCACGTCCTTGGGTCCATGACGTCTTGTCTTCAATACCAAGTGTTACCTTAGTAACAACCAAGTAACATATGTATTGAACCCGGTTTACGCCCTAAGGTCATTGATGGAGGCTATTTCTTTTCACCCTTTTCACATTCAGTTCTTTTTCATTCTTCAACTTCTTGCTTACCGAGACTTCATCACTAGAACCTTGTTGGGTTTATTCCAAGACTTGCTCTCTCGATCCGCACTCTTCCCATATCTCACTTTTCTCCTTTTTTCATCATACCTAAAGACTACACTATCTAATGGATTGTCCCTGGTAGATCCCTCAGGTTCGGCGGATCGTGGGAACAAATACCTAACCTAACCATCCTTATAACACCATGCATAAAGTAAATTGGTCGGTCTTTTAGTGCAGTTCATTCTTCCTTAAAACCAATTGAAAATCATTTGGAAAAACAATCAGGTACTTGTGATACGAGATCAAAGCATTTTGTACCTTAATAGTTTTGATCATTTAGAAAATGCTCCCCTCAACATGTGCATATGATTTTGAAATTGTTTAGCACATGGAGGTAAGAGTTCTTTGAAATAATTTCTTTGAAACAATTTCTTGATCACAATTTCCATGGAAAAAGCCATTTGATTTTCATGGTAAAATTCTCCCCTCGATATGTGCATAGGATAAGTGAAATCATTTTATCACATAGAGGCAAGAGTTCTTTGAAGCACATCCACAATCACAAAATCCATTAAGAAAACCATTTGAAAACACAATCAAGGTACTTTATAATCTCTTTTAAAAACTTTTCTACCGATGGTTTTGCTCCCCTCAATATGTGCTTCGAGATTCGAAAGCGTTAGCACATCTGAGAGCGACTGCACAATTGAATCAAACGATCACCTTTTATCAAATTTCATTATTAAATCACAAATTCTCCCCGATCAAAAATATCAAACCCTTTGAGATTTTGGATCCCAAGTGATTTAATACTGGTTTATAAAACATGGGAGAATATGTGGGCGGGTTTAAATACTCATCATGTTTTGGATAAATCCTCCTCCTCAACATGTGCATTGTGTATGAAATCGTTTGGCACATGGAGGCGGAGTGCCTCTAAAGGACTAAAGCGATTCCATTAAAAGCAGATTTGAGATTTAAAACACGGTCTCTACCCCGATCAGAAATATCAAACCATTTGAGATTTGTGATCCCAACCGATTTAAATCATTTAGAAAAATTTGGGAAAGACGTGGCAAGATTTAATTTTGAAAAATGATGATAAGGACCGATTTAGACATTAAAGATTGTTAGTGTCGGTATGATAGTTTTAAGAGATCTTTAAGTAAAATAAAACAATTTCACAATCAAACAAGAGAAAAATTTCATTTTGAAAGACCTTGATTCTAAAGAAAAATCATACCATGACATAACATTAAATCTTTAGATCACCACTTATATTGTACAATCCGGACTTTTATGAAGCAATATTGATTGAAAATATTTTAAATTAAATCACTCTCCCCTCAATCCATGATGAAGTCAATAATTGAGTGACTTAGGTTTTGATAAAAAGAAGTCCGTGATTTTCAAAATTAAGTCCAATTTATTTTCAAAACAATATTTTCCATTTTCAAAACAATTTAATTCAATTTACTCAAAAATTGTTTAAATGGTATCTGCACAAAGATTCGTTAGGTGGTTGAGTCGCTTATGTTGTTGTTCTTTGTAGGGTTTGGAAGAAAACCATCTGGCGATGCAAGTCGACTTCTTCTTACGTTGCATTTTGAATGCCAACTCGAGGTCAAATTAGGCTCCGTTTCTTCAATCACTTAGAAGAAAACCATCTGGCGATGCTGTGAGACCTCTTATGTTGCATTTATGCCAACTCTCCATAGAAGTCCAATTAAGCTCCGTTTCTTCATTTGTCAACCCAAAAATAGTTACCCTTTCCTTTCGGCATCCAATCATCTTCAATTGTGGGATCCGGATCGGGAACATTCTTTTATACCAATATACCGTGCACACGTTAGTGAACACATACAAATATATGGTGGTTGACATCACCCAAACAACAATCGACTAATAAAAGTCAATGCAACATATCAATCGGATCACATAAATGTATAGGAATAATGTGTTCATCAAACTCTAATCATCTAATCCTAGCAATCATATCCTAGGCACCTAGTCCTTCAACATAGGTTAACATCATTTTTAATTAAGCATATTAGGATAATTAAGAAAGCCCGTTAGATGATGTAGATTTGAAAAAACATTATCCCCTCAATCCATGACTCATTTTATGAAAAGTTTAAAAGCTACTGAAGTCATTGATTGAGTTTTCAATTTAACAAAACTCGAATCGATTGTTTTAAGGAGCAACTCATTTACCACCATTTTAGAAAACACCAAATATTTTTCTCAAGAATTTTAGACGGAAAACATTTGTGTAGGAACAATGATCCTTCGACATACTTTCCTCAAATAGTTTTAGGATAAGTGCACGAAATATTTGAAAATCGGTTAAGCGTAGCACTTTCCTTCTTGAAAAACGGGTTGCTATCGTAAATAATAGCAAGCCATTGTTTAACACGGGTTACTGATCGAGTAATCGCAAGCCAATTTTTTTGTGACATGTTTAGAAAGAATATTTACACCTCCCTTTCGAACTTCATCTAAAGTCCCGTGCCATTATTGAATGACATTTCTAAGACCGTAGATGTTATCGATACCGAAGACATGTCATGAGAAAACATATTTTTGGTCTTTTCAAATTTTCTCGATTTTTATGGGTTTTAGAAGGTTTTATATTTTCTATTTTCTTTTGTTGGTTTTATATTTTGTATTTTGCTTTTTGAAAAAATATATTTCGAGATATAGAAATAGTTTAAGAGGATGATGATACGAGTACCGAAATAGGGAAATCGTTCAGCACTTTGTAGAAGATAGAAGTCATCATCTCTTAAACTTCCACCACCAAAGCATTCGAGGCTCTTGAATCGTCGAAAGAACTTAAGCCTTCAACAAGCGAGTCTTTGGTAGCTTCCCCTCAAACCGACAAACTGAGTATAAAGACCATTTTCCAAGAAGTAGAAATGAATGAAAACAGTCTCATTGAATGAAGCTCTGCACCCCGAAGAACACGAGAACACCAAAGTAACAAGTTGAAACATAGATCGTATCAGTGGTTATCAAATCCGGAATAACTGATGAACTTCGATCATATGAACCTGTTGTGCGACTCCGATGTACACATTACTCTACGAGATTGACTAGTTGTCTATTCAGGGGAACAATACATCAACATCTTCATATTTCCAAATGCATTCCAATTATCTTACATATAACCAATCAGCCCATGATGTACACATGTACCCAACAAGAGTAGAGACGATGACATCTGGTAACATGTTGAGTCATTGATCATCTCGCAGATGTCAACTCGAATAACCGATTAAGCCCGATCGGTGAACATGTTGTGAGTTCTAGATGTACCCATATCTCTCCCCATGATGGTTGTGATCTTATCGTAATCAACATAATAATGTGTACATGAAGGAATAATCGGAAGCACTTACCATTATTCATATCGAAGATGTCGATAAGCAATATCATCTCACGAACCAAATATTCTTCTCATATTTCCTTCTCATCGAGGGCTGAGTTAACACATACCAAAAGTATCCGAGACCACTTCCTCCCAAATGGTTGGAATAATACATCAAAGGTTATGAGTAAACACCGAGTTTCTCTACGGTTATGACATTTGTCTTTCCGGGATTACTTCAATGAAAAGAAGTATTAGGTTCATCACGTGTACTGCTGTGTGTTTAGATGTATGTCTCCTTCCCTCGATACCTCGTAATCAACAACACATTATACATACCAAGTATTCTTGAAATAGAGAAGAACAAAAGTTAGCTCAAAAGAATCTTGTGAGAATCAACGCAATAGAAACTCTCCGACTATCTTTATCAACCCATTCGTGAGACAATTTGAGTGACCATCGATGAAGAAAACCCGATGTACAAAACTTGAAACTGAAGTAGACTTCCCCGCATTTGCATCTTAAGCTTGCACTACTGTTGGAAGAACGGTGTCGAGAATTTTTGCTCCAAGCAAATCTCCAAGTACTCAATACTCAACCAAAGTATGAGACATTAACACCTCTTGCGATTATCCACAATGACATAAGCGTGTGTCACTGAGTAAAACAACGTAACTCCTTGAAGTGATAGTTAACCAGGTCTTCAACCATCCAGCGACTGCTGGTAACTAGATAAACCAAGTCTTCAACTTAAATTCAATCATGAGCAAGTTATCATTGAAAGTCATGCATCCAACCATCCCCGACTTCAAGATAAAATAAGAAAACGCCTTTGTGAAGGTCAACTTCAATCTCAAATAAGTGATAAACGATTAACTTCCGAAGTAATCAACTTATGTCAAATACCCAACACGTGAATAAACATACAATCGGATGTACATTCACCCACTGAATGAACCGGAACAAATGATGCCTCAACATCAATGCATTCTTCCTAAAAGTATACATGTAGTGACTGATCTGGAAGATTCACCAATAATGTGTTCGAGCGGATGAGGTAGTCATTTTCCTTAATGTTCATGTGGTTGATATACAGCGTGCACAATGAGAGGAACAATAATCCGTGAAGATTTGGCGAAGGAATACCAAAGAGCGGATCATTATTCATGAATACAACTGCAATATTATGATAGTCATTAACAACACCTTGAGGAATAACTGGAGATTAGGCTTCTTGAGTAGTCTGAGAAGTACTTCTTAGATGATCAACATTCGCTAACGGTTGGAAATACTCATCAAACATATCTTTGAAAAACAATGAATCCCAGTTATCCTTAGTAATTGAAACATTAGGCGTTGGAGGAGAGTCAACAAAAATCAAACAATGAATCATTGCAAAAGCATATGAGCAAGTCTAATTGGGGATTAAATTTGGCTTATCACTATCCCCAATTAGTGCTCTCCCTAAACCAGCGAAGATTTTCAAGTGTTCTTCTCACCGGATTAAGAAGAAGTCTTTAGATCATCAAATGCAATTCGTCTTTAGTCTTCTAATCATGTAGCAGAAAATGTAGATTAGGCAGTGACTCGACCTTCTTCAAGATTGTCCGAATGGGAAATAGGCAGTTAACATCTTCTTCACACCAAAGGTATTCCGTTAACTTGTAAATAGCAAATCCTTAATTAAAATCCTCCCAATCAAACAAGAACGAAAGATGTTCATCAAAGAAATTAGCCCAAAGAACTAGAAGCACTTTGTCATTAAATCATATCACCGTGTGAAGATGTCAACCAACGGCTCTTAGAAGAAACTACATGTGAAGATGATCCGATAAGAAGAATCTCGGTTCTTACATGAGTTAGGGCCGTTGACCATATATTCTCAAATTTCAATCAACAAAGCAAAAATTCACACTTCTTCTCCCTCAAGAATTGCATACGGAGTTGCCATTTTTGATTTAACAAGTGAATAAGAGTAGACACCAATGAACATAGATCCACTTGATGATTGAATGAGCGTGGAAAGACATGAAGCTTGTTGATGAAGAATGTAGATGAGTATGGCCATTCATGAGAGAATTTCTCTTAGTCAAGATAAAGCGCATGTAAGAGCGTACACTTTTCTTTTCTTTGAAGAACGGGGCTGAAGTGTTATCTGCAGACACCATTATGATGAAGTACGAGGCTGAATGAAGTGAGCAGACGTCATAGCCGATTGAATATCAATGTTGAGTAACTAGAACCCGTGAATTATGAGATATCAATCCTTTTGTTATCCATACTTTAAGCCAATCCATGTATTGAAGGATCAAGTATCTGCAATCGAGTAAGGACTACCTGCACTAATATTACAAACTTGATTGCATATATTATGGTTAGTGACATCGAGATCCAAACCCTTTGGGGTTTCACGGTCAACATTGAGAATGCTATTGGTAAACATCTTTCCTGTAGGTATCCACCTAAGTTTAGCATTCTTAAAAATTCTACGAGATGGTATCCACTTATGGCAAGGTCTAGGATTGTTAGCATCTTATGCATAGTGAGAGACTTATCCTTATTCCTAGTTTCCAAAGATTTAGCAGTTGGTAACCATCTAGGTGAGGCTTTTGGTTTCATTTGCTTCATTTGCTTTGTGGATGACTTAGTGTGAATCCTAGACTTAACGAGTTGTACCATTGCATGAGCATTTACATTCTTCGTGGATTTTGTGAAACATTTATCATGATTAGCATTAAAGATACATTTAAGACACTTTGAGCAAACAGCTTGTTTGGATTCAAAATAGATCTAGATTTCTTAGAGTGATGCACATGGGAATAGCTTTAATCAAAGCATAACTACTCTTAGATGTACGCCAATCCCTAGTCTTTAGATTAGTGTTCCTAGGTAATGGTTTAGAGCTACTAGCGTCTTGAAATTTTGAAGAATTCATCATCCTAGGTCTTGCACCTAAAATTCCATCTTTACGATTATGTGCCTTCTTTCTAGCCATTTCAAGATAAGAGTTGTTATACTGGTCATTCATATCAATTTTCCTAGGAAAGTGAGGTGAAGTGGTAGTTTTGTCAAAACTTGTTTCGCATCAACTTGGGAGGCAAACCGCTTTTGAAAATTTTGGTCGTTAAGATCTAAACGCATTCGGTTGTCTAATAACCGGTTTCCCAAGTTTGATGGTTTTGAAAACTTAGTGTTCACGCTATTCCTGTTGTTTTTCCGAGCTCATTTTTAAAGCAACAATAGCGAAACTCTTTTCCTGAAGTTGAGCTTTGAGATCATCAATTTTGCTATCAAAGAGTTTGTTTCCATTGACTTAGTTCTAGCTTCTTTGTGAGTCACTTAGTTCTATGTAATTCTTTCTCAAAGACTCATTTTCCTTTAGTAATTTGGCCACACAAATAGCTAATTCATCATTTCTCATTTGAATATCATCAATAGCATTAATATCATAATTACTTGTAACCAAATTACTTTTCACATGTATACGAAATATGTTTCTTCAAATTGTTGATGGTTGATTCTTTGTCTTGAGTGAGCTTTCAAAGTGTTCATTTCAAAAGTTCACGGAATTCGAAGTTCAGTTTTACATGGTTTGTTAATTTGGAGACTTTCTTCTTTACTTTGTATCGCAATTTCAAGTGAAATGCAATGTTTTCAAGATTTGAGAATTTGTTTGAAAGTTCATCAAAAGCCTTTTATCAACCTTATTGTTAGTTTTGAAACACTTAATCTCGCACTACGCCTCGATGCGAACATTCATGAAAGTCATGTTTAGCATCATGATCGGTTGTTTAAGTACTTTAGCGGATGCACTATGTTGAACAAGATAAGGGTACCTCATTACATGACACCGCTCAATTTACGGTCCGATATCTCGCATCCACATCATGTATAACAAGAGTCACCGGATCATTGGATGTATCAAGCTTATCAATCTCGAGCCTCAGTATTCGGTTCCAACCGATCCATCATCCAGTGTTTTACCCACTCATCATTATTTGTTGTCTCGGACATTCGCATTCAAGAACACCCGATTCTTCAATGGTACATTACCCAACTTATCACAACAATCTCTCAATCGCATGAGACACTCATCCACTTTTTCATCCATCGAGTAACTTCCTCAATATACTTCCACATTATCCATGAGATGGATAAGTGTCTCCGTGAACACACTAATTTCCATTCCGGTGTGTTTCATGAAAGACACTTCACCATGTTGATCATAATCGATGTGAATTCTCGCTATGAATGGCGAAATTGGTTGTGGATCACTTGAAAGTGCGACCGAACTACCCTTTTGAACCTTTTCTTTATCAAGTTGTTGTTCTAATTGTTCTAAGTTCAATAGTAACGCCCATTTAATGTGGATAAGTCTTGACGGAAATGGCAATGCATGTTCATTCCATTCTTATCGGTGTGAGTAACATGAGGTGTGAGTGAAGTAGACGATAAGGTTCAATGCTACTTTCCTTTGCATGGCATTCTCGTAGTCCAAGCGGTGCAATTCTTTTCATTGGACTCGAGCATGAAGAACTCAAGTCATCATTGATTGATTCCATCATCCGCATTCGATCGGTATAGCTAATATTCTCATGGTTGTCTCTGACATCATACGGTTGAGTACTTCCGAAATCATGGGTCGGAGAGTAGGACATGATGTGGTAGAATGCACGGATTTTACAAGTCTATGATTCAAACCGAGAAATAAAATCTTCATGGATTTTACTAAAATCAAGACCAAACCGTTAAGCAATGACCAATGGAATGTGTTAAGATGACTGATGGATCGATACAATGAAAGACGAGTAGTGTGATAGGGCTTTAGATTGTTCGTAGGAAAAGTGAAATGTTGATTGGTTGAGATTTGGATTGGTTGATGCACGTTTTACGGAGAATTTTGGGTATAAAACTTAAAACCTCAATAACTTCCTTTCGGAGGATTTGGGCCTCGAAAAATTCGTTTCACGACATAGTGGTGAAACCTCACAATATTCACTGTTCGGTCGTTTTGATGTATTTCATTGAAACGGAGTTACTGGATCAAAAGTTATGGCGTTTGAAGTTTTGAAGTAAAAGTCAACTTTGGTCAAACCTCTTCTTCGTAAAAATCAACCAAGTCGCTAGAAAATAATGCACCAAGTCGCTAACACCTAATTCGCTACACCACCAAGTCGCTAAAGTCCCAAGTCGCTAGACAAATGCAAGTCCCTAAGTAGTAACTCGCTAAGCCTCAAGTCGCTAGCAAAATTTTTGCAAGCATTGCCACTGCAGTCGCTAAAATTCAAGTCGCTAAAGAGCAACTCACTGCACCAAGTCGCTACCACCAAGTCGCTACCCGTAGTGGAGAGTCCACTACTTGTCTTTTAATCTCTAGGTCTAAGTCGCTAGCTCCAAAGCGTAACTCGCTACAAAATTGTGAAGCAAGTCGCTATGAAGAAGGAGATCCGTATATCAAGTCGCTAGCAAGAAAACCACATAAACATCACTTTTCAATCCAAAACAACCCAACCAAGATGATTCAAGCTTACCAAATGAAAACCTAAACACTTGTGATGATCCTAAACATAAAAGTACAATCAAAATCCAAACTTTAACACTAGAAATCAACCAAATGATGCAAAAACCACAAAACTTTCTCAAACTCAAAAACCACCTAAAAACCACTAGAAATCCAAAGATATGTAAGAGATGATCTAACCATGGCTCTTGATACCAATTGAAGATATTGGATTTCATAAACACATAACAAACAATAATATGGTCGAATTATTTAGAGGTTTTAGAGAGAGAAAGTGAGAGCCTTTCTAGAGAGAGAAAGTGAAAGAAAACATAGAAGGTTAGATTAAGATGAATGAAAGGTCCAACCCTCTACCTTGGGAGGTAGAGGGTATATATAGTTACAAACTAAACGTCCTCCTTCGGACTGTGGATCAGGCATACAGTGGGTAAAGACCCGTCCTTCCTCCACGGTGTTGCACTAAACTATTTTATGCTACTGACTAACTAATTAACTACATAATAACGTAAATAATGACAAGTCTACGAGCTAACTTATGCTAGATAATATTTGGGGTGACTGACTCTTCACTATGGAATTTTCTAATTCCTAACAAAGTGTCGTCGCAATATGCGGTACTCGATTGTAAAATGAAACACACACAAAAATTGTCGCAACTGTATATTCAAAAACCATAGACCGATGCCGATAAGCGTGGGTACTCGGCTATTTTGGTAATTACTAGACGAGTACATGTGCATATCAAAGGGATTTTTATAGCGGCATACAGTTATAATGATACTTAGGTGAAGTATTTTGTGTAACCAAAATATCACTATAACTATTTGAACGTTATACGAAAGCCTTATCACAATATCGCATATCGTTAATTGTCTGCTGCTAGGAACCGCTGCCGATGAGCGCGGGTACTCACATAGTCAAATAAATCATCCTACCAATGACTACCATGTATCAACCTTTATATAGTTTAATATTCTATCCGTTTCAAAATAAATATTCACATTCATATCGCACAAAGTTTTAATAAATCTTACTAATTATACTCTTCATCAGTAAAATATTATCTTTACCTACTAAAATAACTTAAAATTGGTTAAAACACAATATGAACATTTATTTGAAGATTTTCCAAAATAAAATGTTGACATTGAATTTGAAGCGGGAAATATATCTTTAACTAGTTCAAGGTTTTAATCTTATTTTTCTCGAAACTTTATGTAGTTGGTGGTGAGAAGAAAACTTAAAATGAGAAGAATGAGAAATAACTATAACTTCATATTTGAGATGCATCGACTTGAATTAGATGCATCTTTATTCATTAGATGCATCATAATTAGTTGCGAAAGTTATTTTGAATTGAAGGCGATGCAAAGTAGTACTAGCAACAAATTTGACCCATGAGAGGATGAAAAATACATATGATTCATCTAACTTGAGAAACGCATCTAATATATGTATATGCATCTAATTTTAGTTATAAAATATATTATAATGCATCTAAAGATTAAGGATGCATCTAATTCAAATTGATGCATCTCTAATGTATAATTATAGTTATTTCTCATCCTTTTATTTTAAGAATTCTTCTCATTTGATTCTTAGTCGAAAGAGGAGTCCTAACTTCTAACTAAACTCTCATTCAATATTCATTCGAATATAATACAGATTTTAACCGTTGATTAACCTGTCATCCGACCTTTATATGGTCAACTCCTATCAAACACGAATAAGAGATGCTCTTATTTTAAGTTTTTGCTTTTAAAAAACCCAATTGGCAATGACAAGTAAATTAATTACTTCTATGGGTACTTCTCAACTTTTGACTTTTAATACACGGGTCACGATCTTAGAGTAGGATAAAGATACTTTCATGTTTATTTAAACATAAAAAGTAAAATTGTGCATCTTGTGATTGAACATATGAATTAAAATAAAATAAATATTTTACAATAATACCGATATACAATCACAAGATACATAACTTTACCTCTCATGTTCAAATTAACATGAGAGGATCCCTATCCCTTAGACTAATAGTAATAAGACACTAACAAACCTACACCCACACCCACACCCGCATCGTCACATCAGTGCTCTCTCTCCTCAGACATCATCCAGACCAAACCCACGTAGTAAGGAGATCAAACACTTATTTTTTTAAACGCTTATTTCATTTAAACTAAAAAACATTACATTAATATTTCAAATAAAATTACAAACATTACATAAAATAACAAAATAAAATTAAAAACATTACAATAAATTTAGTGTTCATTTGTTTGATGTCAAATGTGTTCCACTAAATATGCTTTAAGATCTAGATGAGTTTATTCGTTGTGTATTTCCCTGATAACTTGTCATTTTTTTTTAATTTTTTTTAAAGGTTGATTTTATAAAAACAACTTCTCTAGTAAGCAACTAGAAGAGAAATGACAAAGGCTTCATTAGCCAAGAGTTTCAACAATTAATTTTACGACCTTTACTTTTAAGCCAAGAAAAAGAAAACAAATTAATAGAATCAAAATATCACTTTTCCTCATAGAATTACAAGAAAAAGTAACGCTATTTCGATACCGCCATAAACACCAAACCAAGGCCACAATTACATAAACTCAATCTTTATCACTTTTGATGGTCTCACTCTTCAAACCATTGGGACCATTCAACCAAGAAGAAAACAATGGCATGTCAATATCAGTCCACACACGAACCAAACGTCAGATGTTAGAAGCCACCTCACAATCAAAGAAAACATGATCAACAGACTCCATACCAATGTTACATATCGGTACCGGATCATCATCACGATGTTGTTCCTCTGGATAAAACCTGGGAGATATTGCCTTGTTTTTTTCTTTTGGTATCATATTATGTAATATGATACAAGTGTACATCAAATGTGTAATTTTCTCAAGAGTTCGTTAACGTGCGGGGTTTTTACTATAGTCCACTCTTTCTTTAGCACGCCAAACGCTCGTTCCACATATTTTCTTGCTGATTCACGCGTTTCCTTGTATCTTATTCGCTTTGCATCATTCGAGCCTGTCTCTGAAATAGACTTAACAAGCAAAACCCATTCTGGATATATCCCATCAGTAAGATAATATCCCCATCTATAATTCACGTCGTTAGCCACAAACGGAATCTCTGGTGCTTTCCCGACTTTGAGATCATTTAAAAGATGTGATTGACGTATAACGTTGACATTATTGTTCGACCACCCAACACCAAGAACGCATGCCAAATCCATAAATCTTGTGAGGCAACGACTTCCAACAAAATGAATGGATATGGCCTGTAATCACCCCTAGAAAATTGACCACGTAGATGTTGTAGGCATTGAGCCTACAGCCATTTCGTATAGTCAATGCTTCCTATCATTCCGGGAAAGCCATGTTTTTCCTCGTGAAAAGCATAAAGTTTTTTGAAATCATTTTGTGTAGGTCTACGCAAATACTCCTTGCCATATAACTCCATAACCCCATCACAGAAAGCAATAAGACTATCACGCGAAGTTTTATCACTAATTTGTAGATATTCGTCTAAAGAATCTGGAACGGAACCATATGATAATTGATGCATTGCAGAGGTACACTTCACTAGTGGAGAAATGCCATATCTTTTGGTACAATCATTTGTTTGCTGGAAATACGGGAAGTTATCAGTCAAGTCCCGCACGATGCTTGTGAACAGTGTTCGACTCATTCAGAAACATTTACGGAATAAATAGTCGTTGTACATTGGTTCTTCACCGAAGTAAGCCGCCACAAGACGATCATGAGCACCATGACGATCTCTAATAATAGAGTTTCATGGGATTTTTGGGATTGTAGAAGTTGAATCTTGAGAAGTGTATGCTTTGATAACCAAAGCGACGTCCTTGCCAAACTCGAATAACAAACTATTAACCTCATCTCCGTCATCAGTATATCAAAAAAGAATTGATCTGAATTCATTTTTTTATTAGAATGTGTGTAGAAAGGAATGAGTTGAGAGTGTATAAAAATTTAAGAAATGGAGGTTTTTATACAGAAAAGTGGGTAGTGTTTTTTAAAAAACATGTAGCGAACGACTACTTTTTATCTTTTTTTCCTTCAATTCGTTTGATCCACAAATGGACCAAACAAATTGGGTATTCTTGAGGGCGCGTCCGCCTCCATGCCAAGTAATAGGGGCAGCGTTACAGGGGTTGAACAAGAAAGTTGTAGTGGACAACCTTCCTATTACGTTCGATCTTATAAGACTACATGTATTGCATATGGTGAGTGTGTCGTGAGTGTGCAAGTTCACGATGAGTCAAAACACGTGAAAAATGAGAGTAGATGAAAAGCATATAGTGGTGCTTATTATGGACAAATCTATTTTTTTGTCTCAACTATATAAAGATTTTTTTCATCTACTCATTTTTTTCACGTGTTTTCCTCCTCTCTCTTCTCTCTTCCCAAATTAATCCTGGTCCACTATTTATCCTTTAACAATTTGATTTTAATTATAACCGCTTATGTTTAATTTTTATTCGATTAATTAGTTTTGCATCTGTCACATCACCAATTGTTTGATGACATCATAATTAATTAGATCTATTGAAGTGATTGATGACACGATGATTATTAGCTAGTTTGATCGATTATATTCATTTTTTTAGATTATAATGATTATGATCCATGTCAGGTAGGTTTTAGTTTGCTCTGTTATGATGTTATCATCTATTGATATATGCGATTAGTAGGTGAATCGGTTGATAATGATATGGACCAAGTTGTTAACATTTTTTCTTATCAAGTTGCACACCAAGTGTTTGATAAAATGTGTGAGTGAAAAATATTTGATAATCTTGTTAACTGCTCCTGTAATTTTGCTTATTAATTAAGCTGTTAGTTAAATTTTTATTTTTAATTGTATTGGAATGTTGTTTTTATGCATGATTGTTGTTTTGAATTTGCTATGTATCATATGTTTAATATCACCAGTGATATTTGAAGTTGATGATATTATAATCAATGTACTATATTTGTACATCTGCGTCACTTATGATATTGTCTAATATCACTTGTAATATTTTATAAACATAGTTAATGTCTAATATCACTTGTGATCATTTAGAAACACGCAAGTATGCTTTTTAACCTTTAATATCATCTGTGATATTTCATTGCTTTGTATATTTTTATGTATATTATCACCTATGTGTTTTCTAATATTTTTATACTTTTCAGGTACAAGATGGTTTTTGTGCCTTTCACCGTAATAGATAAGCACAATAAATGTTTTTGCTAATGGTTCAGGGTTTCTTAAGAATGAAAACTTTGCTCAAGTCTTTTGTGTTTTTTTCTGGAATTTGTAACATGTAATCGATGTTTTATGAAATATCACAAGTGATATTAGACATGTCATACAAATTAATGAAACACTTGTTTGGTTTTGAGAATACACCAAGTTTTATTTTCATAGTTTGCTTCTTTTTTATTCATTTTGGTATTTGTAATATTTCAGGTGATATTACACCTATGTGCTTCCTTTTGGTCACTTTAGAGTAATATTTCAGGTGCTATAGCCAGACATGAATGATGTATACCTTTGCTCAATTTATTACTTTATCGCTTGTGATATTTCTCATATGTAAAATATAATTAGTGTTATATTTTATTGCTTTATCACATGTTATATTACTCGTATGTGATATTACACTGTAAAGGCAAAGAAAAGTGTTTAAGTTAGGGAGATGTCGAAGCCGCAGTCTGAGCTAGCGATAAAATATGACAAGTGATGGTTATCATTTCTATAAAAAACTAGAAGAGGGGTTGAATATTTTTACCGATTAAAACTATGTTTTAATATTTTTAGATCGACTTATGTCAATCTAGCTTGAACGTGTTGGATATTGACAGTTAGATAAATATAAAGTCTAAACTACGAGATAGAGATAGAGAGACACAACCAAAACATAAGCATTTATAGTGGTTCGGCTACAAGGTCACCTTCCTTGCCCTACTCCACTCCTTAAGTACCCAACTCGAGAGTTTGTAATCATTACATAACACAAGCTCCTTTTCTTGGCGGAGGTGGAAAACTAGAAGGGGGTTGAATAGTTTTGTTGATTTTAAGTTGATTTCAAAACTTTAGATTCGATATTATGTGAAATCGTATGGATGTTGAGAACGTATAGATCTAATGATAATGCAAGCAAATAAATAAAGTTAAGGGATAGAAATGATACAACCGATTTATAGTGGTTCGTATAGCTACAAAGACACCTTCATTGCCCTACTCCACTCCCGAGTCACCTACTCGAGAGTTCAAGCACTATGTCAACAAACTCCTTCACTTGGCGGAGAAGCCTTCACAACTTTGCTTACACTTTTTCCGGTACAAAGCTAGATACCGAGTCCGTAACACGGTGGACCAAACCAACACGACTATTACACAACAAATATGTGAAATATCAAATACAAGATCTTCGCTACAGAAATCTTGCGGAGTGACAAATCAATCAAGGACCCCTTGCTTGGATGACTTGTAGAATGCTCGTGATCTCGCCTTATAGAAGGACCTATATGAGGATCACAATAGAAAGAAAGAAGAATAACTCTCTAAATCAAGTGATCTATATGTTAGAAGAGAATGAGAGTGTTTGAGAGATTTAGTAAGAAGAGGGGTGAGTTAGAATGAAGAAATGGCTCTCTATTTATAGGCAAAATTCTTCACTGTTCCCCGGATCCCACGGATCCCTTCCACTTGTGATCCGTCTAATGTAATCCTAGGGATCCGTAGAACGCTCCTCTTTGCCCATGGGTTTTTTGGTTATGGGTCATGGGTTATGGGTTGGTCCATGGGTTATAGTATACATTGTATCTAGTCTTCTTGGGTATAGGTTAAGATCCATGGGTTATGGTCCATGGGTTATGGTTTTTACCCATCCTAATAAACTATACAACAAATGCTTAATTACTACATTTTTGTATTTAAATGGCTATATGTAAGTGCTTTACAAAACTAACATGTATCCTTATAATTATACTTAAGATAACATTATATTTGTTATCAACAAAACACAAAGAGATCGCAAAATATTAATAAACGTTTTTACTTTTTATTTGTATTAACAATCTCCCCTTTTTTGTTGATGACAAAACATAATGTTATGATGAGTAAAACTTAAGAATAGATGTAAATTTTGAAAGCCGAAAGCCCCTAACTTTTACTTCTTCTCCCCCTTTTTGTCGAAACAAAAAGTTAACCCTTGGAAGAAAAGTAGTCTACGTATTTCTTACTCCCCCTTGACGGTAGCTCCCCCTTGTTTGGGGCGTCAAGTGAAGAAAAATAAAAATCCTACAAAAAGAAAGGTTAGTAACATGCTTAAATAATCTTGGGATTTTCGAGAATCAAGATTGGGAGCCAAGGTATGTAAACAATGCCTTGTAATAAAGCAACAAATTGTAGTGGTATTTATGCCACTTACAAGCATGTAAAAATAAGAACAAGACTTGTTCTTGAAAATGACAAAAAAAATAATACTAAAATTAGAAAATAGTAGTAGTGATTCCTTCCATGCTTGCATAAGGTTATGGATGGAGGTTTTGATGAGTGATGGTATTGATTCGATCAAGGATGAGGTTGAGTATGAAACGCATTTCTTCCCTAACTTCTATTGCGATTTCCCTAGTGGATTGGCAATGTTCACAATGTAAATGATGTGGGTAATGAGTGCGGAAGTTTTCCGGGTTGTTTTGATTTGAGTTATGCGGAAGTTGTGGTGGAAAAATAGGAAAATATGGATCAACATCCGGAATATTTGTGAATGGTGGTGGAAAAGAACCTAGATGTTCTTGTAATGTGATGGGAGCTAATGGTGGTGATGTTTCAAGATCTTGAAAGATATTATTTGGAGATGTGGGTGGTGTTGAAAAGACTATTTCTTTTTGTTTAGATTGTTTAGATCTTGTTGGAGTCTTAAGGAGTTCCAAAAAAGTGACTTTGGGTGGTGATGAGGTTGGTGTACTTGTTGGTGATGAGGGAGGTGCTATTATGGAAGCATCATGTGGTGAGTTATTTGTTGAGGATGAACCATTTGAGGTTGGTTGTGCTAAACAACAAGATCGGATACTAATCCGTGCGGATATCCTAGAGTTTGATTGTGGTATTTTGGATGGTGGTAGTACAAAGGTTTGGGTATCATGAAGATGATTGTTTGTACTAGGTGATTCATCTAAAGGGTTTGTGGATGACATGGTGTATTGTGTTTGTGAGGAAGAGATGGATTATGCAAGCATTTTGGGAGTTCTATATATAGAAAAACAAAGCATTGTAATGAATGCTTGACCCAAAATGTGGATTAAAATCTAATGATTAGATATGAATTTAAGGCATGTGATCATGAGAACACAAGCATTAAAGAGCATACTCCAAAAATGAACAAATGTGGATTTTCATCCAAAGTGAGAAAAATATAATGTAAAAGCGACATCTGTCTCACGGATCCCACGGATCCTTCCTTGAGGATCCATCCCAGCATGAATTTGGGATCCGTGGGTGCAGTGATTCGAGCAACACAAAATTTTCCTTTTGGAAACATTTTTCCTATTGTGTGCCTATTTGCAAACTATTTGGAGTTGCGGTTATCTCGACAAAAAAATAAACTAGAAATAGAAAAAAATCCTATTGAGATAACCCGAAAACACATATTTAGTACACAAGTACGTAATTGAGTGTTATCAATGCTCCTAATTCATTGTTGCTTAAATGAGCGTGCCGAACACACATATTAGTTATGTGTCCCTTTAGCATTCAAAAGACATGAGATGCAATGAAAACGGGTTTTTACTTTGTATTAATAATAAAAAGCGATTTGTCCTAGACGTGAGAAATTGCTTTTGTGAAATTGATACGGGAAGGTATCATTCTTTTAGAAAACATTTTGAAAAGAGTTTTTCTTTGAAAATGTGTATGTGTTTGAAAGAAAATAAAATAAATAAGAAGGCTTATAAGTTGAAAACTTATCTTGGGTTTTGAAAATTCCGTATTGTTTGTGAGTTGTGCATGAAATAGAGATCCTAGACTCGAGAAGAAGAAGGCTAGTGTTTACATACCTTGTAGAGTCAAATAATTTCTGACGTTTGTTCCATTAGACCAAGACCAAGGCAAGTAGGTTGAATTGTTCCGCTTCAACGGTTTAGTGAGGGCGTCGGCTATGTTGTCTTCGGATGCTACCTTCTCAATAGAGATGTTCCCCTTTTGAACATTGTCTCTTAAGAAGTGATGTCGAATCTCTATATCCTTTGTGCGAGAATGCAATACCGGATTCTTGCTTAAGTCGATAGAACCTTTGTTGTCACATAGGATGGCTATGTCGCTTAGATGAATGTCGTAGTCGACTAACGCTTGTTTCATCCATAGTGCTTGTTGGCATGCTTTTGCCGCGGATACATACTCGGCTTCGGTTGTTGATATTGCTAATGCCGTTTGTTTCTTAGAAAACCAAGATGTTAAACAACATCCCATGAAAATACATACCCACTTGTACTTTTCTATCAACGTAATCACCGCATGGTCGAATCTGCATATACAATTGTTTCTACTTCCGTGCCTTTAGGATACCATAATCCTAATTGTGTTGTACCCTTAATGTATCTAAATATCCTTTTATGGCTTCTAGGTGTGATATTTTAGGGTCTTCTTGAAACCTAGCACATAAGCAAACACTAAACATGATATCCGCCTACTTCTTGTGAGGTAGAAGACTACTTATCATGCCACGATATTTAGTATTATCTACGGATTCGCCGTCTTCATCTTTTGTGAGTTTGGTGTCGGATGACATTGGTGTCCTAATTGGTTTCGACTCTTCTAGACCGAATTTCTTTAACATCTCCTTTATGTATTTAGATTGATTAAAGAAGATACCATCTTCTACTTTTTTAATTTGTAGACCAAGAAAGAAACTAAGTTCTCCCATCATACTCATCTCGAACTCGTCATGCATGATTTTAGAGAAATCATCACACATGTCTTGACAAGTGGATCCGAATATAATATCATCTACATAGATTTGTACTATGATTATATGTTACTCTCTTTTCTTAGTAAAAAGTGTGTTGTCAACTAACCCCATGGTATAGTTGTGTTTAATTAGAAATGACTTGAGTCTATCATACCAAGCTTTTGGAGCTTGTTTAAGACCGTAAAGGGCTTTCTTTAATTTATATACATGTTTGGGTTTTTCAAAATCTATGAAGCCCGGAGGTTGAGCTACGTATACTTCTTCATTAATGAAACCATTTAGAAAAGCGCTTTTGACATCCATTTGATAAAGCTTTAGATCATTAGCACAAGCATACGCAAGAAGTATTCTTATAGACTCTAATCTAGCCTCGGGGGCATAGGTCTCATCAAAGTCTATTCCTTCTTGTTGGTTATACCCTTGAGCAACGAGTCTAGCCTTGTTCCTAGACACTACTCCGTTTGCATCTAATTTGTTTTTATAAACCCATTTGGTTCCTATTATGGTTTGATTACTAGGTGGAGGGACAAGCGTCCAAACATCATTAGACACGAATTGATTTAGTTCTTCTTGCATGGCCATTACCCAACTCTCATCTTTTATGGCTTCTTGTGTATTCCTAGGTTCTATGGTTGAAAGCGAAACAAAACAAGCTACTTTGATTTTGAACTTGAGACCTTAATGTTCGTTCATCTAGCTTTCCTATGACTTTATCTACGGGTGATCTTTGGACTCTTTAATGTTTATGATTTCATTATTTAAAGGTTCTTCTTCTTCATTTGTCTTTTCTTTATTACTATAGCATCACTTTCTATGATCTCGTCATCGACAAGAGGTGGAGAGGGTTTGGGTGGACTTTCATCAAATTTTATATTTAATGACTCTTCTACCTTCATTGTTTCTTTGTTTAATATGACGTAAGCTTTGCTATTTGGCGAATAACCTAGAAAGATACCTTCAGTTGATTTAGGATCAAATTTTGTAAGGTAATCTTTAGTGTTAAGAATAAAACATTTGCTTCCAAAGACTCTAAGGTGATTTAACGTAGGCTTTTTGCCTCGGAGTAACTCATATGGAGTTTTACCTAAGATTGGTCTTATTAAGACTCGATTGAGTATGTACGTTGAAGTATCAATGACATTACACCAAAACTTTTGAGGTATGGATTCTTCATTAAGCATTGTTCGACTCATTTCTTGTAGGGTTCTATTCTTTCTTTCTACTACCCCATTCGATTGTGGAGTGCGTGGAGCCGAGAAGTTGTGTGTAATACCATTAGCGTCACAAAAGGCTCCAAATTGCACTTCATTATCGAATTCCCTAGCATGATCCTTCCTAATGGACACTATAGGACTTCCTAGTTGTCTTTGGATCTTTTGCTTAATATTTCAAAATAATTAAAGGTTTCGTTTTGTTCTTTAAAATTTTGTCCATGTATACCTAGAGTAGTCATCCATTATGACCAAAGTGTAGTAGTTGCCTCCATAACTTTGGATAGCGGATGGACCAAATAAATCCATATGTAGTAATTCTAGACACCTAGTTGTTGACACCATGTTTTTAGCTTTATGACTAGAATGAGCTTGTTTTCCTACATTACAAGCATCACAAAAGTGATGTTCATATTTTAACTTAGGTAGATCTCTTACTAGATCTTTGGATGATAGCGATTGAATAAGTCGCATATTGGCATGACCCAATCTTGATGCCATAACGTCAAGTATCATCCATAGAGGTAAGACAAAGTTTGTCTTTAGGTTCATTACCAATTTTAATGACATAGACTCCATGTTTCCTAATTCCTCTTCCTATGGTTATGCCATCTTTTAGTATCTTACTACGGTTTGGTAAAAGTTCATTGCACTTTTATCACATATTTGTCCTATACTTAAGAGATTAAAGTTTAGGTTTTCTACGTGACACACATCGTTAATGGTTAGAGATTTGTTAGAAATCGTACCTTTACCGATGATTCTACTTTTGCTATTTCCAAACACCACATTACCTCCATTTACGGATTCATATGTGGAGAATAGATCCTTATTGCCGGTCATGTGCCTCGTGCACCCGCTATCCTTGACCCATTCATCAGGGTCTAGATCGACCTTTAAGCGCACCTAAAAAAATAATAAACTCAAAAGTTTGGTCCCCATTTGTTCATGGGTCCATTAGTGTTAAACATTTCATTCATGTTAGACATGTATGGATAAGATGAATATGCATTCCATGGAGCAAAGTTTTGAAAAGGAAAACCGTTTTGCATATTTGGGTTCCATCCCATTTGATGGTTACTTCTTGGATAAGCGTTATTAGGTCTCCTAAATGAATTAGGTTTTGAAAAAGATGGAGCTTTGTTTCTTGCAAAAGTAGGATTATATTTTGGAGGTGGTTGTCTAGTGGTGACGTGAGTTAGTTTCTTCCTATTAATGATGAAGACGCTACGTTATTGCTACTATTTGCTACAGCAGATCCACGGATCCTGGTCGTACACTAGCGGTTCCTTTATCAAGGGATCCGTGGGATCCACCACAACGATGGCTGGTTTTCTAGTGCTTTAACAAATTTTGTTTCTTTATTTTCACTAGTTGATGGATCAAGTTGTTGAATCTCTAAACCTTTGTGGTTGTTACCGGTTTTAACATTATCTAATATCGTATCTAAAGTGTTTGTACTCATTCTAGCAATTTTAGAATCTAGATGATCAACTAGTGTTTGAAGTTGAGCATAAAGTTCACATTCACCACTTGCTATTTTACCCTTTTCTAAGCGTTTTAGTTTTGCTTTTAATTCTATGACTTCTTTATCTAAAGGTTGGTTTTGACTCTTTAAAAGCTTATTTTTGTTAATTAGTTTTAAGCTAATGTTGCATAGTTTGTCATATTCATTATGCAAAGAGTCGTCATCAAGTGATGAACTACTATAGTATTCGTGACATACCTCGTCATTTGCCATGAGACAAATTTCTTCGTCCTCCTCGTCGCTTATTCCCCACGTGCCGCTCACGAACGCTTTATGATCATCCCGTTTGGGACACTTACTAATAAAGTGGTTTGGGTCCCCACATTTAAAGCAAGTACGATCATCCTTTGGCTTCTCGTCCTCTTTGCTTTTCTGAAAGCCTTTCTTGTCGTCATATGCTTGTTTGATGTATCTTCCCTTTCTTCTAAAGAACTTTTTAAAGTCCCTTACCGCCATAGCGTACTCCTCGTCGTCACTACTCGAAGAGGAGTTCTCTTCATCGCTTGAACCCTTTTTGGCTTTAAGGGCAAGAGATTTGTGTTTCTCTTTTACCTTTGAGGCTTCGGAGTCTTTGGCAAGGACAAGCTCGTAGACTTTTAGGTTGCCTATGAGTTCATCGAGGGTGAGGATTGTCAAATCTTTTGACTCTTCAATTGCCGTCACCTTGGATCTCCACTTCGATGGAAGTGCCCTTAGATATCTCCTAACATGGTTAAGGCTAGAAAAAGATTCATCAAGTGCTTGTAATGATGTAATAATAGTATTAAAGTTAGCAAAAGAATGATCTATAGTTTCCTCATCCGATATTGAAAATTGTTCATATTGTTGAACAAATAAATCAATTTTATTATTCTTAACTTGTTGGTTGCCTTGATGAGTTACAACTAAAGAAGTCCAAATTTCTTTAGAGGTTTTAAGCATAGAAATTCTTCGAATTCCTTTTCGGTAAAGCATTATATAAAACCATTTTGCTTCACTATTTTTAGAAAGCTTTTCTTCATTTCATCATTTAGTTTATCATGAGGTATGTTAACTAAATTCCCTTTATCGTCTTTTGAGGTAGCCTCAAAGTCGCCTTCAACAATAATGTACCAAAGATCAATATCTTTAGATTTCACATATGTTTGAATCTATTTTTCCAATATATAAAACCATTAGTTTCAAGTAGTGGTGGTCTTTGCATAGAGTGCCCTTCCTTATAATTTTCGAACCCATAGTGATCGAAAAGTTTTAAAATACAATTTTACTTTAAAACTTTTAAAAACTTAGCTCTTGATGCCAATTGTGGAAAACTAGAAGGGGGGGGGGGTTGAATAGTTTTGCCGATTTTAAGTTGATTTCAAAAACTTTAGATCCGATATTATGTGAAATCGTATGGATGTTGAGAACGTATAGATCTAATAATAATGCAAGAAAATAAATAAAGTTAAGGGATAGAAATGACACAACCAATTTATAGTGGTTCGGCTACAAGGACACCTTCCTTGCCCTACTCCACTCCCCGAGTCACCTACTCGAGAGTTCAAGCACTATGTCAACAAACTCCTTCACTTGGCGGAGAAGCCTTCACAACGTTGCTTACACTTTTTCCGGTACAAAGCTAGATACCGAGTTCGTAACACGGTGGACCAAACCAACACGACTATTACACAACAAATATGTGAAATATCAAATACAAGATATTCGCTACAGAAATCTTGCGGAGTGACAAATCAATCAAGGACCCCTTGCTTGGATGACTTGTAGAATGCTCGTGATCTCGCCTTAGAAGGACCTATATGAGGATCACAATAGAAAGAAAGAAGAACAACTATCTAGATCAAGTGATCTATATGTTAGAAGAGAATGAGAGTGTTTGAGAGATTTAGTAAGAAGAGGGTGAGTTAGAATGAAGAAATGGCTCTCATTTATAGGCAAAATTCTTCATTGTTCCCGGATCCCACGGATCCTTCCACTGGGATCCGTCTAGTGTAATCCTAGGGATCCGTGGCGCTCCTCTTTGCCCATGGGTTTTTTGGTTATGGGTTGGTCCATGGGTTATCTTTAGATTCAATGTATCTAAGTATACATTGTATCTAGTCTTCTTAGGTATGGGTTAAGATCCATGGGTTATGGTCCATGTGTTATGGTTTTTACCCATCCTAATAAACTATTACAAAAAATGCTTAATTACTACATTTTGTATTTAAATGGCTATATGTAAGTGCTTTACAAAACTAACATGTATCCTTATAATTATACTTAATTACGTTTCCGCGTTTTTCGTTTTTCTTTTTTTGTTCTCGTCCGTTTTTATGTTTTCGCCCATGTTTTACGTTTTGTCCGTTTTACCCGTTTTGCTCGCTTTTTATATGTTTCGTCCGCTTTTATCTGTTTTCGTCGCTTTTATATGTATTCGTCCATTTTTTACGGACGAAAACGGATAAATAGCGGACGAACATATAAAACGAAGAAACGAGTAAAATGTACAAAACGTAAAAACGAGTAACGAAAAATGGACGAAAATATTTAAAACGGATAGATAGCGGATAAACATATAAAACCGAAAAAAGCGAGTAAAACGGACATAAACATAAAATACGGAAGAAAGCGTAAAAGCGGACGAGAACGCAAAACGGACAAAAACTTAAAATAACGGACAAACGAAAAATGTATTTAAAACGTAAAAAGAAAACGGTAAAACCGACAAAACGCAAAAACATACAAAACGTAAAAAACCCATACGAATACATATAAAAAGCGGACAAAACGGATAAAAGCGGGCGAAACGGATAAAAGTGGACGAAACATATAAAAAGGAAAAAGTAAAGCAGACAAAAACGAAAATGGACGAAAACGTAAAAAGGGACGAAAACGTAAAAAAGGGACTAATACATATAAAAACGGACAAAAGTGGATAAAAGCGGACGAAACATATAAAAGCGAATGACGAGTAAAACGGACAAAAACGTAAAAACCGGCGGCGAAGACGTAAAATGAGGACTAACGGTGCAAAAAGTATTA
Source organism: Chrysanthemum lavandulifolium (assembly GCA_022545495.1). Taxonomy (NCBI): domain Eukaryota; kingdom Viridiplantae; phylum Streptophyta; class Magnoliopsida; order Asterales; family Asteraceae; genus Chrysanthemum; species Chrysanthemum lavandulifolium. The sequence goes on from CM040239.1 coordinate 135,595,020, forward strand.
ACGGAGGGATTAACGGCAAATATTATTTAACACTTAGCGGGTAAAACTAACGGCGTTAGTGCTCGGGGATGATTAATGCTAAAGGTTGTGGACTTGGGATGTTTAATGTCGAACGCTTGAGATAGGGATGATTCTTGCGAAAATACACAAACCATGTGGATGATTTTGCGCTTACTCTTATACTTAAGATAACATTATATTTGTTATCAACAAAACACAAAGAGATCGCAAAATATTAATAAACGTTTTTACGGTTTATTTGTATTAACATTACCCATTTTTTATGTCACGCATGATGTCATGCAATGGGTTATGGGTTTTGGGTCAAGCTCCATGGGTCATGGGTTTTGGGTTATGGATAGTCCAAGCTTTTATATGTTTAATTTTTGTTAGTTTCTAACTATGTATTTTTTTATAAAATGTAAGTAACCAAAGTTACTTATAAGTGTTTTATAAAAATGGTTTGGTTTTATGTAAAATATTAACGAACATGTTTAATGGTTTATTTGTTTAGTAAAATGAGTTAGTAAACTATTGGCTCAAAACTTTCGTATTTTAATTATTTGAAATGTTTTACGCTTGTTATCGGCAAAACATAAGATCGTGAAATATAAATAAACGTTTTACGGTTCATTTGTATTAACAATCTCCCTTTTTGATGACAAAACATAAAATTATTTTAAGTGAAAGAATCAAATTTGTAAATTTTAAATTTGAGTTTTACTCTTTTCTCCTCTTTTGTCGAAACAAAAAGAGCGCCGAAAAGAAACCGACCCGAATGCAAGATTTAAAAGGAGATAAGGAAAAGAGATGTAGACGGAGATAAAGAAAGTAAAGATATGCATATTTGCTCCCCATGATGATTGATCCCCCTGGTGAGGCGCCAAGTATTTGGAAAAGCTAGGGCGAGAGCATTGCGTAAGGAGATAATGAAAACAAGAGAAATGATACAACAATGATCAAATGTAACAAATAGGAAAATTCTAATGAGAAATACTAAAGCTAAACTAGTACTTCTTTTCAAGGTTTCTATGGGTGGTTTGGTTTGTTGATGCCATCAATGTGTTTAAGAAGGTGATAGAACATGAAATGTACTTCATCACGAAGTTCATAAACTAAGGTTTGAGTTTGTTGACAATGGTGGCAAGTTTCTTCATGATTTGGATCCGGGGTGATGGAGGTATGTTGAGGTATATGGACCTAATAAAGAAGGTTGTGGAGCACAATGGATATTGGTGGAGATATGTGTGTAGGTAGAGATGTGTGAACATCCATATTGTCCGATTATGGTGGTTGATATCTAGTGTAACACCCCCAAAATGGCTCAGCGGAAGCACTCAAGTATTGGGGTGCTATTAAATTGATATCACAACATAAGCATAGAACAACTGATTTTCATAAGGAAACTTTTATTCAATTTTAAAACAATGTTTACGTTATTGATTTGTGCGGAAAATGGCCCATTATAAAAATGTAGTCCCAATACATAAATCAGAATCGTCTATGACCATGCCATGCCTTTGCCTTGCACCTCCAAAGATAAGCTATCACCTCAAAACCTGAAAAGACATGCTAAAAGGTGTCAACACGAGGTTGGTGAGTTCATAGATTTTAATTTGTAAAAGTTTTTATGGACCACAAGATTTAGTATTTAATACATTTCATTATGTGACCGGTTCACTCGGTCATATTACTAGTTCACTCGGCAATGTGACCCATTCATTCGGTCATGTATGTACATAGCAAATGCGATAAGTTCAATCGGTCATGTGATGGTTCACTCGATTATGCAGTATATGAGTTTCAAGTACTTGTGTCCATATGTAAAAGCAAGCATTAACTTTACACTAGAATGCATTTAAGTAATCAAGTAATTGGCAAGTAAACACATAATACATTCAATAATCAAGATAGTTCGAGTAAACAATTCACTTGTTCGGGTAAAATATGCATTTAGTTTAAGTGAAAACGAGCATGTAATCTCCCCAAGCAGTTATGAAAAACAAGTAAAAGTAGGGGCTATGAAACTCACCTGGCTGTATGCAAGTGTGAGGTGGAATAAACCAAGTGGTGATAGTGCCGGCTCGACACGCAACCTAATTTAGTACGGCAACTTTAGTCTTTATTTATGTTTAAGACTCGGTAAAGTTTAACTAACTTTATAAGTTTTAAATGTTTATGTTGTTGTTGTTGTTTGTGTGGCTTTATTTAAGTTTGGTAATAGATCTTCAAAAGTTTGTATGCCTTTGGCTTATGGAAAGGTATACGCAGAAAAGGATATCAAGGATGAACAAGGCTTCGGTTTGATGATAACCGAATGACAATGTACGAAAGGTTTGTACATTTATTATGACATTATCGGACTAAGTGGATATCATAAATGAAGGAAATATATATATACACCCATGTATTATACTTCATATATATATGTTTTTATTACTAATAATTGTATAAAGAAAAGTTTTAAGTACGATTCAACTTGTACACATTTGTAAGTTTCCAAAATACATTTCATGTGTATACATTTTTAAAAGAAATAATCAGGCTTGTAAGTGACAACTTAATCATTCCGATTGTAAATGAAAATATGATGGATTACATTAATACATTTCAAATACTAATATGTTTTGAAAGATTGTATATATATCCTAAATTAGAAGTACCTATATATACCCTTTATGTCTCATTTGTAATGTATAAGAAAATTTTATGTGTCAACTTAATTCAACTACATTTGAAGTTCAATGTAAGTTACAATACAAGTATTCTATTTGTTATCCTAAAACCATAATATAGATATATTTGCGAAAATTGGGCATGACTCCGGCGACAACCCAGATTTGTAAAAGGCGCCTTGGTGAGGCTGTTAGGCGGCAAAACAAACACCCTGATGGGGCTGCTTAACAGCAACACCAAAGCAACCCAAACGCACCTGTTGGTGCAGATTTTTAGCAACCAAACGCACCTTTTTGGTGCAGAATTTCAGCAACCAAACGCACCTCTTTAAGGGCTGATAATGCAGCCTTTAGGGGCTGTAATGAGCAGGTCTAGACACACCACTTAGGGACTGAATACAAAGCCTTTAAGGGGCTGTAATGAGCAGTTCAGATGCACCCTTTAGGGGCTCGATACAGCTGCAAACATAAGACTCTTGTGAGCCTATACGCACACCGAAACAAGGCAACAAAAACGCTATGATTCTTACTCGACTGATGACTAGTGAAGTCGGGTACTACCCGACGTAAGCACATGACAACATAACATACTCGTGGTTGTCTCGGTGAACCAAAGGAATCACAAATTCACACCCTATACGGGTTTCTTGGCTAGTCATGTGCACAAACAATATGAAAAGGAGGAATATACGAATGTGCAATCATATTGATTCACGAAACTCAGCTTCAGGGACAAGTTTACGAACAAAAAAGTTAATCAAGTTCATTCAGATTCAAGCTAAACACCAATACCTTATCTCGGTTTCTTGGTTGCACTCTAAGTGGGTTTTCACTTAAGCCGAGACTCTAAATCGGGTTCTACTCTATCCGGTTTTAAATAAATCAACATCACAGGAACAAGTGGATCTACGTATGATCCTGAAATAAATTGGAACTCGAGACCCATAGGATTTCTCACTTGACTCCAGGTTTATCCGTGACTCATCTCGGGTACGACCCGAACCCGATGGTATTCGACAATCAGTTATGAAATTAGTACAAAAGGAAATGGCACTTCCAAGATTTTAGCCAACTCTTTAATTTTTAGTTTTGAGTTTATTAGTAGCCACACAAGATTAGATTTACAACAACAAAATTAATCATACTTATGTCGACCGATAACACAACAAAATTTAAAACTTGTAAAGTGAGTCTAATTCACAAGTTTTATTGATGAAATAAGATCAAGAAATTACAAAGAACGAGAAAATTAAGAAAATTCGTACAACAACAATGATAAGTCGGATGAGGGAACCGAACCCAATAAATGGTCACGAGCTTTATTGAATAATTACTTGATTTTACAACAATCAACTCTTGAATTAGTCAATTCACTAACCAATTTACATAACCCCCAATCTAATTTGAAAAATCCCTAACTCGCAAGAACCCTAATTTGTGTGAGATTTGAAGAGAAGCTGTGAAGAATTCTTTCTATTTTATGGAAGCATGAATAGAAAGCTTGCACTGTCCTTTCTTGGTTCTTCGCATGGATGACATCCGTTTTCAGCACCTTTCACTTTCTCCACTTTCTTCAATGGAGTTCCTGAGCGTGCCTATGGAAAGCATAGGCTGAGAAGAGTGTAAAAAGGAGAGGTTTTGGAAAGGGAAAGGAGACAAGGATATTTTGATCCTGGTTTTGAGGAAGAAACGCAGAAAAGAGAGAAAAGGAAGGAGTAGGGCAGCGAGCGTGGGATAGGGTAGGGGTAAGAGGGATAAGTTTTGTTTTATTATTATTAGACACTGTATAGATTATACGTCGTGTTTTGTCGAATCTCCGTGAAATTATACCTTCCCAGTACCCGTAAAATGTAAAATTTTTACTTTTGGAAACGTTTTAACGAGCGTAATAATATGGTATTATTATTACATAGGATTTGGATTATAACTGTTTGCCGTTATTAATTTGGTGTGGGTATGCGTGCGGTGCCGTGATTCTCTAAATTAACGAGATGACCTCTCGTTTTTAGATCTAAATATTGACAACCGTCGGAAAATAGGCGATTTGAATTTTCTAACCTAATAAATATTATTATAATAATCCGGAAATTTACGGGTTGTTATACTACCCATTTTCAAGAGATCCGTCCGGATCTCGGTTTCGATGCAGATGGGGTGTCGGGAACGAGGTGATGGTATTTGGAAAAGTTTGAGTTTCTAGGTTGTTCTAGGGTTTCCCTCTTGTGTATGGGTACCTAGATGTTATGCCCGATCACATCCTCATCCGGGTGCAACGATTTCTGGGGTAAGCTCGTTGGGTGAAAGTTCTAATTTTGACGTTATGAGGTTTCACTATTATGTTAGTGTGGGCACCTCTAACTTCCCATGGTCTTATCAAAACGTACCCATTTCTGGTGTTTAATGATTCTAAAGTATATGGGTTGATCCTTAAGATTTGTTATGGGTTTATGTGTTTTCTTCTTTAAAGGACGAAGAAACATTTGCTTTCGAATTTTTCTTTCGAATAAATGTTTACACAAGTTTGACTAATACCAGATTTCAAAATTGATAATGTGTAAAAATGACACATTTTCAAAAGATTGTAAAACCGGTTCTTAATTATGGTGTGTATAAGGAGGTTTTGCGAAACTTTTAGTGTTTCAGCCATCATTTTGTCTTATTTTAATGAGGGATTTGGAAAGTATTATTATAGGGTTGAGTAGTAAATTACATAAATGGTCACTATGGTTTGTTCATTTTTTCACATTCAGTCACCGAACTTTTTTTGACATACATGGTCATCGAAGTTTCAAATCGTTACAAATTAGGTCATTAAGGTTTCGATTTCGTTACATAAATGGTCACCGTGGTTTGAAACTTGATGACCATTTATGTAACGAAATGTCTTGAATCATACGATTTGAAACTTCAAATGACTATCTATGTCAAAAAAAGTTCAAATGATTAAATGTGAATAAATGGACAAACCATAGTGACCATTTATGTAATTTACTCTATAGGGTTTTTAAAGGGGAATCCTCAAAATTTAGAAACTATATTGTAGCAAGGGTGTGTAGCAGGATATAACATTTACCCATAGCTACGAGTAGGGTTTAGTTGTCTAAGTTGGGTAAGGTTAGAGGTTTAATGGTTGGTGAACCTCATTGTTTTCTATGGTTTTAGGCAGAGTTGTGGGATACATCCCTAGGTTAGGCTTAGTTACCAAGGAGAACATTGGTTATTTCTATTTATGAGGTATTAACTTAAAACATTTTTCGAGGAAGTAAGTAACTAATATAGTAGTTCTAGAATACTTTTCAAAGTATTAAGAAGCACTTTATTTTTGTGAGGTAGTAGTGAAATTGTAGTTTGCTTTATGGTGAAATGGTAGGGTGGTAATTTGGTTTGTAGAATAATTCATGAAGTGATTTATAAGGTGTTTTGATTATAATGGTTTGTGGGATAATCGGAAACAGTTTGTATGGCAACTCCTTTATTTAGTTTGTAGGAGGGTAATAAGGTAGGCACTGTTATTCTTAAGAGGTGGGTGGAGCTTCTAGGTATTTTATTCTCAAGGTAAGGTGTAAAGTTTTCAATTTTATGTAGGGTTATAGGTCATTTATCGTGCCTTTCTAGATTTGCCAAAGGTTTATTGTTCTTTTTGTCGCCTATTCCCACTAGAGGATCTTTCTCAGAGGTGTTTTGGAAGGTTGCTCCTAGAATGGCTTGGTTCGTCCACGGAGTGTAAGGTTTGGGGTAGGAGTGACTATAACATAACCCGATTGTGATATGGAAATATTCTATATATGAACATAAAGTTTATGATTAAGAATTAGTGTGACGCCAGTGGGTGGCTTTAGTGTAACGCCAATGTGTGGCTTTATAAGATGTTACATACTCGTTTATCACAAATATTATCATTTTCTCACTGGACATAACGCTATTATAACTATCTTAGGTATTGCAAAATTACCTCTGAGCCCGGACATAGGTGATCGGGCTATGTCTCATCGTCCTCGGTTGAATATAGTGATCAATCTATATTCAACCGACCTATATTCAACCAAGGTTCAATGAATTTTGAAATACTTAGCTTAGTTACGCTAGTAATATGTCCCAACACTTTTAAAGGTTGTCTTCAAGGATTAGAACAATTATTCTCTTTATGTGTGGAAAAGGTGTAGTCTTGTGATAATAAATATACGATAGGGAGAATAATTATAACCTAAAACGAAATTAGCGAAGCGGTGATAAAACATGTATCTTATCAAGTATGATTTCAACAAGATCATAAGTGAGGCATCGACTTGGCAGCGGTGCGGTGTCGGTCATAGGGTTAAGTTTTTGTAAAAGTGGTTATAGTCTAGGTTTTAAAATACCTAGTTCTCTATAACCTAAGCTCGATGCTAATCAGTAACACCCCAAATGGCTTAGCGGAAGCACACAACTATTGGGTGCTACTAAATTGATAACACAACATAAGCATAGAACAACCGATTTTTATCAGAAACTTTTATTCAATTTTAAAACAATGTTTACGTTATCGATTTGTGTGGAAAATGGCCCATTATAAAATGTAGTCCCAATACATAAATCGAATCGTCATGACCATGCCATGCCTTTGCCTTGCACTCCAAAGATAAGCTATCACCTCAAACACGAAAAGACATGCTAAAAGGTGTCAACACGAGGTTGGTGAGTTCATAGATTTTAATTTGTAAAAGTTTTATGGACCACAAGATTTAGTATTTAATTCATCTCATTATGCGACCGATTCACTCGGTCATATTACCGATTCACTCGGAATGCGACCCATTCATTCGGTCATGTATGTACATAGCAAATGCGATCGGCTCAATCGGTCATGACTAGTTCACTCACCATGCGGTATAACAGCTTCAAGTACTTGTGTCCATATGTAAAAGCAAGCATTAACTTTACACTAGAATGCATTTAAGTAATCAAGTAATTGGCAAGTAAACACATAATACATTCAAATCAATCAAGATAGTTTGAGTAAACAATTCACTTGTTCAGGTAAAATAAGCATTTAGTTTAAGTGAAAACGAGCATGTAATCTCCCCCAAAACAGTTATGAAAAACAAGTAAAAGTAGGGGCGATGAAACTCACCTTGGCTATGTGCAGTATGAGGTGGAATAAACCAAGTGGTGATAGTGCACGGCTCCGACACACAACCTAATTTAGTACGGCAACTTTAGTCTTTATTTATGTTTAAGACTCGGTAAAGTTTAACTAACTTTATAAGTTTTAAATGTTTATGTTGTTGTTATTGTTTGTGCGGCTTTATTTAAGTTTGGTAATAGATCTTCAAAATTTTGTATGCATTGGCTTATGGAAAGGTATACATAAAAAGGATATCAAGGATGAACAAGGCTTGATTCGATGATAACCGAATGACAATGTCGTGAAGGTGTGTACATTTATTAGGACATTATCGGACTAAGTGGATATCATAAATGAAGGATATATATATATATACACCCATGTATTTATACTTATATATATATATATATATATATATATATATATATATATGTGTGTGTGTGTGTGTGTGTGTGTGTGTGTGTGTGTGTTTTAGTACTAATAATTGTATAAAGAAAAGTTTAAGTACGATTCAAGTTGTACACATTTGTAAGTTTCCAAAACACATTTCATGTGTATACATTTTTAAAAGAAATAATCATGCTTGTAAGTGACAACTTAATCATTCCGATTGTAAATGAAAATATGATGGATTACATTAATACATTTCAAATACCAATATGTTTTGAAAGATTGTATATATATATCCTAAATTAGAAGTACCTATATATACTCTTTTTGTCTCATTTGTAATGTATAAAAAAATTTTAAGTGTCAACTTAATTCAACTACATTTGAAGTTCAATGTAAAGTACAATACAAGTATTCTATTTGTTATCCTAAAAGCATAATATAGATATATTTGCCGAAAATTGGGCATGACTACGGCGTACAACTGTATTTGTAAAGGCGCCCTTGGTGGGCTGTTAGGCGGCAAAACAAACACCCCTGATGGGGCTGCTTAACAGCAACACAAAAGCAACCCAAACGCACCTGTTGGTGCAGATTTTTAGCAACCAAACGCACCTTTTTGGTGCAGAATTTCAGCAACCAAACGCACCTCTTTAAGGGCTGAAAATGCAGCCTTTAGGGGTTGTAATGAGCAGGTCCAGACACACCACTTAGGGGATGAATACAAAGCCTTTAAGGGGCTGTAATGAGCAGTTCAAATGCACCCTTTACGGGCTCGATACAACTACAAACATAAGACTCTTTTGAGCCTATACGCACACCGAAACAAGGCAACAAAAACGCTATGATTCTTACTCGACTGATGACCAGTGAAGTCGGGTACTACCCGACGTAAGCACATGACAACATAACATACTCGTGGTTGTCTTGGTGAACCAAAGGAATCACAAATTCACACCCAATACGGGTTTCTTGGCTAGTCATGTGCACAAACAATATAAAAAGGAGAAATATACGAATGTGCAATCATATTGATTCACGAAACTCAGCTTCAGGGACAAGTTGATGAACAAAAAAGTTAATCAAGTTCATTTAGATTCAAGCTAAACACCAACACCTTATCTCGGTTTCTTGGTTGCACTCTAAGTGGGTTTTCACTTAAGCCGAGACTCTAAATCGGGTTCTACTCTATCCGGTTTTAAATAAATCAACATCACAGGAACAAGTGGATCTACGTATGATCCTGAAATAAATCGGAACTCGAGACCCATAGGGTTTCTCACTTGACTCCAGGTTTATCCGTGACTCATCTCAGGTACGACCCGAACCCGAAGGTATTCGACAATCAATTATGAAATTAGTACAAAAGGAAATGGCACTTCCAAGATTTTAGCCAACTCTTTAATTTTTAGTTATGAGTTTAATAGTAGCCACACAAGATTAGATTTACAACAACAAAATTAATCATACTTATGTCGACCGATAACACAACAAAATTTAAAACTTGTAAAGTGAGTCTAATTCACAAGTTTTATTGATGAAATAAAATCAAGAAATTACAAAGAATGAGAAAATTAAGAAAATTCTTACAACAACAATGATAGGTCGGATGGGGGAACCGAACCCAATAAATGGTCACAAGCTTTATTGAATAATTACTTGATTTTGGAACAATCACCTCTAGAATTAGTCAATTCACTAACCAATTTACATAACCCCCAATCTAATTTGAAAAATCCCTAACTCGCAAGAACCCTAATTTGTGTGAGATTTGTCTGAGATGTGAGGAGAAGCCTGTGAAGAATTCTTTCTATTTTATGGAAGCATGAATAGAAAGCTCGCACTCCTCTTTCTTGGTTCTTCGCATGGGTGACATCCGTTTTCAGCACCTTTCACTTTCTCCACTTTCTTCAATGGATTTCCCTGAGCGTGCCTATGGGAAGCATAGGCTGTGAAGAGTGTGAAAAGGAGAGGTTTTGGAAAGGGAAAAGGAGACAAGGATATTTTGATCCTGGTTTTGAGGAAGAAACGCAGAAAAGAGAGAAAAAGGAAGGAGTAGGGCAGCGAGCGTGGGTTAGGGTAGGGGTAAGAGGGATAAGTTTTGTTTTATTATTAGACAATGTATAGATTATACCCGTGTTTTGTCGAATCTCCGTGAAATTATACATTCCCGGTACCCGTAAAATGTAAAATTTTTACTTTTGGAAACGTTTTAACGAGCGTAATAATATGGTCTTATTATTACGTATAGATTTGGATTATAACCGTTGTTGTTATTAATTTGGTGTCATTGCCATGCGTGTGTGTGATTCTTCTAAATTAACGAGATGACCTCTCGTTTTAGATATAAATATTGACAATTGTCAGGAAAATAGCCAATTAATTTACGACGTAATAAATATTATTATAATAATCCGAAAATTTACGGGTTATTATATCTAGTCATTACCCAAAATGGGCTACTAGAAGGTGGAGGAGAATGAGACACTTGTGCTATTGGTGGTGACACATTGATGTCAACACCTATGTTATATGAAGAAGGTTGTTGGGTAGTCATTCTTTCAATAGATAAGAATGTTGGTAATGGTGGTGGATTAGAGGGTCTAGGAGGTAAGTCTTTTAAAGAATTAATGTAGAGATGTGGCGAAGAATGAGGTGTAGCAAAGGAGATTTGTCTTGGTTCAAGAGGAGATGCTCTTGTTGGTTTTGTAGAGATGGGAGTGTTTTAGGTATTTGTTTACCAAACGGTTGAGTGGTTGGTTCAACAGTGTTATCTTAATGGGCAGTGATGGTGATGGTTTGATAAGAGCAAGTTCTGGTAGTGTTGGTTAATGAAAGGTGGAGTTTGGATGTAGTTAGGTGAAGATTTCTTGATAGGTGAGGATTCGGTTGATGATATTTCATGGACAATGCGGGCAATTTTTCTAGGAGTACTTCTGTTTGAGGAGTGAGCATTTGGTACCTTAGACATTGTGAGATGTGCTTAGAGTGTGAGTTTATAGCTGAGAAGGCGATGTTGAGGTGTGGGTTTGAAGCACAAATAAAAATGGTTTATATAGTGAAGGACCATGCAAAGAATTAAAGCCTAAACCACTAAAATCCTTTAAATTGCAATTATTTTCATGCATAAAGGTCAACTACTATGATACACTCTTCTAGGAGAATTATTAAACACAATGTGGAGTGTTGGATTGGATAATAAGTGAGATTTGAGTGACTAAAGGTAGTTTCATCTGTCTCTGTTTGCCCGGATCCATCGGATCCCTTTAAAAAGGGATCCGGCTAACTGAGACAAAAAAGAGAAAGAAAGGTTGGGCATTAAAGAGTTCCAGCCAATGTAGGTTGGTGTTATAATTAAAAGGAGGTTTCTTAAATGAAGTAAATTCTACGAGCTTAAACTAATGATAAGAAGTGACTCAATGATGAGCTTTATGGAGAAATAAGACCTAAAGAAGACCAATAAATGATCAAGGATGAAACTAGTTGGCTTAAGAAGTGTTTAATGAGGATAGGAATCAAATAGTGGTCAAGAGAGAAACTAGAAAATTTCTTAAAAATTGTTAGAAATGAAAAATTAATTTTAGAGCATTTTGAGGGTAAAATAGGTAAAATAAATTTATGAAAAATGTAATTATTATGAAAGTAAGTGGATTAGGATGAGAGAAAGAAGATGTAAGAAATGGAACAGAGAAGTGGTGAGTATTTTAAATAAGATAAATCATAAACATCTTGGAAGAGTCCTAAGTCTTCCATAAGAGAATATGGGAACTACTAGCACCAAGGATAGCTCAACTGTTACTAATAGAGCATGAGCAACTAGTCTAATAAGGTTTGGAAGGCTGAGAGGGATGAGTAGTGGTATATACATAGCTCATTTTTCCCGGATCCGCCAGATCCTTTTTCTAAGGGATCCAGACAGTTATATAGAAGGGATCTGGCATCTGAGACTAAAATCAACACAGTGAGCTCGTATAATCACGCACACTTATCAAATTTCACACGTACTATTTTTAACAATAAACATACGTGGATGCAAGTCTAACATTGCAAGGAGAGCATGTAATAAACACATATAGGCAATCAAGTAAGATAAAGAACAACTTTTGATATATTATCAAAGATGGTAAAATTCCTACTTAGATGTTTTTACCCCTACAAGTGTTCTTCTTTTTTCCATCATAACATCAGTTAATATTGCCACATGATTAGCACATTATATTATAGACATAACATGTTCAAAGAGCAAAGTGTTATGTTGTTTAAAACATCAACTAAGAGTTACCAAGTGCAATTGCTTCACGACATCCATCACCTCTTCACTTATTCTTTTTCCCCATGAGAAAATGAGCAAGACATTTAAAAATTCCCTTGGTTTGTTGAAAATCTTAAGAAGGACTTGGAATGCTAGGAAGTTGATCAATGTATGAGACATGATTAAGATGACAGTTTTGGATTGGGTCGTTTGGATCAAATTCGACTTCATCAAAAGAATCGGTGGGAGTATGTGGCCTTTTACCTTCAACCATGAACCTCTTAGCACGTCTCTCAGTGAGAGGTACCATGAAATGATCGGCAAGAAAATGGTCATCATTCATGGGTAAAGGTTTCATTCCACGAACGTGTTTTGCAGGGCGAGTGAGTAGCATGCATAAGGAAGAACCATTTTGTCAGTTTTGAATACGTTGACCATTCTTTTGACCATGTAGTAAGCAAGGTTGAAAGGTTGATGGCGGATGAGACAATAGATCATGTAGACAAGACAAGCATTAGGGTGATCTTTGTTTCCTGCTAGACAAATGAAATTTTCTCTCAGAATTTGTTCCCACTTCTTGTAATGTGGAAACAGTTCAAAGAGATCCATTTGGTATGGATATTGATGAATGAGTTCGAAGTTTTGGTGACACGGGTTGGTGACACTCTTTCGACAAAGACAATGTTTCTTACCACAATGGGGTTATCAAGAGGAGTGTGGTAAACCGGGTTTAGATCGACCATTTGGTCGGGCTTAGCAAGAGACCAATCACTTGAATTCATACAAACACCTTGACATGGAATACAAATAATTTCGGCAAACACAGTGAGGGGTAGGACAATGGTTTGATTATTGTAGAATTCAAGAATGAAGACGTGATATATTTGTTCATTGATTTCGAGAAGGCAATTAAAGTTGATTGCGGAGAAAACTTCGGGAATGTCGGTACCATCAAGGAATGACTCCTCAATAACATGTCCTTCATGAAAAATTCATTTTGGAGCATTCTGAATGTTTTTTGACCAGCAGGAGAAAGTCCTTCTTTTTGATGATGCCTAGGAATGTAGTGGACGGTGTCATGGTGGTCTTGGTGAGTTGACTTAGGCATGTTAGAACCTAAACCAAAACATAATACAGTGGTTTAAGGAATGTGCTAATGTATCATGTTTTTGTGTGAGTTAACATACATACTAACAAGCATTTTGACCCAAAATGGTTTTTGAGAGTTATCACAATTTGATTGAAAATTATTACATTTTAACTACATTAAGACTTATCATTTATCATATCCTATTTGTATTAACAATGCTAAGCACCTTTCTTAATCCTATATGATTATGACTTAGAAAATCATTTTGTTGTGGTCTTGAGCAAATCCTTTTGATAAAAATGTAATTTCTAACTAGGTTAGTTATCTCAGGTGACTAATATACACAATGTGATATCAATTAAGATTTAATTGTGATAAAACCATTTGAATAAAAAATTAGGTGCTAAGAACCTAGAATTTGATAAATAATAATGTAGTGAAATTCATTACTTACAAAGATGATTAGTTCATAAGAGAGGATGATGATTTAGCTCAAGGAGGAATGGGAATTATGTTTAGGTCGAGTTGAGAATAAAAGAGTAAAGTAGAGTTGCATAGTGATCATCAAATTTATAACCTGTTTGCTGATATGCCGGTTTCTTTGGATCCTTTGAAAAAGGGATCCGGCGCCTTATAGCCAAAGGATCTGGCTATTCAGTAATCATACATGTCACTATTTTTGATTGAAGTAAGGTTTTGATCCTAATTATTGTGAGTTCAATATTTATTATTGTAAGTTATGATGAAAAACTTAATGATCCTAAGTCTATAGTGATTTGAGAGAGGCGAGGATTCATGTATATAAAATATCCAAGCTTATGAAAAACGACAAAAATGAACACGAGATAAAGTAAATGAAACAAAGATCATATTCCATTTATTTCAATGCATAAAGCAATACAAAGGATTGGATAAACATTGAAAACATAAATGCCTAGCACAAAGTACAAGGCTCCACGCTTGAACTTGATCATTGGGTAGACGAGCGCAACAAGAGAGATGATGATGATCATAAGGACGACACTAAACATTTTTGCAGAGATTATCTTTTATCTTTTTTTGAGAGAGAGTTCTTAGGAGTTTGAGTGTTAATTTGAATTTTGAATTGTGAGTGAGATTAGAATGAGAGGGATTTAGATAAATAAAAGTTTGAGGTGATAGATTAGTGTATCGCGCCGTTCGAATAAATGTGAGAGTTTGTGAAGAGGGATTTTTGAATGTTCTGGTTTGGTATTTACACATATTGTCTAATGAGGTTAGAAAACTTAGATTTTAGACACACTGAAACGTTTAAGACAAACATGATTCTCAAAGAATTATACTAAGAAAGATTCATGTAGATATATATGTAACAATAGGAAACATACTTATAAACACATTAGCACATATAAGTAGAGAAAAATTCTAGCTAGAATTAAGAAAACGTACCTTTTTCTTTTAGAAACTTCTTGAGACTGTTTTCAAGAAATACCTTGATAAGCTTTTTGACATATTAGAAAGCTTGTAGACAAAGGGTTATAATAGGTATTTTTAGTGTGTTGACTTCGATCTTTATTTGGATTAAATATTCGAAGTTTCCTATCATGAAGATACTTAAAAAAAATTATTTGAGTTACGTATCTACTAAATAAATAGAGATGACTTATGAAAGTAATATTAACATAACTATCAATATCTTCAAATAAAAGTTATATCATTTTTGTAAAATTGAGTTTGATGTTAATTCTTACAAAGGTTTGTAGTTTTTAAAACATACATGGATTGTTTCAAGTTTTTAAAGTACAACATACTCTAAGAAACTTGATAATGAAGCTCTGATTCCAATTGTAGAAAACTAGAAGGGGGGGGTTGAATAGTTTTACAAATTAAAACTATGTTTTAATAGTTTTAGATCGAAATATGTCAATCTAGCTTGAACGTGTTGGGTATTGATAGTTTGATAAATATAAAGTCTAAACTACGAGATAGAGATAGAGAGACACAACAACAATACAAGTATTTATAATGGTTCGGCTACAAGGTCACCTTCCTTGTCCTACTTCACTCTCTGGTACCCAACTCGAGAGTTTGTGATCACTACACAACACAAGATCCTTTGGCGTAGAAGCCTTCACAACTTTCTTACACTTTATCCGGTACAAAGCTAAATACTGGGTTCTTTACACAAGGTAGAACCAAACCTTTATCGCCTACACTTTATCCGGTACAAGGCTCGATACCGGGTTCTTCACACAAGGTAGAACCAAATCTTACACGACGTCGCCAACACTTCATCTTAGTACAAGGCTAGATACCAAGTTCCTTTATAATGGATGAACTAATCCAAGCACCACTATCTAACACAATATACCTATGACATACTTGAGAGGAACCAACAACAAGAGACACTTCTATGATCTTGTGATGATGATGAAGTCTATCAACCCATGTCTTTGAGCTTGCAAGTCTTCTAAGCTAAACGTGATGATCTCGCCTTTAAGAGGAACCTAGTGAATCGCTACAAGAAAAACTACAAAGAGGATCCTTGGATATGAGGTTAGAGAAGTTAGAATATACAGAGAAGATATATCTAGAGTAGTTATTGAACAAGGAAGAAATGGTTCACTATTTATAGGCATTGTCAGTCCTTATTCACCGAATCCCCGGATCCCTTCCTAAAGGGATCCGGCCATTGTATTCCAAGGGATCCGGCTATCTGGTAGTATCAGTCCTGATTTTTTGGGTTACAATTCTGGGTTTTGGGTTATGAGTTAAGGTCCATGGGTCATATGATGTCATGCATGATATTAGAGACATCTTGGGTCATGGGTTATGGACTTTGGTTCATGGATTATGGACTCTGGGTCATGGTTCATAGATATTACCCATTGTTTATGTCATGCATGATGCCATGCAATGGGTTATAGGTTTTGGGTCAAGCTCCATGGGTCATGGGTTTTGGGCATGGGTTTTGGGTTATAGATAGTCCAAGATTTTATATGTTTATTTTTGGTTGGTTTCTAACTATGTATTTTTATAAAATGTAAGTAACCAAAGTTACTTATAAGAGTTTTAAAAATAGTTTTGGTTTTATGTAAACTACTAACTAAACATGTTTAATGGTTTATATTTTTAGTAAAATGAGTTAGTAAACAATTGGCTCAAAACCTTATGTAAACTTGGTAGGTTTTCCAGCTCAAAGTGCCAGATAATCCAAAAGGATTACCCCACCTACAATTACCAGGATTGGATGCCCATAAGTAAGATAACAACAATCAAGGAAAGCCACTAGAGTACACATAAAGTATCACTCTACGACTGGATCGGGTTCGGGGTTGGCAAGGACCCCATTTTCTTCGGGTGTGGTGTACTCAGTTGGTAATGGTGAATAGATATGTATGTGTAAGTAGGAGCATGTGCTACATAACCATGGTTAAGTAAGAAGGTGTTGGTGCCTCCTAAGCAGGTGAAAAATAGGTATGTGCATGTAATACATATCCAGACTGTGCATATCCAGTGTGTTGTGGTAGAGAAGGTGTGGGTGCTTGATACTTGTATGATTAAAGTGTAGCAGAAGCTTGATTCATGTGTGATGGTGTGGATGCTTGATTCTTGTATGATTGAGGTGTAACAGAAGCTTGATTCATGTGTGGCGGTGTGGGGTTAGTAGCATAAGTGGTTGCAACAAGTGGGAGAGGATCATGCTTACCTCTCTCAAGTTCAACTTTCACATCATTAGCTTCGTCTTGATTTTGCGGCAAAATATCATAGATCTGATGGAAAGCAATCTCATGTAAGCCCTTAGACTGCTTAACTCAGGTAACAAAATTTTTCCATTTAGGTTGGAGAGACAAAAGATACTTGATGCTAAAGATGAGGTTTTCAAATTTGATATTGTTCTGGTTTAAGTCACTAATGATCTTTAAGAAAAGATTATAGTATGACTCTATAGACTTTTCTAGTTCAGACGTGAACTTCTCGTATTCCCACAATATATTTAGCTTATTCTCATGTACTCCCACTTTCGTACCCTACATTAAACGTTCAACAACCTTCCATATCTCGAATGCACTCGGATTGCTGTCTAATGATGAGTATATATCATTAGGTAACCCAAAAAAATTGATGTTTATAGCTTGTTTGTCAAATTTGATTTGAGCAGCTTCTACAGCAGACAAATCTCCATCCGCTTGTTCACGGTATATTTAGCGATCGGAGGTATGTCATTGGGTTTAGCGAGAAGCGGTAACTATCCGAGCGGACATAAGGACCATAGAGAATAAATTTTAATCCATTTAACATTGTCTTTCTCATCGATGAACCGGATCATCGACTTTTCCCTTGAATGTAGCTTCCACGAGCAAGCATAGGTGAGCGGTTTTCGGGCGGCATTGACAACATCAATTTGAGTAGTCATGATGAAAAGGTTTGTGATTGATTAAGGATCTTGACTGAGAAAGATATGTTTATGTGTTTAAGAAAAGTATATCACTAACAACGTCGATATATTGTCCGTTATGTTGTTAATTTTAAACTCGTAAGTTAATATTTGTCATTAATATAACCTTTTAAAACCTAGAATCTCAACTAAATGATAAAAGGAATATCGATAGAATTATATGTGGAATCTCGATGGTTTTGGTTTAGGTCAAAATTCGGTAACTCTATGGTCAAATGTCAATTGTTTTTAGGTCATATGTTGGCATGTATTGCTTAGGAATCTCGGGTAATGAAGGTTTTGTTTATTGCTTAATCTATTTTCTTTGGTCGATGGTGTGTGTGTTAGGTAGTTGAAAATTGGCTATATATCGCATCTTAGCTTGAACGATAGCTAAAACATGTCTAGGTAATGCCTATGTCTTATGTTATTAATTATGATGGGTATTTATTGCGTGTGTTAGTTATTATGTGGGTTATTAACATTCAGATAAGCATAGCTAACTTAGGCTAGCTCATAGACATGGGACTGACCTGCAATTAAGAAAATAAGGAATACTCCGCATTGTATTAGACAAGGAAGTGACAATTCAATAGATTAGGTGAGAAATGATTAGGAAGTAATGCAACCCTAGGTAAATACCCTTTCCACCATATAGGAATTACCACTATGGACAACTATGTTATGAAAATTCGTCATGTTTCTTCTTCAAATAATGAAGATGTTGGTGATGATAGTGGTAGTGATGATAATGATGAATATGCTGATATGAATGTTGATGTTGAATGGTGTTAATGATACTGATGTTAACAATGAAGATGTTGATGATATTAATTGTGACGATGATGATGATGATGGTGTTCTTGTTAAGGAGATTAATATTGATTATGACCATGTTGAGGATGTTTATGTCGATATTAAGGTTGATATAGTTGATCCAAGAAATTGGGATACTCTTAGTTCTGACATGATTAAGTTTCTAATAGCGGAGGGTCTCCAAAAAGAGATAAATTTATTGAGAAGGGTCTTAAAGATAAAGGTTCTAGATGGTTTTTTGCGGCTTACTACACTAGAACATTAGTAAACAATGAGAAGTGTGATAGAGAACGGCTAGTATATTCGAAAGAGCTAAAACAATTTTTTTGTTTTTGTTGTAAACTACTTAGAAAAGGTATTGCAAAAGGTCAGTTAGATAATTGAGGTTTTTTCATATTAGAACACATTAGCACTAGACTTAAAGAGTATGAAGTTGGCTTAGAACATGTTACAAATATGGATAACAAGTTTGAAATGTGACAGAGTAAAAAACAATGAGATAATTGATAAAGTTGCGCAAGAAAATTTTGAGAAAGAGAGAGATCATAGAATAAATGTCATCTTGAAAATCATCTCAGTTGTGAAATTTCTTGCCAAACACAATTTAGCATTTCGTGGAACAAATGAGAAGTTGTTTAAAATAACGTAACATGAACTTTTTGGGCTTGATATAAATGTTGCAAGAATTTGACCATCTTATCTAAGAGCATGCACGATGTATTATGAGAGATGACATGCAAGTACAATATCTTGGTTACACAATCCAAAATGAGTTAATACTATTGCTTGTTTGTGAAATTTAATTAAAAATCATTAAGAAAGTAAAACAAGCAAAATATTCCTCTGTGATACTTGATTGTACTCCTAATACAAGTCACCAAGAACAAATGTCCTTGATATTGAGTTATGTAAATATCTCTTCAACATGTGTTACCATTGAAGAATCATTTTTAGGATTTTTGAATGTCAATGAAACCACAGAGAAATAACTTTTTGATATTACACAAGATGAATTGAAGTCTCTTGATCTTGATCTTGATATTGATTATGTGTGGTCAAGGTTATGACAAAGGATCATATATGAAAGGAAAACATCAAGGATTACAAAATGGATTTTAGATATAAATCCCATAGCGTTTATAATACATGTGGTTGCCATAGTCTTAATCTTAGATTATTTGATATGGCTAACATTTTTATTGAAGGTAAAGACTTTTTTGGAATAATACAATGTATTTACACAATATTTGCCAATTCTTCCAAAAGGTGGAAATTTTTGAAAGATAATGTTAAAGGATTAACTCTTAAGTCATTGTCTATTACTCGTTGGGAGAGTCATATAAAAAGTGTGAAAGTAATCAGATTTCAGACATACGAGAGGCTTTGCTTCAAGTTGCAGAAAGTGACAATAATTCTCTAATTCAAAGTCAAGCAAAATCTCTAGCAACGAATGAGCTTGGTAATTTTGAGTTTTTAGTAGCAATAGTTAATTGGTTTGAGATCTTATATCACGGTAAATTTGGTGAGGCAAAAAAGTACAATCTGTTAGTACGAATAAACCGTAAAAATGCTTATTTATGTCTTACGATCTTTCTATGTTTTGTTGATAACAATCGTAAAATCATTTTAACAAGATAAATAAAATGTGTAAGTTTCAAGCCAATAGTTTTCTAACTCATTTTATTAATCAAACATATAAGTCAAAAACCATTTCTATAAAACACTTATAGGTAGCACTTGTTACTTACATTTTTATAAATACATAGTCAAGTTAAAACTAGATAAATAAAAATGTAAGTAAAATGAAATGGGTAGTCTTGAGTTCTTGACCCATAAGCAAAAACACATGACCCATGACCCAAAACCCATGGCCCATGATAGTTGCATCATGCATGAAATCATGTTAGGTACCCATGACCCAAAGTCCATGATCCATGACCCATGAGCCGTAGTCCATAACCCATAACCAAAAACCGGAATTGTAACCCAAAATCTGACTTGGTTAACCCAAGATATACGGATCCCTACATTACACTATTTGGATCTCTTTTAGGAAGGATCCGGCATGTAAAAACTGTTTGGCCCATAAATAGTGAGCCAATCTCCATTGCACACCACCCTTTTTACACATATTCTCTTTATATTCTTAAAGGAGGGATCATAACACTTTGCATAGAAGACTTGCAAGCTCGAAGAGATGTGTTGCAAGGCTTCATCATCATCACAAGATCACTGAAGTGACTCTTGTAGTTGATTCATCCTAGCATGTCATAGGCGTGTTGTGTTAGTTGGTGTAATTCGTTTTTGGTTCCTCCATTATAAAGGAACTCGGTATCTTGCTTTGTACCGGATAAAGTGTAAGCGATGATAGGTTGGTTCTACCTCGAACTAGAACTCGTTATCTAGCTTTGTACCGGATAAAGTGTAAGTGATGTTGTTAAGGCTTCTCCGCCAATATAAAGAGCTTGTGGATGTAGTGGCTATGAACTCTCGAGTTGCGTACTCGAGGGTGGATTAGGCAGAAGGTGACCTTGTGGTGAACCACTTTAAATACTCGTGTCACGCTTTTATCTTTCTTTACTCTAACTCGTATTGAATATTTGTCATATCTAACTATCAATATCCATACATCAAAAGGATTGACAAAAGTCGATCTAAATGTTTTAAGACGGACTTTTAATTGGTAAAACTATTCAACCCCCTTCTAGTTTTCTACAATTGACATTAGAGCTACGTTACCAAGTTTCTTAATGTATATTGTACTTTAAAGACTTGAAACGATCAATGAATGTTCTGAAAACTACAAAGAAGGAAAACCTTTGTAAAAACTGACATCAAACTAATTTTTACAAATATGATAAAACCTCTATTTGGGATAATGATAGCTTTGATAATATCTATTATATTTTTTAACTTTTCCATTATTTTATTAAATAATAGTAATAAACTCTTTTCTAGAAATCTTCATGTTAGGAAACTTCATAAACTACGTTCTATTAATGAAAAAATGAAGTTAACACACAAAGAAGAATCAAAAGAGCTATCAAACCTTCTTACCAAAAAGCTTACATGTATTTTAAAAACTCATGAAGTATTTTGCATCTATGGTCTCAAAAACCGCCCAAGAAAATATAGCAAAGGTATGTTTTCTCATTAATAATTGATGTCATAAAATTTTTTGCTTGTTCCTGGTTAAAATGTTGGTTTATATGCTACTTCTTTTATTATATATGTTAGTCTCTATATGATTTATTTTCTAGACTTTTTATTATGTCAATCTTTGACTTGTCTCTAATAATTAATTGTTTCTTACCATTAGTGTCGTATCAACATGAAATAATTGTAGCACCAAACCACAACTTTCAAAATATCTCTTCATGAATTCCCGGATCAATTCGAGCGGTTAGGATTAGTAATCCATCTTTTCATCCTTTTGTTTTCTAATCCTCTTCATTGAAAGTTTTATCTACACTCTAGTTTTTAAATATCGCTCATCCGCAAAAGAAAAGCGAAGTTGATACAAAAATGGTTTACTATGTGTCGATCTTCATCATAGTCACTCATGTGCTCATTTATCCAATTCTCTTACTCCCTTGCGGCAAATTAGTTTTTCTTATGTATCTCTACTTGTTGCCTATTTACCAAATTCCTTGTATTGTTGTGTGCACTAAAAGTAATGGGATATAATTAATTTCTAGTTTAGATTGGTTCTCATTTATCCTTCTCGTAACATTAACAACTCTCGCATATTCGTATCCTCGTCTTTATCATAGTGTACCACCTTCTTAAAACAAATCAAACAAGTTTTTATCCACGGTGATAAGTGGATCCTCTGTTTTAGAGTGTTGGATCCTTTTCAAAGGATCAAGCGAAATCGGCAAAACAAACATCGTTTATGTGTTTCAAACATCACAGATATCTCCATTTTCCATCCTTTCATCCAAACGACCAAAACTCACACACTCTCAATCTAGGGCTTAATCATCATTCATCTCAGTCTTCTAATCATCTCTATAAGTAATTATACCTTCTTATTTATTCTAATTTAATTCTAGGTTTTGTTCCTTATCAATAATTGATTCAAATGGGTGTATGGTTAATTAAATCATTTCGATTTTAGTATGTAAATTAGATATTTGTTTATGATTTTCTTTAAGGTTTGCATCTTCCTAAAACCTAAATTGATTTTCACGAAAACCTCATATGAATGATTTTTGGATTGATGAACAAAAATAATTTAAAGGATTGTTTGGCATTGTTAGTATAAGTAAAAACGTAATGTTAAAACTCAGAATGATAAAATTATCAACCATCTTGTGATAATATTCTTAAAACCCCACTTGATATGTTTTTGATAAGAAATGTATGGAGTGTCTCTAACCAAGACATTCATTTTCCTAGAGCCTTCCTAACCCTAACACATTCACACATGATTCATTTTTTGATCTCGGATCTTACTTTGTTAAAATTATTTATCATTGTCTTCCGGGATCAATAATGCCTAACGAACTCAACAAGATCATTATGACACCGTTCATTATATTCCTAGATATCACCGTAAAGATGGTCACCGTCGATGATAAAAAATCTTCAAATTGCTTCAAAACGCCTTATCCATGAAGGACGTGTCATTAAGGAATCCTTTCTTGAAGATACCAACATTCCCAAGTTTTCTCCACAATCAACTTTGATTTCCTTCGTATCAATGAATAAATATGCCCGATATTCATCTTTCAGTTCTGCAAAAAGTGTTCGGATTATCCGAAACGATGATGGAACCATTTCTACTGCCTTCGTCATACATGACCAAAGTATTGTCCTACCTCTTACCACCTTTGGCGAAATTCTTCGCATATCGTGACACGAAGTTTGTATGTACTCTAGTTATTGGTCTATTGCAAATCAACATTTTTCAATAGGTTGATGTGTCGACGGCATTACACCAAAAATTTTGAGGAATCGATTGCTCATTGATCATGGTGCGACTCATTTCTTATAGGATTCTATTTTTCTTTCAACGACCCATTTGATTGTGGGTGTGAGGAGCGAAATTATGGGTAATACCATTAGCATCACACAAAGCTCGAATTGCACTTCATTATCAAATTCGACCATGATGCGGTCGGATTGACACAATAGGACTTCTAGTTGTCTTTGTATTTTCTTACTTAAGATTTCAAAGTAATCAAGCGTTTGAGTTTTATTCTTTAAAAATTAGTCCATGTGTACCTAGGTAATCATCCACTAAAACCAAGGTATAGAAGTTACCTCTGTAACTTTGGATACCGGATGAAACAAATAAATCCATATGTATTCTAGATACTTTGTTGTAGAAACCATATTTTTAGCTCTATGACTAGCATGGACTTGTTTTCTGATGTTACAAGCATCACAAAAATGATGTTCGTATTTTACTTTTGGTAGGTTTCTTACAAGTTCTTTAGATGATAGCGATTGAAGAAGTCGCATATTGGCGTGATCCAATCTTCGATGTCATAAGGCCGAAGTATCATCCATAGAGGTAAGACAAAGTTTGTCTTTTGGTTCATTTCCAATTTTAATAATGTTAGGATTTAGTAAATCCGGTTATTAAAGAGTCAGTCACCTCAGTATTTGTAAGCATTAAGCTCGTAGTCATAGATTAGTTAATGTTTTGTAGTATTTAGTTAAGTAACGGAGGAGGATGGACGGGTCTTTACCCACCTGTATGCCCGATCCACGCCCGTAGGTGGCGACTTATGTAAGAACTATAAATACTCTCTACCTTCCAAGGTAGAGTTGGACTCATAATAACATGTTTATTTTCTCTCACTAAAGTTCCCAACCTCTAACTTTCTCTCTAAAACTCATCTTATACGCCTCTTGTGTTTATGATTTAGTGTGTTTGTGAAATCCAATATGTTACAAATGGTATCAAGAGCCATGGTTAGATCATCTCTTACACATCCTTGGATTTCTAGTGGTTTTTAGGTGGTCTTTGAGTTTGAAAAAGTTTAGTTGTTTTTGCATCATTTGGATAATCTCTTGTGTTAAAGTTTGAATTTTGGGTGTACTTTTGTGTTTAGGATCATTGTATGTGCTTGGGTTTTGATTTGGTAAGCTTGAATCACTGTGGTTGAGCTTGTTTTGGATTGAAAAGTGTGTTTTTGAAGTTTTTTCTTGGTAGCGACTTGGTTCTCGTTGTGATATTCATCGTGGCGACTTGCTTGATAAAAGGTAGCGAGTTATAGTGGTTTTAGTAGCGACTTGGTCCTAGCGACTTGTCTATTGAAACAAGCCAACAAACAATACACTTAGTGGATTCTCCACTACGGTAGTGACTTGGTGAAGGTAGCGATTTGCTTTCGATTTTGTTAGCGACTTGTACTTAAGTTTTCTTAGCGACTTGGTGTTAGCGAGTTGCTATTTAGCGACAACGACTTAGAGACTTGGTACTTAGCGACTTGTTGTCAAAATTTGTAGCGACTTGGTGTAGCGACTTGTTGTCATAATTCTTAGCAACTTGGTGCTTAGCGACTTAGTTCAAGGTTTCTTAGCGACTTGGTTGAACTTTTGGTTGTTATATGGTTTCTCTTGATTTAGTAAAATCCGTGAAAGAATCTATTGCCCGATTTAATCATAGAGTTTTAAAATCCGTGTAATCTGTTAACATGTCTGCGTACCTACAATCATCTCCTTTGTTCTTGAGGATGTTCAAGCGGTGGTTGAGATACTCGTCACTTTATGCTTGACGCGACTCACGACTCTTGGGCACAATGAATCGAGTTATACAGGTCTTGGAAAGGAAAGCGGAGTCAACATTCTCAAGTCTATTGATGAAGGACCTTATCAGATTGAGACTACAAGAGACTTAATTGATATCTGTGCGGATGGAACAATGATCTATGGAATAGATAGACTACAGGCGATCAATCACAACACCTTGAAGCCAAGGCGGTTTAGGATAATGTCAAAATGCTTCTCTTAGGTTACGAATTAACTATAGAAGACAGAGAATCACAAGCTGTATGATGAATTTGAACACTTCAAGATGAAACACGATGAGAGTGTCTATGAGTACTCGTGAGATTCCATAAGCTTGTGAATGACATGAGGAACATCAAAATGACCATGCCAAACATTAATTTGAATTCAAAATTTGTGAACAACATGAATCTTGAATGGCACAAGTTTGTCACCTCTGTGAAGCTAACCAAAGGATTGAAGAATACAAACTATGAACAACTCTATGCATTCCTTCTTCGAATGAGAGACATGCTATGTTTGAAAAAGGATTCTTGATCGGTTCAAAACCAACCGAGGAGAGACAAGCTCATCAAATGATTCAAGCTGCTTTTCATACAAATGTTGGAATTACCACCAACGCTTCTCAATTATACCCATGGGTAATGGTAATCACAAACTCATTCCAGATCAATGTTCAAACAAGGCGATCTTGATGCACGCGTGGGAAACTTCATTAATCAATGGCTCTCATGATCGGTCAAAACATGAACTCTCTCACACCAACAACAACCTCGAGCGACATCAATCCACAATCAAGCCCTTTGTCGAGGAGATGGGAAGGTTATGGTGCGACCCGGTTCAAGAAAAGCGGTACAAACAAGGAAGAGGTGGAGTTGGTAGAGGATATGTGGGAAATCGTATAGGGAAGGAATAGAAATCAAGGACAAGCAAAGCCAATTAAGTGCTACAAGCGTGGTGGTGTTGGACACATAGAGGCGCACTTCTCCAGCGCCCTCAAAATGCAGTACTTCAATGACAAGATGTTACTTGTGCAAGCTCGGGATAATGGGCCGTGTTGGATGAAGAGGAGCTATTGTTTTTCTTTGAGGCAATGCCAAGACATATGATGCGAGATGTGGATGAGCGACCAATTGAGGAGATAGGTCATAATCATCATAATGCCTTTCAAGTTGCGAGGCGTGATGCATACGACTACGGCGTCCATGATGAACCTCTTGCTCGAACAATCTTCATGACTAGCATCTCACCTATGGTTTCCTAAAGGTCTCTCACCACAACAAGGTGGTCCATCCAAAGAATCAATCATCTACGAGGTATTAAAACTATCGATGATGTTGACGAGCAAAGATACATGACAAAGTACAACCTACTAAAACTTTTGAGTCGGATATTGAGAATATGGGTAATATCAATGTTGTCCCATATGATCAATATGTGAAACAAAGTGAAAGTGAGACGATACCAAGTGATGCATCTTACGCGGTCAATGATGACTATATTTTTAATGAATACTACATGTGCTCATGATGATTTTGTTGTTTACGAAGGCGAATGCCTATAAAGAACAAGTTGCCATTTATGAGCAGTGCTAAGTTTGAGTTAACCACCCGTGGCGGGAAATGGATGACCAAATCGTATAACTATTAGAAAAAGTAAGTTTAGAGAAGATGTATTAAAACAAGAGTTAAACTCCTTACAAGAAGAGCTTTCTAAAGCGCTAAGCAAAAACAAGAACTTCAAGAAAATGTTAAAATGCTTAGCAAGAATTGATGCTAAGGAATCAAAACTTTTGAATGATTTTTCCAATCTAAAAATCTTGAAAAACAAGCTTGAAAATAAGTTATACGTACAAGGAATACCATTCATTGCTCACATG
This sequence comes from Chrysanthemum lavandulifolium, assembly GCA_022545495.1. Classification (NCBI taxonomy): domain Eukaryota; kingdom Viridiplantae; phylum Streptophyta; class Magnoliopsida; order Asterales; family Asteraceae; genus Chrysanthemum; species Chrysanthemum lavandulifolium. Next base: position 135,622,387 of record CM040239.1, read on the forward strand.
ATCACAGTATAGAGTTCTCGTGATAAGCATAGTATCCCAATTATAAAGGAATCGACCACAGTATGGTAAGATAGCAAAAATTGCTCAAAATGTTATCTATGATGGCAATGAAATCCTTAAACCTAAGCGAAACCTAGTTATTGAGTGCTTGAGGAAGATAAGAAATCGAGATGAGGTCACTAGGGAGAAAATGGATAAGAAACTCAACAATCCTACATGTAAAGAGAAAAACATAATTATCGGACCCCATGACTACAAAAAGGAAAATTGGATTTCCTTGAACATGTTTAAGCCTCAAGCGTTACTAAAACCCGAACAAGTGTTACGGAAAAGGATTTAGATAAGCAAAAGCATGAGAGAATCTTGTTGTAACAAATTCCCCACTTTAGGAAAATGCCTTGAAGAAGCTGTGTATCCTCCAAATACACCAATGCATTTAGTTCCTAGAACTATTGCCACTAAAAGCAAGACCTTAATCGGTCAATATGTTATCTTTCAATTATTTGTTGATTTTGAGAAAACTTGTATGAAAAGGATCACACCGGTGGGATAAGCGAAGGGAAAGGGTTTTGAGCAAACTAAAGAATACTATTTAACTCGAGATCATGCCTTTCTTTAAACAATAAAAGGTCAATTTGAGAGTCTTAAAAAGGGATGGACTTAGATATTAAAGAAATGGAAAAGGATTTGATCGATGATTATTGAGGTTAGTGACTATGAGCGAAATTAAAATATAATGAGATTGAAAGGAAGAACTTGCATACCTTGAATGACAATCTTATTTACGAATGTATTGCTCAAGATGTGTTTCTTTGCTACAAATTGTTCCATTAATGCTTCTCGATTTCATGAATTATCATTGATCGTAAAGTCTCCATGATCGTGTCATTGAGCTTGAAAAACTAACTCTAAGCTGCATGATAAAGTTGAGCAGGATGATCATGATAACTTTGGTAAAACAATTTTCTAAATTGGAAGTTGAGCATCTTGCTTTGCAATTAAAATATCAACACGAAAGAAAATGTTAAAACCTCGAATATCAAGACATCCTTGGATGTTCTGAATTTGATCACGGTTTTGAAATTTAAGCGTGATGAGCAGTTGAGCTCATTGTAACACGATCGAAAGTTGAAAGCCCAAATCTCTCAATTAAAGGGTGAAAAGAACAATGTGGTGGCACCCAAATTCCTCCTCCTTTAGATTCTCGGTATTCTCAAACTTTTCATCTTGAACTTAGTAAATGCTTTACAAAAGGAAAGCGAGAGCTTTCTAGAAGAAAATGAAAGGTTAAAGCGTCACTTTAAAGAGTTATATGATTCAATAAAAGTCACTCGTGAAAAAACAACAAAAATAACCTCTTTAAAAAGAAATTGAGAATCAGGAGTCGGAAAAGGAAGCGCCACTTGTTTTTAATGAGAATGTTGCATCAAAGTCATCATAAGGCGCAAATATCATGTATTTAAATACATTCCTCCCCATCTTAGGAATAATGAACACGTGTTTCACAATTATTGCACTCACCTTAAGGATAGTCTAGAATGTCTCCGTGAGATCGTGGAAAAAGATTTCTTGAATAAGCCTCTTGATAGAAATTAGGTTTGCACTGCATTCGGGCCAAGCGATCTCAAAGCTGCTAGAATGTTTAATAGTAACATGTCCTAAATCATTAGGTGCGAAAGGTAAGGTTGTGATGCCTTGTTCTATGCCTAGTGCCAAACATACAAACCATTCCATGCCCGACTTTAAGAAAGTGAACACTAATGTGCCTTATAGTATTCGGATCCTTGCACATCTAGTTCGGGAATGCAAAAGTAGATCAACCAACTAATGTTCCCATAATTCCCTCTACAGAGTAATCGGTGACATTAAAGCAAGCGAGTCAAAGCCTCCATGCAATACCAAGCAAGATAGGACCTCGCAAGCTAAGAATGTGCATTGGAAGAGAGTAGAAGACCAACCTAGGAACTTTAAGTTTGAGTTGAATAAAGCGAATCGTGTTGATTCTAGTATTAGCCATAGGCGTTGTAATTAATTCGATTCGATACTATCTACAAACCATATAATGATGTCTCGCTTGAATTATGTTGCTAATCATGAATGTGGTGTGAATGTTTTGTCTAATCTTTGTCAAATACCAGTTAAAATTGTTAATGCAAAAATCATGCTAAGAAGGCTAAAAGGCAAAACAAAAAAAGTTAGAAAAGCAATTGAAACCCGGGAAGAACATTTAGAAAGATAGGTTATCAATGGATACCTTTTTCTTCTAAGACAATGCCCACTAGAAAATGGATGCCTACTGGTAGAACTATTCCTTTAAGAAGTGAACATACTTTGAATAGGTCAAATCGGACACCGACCTTTGCATCTATTCCAAATGATTCCATTGCTTCTTTTACGATATGGGTGTTTCTATTTCGATGTGGGTGTTCCAATCATTACTAACCAAATGGAACCCATTCTTGCATGGGGATCCGAATTATCGATTATCCATTCTTGTCATGTTCAGCTGCGGATCGTTCAAATCGTTACGTGGTACACGGACTCAGTTTGTTCCAAGTATATTTGGAGACGGTGCGGCTCATGAACTTTTGAGCAAATTCATCGGGATGATTAGATTCGAGAACGATAATTTCGGTGCAATTATGGGTTATGGAGATTATGTGGTTGGTAAAGTGTAATTTCGGGGTATATTATGTGGAAGGTCTTGGTCATAACTTGTTCTCATTGGTCAATTCTATGATTTCGATCTAGAAGTGGCTTTTAGAAAGCATACTTGTTTCATTAGAGAACTTGATGGTGTAGAATTATTAAGAGGTACTCGTGGTTCTAACCTATACACCATTTCTATCGAAGACATGATGAAGTCTTCTCCAATGCTTCTTTGTCAAGGCTTCAAAACAAAGTCATGGTTATGGCATCGTCGTCTCAATCACTTGAACTTCGGTACCATTAATAACCTTTCCATAAAGGATCTTGTCGGAGGCTTACCCATATTGAAATATGAAAAGATCATCTTTGTTCGACTTGCTGTTGGGAAAAAGCACGAAATATGCCCACAAACCAAAACCCAAACTCGGTAATGGAAGTTCTTCATACCCTTCATATGGATGCATGCGGACCAATGAGAGTCAACCGATAAATGGGAAGAAATACATTCTAGTAGTTGTTGATGACTACTCTCGATTTACTTGGGTAAAGTTTTTGAGGACAAAGGATGAAACTCGAGATGTCATCATCAAACTTATCAAACGACTTTGAGTTCGACTCAAGAATCTGATTATAATTGTTCGAATAGACAATGGCACATAGTTTGTTAACAAAGACTTAATTCAGTTTTATGAAAGTGTTGGAATCGGTCATCAAAGAAGTGTTCCACGAACTCCTCAATGTAGCGGTGTAGTTGAAGACGAAATCGAACTCTTGTGGAATCCAAGAACAATGCTAATTTATTCAAAGGTTCGATGTTTCTATGAGGTGAAGCCATTGCCACCGCTTGTTACACCCAAAATCGTTCCTTATTCACACTTCTCATGGAAAAACTCCATATGAACTTGTCCATAAGCGAAAACTGATCTTTCCTACCTTCGTGTGTTTGGTGCTTTGTGCTATCCAACAAATGATGGTCAAGATTTAGGAAAATTAAGAGCTAAAGCGACATTGGAGTTTTGTTTGTTATGCATCAAACAAGAAGGGTTCCGAATCTACAACAAGAGAACCCGAAATATCATGGAAACAATTCACGTTACGTTCGATGGTGACCGGTCAAATGGCTCCGGGACAATTTAGTTACGGACCCGCATTTCAACCTTTATCAAGTAGTCTATCGGTTTACTCTTGTTTCTAATCCTCTCGACAACTCCATATGTACCTCCATGGAAGATGATTTAAAGAAATTGTTTGATCCAATGTTTGATGAACACTATGAACCGAATCTTGATGAAATGTCAATTCCATCAACGAGAGGTGATCATATACATGTGAATGAAGTAAATCCTTGATCTCAATATCATTAAGTCAAGAAGCGCCTCTGGCGATCACTGCATCTCATCAACAAATCATCAATCATCGAATGTACATCATGGAATTGCTTCGGCACCCATGATGAGGTTAATCCCTTTGGTACTCTAGAAGATGAACCATTTGAAAACATATTTGCTCTCGAATCATCATCGGAACCATCGTCATCGGAGATATAGACTCGCTACTTGGGTTCCTCAACAACAACCACATGAACATCTTAGGAAATGGACACATGATCATCCATTGGACAACATCATTGGAAACCTCTCCCGTCCGGTATCCACACGAAACAACTTGCAACCGATGCCTTATGGTGCTTCTTCAATTCCGTACTCTCTAAGATCGAACCAAAAGGCGTGGCGCCATGAATGAAGGCAATTTGGTTCAAAACCATGCAAGAAGAAATTCATGAGTTTGATCGACTAGATGTTTGGGAATTAGTACTGCTCCAGTTGTGCAATGATCATTGCTCTAAAGTGGATCTTCAAAGTAAAACTTGATGAGCATGGTGATGTTTTAAAGAACAAGGCTCGATTGGTTGCAAAAGGATACCGTCAAGAGGAGGGTGTTAACTTTGAAGAATCATTTGCTCCAGTTGCTCGTATCGAGGCAATCAGAATCTTCTTGGCTAATGCTGCAAGTAAGAACATGGTTGTATATCAGATGGATGTAAAGACGGCTTTTCTTAACGGAGATTGTTGAAACATTAGATCTTGATAGATCTTGAGCACTCGCAGATCGTTAGTATTGCTTATGTAATCACAAACAAACTAATAAACAATCTCTACGACTTATATTCTTTAGCGAAAATCAAATATAAGTACAAACACAAATAACTAAGAACACGTTGATCCTCTATGGATCTTTATATTACTAAAACTTTGTTTTTCAACTCGTTACATTCATCATACTATTGTGTTCCTTTTATAGACAAGGAACCCTAACTTGTTTCCTAAGAAACGTATAATAAAACTAAATAAGATATACACAATAACTTCCTAATAAAGCTCATGCGTATCCTAACTAACTATTGAAAACACGGAATAACTATTTCCGTAGAAACAAACTACGCTCTACATAACTTCATGATTACATTTCTCAAAGACGTTCCTTGAACTTGGTGAGAATCCGTTCGTGAAACTTGACATAATTCTAACTTAGTAGAATTCCAACAATCCTCCCTAAACTGAATTTGACTTGGTTAAGTTCCGGTTTCTTGATAGATCTTCAACGCTTGAGGATTGTTCACAAACATCGACAACAAAGAAACAAAACAATGACACCTCGATGATGACAAATCGTTAAAGCTCCAGTTCTTTGCGCAACAAATGACATAATGTACATCAAACCGTTTAGTTTCATACTATTCTCATCACATCCGGTGTGTTAACTCACAGTGAGAGGTGAATCATTGAAAATAATGGATTTGATGTCTCTTACCAATAGCCATCACTACTGGGTAGCCAAATGTTTAAGTTCACGATAACCATCGATTTATTAGCAAATCGGCAACCATATAAACGGTTTAAAATGTCTTTACATGTAGCGTTTGCTCGGGACTAGTCAATTCTTAGAATTGGTGAACCGATTACCAAATATGGTATTCCACCGCCTTTACCACAAGCCATATACATGTGGGCTAGTCAATTCTTGGATTCAAAGGAATAAACCATGGTGAATTGATGACCATACAACCCTCAAACAATTAAGCATGGGTGGTTGCATACCTATGATTTTGAGGAAACCATTACATTATCAATGATTTGATGTGTCTTTACCAAAGGTTGTACCCTTTGGACTAGCCAACTCTTTGATATACACAAGGCACATCTGGTGAGTTAAAAACCATCAAAAGTATACAACAAACATGCAAGAAAAGTTAGACAAACCAAAAATATACAAACATTTTTTTTAACTAAGAAAGAAATAACACAAAACAAATATATTACAAACTATACACAATACCATAATCAAGATGAAGCTTTATGTTGCAGAGGTTGAGTCTTAATGATGCCAACACATTGTTCAACATGCAACTTATCATTACCAACCGGATGCGGAGGAACTTCCAACACATCTAAGCATTCTTTCCATCGACCTCATAGGCAGGATAAATCTTATCGACAAACATACAAGCTGTAATCCCACCCGTTGTCTCAACCACATGCACACAAGGCAAGGATAAAATCTCTAAGTCTCGACACGCGTTGATGTGAATTCATCCAAATATGATACCCTTTACCATTTGGAGATTGAGAATCAAACAATACTTGAAGATCACCCAACAAAAATAAACAGAACCACTGTGGTGAATGAATATCATAATACTTAGTAACAATACCATACTGAGTATTCAAATCATCCTATCCACGGATGAAGTATTTCCTTCAAAAGTTGAACTTCATAGTAGAATAATCGGAAGATAAATAGTATTAAGCTCCCCATCGGTCAATGTCAATTAATCAACACATCATGAGATCCTTCGGAAAAATAGCAACAAATCCTTCTTTAATAAAGTTGAATCATCGACTTTTAGATCCAAATAACTACCTCACGAGAGACTTATGAATCCTAGAAGTATATGTCCCATCCGATCTCACGAGATCGCCTTAGAGTAGTATGACTTCTTTAGACATTCTTTTCATCCTTCTACGGTATATAAATCCCATAGATGATACATCCTCGTAAGTTTCGAGAACATCTCTAGCTTGAGTGGAAGAAGTAGAAAAAGACTTAAATGGAGCAATACATCTCAATTTATACATTCTCTCAAGTATCACTCTGGCATTCTTAGCTTTAGCATTGCTTCATTCGACTTTCTTACCCATTTCTTCTCCTTCTAGATCAACAAATGTCACAAAAGGCAACGTGTCAGAAGAAAGCGATATGAGGTTCAGTGATTTAACTTTGTTAAATTTGAAGGTATAGGTGCGATAGATGCTTGAGTAATAACGGAAAAACCATCTTTGGTGGAACATCATCAAAATTATCTACAATCTCAACTGGTTTAAGCCTCTTCGCCTGTGGAGCATCTGAATTAACATTACTTCTCTTTTTAGAAGACGATGCAGTCTGCTTCATAATCCTTTGATACATTCTATGCAGCTCATCATCAGGTAAATTCCAGACTTGCCTTTTCTTCAAACCAGAATTAAAGATAGTAGAACTCTGATAAAGTACAATAGTTCTCATGTATGCTTTCTTCCGAGCTTGATGGGTGGTTTTTCCTTTTGCTTTATTCTTTGAGCAACAAGAGCTTTCTTTGTCATTGCCTCTTGTTTTCGTTTTGTCCAAGATTGACCATTTTTCAACAAAATTCTCATTGTCAAAGTCGGCACCTAATATACTCGAGCAAGTGTAGGATTTGAAGCAATTATTTGAGTATAAACATCCCATTGTGCACCGAGAACGAGGACGCAAGTCATCCGTTCTCTTTGTCTCGAGTCAAATTTGAAGTAGACTCAATTGTAAGCTTTTAGCCAATTCATCACTTTTCTTCAATTCGCATACTCAGTTAACATTCTTTCTTGTTCTTTCAGCTCTTGAGCACTTACCAGATCTGGACCAAGCTCATCTTCAACCATTACTTCTTTCTATTTATCAGCAGATATATGAACACCATTAACTTAAGAAGTATCACAAATAGGAACTTCGGAAGAACCATCCAAAGTAGCATCAGAAGAAACATGTTTAGTCAGATCTTCAACAGGTGTGGAAAATACATTAGCTACTGGATCCAAAACAAAACACGCCAAAGAAGAAAACCTTAGGCGATCAATGAAGGTGTGGAAGCAGGTTGTGCTTGCATAGATGAAGCTTGACCAACATCAAGATCAATATTCATCATAGGAGGATCAACAACAATATGCTCTTCAGTAGTTGCAACATTCTCTCTTTGCAATGTATCCTTGCTCAAAGATTGCCTTCTCCTCTGTCGAGTAAACAAAATCGGCTCCTTTTGCTTTACAGATTTAGTAACCATGAGAGTAGATTGTTGAGCCACATTAGCCAAAATATCCAGTGACTTAAATTGAGAATCCACTTCCTCCTCATCAGAAGAAACAACGACTTTCATTCGCTATAATTTCAAGTTGTTCCTCCAAACTCTTAACTTTACTCTTTAACTCCACAATCTCACCACCAAGTGAAGTTTTAGTCTCTGCAAGCTCCTTTTTGAGATCAAGAACCTCACCCACATACCTGTTCACTAGAGCATATACAAATGTAAGTGTAATAGGGTCCTCAGCTCCACCAGCAGAATGCTCAGTGGTAACATGAGCTTCATTGGACCTTTCAGGAGAAACGTGTTCATGCTCAAAATTATCTCGAACCTTCATTAAAGGTTCCTTAATGGACTAGGTGTGGCGGTCTATTAACTTCATGCTCAACCTCATGTGAGGTAACATGAATAGGTGGTGGACTAGGACAAGATCTAGGTGATGGTATAGGTGAAGGTTGGTCGGGAGCAACATGAGATGCTTCAAAAGAGAAGGACCTCATCCATAGCAACCGATGGATTACCATCAGTGACAATGAGTAGAGGGTGGAGATCCAACAACATTCCCTTTATCGTGACCTCATTTCCTTGAGGCAACATAGTCGCTAGCAAAGGATGATGTTCCCCTCATAATTAGTTTTCATAGAAGCAAACAGTTTAGAAGATAAAACTCCATGGGACAAAAGGCTTGGGCTTGGGTAGTAATATCCAAAATCATTTGTAAAACCTAGGGTACATCAAAACTTAAACTTTTCCTATGAATATTTTCGATCATATTATGAAAAATAAACCTAGAAAATTATAAGTTAACCCCCGAGAAAGACAAACAATACCACAACCCAGTTGAGTAAGCGGTCCCATCCTCTGATTTATTCTCGATACATTGAAGTAAAGTATGTACCAAAACCTCCACATAGGGCAAAACTTATTCTTGAACCATATGTGGGTTCTTGTACCGATATCCAATCGCTCTCATTGATAAATATCTCCACCGAATTAGAGTGATAGACCCCATTCGTATCATCCAAGCGAAGCTTTCTTCGATCAACTCCTCATTACAACATGCTCGTCCCGTCAACCATTGCAACAATCTACGTGTCACCCGATCGAAGCGGATGCCCAAAATTGAGTAACCAACGATTCATATATCACGATGGGAGAATGTGTTAAAGCATAATGAATCTTTGATCTCTTCAAGAACTCCACCATTGGTTCATACAAATCATCACCCTTAGCTTTTCCCAGAAAAGCAACCTTGTTATGATCATTCTTCAATTGAAGTGCCATGGGAAGTTGAGATAATGGGTTACGATTTAATCAACTGAAAGTGTGTTTAAATCGAATGAAGTGGAAATCAGTTAATTTTAGACGAAGATATGCAAATAGGGTATAAGAAGAAGTTTCCCAAATTTTGGTCAAAGTTGTTAAGTTGTTGACCAAAGTGACGTGTAATACAACTTTTACCAAATTTAAATTTCAACTTCAGCAGAAACAATGGTCATTCTGCTGAAGACTTGAATCAGCAGAAACAAATCACGTATTCAAGAAGCTTCAGTAAATATCTTTTTACTGTTTCACCCAACTCGCATTAAATCTCATTAAGCCATGAACCCGTCTATAAAACAATCCCCAATGCACACTTATCTCTCATCAATTACCCCAAATATCTTCACAAACCCTAGTTTCTCCAAAACCACAATCAACCACAATCAACCATGAAAACCCCACCAGAGGTTATTGATCCAACCTCCTCCCCATCATCATCATCATCTAGTGATGATTTCCTTCAGTTTTTCCCATGTCCACATGACCCCTCGACCTTTGAAATCCCCATTTCTCAGTTCTTCAGATGATGATAGTGTAGTGAATCCAAGTGCATCTCCTAGTGACTCTGAAGAATCCAACAAGGAGAGTACATCAAACCCTCAACATTCAACACCTCAACCTCAACAGGTGGTGTTGGCTCTTCCTGCGCCATGGTTTAGTGCTTCATCACATATCGTATAAAGGAAGGGGATAAGGAAGATGGATTTATTACTTTTTGGTGAAACCAGTAGATGAAGCACAAAGGACAATGTGCATTCATCTTCATCATCTTTGGTTTCCTTAATCCATCCTCTCCATTTTGATCCTTAGCATCTTCGTCGTACTGGTCATGCATATCCAGCCATCGGGATAGAAGATATTGGCTAGACGATGATAGGAGCTAGTATAGATTAAGTGGATCATGTAAATCCTTATGAAGTTGATTGTAATCTGTAAGCTGTAAGCTGTAAGCTGTAAACTATTTCTTGAATGAATTAATGAGCAATTAACTTCAGTCCTTTTCTCTTTAACTTTAGTACTTTTCTCTCTAGTAGAAACAAATAGTTTACTTCAGTACTTAGCTTTCAGAAGAAACAATCTTTTAAGCTTACTTGACCATTCTCCAATGAACCAAACTAGATAAACTTGAACTGAAATAAGCAATCTGCAAAACAGTCACAAAGAAACACACAAACCAAACCAAACAAAACTTACAAATATTAGCTGGTTAGTGTTAGAAAATATACAAACCAATTATACAAAGTATACAAATTTTACAACATCCTCCCTTGAGGCATATGCCTCCCCTGGGGCCTATGCCTCCCCTTAAACTTTGCAGTTAAGGGTTAAGCATTCCAATATGGACCACAAGGTGTTGAAACCTTGGTCCATCAAAAGCCTTTGTTAACAGATCTGCCACATTATCATTAGTGTGAATTTTAACCACGTTTATCAAATGTTTTTCATATGCATCTCTTATAAAGTGGTTCCTGATTTCAATATGCTTTGTTCTACTGTGAAAAGCTGGATTTTTAACAATGCATATGGTACTTTGATTATCAATAAAATTATTGTGTTCATGAAGTTATACCCATAATCTAACAATTGATTTTGTATCCAAAGAACCCGTCCACGACAATTTGCGGCAACAACATACTACGCTTGAGAGATGAGGTAGCCACAATAGTTTGTTTCTTGCACCGCCAAGAAATCAATCTCTTTCAAGGAATTGGCAACCTCCGGTTGTGGATCTCTATCGATTCGCACCAAAGATAATCATCGCTACTATATGCTTCCAACAGTAAAGGAGACTCTTTGGGTACCAAAGGCCTAAATGGGTTGGCATTTCAAATACTTAAAGATCTTCTTGATTGCATTCGGATGGGAAGCAAGTGGAGTGACTTGATGTCTAGAGCAACAATCGACAAAGAAATGTAATATCGAGCCTAGAAGTCATTAGATACATCAATGAACCAATCATTGATCAGTATAAATGAACATTCATGTGTAGATCTGGTTCATTGTTTGTCTTTGACTTTGGAGCTTCATAAGGTGTTGTGGCGATCGACACTCTCCATACCAAACTTCTTCAAGATGTCCTCACATATTTGTCCCGATCGATAAAGATACCATCGGTTTCACTGAACTTGAATACCCAAAAGAAAGTAAGCTCCCCATAGCACTCATCCGAAACTCTCCTTCATCACTCCTCAAACTCCCCCGCACCAAGCTTCTTTAGTGGATCCAAATATGATATCATCCACATAAACTTGCACAAGAATAATGTCTGTGGAATTCTTCTTCAGGAAAAGTGTTTTATCAATAGCACCTCTTCTATAGCCATGCTTCAGTAGAAATGATGAAAGCCTAGCATACCATGCTCTAGGTGCCTGATGCAGTCCATAGAGAGCCTTAACTACCTTATAAACATGATTTAGGTGATTTGGATCTTCAAATCCTTTAGGTTGAGTGACATAAACCTCCTCTTCTATCTCACCATACAGAAATGCACCTTTAACATCCATTTGATACACCATGAAACCCATGTAAGATGCATAGGCCAAGAAAATACGAATGGCCTCAACTCTAGCAATGATGCAAACACTTCATCATAATCAATCCTCCTCTTGTCTCGAACCCACGAGCCACTAATCTTGCTTTATTTTTAATCACAACACCCTTGCATCTCTTTTATTTTTCAATATCCATTTGGTCCCAATTGCATACTTCCTTCGTGTAGTGGGACCAATATCCAAACCTCACGATTTTGGGCTGTTGCATCTCTTCTTGCATTGCTTCAAGCCAACTTGAATCATCCAAGGCTTGAGTAACACTTGTTGGCTCCACTTGAGAGAGAAAACAGGCAAACAGACAATGCTCAAAATCTGTATGATTGTCCCTTTGCTGGTTTGAGACATAAGAAATAAAAGCTACTTGACCATATTTAGAACTTGTTACAGTGCTCCTAGTTCTAACAGGTGCATTAGGATCACCAATAATATTAGACTGTGGATGAGTAATGTTGATCCTTTTAGTAGCAGTGGTGTTGACATCAATGGAGGTATCAAGATTAGTCACAGTTGGCTCAAAATTATTATCATAGGAGGGTGAGGTGAGGACTCCACTTTGGGTTGATGATTACCAAGATCGAAGGTCTTGGAAGCGTGTATAAGGTTCCCAAAGTCTGTGGACACTCTAGTAGAAATGGGAGTAGAAACCGATAACCTTCAAAGATAATTGGTGATGATAAGAGAAAGCAGGATCACTTTCAAGTAGAATGGTGATTTCCACCGATTGCTTCTCTTGTAGCCTCCTCAAGATTCCTCTCACCTTCTAGATTAGCTGCATACTCTTGTTTCTAAGCCTAGCAAGGTCCTTTGCATAATTGACTCATCTTCTTTGTCATCGGTAGTAACTTTGGAAGTGTCACCTAAAAATTATTAGGGGAGAAAGAAGGTACAATAATAGGATGATCATCATCCTCAAACTCACTATTAGAATCAGCATTCATGGTAGCAGCACTGGCAGTAGGTGACTCTTGTGAACCTGCATTTTGGTTAGCCACATGTCTAGAATAACCCAAATAATCAGTTAAGTAATCAAGGTCAAAAGACCAAACATGACCTTGTCCTTGAACATTAGGCGTGTCTTCTAGAAATCTCAGGTTCAAGGTCTCCTCAATCTTCTTAGCATTCAAATTGTAAACCCGATACGCCTTACTATGAGCCGAATACCCCACCATATATCCCTCATCAGCCTTCTCATCAAATTTACCCAGTGGATCACTAGTATTCAAAATAGTCACTGGACATCCAAAAGGTTTAAGGTATTGAATAGCAGGAACTTTCCCATTCTGAGAAGTTCATAAGGTGTCTTAAAAGAGGTCTAGTGATAGATACCATGTTCGTAACATAACAAGTCGTGCCAACTGCCAAATTCAAAACATTGTGGGTAACTTAGAGTCCGCAAGCATAGATCTTATCGCCTCTATAAGGGTCCTATTCTTTCGATTCACCACCCCATTTTGTTGAGGGGTTCTTGGAGTGCTATAGTCCCTTTGATTCCTTTAGACTTACGAGTTCTATCAATACAACATTCTTGAACTCGTCCCATTATCACACCCGATGCCCTTAACCTTTTATTGGTGATTTTCAACAAGGGTAATAAACTCTCTTAAACCGGAGATGTTTCATCTTTGTTCTCCGTAAAGAACACCCAACAAAACCGCTAAATCCATCGGTGATTACCGACAAAAGTATTTGTGATCAATATTGCGTACTTGAGTTGGACCAAAAGATCCATGTGAAGCAGCCAAGAGGTTCAAATAAGGCTCTTGCATTAATTGCTTTGTAAGAGACTCGTGTTGCTTTCCTTTGTTGCAGTGCAACACGCTTATGTTCATTGGTGAAAACCTTTGAAGGAAGTCCTTCAACAAGACCCATTTTAGATAGCTTGTTAATGGTCTTGAAGTTCACATGAGCCATCCTTCTATGCCACTTAGTAGACTCATCCAGGGATACTTTAGCCACCAAACAAGTTAAGTCACCTTCTGGTTGAACATCATTCAAGTTGAATGTGTATAGGTTGTGAGTGCGAGGAACTCTCAGTAAAATTGATGTATCTTCTGGAAGTTTGAAGTCTTTTGACAGCACAAGACATTCATCCTCAAAGAAGAGTACTTTATTTTTTGTGTCACATATTTGTGATACTGAGAACAAGTTGAAGTGTTGTAGTTCCTTGACATAGTACACATTCTCAAAGTCCAGTTGAGGTGTTTTGATGGTCCCTTTCCCAGTGATTCTACCATCACTTCCACCAAAAGTCACATTGCCTCCTCCTTCTATGGGTACGAAATTATGCATCATATCTCTGTTTCCTGACATACTTCTTGAGCAACCACTATCAACAATTCCAACTTCCTTGTGCTTAAGAGGATGATCCTACAACAACAACAAAAATATATACAAAATATTAGTACACTATTGAGGCTCAAGTCATTACTGACTTGAACCTGCCTTGTGGATCTTTAGATTGAGGCCATGTAGATTTATAAGATCCACTATTGTTCTTGGGTTTCCATTGATATTTAGGTCCCCTTTGTGTCCAAGAACAATCTGCTGAGGGCTTCACAGTAGTATTCCTATAACCCTTCCCATCATTCATTGAGTCTACATATCCAGGCCAATAACCATTTTTAAAATATGAACTTGTTGGTTGCACAGATGGTCTAGCAACTGAGCTTCTCCAATTATAAGGAGGAGATGCATAGGTTGCTTGTGGAACATAAGGTGGTATATCATTAACATTAGGCCACATTGGTCTAGATTTCTCAGCACATACACCCATTCTTTGTTCATGAAAATCACAATCCTTAATTTAATGAAAGTTACTTCCACACACAAAAAATGTCTTCTGTTTAGAAGATTTATTCAACCCAAAAGATGTTCTATTACAAGAAGAAGTATTTAAACCAAAACCATGAAAAGAATTATTTTTAACAGAATTATTATTCAAAGAATGAAAAGACAAGTCTTTGAGGAAACTGTCTTGGAAGAGGATTCATAGTAACTCTAATAAGCTGAAGGTAGGCTTGGTGCGAGGCTTGGGTGAGGTCTTGGGTAGGTCGACTTATCACTTGAATCACGGTGGCATGAAGTAGACCTTGATCGTAAGATTTGTCACCGTCGTAACAAGAGACAAAATCATTAGATGAAGAATCGTGGTCCGCAAGTCTTTGACTTTTGCCATACGAGATGATGTGATCCATCAAATTCAACAATGATGAGGGAAAGGTCAACAGCATAGGTATTCCTCTAATAGATCCACGTCAAGATGTAAATCACCTTCTTTACAACGTTAGCTAATCATGCCGGTGTTGATTTACGTGTGTCCTCTCTAGCTTCTAGTCCTACATATTTCTTAAAGCCTAAACCTCACCAAGTATTAGGAGTTTGACTAGAATAGAGCTCTTTAGCTAGATTTAGACCAGATTTTAGCCAAGAATTATGTCTAGCTATTTCTTTATCTAATTTTCTTTCAACACATTGCTTTCGGACACCACATCGCCTTTCAATTTTCGGACCTTTTAAGTCATTTTAGTACATTCTAGATCACTTTCTAACACTCTAATCTTCTCATCATAAGGTATTGATTCTTCCGAAACCAAACTTTTGTCTTTCTAATGTTTTAATGCTGTTTATAAGCTTCAACTTCAACATAGCATTCATTATATTTAGGTTTCAAAATATCATAGGCTTTTAAGTTCATTATAACGCTCACTACAACCAAACAAACAATTTTGTACCGAGAGACCCATCAAGGCAACTGATCATGCCTATCCTCCTCAAGTACAATAGCCAAGAACCCAATATTATCAAGACCGAACTTTCATCATTCTCCGATCATGCAACTCCGGTCTACATTGGCATCCATAGTAACTAGAGCATTTGAGGATCCAGCTTGAGTTTCCAGCTTCCTCGATCTCTCATGAGGAAGAGTATCTCACCTCATCACCAACTTTCCTATCCTTGCACTCGGAGAAGTGACCCATCCGCTGACATGTAAAACACTTAACCTTCTTTTGTCAAACCTTCTGATCTCTTCCCCGAAGCCAAACTTCCTCCCACTTTACGCCAAATCTCTTGATGTCCATAGAAAGCATAGCCACTTGCCACTTTAACTTCATCTCTTCCATATCCATTGGGTCAACTGCTCAAGATCCTCATATGCAATTTCCTGCTGAGGATCATAATCAGCAAAGAAGGATCCAAGCACATCTTCTATTACACCATTAGATTTGGAGTGAGAGCTTGATGGAGTGGTAGTGTAAGATGATGATGAGTAAGTGGGACTTGGAGCATGAATCAACTTAGGGGTAGAGGCCCCAACAAATGCAGTGTGACTAGCAGTGGAGGATGAACGAAAAGGACTTATCACATCATGCTCAAGAGCTTTAAGTTTGTTGTACAACTCATCAAAAGTAAGCATATCCAGCCCTCCTTTAGTTTTGAAAGCAATGCTCACTTGTAGCTGTGGATTGAGGTAAAGATCTCAAGAACTTAGAATTACAATCATCATTATCTCGCTTTGCCTTTAGTCGATTCAACTGGCTTAAAATCTTGTGAAATCATCATAGCCCTTGTGAATGCCTTCTCTTGAGAGACTTGAAAGTGTTTAAACTGTTGTCTCAAAGATCGATTTTCTCATTCTCCTAGACTCTCATTCCTCCAAACTTGGCTTTAATTGCCAACCATATATCCTTAGCATTCCGCATAAAGTGAAAATCACTCAAGTGATCCTCAGGAATAGCTTGAAGAAGAATCATTCTAACTTTGGTTTCTCTCTGAACCACCAGTAACTCTTCAGCAGCTTTAGGAGGAACGAACGTCATGTTCCCATCAAGATCTGTGGTAGTCCTCTTCAAACTGCTTCCTTCTTTACAATCTCCACATATGCCAATCAATGTTGGAAATCCGCTTTGCATCTTCATTACCCATAAGTCATATTCTTCCTTCTTTAGGTAAGGAAACTTAGCGTTCTTTGTGAGAGACTTAGTTGTTGCATATGGGTGGTGTTATGGTTGTTGGTAACATCCATACCGCTATCCGATCCGCATGTTGTATATTGTTTTGGTGTGTATGAGTGATTAGAAAGATTGTTCTTAGTATCGTAGAGACTCTCTCGAGGCTCTGATACCACTTGTTGAAACGTTAGATCTTGATAGATCTTGAGCACTCGCAGATCGTTAGTATTGCTTATGTAATCACAAACAAACTAATAGACAATCTCTACGACTTATATTCTTTAGCGGAAATCAAATATAAGTACAAACACAAATAACTAAGAACACGTTAATCCTCTATGGATCTTTATATTACTAAAACTTTGTTTTTCAACTCGTTACATTCATCATACTATTGTGTTCCTTTTATAGACAAGGAACCCTAACTTGTTTCCTAAGAAACGTAGAATAATAAAACTAAATAAGATATACACAATAACTTCCTAATAAAGCTCATGCATATCCTAACTAACTATTGAAAACACGGCAATAACTATTTCCGCAGAAACAAAATACGCTCTATATAACTTCAGCAGATTCTATTCTTCAGCACGTTCCTTGAACTTCAGCAGAATCCGTTCAGCAGAAACTTCAGCAGAATTCTAACTTAGTAGAATTCCCAACAGAGATCTTAAAGAAGTCGTATACGTCAGCCAACCTGAAGGCTTTGTAAATCCAGAGCATCCTACTCACGTCTATCGTTTGAAGAAGGTTCTTTACGGTTTGAAGCAAGCTCCAAGGGCTTGGTATGATACGCTATCAAAGTTTCTTCTATCTATTGGATTCAAAGAAAGGAGCATTGATCCAACATTGTTCACCGTAAAGTTAGGCAAACATTTAATTCACGCTCAAATATATATAGATGATATTATCTTTGCCTCGACCGACCCCAATGAATGTGACCGCTTTTATAATGAAATGGGTTCTAAATTTCAAATGTCAATGATGGGACAAATGTCATTTTCTTGGGATTACAAATTTCACAAAGTCCCGGAGGCATTTTCATAAATCAATCTAAATATGCAAATGAGATCTTAAAGAAATTTGATTTGATTCTAGTGACCGTTGACACTCCCATGATAGAGCTGCACTAAACTAGATGAGGACCACTCGTGGATCATGGTAGACCAAACGAAATATCGTAGTATGATTGGATCCCCGATGTACCTCACACTAGTAGACCGACATCTTGTTCATTGTGTGCATGTGTGCTAGATATCGACTAAGCCTACCAAAAGCACCTTGAAGCGGTTAAACGGGTCTTCGGTATCTCCAAGAAACGATCAATATGGGACTTTGGTACCAAGGACACCGTATGTCACTAACGACCTATGCAGATGTTGATCATGCGCAGATGTCAAGATACTCGTCAAGCACGTCCTGAGGTGCTCGGTTTTGGGTGATAAGCTTGTGAGTGGTCTTCAAAGAAGCAAATGAGTACTTCTATTTCTCTACTGTAGGTTGAATACATAGCCATGTCATCTGTTGTGCTCAAATCCTATGGATGAGATCCCAATTATCCGACTATGGCTTTGAATTCAACAAAACCCTCTCAGATCGTGATAATAAAAGTGCTATTGCTCTCTCATGCAACAATGTACAACACTTAAGAGCAAAGCACATTGACATTCGACATCATTTCATTAGGGAGCAAGTAGAAAATGATGTGGTGGAACTATACTTTGTGAGGATTGAATACCAGTTAGCAGACATCTTCACCAAAGCTCTTCCTAGAGAACGTTTTGAGTTTATTCTTCCACGACTTGGTCTTAAAAGTCTACAACCGAAACACTCAAATGTCTTCAAGAGGAAAACGAGGAGTAAAGGTCTTTCTTCATCCATCTCTTGTAAATATTTATTCTAAAAGCAAATAGAAAATATAAAACTTTTGTTAGGATTTAGTAAATCCAAAGCTCCAAATTGTTATTAAAGAGTCGGTCACCTCTTAAGTATATGTAATCACTAGAAAGCTCGTAGTCTTTGGATAGATTGATTAATGTTAAGTAGTATTTAGTTTAAGTAACACCGTGGAGGATGAAGACGGGTCTTTACCCATCAATGTATGCCCGATCCACAAGTATATATAAGCCCGTAGGTGGCGTATTTTTATGTAAGTACTATAAATACTCTACTACTCTTCCAAGGTAGAGTTGGAGCTCATAATAATATGTTCATTTTCTCTCACTAAAGTTCCCAACCTCTAACTTTCTCTCTAAAACTCATCTTATACGCCTCTTGTGTTTATGATTTAGTGTGTTTGTGAAATCCAATATGTTACAAATGGTATCAAGAGCCATGGTTAGATCATCTCTTACATATCCTTGGATTTCTAGTGGTTTTAGGTGGTTTTGAGTTTGAAAAGTTTAGTAGTTTTGCATCATTTGGATCATCTCTAGTGTTAAAGTTTGAATTTTGGGTGTACTTTTGTGTTTAGGATCATTGTATGTGCTTGGGTTTTGATTTGGTAAGCTTGAATCACGTGGTTGAGCTTGTTTTGGATTGAAAAGTGTGTTTTGAAGTTTTTCTTGGTAGCGACTTGGTTCTCGTTGTGATATTCATCGTAGCGACTTGCTTCAAGAAAAGGTAGCGAGTTATAGTGGTTTTGGTAGCGACTTGGTCCTAGCGACTTGTCTATTGAGACAAGCCGACAAACAAGACACTTAGTGGATTCTCCACTACGGTAGCGACTTGGTGAAGGTAGCGATTTGCTTTCGATTTTGTTAGCGACTTGTACTTAAGTTTTCTTAGCGACTTGGTGTTAGCGACTTGAACCTTAGCGAGTTGCTATTTAGCGACTTGACGACTTAGCGACTTGGTACTTAGCCACTTGCTGTCAAAATTTGTAGCGACTTGGTGCTTAGCGACTTGTTGTCAAAATTCTTAGCAACTTAGTGCTTAGCGACTTGGTTCAAGGTTTCTTAGCGACTTGGTTGAACTTTTGGTTGTTATACGGTTTCTCTTGATTTAGTAAAATCCGTGAAAGAATCTATTTCCGGTTTAATCATAGAGTTTTAAAATCCCGTGTAATCTGTTAACATGTCTACCAACGTACCTACAATCATCTCCACTATTGTCGAGGATGTTCAAGCACTGGTTCGGATACTCGTCCACCTATGCTTGATGAACCGACTACGACTCTTGGGCACAACGAATCGATTGTACTTGTCTTGGAAAGGAAAACGGAGTCAACATTCTCAAGTCTATTGATGAAGGACCTTATCGATTGAGACTACAAGAGACTTAATTGATATGGTGCAGATGGAACAATGATCTATGGAATAGATAGACCAAAGACGTATGATGAGCTCAATGATAAGGAGAAAAGAGGTTCGATGTCGATATCGGGGCCTCAAACATCATACTACTGTGGTCTTCCAAAAGACATCTACAAGTCGATCAATCACAACACTGAAGCCAAGGCGGTTTGGGATAATGTCAAAATGCTTCTCTCGTGTTCGAATTAACTATAGAAGACAGAGAATCACAATTGTATGATGAATTTGAACACTTCAAGATGAAACCCGATGAGAGTGTCTATGAGTACTACGTGAGATTCCATAAGCTTGTGAATGACATGAGGAACATCAAAATGACCATGCCAAACATTCAAATTGAACTCAAAATTTGTGAACAACATGAATCTTGAATGGCACAAGTTTGTCACCTCTGTGAAGCTAACCAAAGGATTGAAGAATACAAACTATGAACAACTCTATGCATTCCTTCTTCGTGAATGAGAGACATGCTATGTTTGAAAAAGGATTCTTGATCGTTCAAAACCAACCAGGAGAGACAAGCTCATCAAATGATTCAACCGCTTTTATACAAATGTTGGAATTACCACCAAAGCTTCTCAAGTTATACCCATGGGTAATGGTAATCACAAACTCATTCCCGATCCAATGTTCAAACAAGTCGATCTTCGATGCACGCTGGAAACTTCATTAATCAACTGGCTCTCATGATTAGTCAAAACATGAACTCTCCCACACACCAACAACAACCTCAGAACAACATCCAATCCACACAATCAAGCCACTGTCAGAGATGGGAAGGTTATGGTGCAGCCAGTTCAAGAAAGGCAGTACGAACAAGGAAGAGGTGGAGTTGGTAGAGGATATGTGGGAAATCAGTATAGGGGAAGGAATGGAAATCAAGGACAAGCAAAGCCAATTAAGTGCTACAACTGTGGTGGTGTTGGACACATAGCAAGGAACTGCACTTCTCCAAAACGCCCTCAAAATGCAGAGTACTTCAAAGACAAGATGTTACTTGTGCAAGCTCAGGATAATGGAGCTGTGTTGGATGAAGAGGAGCTATTGTTTCTTGCTGAGGGCAATGCCAAGACATATGATGCAGATGTGGATGAGCGACCAATTCGGAGATAGGTCATAATCATCGAATGCCTTTCAAGTTGCGATCGTGATGCATACGACTCGACGTCGATGATGAACCCATCGCACAAACAATTTTCATGGCTAGCATTTCTCCAATGGTCTCTCCAAAGGTCCCTCACCACAACAAGCTAGTCCATCCAAAGAATCAATCATCTCGAGGTATTAAAACTATACGATGATGTTGATGAGCAAAGATACATGACAAAGTACAATCTATCGAAACTTTTGAGTCGATATTGAAAATATGGGTAATATCAATGTGGTCCCATATGATCAATATGTGAAACAAAGTGAAAGTGAGACCGTACCAAGTGATGCATCTTCGCATCAATGATGACTATATTTTTGATGAATACACCGCATGTGCTCATGATGATTCGTTGTTTCGAATCGAATGCCTATAAAGAACAAGTTGCTATTTATGAACAGTGCTAAGTTTGAGTTAACCACCGTGAGCGGAAATGGATGACCAAATGCGCATAACTATTAGAAAAAGTAAGTTTAGAGAAGAAGTATTAAAACAAGAGTTAAACTCCTTACAAGAAAAGCTTTCTAAAAGCGCTAAGCAAAAACAAGAACTTCAAGAAAATGTTAAAATGCTTAAGCAAGAATTCAATGCTAAGGAATCAAAACTTTTGAATGATTTTTCTAATCTAAAACCTTGAAAACAAGCTCGAAAATAAGTTGTACGTACAAGGAATACCATTGATCGCTCACATGATCACGAAGCATAGAGTTCTCGGCGATAAGCATAGTATCCCCATTATAAAGGAATCCAACCACGAGTATGGTAAGATAGCAAAAGTCGCTCAAAATGTTATCTATGATGGCAATGAAATCCTTAAACCTAGGCAGAAACCTAGTTGCGCTGAGTGCACTGAGGAAGATAAGAAATCAGATGAGGTCACTAGGGAGAAAATGGATAAGAAACTCAACAATCCTACATGTAAAGAGAAAAACATAATTATCAGACCCCATGACTACAAAAAGGAAAATTGGATTTCCTTGAACATGTTTAAGCCTCAAACGTTACTAACACCCGAACAAGTGTTCTGGAAAAAGGATTTAGATAAGCAAAAGGCAGAGAATCTTGTTGTAACAAATTCCCCCTTTAGGAAAATGCCTTCAGCAACTGTGTATCCTCCAAATACACCAATGCATTTAGTTCCTAGAACTATTGCCACTAAAAGCAAGACCTTAATCAGTCAATATGTTATCTTTCAATTATTTGTTGATTTTGAGAAAACTTGTAAGAAAAGGATCACACCCATGGGATAATCAAGGGAAAGGGTTTTGAGCAAACTAAAGAATGCTATTTAACCGAGATCATGCCTTTCTTTAAACAATTAAAAGGTCAATTTGAGAGTCTTAAAAGGGATGGACTTAGATATTAAAGAAATGGAAAAGGAATTTGATGCGATGATTATTGAGGTTAGTGACTATGAGCGAGAATTAAAATATAATGAGATTGAGAGGAAGAACTTGCATACCTTGAATGAGAATCTTATTTCTGAATGTATTGCTCAAGATGTGTTTTACACTGCTACAAATTGTTCCATTAATGCTTCTCAATTTCATGAATTATCTGTTGCTTTGAAAGTCTCCCATGATCGTGTCATTGAGCTTGAAAAAACTAACTCTAAACTGCATGATAAAGTTGAACAGGATGATCATGATAACCTGGTAAAACAATTTTCTAAATTGGAAGTTGAGCATCTTGCTTTGCAATTAAAATATCAACACCTGAAAGAAAATGTTAAAACCTCAAATATCAAGACATCCTTGGATGTTCCTGAATTTGATGCAGTTTTTGAAATTAGCAAACGTGATGAACAGATTCGAGCTCATTGTAACACGATCAGAAAGTTGAAAGCCCAAATCTCTCAATTAAAGGGTGAAAAGAACAATGTGACTGGCACCCAAATGCCTCCTCCTTTAGATTCTCAGTATTCTCAAACTTTTCATCTTCAGAACTTAGTAAATGCTTTACAAAAGGAAAACGAGAGCTTTCTAGAAGAAAATGAAAAGGTTAAACGTCACTTTAAAGAGTTATATGATTCAATAAAAGTCACTCGTGACAAAAACAACGAAAAAATAACCTCTTTACAAAAAGAAATTGAGAATCTGAGGAGTCAGGAAAAAGGGAAACTGCCACTTGTTTTTAATGAGAATGTTGCATCAAAGTCATCATCAGACTGCAAATATAATGTGATCATAAATACATTCCTCCTCATCTTAGGAATAATGAACATGTGTTTCACAATTATTGCACTCACCTTAAGGATAGTCTAGAATGTCTCCGTGAGATCGTGGAAGAGGATTTCTTGAATAAGCCTCTTGATAGAGAAATTAGGTTTGCTTGCATTCATGCCAAACGATCTCAAGAGTCGCTAGAATGTTTAATAGTAACATGTCCTAAATCCTTAGGTGCGAAAGGTAAAGTTGTGATGCCTTGTTCTATGCCTAGTGCCAAGCATACAAACCATTCCATGCCTACTTTAAGAAAGTGAACACTAATGTGCCTTCTAGTAGTTCGGATCCTTGCACATCTAGTTCAGAATGCAAAAGTAGATCAACCAACTAATGTTCCCATAATTCCTCTACACAGAGTAATCGGTGACATTAAAGCAAGCGGGTCAAAGCCTCCATGCAATACCAAGCAAGATAGGACCTCGCAAGCTAAGAATGTGCATTGGAAGAGAGTAGAAGACCAACCTAGGAACTTTAAGTTTGAGTTGAATAAAACGAATCGTGTTGATTCTAGTATTAGCCATAGGCGCATCGTAATTAATTCAAATTCGATACTATCTCGCAAACCATGTAATGATGTCTCGCTTGAATTATGTTGCTAATCATGAATGTGGTGTGAATGTTTTGTCTAATGTGTCAAATGCCCGATTAAAATTGTTAATGCAAAAATCATGCTAAGAAGGCTAAAAGGCAAAGACGAAAGAAAGTTAGAAAACAGTGGAAACCCGGGAAGAACATTTAGAAAGATAGGTTATCAATGGATACCTTTTCTCGCTAAGACAATGCCCACTAGAAAATGGATGCCTCTTGGTAGAACTATTCCTTTAAGAAGTGAACATACTTTGAATAGGTCAAATATGACACCAAAGACCGCATCTATTCCTAATGATTCCATTGCTTCTTTTTACGATATGGGTGTTTCTATTTCGATGTGGGTGTTCCAATCATCATTATTAACCAAATGGAACCCATTCTTGCATGGGATCCCAATTATCCGATTATCCATTCTTGTCTGTGTTCAACTGCAGATCGTTCAAATCGTTCTGTGGTACCTGGACTCAGGTTGTTCCAAGCATATGACTGGAGACCGGTCGCGGCTCATGAACTTTGTGAGCAAATTCATCGGGACAGTTAGATTCGGGAACGATCATTTCGGTGCAATTATGGGTTATGGAGATTATGTGGTTGGTAAAAGTGTAATTTCCAGGGTATATTATGTGGAAGGTCTTGGTCATAACTTGTTCTCTGTTGGTCAATTCTGTGATTCCGATCTAGAAGTGGCTTTTAGAAAGCATACTTGTTTCGTTAGAGAACTTGATGGTGTAGAATTATTAAGAGGTACTCGTGGTTCTAACCTATACACCATTTCTATCGAAGACATGATGAAGTCTTCTCCAATCGCTTCTTTGTCAAAGGCTTCAAAACAAAGTCATGGTTATGGCATCGTCGTCTCAATCACTTGAACTTGGTACCATTAATAACCTTTCCGAAAGGATCTTGTCGAGGCTTACCCAGATTGAAATATGAAAAGATCATCTTTGTTCGACTTGCCGGTTGGGAAAAAGCACGAAATATGCCCACAAACCAAAACCCACAAACTCAAGAATGGAAGTTCTTCATACCCTTCATATGGATCTGTGCGGACCAATGAGAGTGCAAACGATAAATGGGAAGAAATACATTCTAGTAGTTGTTGATGACTACTCTCGATTTACTTGGGTAAAGTTTTTGAGGACAAAGGATGAAACTCGGATGTCATCATCAAACTTATCAAACGACTTCAAGTTCGACTCAACAATCTTGTTAGAATTGTTCGAATGCAGACAATGGCACAGAGTTTGTTAACAAAGACTTAATTCAGTTTTATGAAAGTGTTGGAATCAGTCATCAAAGAAGTGTTCCACGAACTCCTCAACAGAACGGTGTAGTTGAAAGACGAAATCGAACTCTTGTGGAAGCCGCAAGAACAATGCTAATTTATTCAAAGGTTCCAATGTTTCTATGGGCTGAAGCCATTGCCACCGCTTGTTACACCCAAAATCGTTCCCTTATTCACACTTCTCATGGAAAAACTCCATATGAACTTGTCCATAAACGAAAACCTGATCTTTCCTACCTTCGTGTGTTTGGTGCTTTGTGCTATCCAACAAATGACGGTCAAGATTTAGGAAAATTAAGAGCTAAAGCTGACATTGGAGTTTTTGTTGGTTATGCATCAAACAAGAAGGGTTACCGAATCTACAACAAGAGAACCCGAAATATCATGGAAACAATTCACGTTACGTTCGATGAGCTGACCGGTCAAATGGCTCCAGGACAATTTAGTTCTGGACCCGCATCTCAACCTTTATCAAGTAGTCCTATCGGTTCTACTCTTGTTTCTAATCCTCTCAAAGAACTCCATATGTACCTCCATCGAAGATGATTTAAAGAAATTGTTTGATCCAATGTTTGATGAACACTATGAACCGAATCTCGATGAAATGTCAATTCCATCAATAGAGGCGATCCTATACCGTGAATGAAGTAAATCCTTCGTCTCAATATCATTAAGTCAAGAAGCGCTGCTGCCGATCACTCTGTCTCATCAACAAATCATCAATCATCGAATGTACATCATGGAATTGTTTCGCACCCATGATGAAGTTAATCCCTTTGGTACTCCGGAAGATGAACCCTTTGAAAACATATTTGCTCTCGAATCATCATCGAACCATCGTCATCGGAGATATAGACTCGCTACTTGGTTCCTCAACAACAACCACATGAACATCTTAGGAAATGGACACATGATCATCCATTGGACAACATCATTGGAAACCTCTCTCGTCCAGTATCCACACGGAAACAACTTGCAACCGATGCCTTATGGTGCTTCTTCAATTCCGTACTCTCTAAGATCGAACCAAAAGACGTGAAAACTGCCATGAATGAAGACAATTGGTTCAATGCCATGCAAGAAGAAATTCATGAGTTTGATCGACTAGATGTATGGGAATTAGTACCTGCTCCAGATTGTGCAATGATCATTGCTCTAAAGTGGATCTTCAAAGTAAAACTTGATGAGCATGGTGATGTTTTAAAGAACAAGGCTCGATTGGTTGCAAAAGGATACCGTCAAGAGGAGGGTATTGACTTTGAAGAATCATTTGCTCCAGTTGCTCGTATCGAGGCAATCAGAATCTTCTTGGCTAATGCTGCAAGTAAGAACATGGTTGTATATCAGATGGATGTAAAGACGGCTTTTCTTAACGGAGATCTTAAAGAAGTCGATACGTCGACCAACTGAAGGCTTTGTGAATCCGAGCATCCTACTCACGTCTATCGTTTGAAGAAGGCTCTTTACGGTTTGAAGCAAGCTCCAAGGGCTTGGTATGATACGCTATCAAAGTTTCTTCTATCTACTGGATTCAACAAAGGAGCGATTGATCCAACATTGTTCACCGTAAAGTCGTGCAAACATTTAATTCACGTTCAAATATATGTAGATGATATTATCTTTGCCTCAATTGACCCCAATGAATGTGACCATTTTTCTAATGAAATGGGTTCTAAATTTCAAATGTCAATGATGGGACAAATGTCATTTTCTTGGGATTACAAATTTCACAAAGTCCGGAGGCATTTTCATAAATCAATCTAAATATGCAAATGAGATCTTAAAGAAATTTGGATTTGATTCTAGTGACCTGTTGACACTCCCATGATAGAGCGTACTAAACTAGATGAGGACCACTCGGGGATCATGGTAGACCAAACGAAATATCGTAGTATGATTGGATCCCGATGTACCTCACGACTAGTAGACCGACATCTTGTTCATTTGTGTGCATGTGTGCTAGATATCGAGCTAAGCCTACCAAAAAGCACCTTGAAGCGGTTAAACGGGTCTTCGGTATCTCCAAGGAACCATCAATATGGGACTTTGGTACCAAGGACACCGGTATGTCACTAACGACCTATGCAGATCTTGATCATGCAGGATGTCAAGATACTCGTCAAGCACGTCTGAGGTGCTCGGTTTTGGGTGATAAGCTTGTGAGTGGTCTTCAAAGAAGCAAATGAGTACTTCTATTTCCTCTACAGAGGTTGAATACATAGCCATGTCATCTGTTGTGCTCAAATCCTATGGATGAGATCCCAATTATCGACTATGGCTTTGAATTCAACAAAATCCTCTGTCATTGTGATAATAAAAGTGCTATTGCTCTCTCATGCAACAACGTACAACACTCAAGAGCAAAGCACATCGACATTCGACATCATTTCATCAGGGAGCAAGTAGAAAATGGTGTGGTGGAACTATACTTTGTGAGGACTGAATACCAGTTAGCAGACATCTTCACCAAAGCTCTTCCTAGAGAACGTTTTGAGTTTATTCTTCCACGACTTGGTCTTAAAAGTCTACAACCGGAAACACTCAAACGTCTTCAAGAGGAAAACGAGGAGTAAAGGTCTTTCTTCATCCATCTCTTGTAAATATTTATTCAAAAAGCAAATAGAAAAATATAAAACTTTCAAAAATCCATAAAATTTTGAAAAAATTCTAAAAAAATTTAAAAAAAAAAAAAAAATTGTCTTTTTGTCATGATTTTCTCGATTCGAAAATATCTACGGTCTTTGTGCTGTCACTCAAAGAATGACACGGGACTTTAGATGTTGTTCGAATGTTTCAAAAAAAAAAATAAATAAAAAAAAAAAATCAAAAAATATTTTTGGGAGAAAGTGAAATATATGGTTTATTGTCCTTTCAGGCAATAACCCGCTTTTCAAAGAAAGAACAGAGCCATACTTTATCTTGTTTTTAAATCTCATGCTCTGATTCTATAAACAATTACTTACTATCTACTGAAAACTAATTGCTTTGAAAAATAACTCGGACTCTATTTTTGAAAATCATCTGGACTTAATGTTTGTCAAAACTATCTATCTCTCAATCAACAACTTATGTCATTGATTGAGGGGGAGAATGATTTCAATTAAATCAAAAGGTTATTTGTCATACAATTGCTTTCAAAAGATAAATCATGCATGTTTAATCAATGGAGTTTAAAGTCTCATTATCCGATCCTTATCAGTTAAAATGTTTTCATAATCAAGTCACAATTCTCCTCAAAGCTTTCAAAATCAATTTAAATCTCAGAGATCACAAATCTCAAATGATTAGAAAATTGTGATCGGGGAGAATTTGTGATTTAAATTGGATTTATCTTGATGATTCGATAAATGGTTTCACAAGTGATTTGCAAGCATTCCTCCCACATGTGCCAAACGATTTCAAATTTTCCATGCACATGTTGAGGGGAGCAACTTTTAAATCATAAAGAATTGAAACGTGATTGATTTGTCTCTAAGTGCGAGTTCCTTCTAATATGTGCAAAACTCTTTGAAACCTTGAGGCACATATTAAGGGGAGCAAAATTGTGAAAACCTCATCCTTCCCCAAATATGCTTTATATACTTGATTTAATTGGGAAGTGATGTTGATATCTTTTAGAAAATGATATTCAAAGAAGTTAATTCTTCCTCTTGCCTCCGTGTGCTAAACGATTTCTAATCCATGATGCACATGTTGAGGGGAGCTCTTGTTCTAAAAATATCAAAACAATTCGGTACAAAATGCTTTGACAATATATCACAAGTATCCGGATTGATTTTCAAATGGTTTTCAATTGGTTCCAATGGCGGATGAACAATACCAAATAGACCGACCAACTTTACTTTATGTATGGTGATATAAGGATGGTTAGGTTAGGTATTTGTTCCCATGATCCGCTGAACCGGAGGGATCTACCGAGGACAATCCACTAGTTAGTGTAGAAGTCCTTAGGTATGATGATAAAAGGAGAAAAATGAGATATGGGAAGAGTGCGGACTAAGACCGAGCTAGTCTTGGAATAAACCCAACAAGGTTCTAGTTATGAAGTCTCGGTAAGCTTGAGGGGTTGAAGAATGAAAAAGAATTGAATGAGAAAAGGGTGAAAAGAATTAGCCCTCCATTTATTCAACCTTAGGCGTAAACCGGGTTCAATTCATATACTCTTGGTGGTTACCAAGGTAACATCGGTATTGAAGACAAGACGTCATGGACCCAAGTGACGCACCGCACTACAACTTCCCAAGCTACTCAAGTTCCTCTTAAAAGGACTTGTTTCATTCTCACGGGAACCGACATTATCTATCGACTTTCTCTTAGAGTTTGTTGATATTGAAGAAGGAGACCTCTCCTAGTCTCCGAAATAGGATCCAAATATGCACAATTGAGTCTAGAGCCACGAGATCATCTATAAATCTCATTAGGACACTTTCAATGAAGACTCTCTGTTTCACACAATGTGGAAGAGAGATTATATCTTGAGTCCCACGCATTATCCTTGTGGTATTGCTAGAACATCCGAGTGATATGCAAACATATTCACAATGAAGATGGAAAGCCTTCGGAGCCAACATCAAACAAGCTCACGGTGGGTGGCATGTGAGATCTATTCAATAGATCAACCATGTGACAACCGAAGAAACAATGGGGCGATTCAATCTTTTGAATCAATCACGGTTCGAGTTATGGATTGACGGATACCTTTGAAAACCGGTCGTTGTGCTTAAAAACTCTTTTCTTTAGCACATCGATCGTGTACAAATATTTCAAAATAAAGGTGTTTATGATTGATAATTGATTTTCATTAAAACCTTCGTTGTATTGCAAAAACAATTTCTATTGAGCGATACACGATTGTTTTTCAAATCTCTTCTTATCAATCGGTGAATCTCCATTCATTTGGTTCACTCACTCCGTGTTGTCTTCTTTGAGATGTTCGGTTTGAGAACAGCTAGAGCATTGCGAAACCCTGTCAAGGAAATTCTTTGAATTATACGATCACAGCAAGACTTGTAATCGATCAACGGGAACCATGGGCGTGTACCTCAATTCAACGAAGTGATCAAAGACACTTTCGTGCACTTTATTGCTAATCTGTTGTATGCGGTATGCCCGACGTTTGCGGTGATCGAATGATGCGATCAATCCATAGCCGCATGCTCACACAACACATTCATTTCTAAAGAAATCATGATTAGTGCATCAATGACTCGATATTTTCACTCCATGCTTACGCTACTGCTGCGCCAATATCATGAATCAACGAAAGCTTCCGCTACTCGATGAGAGTATATCATGATCCGAATGTGAGCATGTCGGTCCATAAGTCACAACATCACATAATACCAACACCACAATGGAAGAGTCGAGATTTATGATAGATGATGATCTCAAAAGTCGGCTCAAAACTCATTATCACGTGGATCGATAAAGACCTCCACATTGATTATCCAAACATGCAATAATGATGAATCAATGACTACGAGCTCTGAGCAAAGAACTACATCAAGAATGCAAGAACAATTTTTAATGTAATATCTGTTTGTATTCAATGTAATTTTAATGTGTGTTTGAGGTGACCTCCTAGGGGAGATTGTTAGGATTTAGTAAATCCGGTTATTAAAGAGTCGGTCACCTCAAGTATATGTAATCATTAGAAAGCTCGTAGTCATAGATTGATTAATGTTAAGTAGTATTTAGTTTAAGTAACACCGTGGAGGACGGACGGGTCTTTACCCACTGTATGCCCGTAGGTGGCGATCCACTACCCCGTAGAGTGGCGCTCATTTATGTCACTAAAGTTCCCAACTATAAATACTCTCTACCTTCCAAGGTAGAGTTGGAGCTCATAATAATATGTTCATTTTCTCTCACTAAAGTTCCCAACCTCTAACTTTCTCTCTAAAACTCATCTTATACGCCTCTTGTGTTTATGATTTAGTGTGTTTGTGAAATCCAATATGTTACACCCGCACTACAGTGTCTATTTTTCAATTGCTTTAACGAATTGTGTTTCCTTAACTTCGCTAGTTGACGCAATATGTTCCTAAATACCTAGACCCTTTTGATTATTACCCGTTTTAACAATATCAAGTATTTTATCAAGGTAATTAGTACTTAGTCTAGCAATTTTAGAATCAAGGTGATCAACTAGAGTTTGAAGTTCTACGCAAAGCTTGCATTCACTACTTACTTCTTTTTCCTTTTCTAGTTTCTTTAATTTATCTTTTGGTTCAAGAACTTCCTTTTCTAAAAGTTCAGTTTTATTTTTCAAAAGCTTATTTTGGTTAATTACCTTGAGACTAATTTTGCAAAGCTTGTTATATTCAAGATGTAAGGATTCATCATCTAAAGATGAACTACTATAATATAGAGAGTCGAAACATACGTCGTTGGAGTCTTTTGCCTTCCTCACTCACTCCCCTGAACCACTCATGAACGCCTTTTGTTCATCGCATTCGGGACACTCACTAACGAAGTGATTTGGATCCCCGCATTTAAAGCATTTTCTTTCATCCTTTACTTTCTTGTCGTCTTTGCTCTTCTGCAACCCTTTCTTGTCGTCATAGGGTTGCTTGACATATCTTCCTTTTCTCCGAAATAACTTCTTGAAGTCTTGTACCGACATTGCATACTCTTCGTGTTCACTTTCCGAAGATGAGGTTTCTTCATCACTTGATACTTTCTTGGCCTTTAAAGCAAGATATTTATATTTCTCTTTCTTTTCCTTCGAGTCTTCGGAGTCTTTGGCGAGTACAAGCTCATAGACTTTTAGGTTGCCTATGAGTTCATCGAGAGTGAGGATTGACAAGTCTTTGGATTCTTCAATGGCCGTCACCTTCGGTCTCCACTTTGATGGAAGCGCCCTTAGAAATCTCTTGACATGATTATGACTAGAAAAAGACTCGTCAAGTGCTTGTAATGAAGTAATAATAGTATTAAAGCTAGCAAAAGAATTATCAATACTATTCTCATCTAATATTGAAAATTGTTCATATTGTTGAACAAATAAATCAATTTTGTTGTTTTTAACTTGTTGATTTTCTTGGTGTGTTACAACCAATGAGTTCCAAATTTCTTTAGCAGTTTTATGCATAGATATTCTTTCAAATTCCTTTTTGGGTAAGGCATTATATGAAACCATTTTTGCCTTACTATTTTTGGAAAGCTTTTTCATTTGGTCGTCAGTGAGACGATCATGAGAAATGTTTTCTTCATTGCCGGTTTTATCATCTTTTATAGTTTCTTAAAAATCACCTTCAACAATAATATACCAAAGATCAATATCTTTATATTTCACATAAGTTTTAAATCCATTTATCCAATAAATAAAACTATTAGTTTCAAGTAGTGGAGGTCGTTCATAGATTGCCCTTCTCTATAGTTTTCAAAACTCATTTTGATCAAAAAGTTTTTAAAATACAATTTACTTTAAAACTTTTTGAAAATCTTACTCTTGATGCCAATTGCGGAAAACTAGAAGGGAGGGTTGAATAGTTTGACTGATTTTTAATTTAAGTTTCAAAGATTTAGATTTGATCTTATGTGAATTCGTATGGATGGATAAATAGTACAAAGCAATAAGTAAAGTAAGTAAAGAAAGCAAGTAAAGTAAAAGGATAGAAAGTAGCGACACAAGTGATTTATAGCGGTTCGGATACAAGGACACCATCCTTGCCCTACTCTACTCCCCGATTACCCCACTCGAGAGTTCAAGCACTATGTCAACAAGCTCCTTTAACTCGGCGGAGAAGCCTCACAACGTCGCTTACACTTTTTCCAGTACAAAGCTAAATACTCAGTTCTTCGACGAGGTAGAACTAAACCTTTACACAACTATTACACAAAAACTATGTGAAATATGAATTACAAGATATGCTACAGAAATCTTGTGGCTAGACAAATCAATCAAGGACCCTTTTCTTGGATGACTTGTCGAATAGCGTGATCTCTCCTTCGTGAAGGACCTATATGAGAATCACAAAAAAAGATAGAAGAACTACTAGAATGATCAAATGATCAGAGGTTAGCAGAGTAAGATAATATATGAGAGACTTGTAAGAAGAAGGGTGAGAAACAATGAAGAAATGGCTCACTATTTATAGGCAAAAAAGCCTTCTGTCCCACGGTTTTGGCGGATCCCTCACCCAAGGGATCCGGCCAGTGCATTTCTAGGGATCCGGTAGTCTAGGTCAGAATAGTCCAGATTTTGGGTTGCAAACTGGGTTATGGGTTATAAGCCATGGGTCATGGACTTTGGTCATGGGTACCTAACAAGATACAATGTATCTAGACAATGGGTCATGAGTCTTGGGTCATGGGTCTTGGATAATACCCAACATGATTTCATGCATGATGTCATCCAATAGCTCATGGGTTATTGATTAGCTCCATGGGTATGGGTCATGGGTCTTGGATATTACCGAACCTATTACATATTATATTACAACATTTATGTAAATGACCAAATGTATATACTTTGCAAAACAACATGTATTCTTATAATTTTACTTATGATAACTTTATATTTGTTATCAACAAAACATAACGAGATCGGTAAATATAAACAAACGTTTTTACAGTTTGTTTGTATTAAAAATCTTCTTGAGCGTTTAGATGACATCAACAAACCAAATCACCCTTAAGAAAATTGGAAAGAAGTGCAAGCACAAGTGGACACCCTTACTTTTAATTTTAATTTAGCTTTTTCATTAGGATTTCTTTAGCGTTAGGTCATGTTCTTATTTTTATTGATCAGTCATGTTGTACCTTTCTCTTTGTTTTATTACATGGTTCCACTTATCTTTTATATCATTTATTTTTGTATTTGTTACAACTGTTGCTATGATTGAGATCCTCTTATTATGTTTGCTTTCTCTTTATCACTCCCTGCTGATATGATTTGCAGACGCCGGAGTACACCAGCCGGATCCCTTTTAGAAAGGATCCGCAGAACCGGCTGCTTAGAAACACTTTTCTAAGAAAATTAAGCTTATTTACCATCTTTATCATAGCATATGCTTTTATTCTAACCCAATGTTTTGTAGATTTTCAAAATTCACTTGGAACTCTCGTTTTATCAGAGTTAGTTTCTTTCGACACTCTTTTGTTTCGACAACAAAAGGAGAGAAAAGAGTAATAACTTCAAACTTAAAATTTACATGTTTTGTTTTTACTTAAATAATTTTATGTTTTGTCATCAATAAAAAAGAGGGAGATTGTTAATACAAATAAACCGTAAAAGCGTTTATTTATATCTTATGATCTTTCTATGTTTTGTTATTAACAATCGTAAAATCATTTTAAAAAGATAAATAAAATACATAAGTTTTCCAGGCAATAGTTTCCTAACTCATTTTATTAATCAAACATATAAGTCAAAACCATTTCTATGAAACACTTATAAGTAACACTTGTTACTTACAGTTTTATAAATACATAGTTAAGTTAAAACTAGATAAAATAAATATGTAAGTAAAATGAAATGGGTAGTCTTGACCCATAACTCATGACCCATGACCCATGACCGAAAACCCATGGCCCATGATCTTTGCATCATAGATGACATCATGTTGGGTACCCATGACCCAAAGTCCATGATCTATGACCCATGACCCATAGTCCATAACCAATGACCCAAAACCTGTAATTGTAACCCAAAATCTGGACTGGTTAACCCAGTATGCCTGATCCCTTCTGTTACACTATCCGAATCCCTTTTGGGGAGGATTCGACGGGTCAGAAAACTGTTTGGCCTATAAATAGTAAGCCATTTCTCCATTTCACCCCACCCTATTTTTTAATACATATTCTCTATATATTCTTACCTCTCTAACCTCAGATCTAAGGATTATCTATGTAGCTCTTTCTTTATAGATTCTCTAAGTTCCTCTTAAAGGCGAGATCACGACACTTTGCATAGAAGACTTGCAAGCTCGAAGAGATGTGTTGCAAGGCTTCGTCATGATCACAAGATCACTGAAGTGACTTTTGTACTTGATTCATCTTAGTATGTCATACACGTGTTGTGTTAGTTAGTGTGATTGGTTTTAGTTCCACCATTATAAAGGAACTCGGTATCTAGCTTTGTACCGGATAAAGTGTAAGCGACGATAGGTAGGTTCTACCTCGAACTAGAAATCGGTATCTAGCTTTCTACCAGATAAAATATAAGCGACGTTGTGAAAGCTTCTCCGCAAAGATAAGGAGCTTGTGGATGTAGTGGTTACAAACTCCCGAGTTGGGTACTGGGGGAGTGAAGGCTTCTCCGCCAAGATAAGGCCTTGTTGCTGAACCACTATAAATACTCGTGTTACAGTGTTATCTTTCTTTACTCTAACTTGTATTGAATATTCGTCATATTTAACTATCAATATCCATATATCAAAAGGATTGACATAGGTCAATCTAAATGTTTTAAGACGGACTTTAAATTGGTAAAACTATTCAAACCCTCCCCCCTTCTATTTTTCTACACAATTCAATGATATGCTTATCGATATCGCTATTATAAAAATGAAAGGATTGATATCTTTCTTTGAGGAGTTTAGAGAAATGAGACTCTCTAAAGCCATTAATGATGCTAAAGAAATTGCCGTTGAAATGGATATTGACCACGTGTTCGTTCAAAGGCATGTAATTTGTAGAAAAGGCATTTTGACGAGAATCCAGTTGATCATGATGCTTCATTTTCTATGGAGGAGTCCTTCAAGATCTATTATTTTTTATACATTGTTGAAAAGGCAATTGGTTCTCTTCAAACAAGATTCGAACAATACACACAGTATGAAAATATAACCGGTTTCTTGTTTTCTTGTGATAAGTTTAAGTCCTATGATGACAAGAATCGTAAGTTGTCTTGTAGTAAACTCGAAGCTGGATTAAAGAACGGTGAATGATGATGCAAATGAATTATTTGTGGAGTTAAGGCTCCTTAATAACTTTTCTCCTAGCGAAAATATGGACCTATTGATGTCCTAACATTCTTGAAACAACGAGATTATTTTCCTAGTGCATTGCATATTGAGTATTGTTGACCATCCTTGTCATAGTGGCATTCACAGAAAAACGTTTCTCAATATTGAAGTTGCTAAAGTCCTACCTACGGTCCTCAATGTCTTAGGAGAGACTTAATGGATTGGCGTTGATAGCTACTGAGAATGATTGGTTAGATAATGTTGATTATAAGGAGATGGTTAATAATTTTACTTCAAAAAATGCTAGAAGAATTGCATTATTCATACGATAAAAATAGTTTTTGTAATAGTATTTTTGAATATTTATAACTTATTAGCATTGATTAGTATACTTGAATATTTGTAACTTTATTTTAAAATCGATAATAATTATTTTACTCACATATTTTTTTTTAAGAGGGCTTTTTTTAATAACAGCTCAGAGGACCCAAAATCCCCGAACAACTTTTTGAGTGATGATAGTTACAAGTCTCTTTTCGTTAGACACTTGGGGTAGTAATATACATAGGGTATGTTTGGCAAAAATAGATTGGTGATCTTTGGTCTTTTTCTTGATCTTTGGTGTTGGTCTTGTTGCTTAAAAGATTATAAAAGAGATTATTTTATAAGCTACATGAAGTAACCTTTATTTTCGTAGATTATGGAAGATTATTTTTTATAATCTCTTATAAGCTATGTCCGCCAAACAAAGATTATTTTTAAGTAGCTTATTTTAAAAAAAAATAAGCATAATCTCTCCATAATCTTGTGTGGCAAACATAGCCATAGTGACAAATTTGTTTAGTAAGTTAGCCGCTAACTCACTTTTGGACTTTTTACTTATATATTAGCAGTACAAATTATCTACTTGTTACTTATATATTAGTAGCACAAATTACCTTTATTGGTTGCGAAATATGATTTTACTGGTACTTTTTAGCTTTGTTATCTTTTATATAATAAAGTAATTACATTATTTTAGAGTGATTTTGTCAATTCATTCTTATTGAAAAACAATTGAGCCAATAGGAGAGCTCGATTTCACCACGTAAGCAAAATCGTGTGATGTGATTGGTTAATAAAAGTTAAAATTAAATTGATTTTTGTCAAACTTTAGTAAATTTGGTGGACAAATTTGGTTAATAAAAAAAACACATAAAAATATAGGTGCCAAGTTTGTGAAAACAAAAACTTAAAAAAAGAGGAGGTAATTAATAAAACTTTAGTGGTTGAATTTTTAAAAATTATATAGAGTTAAGTGTAACATTATAAGGCTCCATTTTTTTAAAAACTTTGGATTATAAACAAATAACCCCTTATACTTTATACCTTTTATACTTTATATCTTAAAAAATACAATGTATATGTTGTTTTAAAATAATAACATCTAAATTTGCATAAGATTATAAGTATAAATTTTTTTTACTATATACGTTCAATAAGGACTCATTTATTTCATTTTTAAAAGTTTAACATATGTGGACACGAGTTTACATTTTAAATACGACTAAATTACTGAAAACGAAAATATAATTATCAAATTGTAAGCACGGATTACTTTAAGATAAAAATAAATATACGCGATTGTAATTCTTATTTATTTATATACGGATATCTAGAAAAACATTTTTAAAAAACTTTAAGGAGTATACTTTAACGTTATCAACGCTCATTATATGCTATTAAACTTGCATCATGTGTACAACATAATATCAGTAGTGAAATTTAAATAACAATATCAACATCTTTGTCAGCTAAATAATATTAAATCTTGAGTTACCTAAAAGAATTTTTACAAATATTTTACCAAATTTTAATGGATATTAATGCATAATGAAAAACTCGTGCATAATTATTAGTTGTACTTATATCACAATTTTCATAGGCAAATTCTTATATGTGTATATACTGAACTAAAATGTTAAAGTAAATTGGATTTATGTGTAAACTTCGTGTGTGCACAAAACTTATAACTATAAAATTATATGCAATTACCTTTAAAGACACAATATTCAGTACTAATACAGAATATTTTTTTGTCAAAATCCCGTCCGTGCACGAGTATTATAACTAGTTTAAAAAACAACAAAACCCAATCACGCTGGAGCAAACTTTGTTACCCATTCGTTATTATAATATTAAAAAAAAATCCCCAAAAATTTATAAGGAGCAAAATCAACCATAACAAAACTAATGTGGTATTTGTTTTTTAAGAGGCTCTGAATCTAAATCTAAACTGCACATCTGAATCTAAATCTGAGGCGTAAATGTCTGAATCTGACCGCATCTGAACGGGAAAAAAACTCATGTTTGAACCGCACATTTGCTTGATCGTACCAAATTTATTTTTGGTTATTTTTGTGTCAACAAGAGGCAACAAGAGGCATTAAGACACCCTCTCAAGTCTAGACCATTAAAATCTCATCGCCTCGATCATGCCTCGAATGGGAAAAAAAAACAAGCAGTCCAACGATCAAAATGTTTGACCGCTGCTCGAACGATTCAGATTCGAGACTGTTAAAAGCCTCTTTTAAAAAACAAACACACCCTAACTTTATCATAAATCTTATAGACCTAAAAATAAAATTCATGAAACCAATAAAATGAATAAAATATGTAGCTCCACAAATATTTCTGTCAGGTTGTTGAAGTTATTGAAGAATGAATAGTCATGAGGAGGGACTGAGAAGATGGTTTGTTTTGGAAACATTCAAGTCTCTCAATCCATAAATATAAATGTAATCCAGTAATAAATAATAGAGTAAAATACATCGTTCATCCCTAATTTTGTACATGCACATCACGTTGAACTAAAAGTTGGGATTTTCATCGCCCGAAGTCCTATTCCAAGTTTCATAGTCTAAACTGGTCCTTTGACCATTTTTCCGTTAGTCAACCACGTCCGTTGCCGTTTTCTTTGTCTTTAGTCCAAGGGCAAAATTGTCATTTCCTTATTTCAATTAAAAATTTATGTATTATTGCCACATGTAGTGTAACCCTCT
Source organism: Chrysanthemum lavandulifolium (assembly GCA_022545495.1). Classification (NCBI taxonomy): domain Eukaryota; kingdom Viridiplantae; phylum Streptophyta; class Magnoliopsida; order Asterales; family Asteraceae; genus Chrysanthemum; species Chrysanthemum lavandulifolium. The sequence continues at coordinate 135,661,750 of CM040239.1, forward strand.
TCCCGCTCCATAAACACATAGACTGTATTATTTTTCGTCCCAAAACTTTCGTTACAAGAATTATTAGAATTCACAAACCCTAATTTCATGTCACAAAACCCGTGTTTATTAATCAAAAACCAAACATGGACTTTACTCTATGGAAAGTAAGAAGACATCCAGTTATCCATTGATGATACCGTCATGTACGACTGCTAAGAAGAAATACTTGATCGCTTTTTATTTTGATTATAAACATTGGAATTTCTAATTGGGTATTTATTTTTGGAAATTAACTTTTAGAATGCCCTAAACATATATTGACATGTTTTCGGTGGTAGATCAATATATTTAGCATGAGGGTTCATCACAACGGTTTCTTTAAATACTGGCCTGGTAGAATCTACGTTGGAGGTATGGAAAATTTATTTGATTTGGTTGATGTTGATAGTATGTCAGTCAAAGAGTTGGATGTTCTTATGTATGAATTGGGTTATGAGCTTGGTTCAAAAAATTACTATCACTTTGTTAAGCCTGATAGTAATTTAGATGATGGTTTGTATAGCTTAAGTGAGAGTGCAAATTTAGAAATATTGAAAGATCTTGTTGATGACCATAAGATGATAGAAGTATATGTTGAAAATGGTAAGAAAACATTGGATGTTGATGAAATGTCACCAAAGTCAATTAGGACTGTTATTGCTGATGTGGATGCAACAAAGAAAAAAACAGCTCTTGCTATTGTTCCATATTGCTCAAAAAATTTGTTCTTAGAAAACATTGTTAATAAATCTGTAGTAGAGGATATATGTCAGGTTACACATCAACCTTTGGAAGTCAATACTTTGGTACAATCTAGTCAGATGCCAGAAACATGTAACACCCCCAAATTTTGTTTAGCGGAAGCATACGTGTTATTCGGGAGCGTTACGGGATTGGTGGATCATAACACAAGCAATAAAGAACGGAATACATACTCCATTTAACTTCATAAAATATCTTAAACCTTTATCTTACAATATTTTGTTTTTAGATAAATGGGCACATCCCATAATCTTTAGTGGTCCCAATGTAAAAACATCATTTTTGTGTAAAAACACTTCTTTAATACTACTACGACCATTTATCCGCTGCTTGCCTTGCATCCATGATCACAATTAAACACCTGAGAAAATATGCTAAAGAGGTCAGCTAAAAGCTAGTGAGTTCATAGGTTTAAGTTAAAATAGTAAGTTTGGACCATAAGCATAGTCATATAATCATTACAACGAATATAATGATATATGTATGAAAGTCTATTACGTTAGCTCTAAGTTCATGCAACCGATACTACGACAGTTTCTGTATGCTAAAAGATGTCATACAATATAGGGGCCCATAGCAAGTGTTTTGTCCTCAACACTTGATTCCGACATGGTATACGTTACGCCTTGGCCTAAGCATGGCCAACCCAATGAGGAGTCACCTCAATAGATCTATTTATAACATTCGCGTTTCCCAATGGGGAATTGACGGTTCATGAAAAAGGGCATTCTCTAGGGACATAAGGGCTTAGGCTAAACCACGTAATAGTAGTCATGTAATAGTTTTGGTCCATGAAAAGGTTTTGCATATTTCTCACCCCAAAATGTATAAAACAGTTTATCAAGTAAAAGTGGGGGTATGAAAACTCACCTTAGCAAATGTGCAATCCAAATGTGGGATTAGTGATTGTTGTGGAGCGGCACCGACACGCGACCTAGATAAGGAGGGCAATGTTTTAGTCCATTGTTTTAAGTATTGCTTACTTTAAGTAGTTCAATGACTTTTATAATTGTAGCGAAACTAAACTTTTAGTTTTAAAAAAAATGATTTTTACTAGTAAGTATACGAAGTATATATACTTTTTATGTTGTCATTATAACGATATTAGAACTCGAAATTTGGTTTGAAAATAGATATAACAATTTACTAGTAAGTATATAAATGTGTATATACTTATTCATGTTAACGCAATATTGTGTCGTCAAAATCAAATAAAGTTGATTTATTTTCTAATTGTCTTTAGAAAAATGCTCGAGTTAATTTTTAAGTCATCCAATTTTTATGGACTATAAAATAATATAATGATCTTTATCTATTTATCGAGATTTGTCCTTAATCTATAGTTTTAATAGAAAGTTCATTTGACACACATACATTGTCGTTAATTTTTGACGTGCATTACTACTTGAACCATGTTTTAAGAATGCTTGTTGTTTATGCTCAGCTTTCATACATTTTTCGTTGAGTTAAGACTTTTGACATTAAGGTATTATGTACGAAATAGAAAGAAATTTGTGGGGTTGCGTGTTTGGTTTTTACAATCGGTCACTAGTTATGTTTTACATTAAATCTGTGAACTCGTTTCATTCCTCGAACAATTTTCTCCGCAGGTGCAATGGGCTGCGGCCCTTTGGTTATTAGGATGGGGAAGCTGATTTTGGGCCATGGCCCGATGTGCATTACATACGTGAACGGGCTTTGGCCCAATGGTGGTGTAGAAGTTGGCTGCTCCAACAGAAAGGGTGTACACGAGTAGTTCCTCACACAATTTTTATAAGGCAAATGCTAAAATGTTATTACCATATTTTTATCAATATGCAAGTCTTGTTGGAGGGTTGGACTGGGCTGCGGCCCAGGGGAATACAAAGAGCAGATTTGCAATAATTTGGTTATAGCACCTTACATTTCAATCTCTTAATATGGTGTATAAACTTCGGACGTCAAGGAAAGTAGCTTAAATACTTCAAGTGGTGTGTCGCTAACTCGAAGTCATGCTCAACCAAGAGTGTCGTGACCGGTGTGTTTGACACACATCTTTACCACTTGCTTAAGCTATAAAAATCCGAGTGTTACTCGAGGCCAACATGTAAGTTTTTACCACGCTAGAACAAGGAAAGAAACGACAATACCATACTAGTTGAGTTCTACTCAACTCGACCTCATCTAGACATCAACATATAGGCTAATAACTCATGATTTTTATTTGCTTAACGTAATGACACTAGTTTTCGAAGGCGAGACAAAGTACCACAATCCATAACCCATTTCCAGATTCAACAACTCATTAGACATAAGTAGATTTCACAAGAATCATATCTCTAAACTCTTATTCTCGGCAGGAAACCAATTCGACCCATTTTGCAACCGACAACTCAAGTTCATGGTCACCTAAATTGTCTATCCAACACCAAAGTCATACACCAAAACAACTAGTTCTTAGTTTAACTCTTATAAAATTCAACTTTGTTTTCTTTGTTTCATGAATTCGACAACACAAGAACAAAAGGACCCAACAACGAACCCATTTTTTTTACAGGAGGGTTTATTATTTACCAACAAATATGAGACATCAAAACACTAAGTTTCTTAACCAAATAATCGTTTTTATTAACCACTTCGAATGACAAATATTAACAAAGTGAGTTTTAGATAATTTCTTACAACAATCTATTGGATACAAATTTTCCAAACTTAATACCATAAAAACAACATAAAAACATTACATCAAGAAAGATGATAACCTCAAATCCGAAAATGGTGGATGATGAATGAAAGGTTGTTTCTTGGATTCAGACCAAATAAGACTTGGATTAGCACCAAAATACCTCTAATTGCAAAACCCCCAAATCAATTTTAGAAAACCCTAACTTTCACAAACCCTAGTTTTTAGGTAAAATTGAAATTGAAACTGAGTTTGGGGTTTTTGCATCTCCACAAGAGATATAGAAGTATTTTGGGAAGGAGCTTGACCTATCTCTCTTCTTGGTGTTTGGATTGAAGCCGAATTTGGTTAGCTTCCAAGGATAGACGAATCTTGTATATTGGCTCAAGATAGATTGGTGTAAATATATGTTTTTCTTGCATGATCTTATTTTGATTCCCCTTGGATTCGTACAAACAATAGTAGGCGCATCAAGGATGGATTTGAGAAGCAATCTTTCATGGATTTGGTATGAGAGAGAAGATGATGGAAAAACATGTTGGGCTTTCCTTCTTCGGGAGATTCGGCCTAGGAGGATGTGCGGGGCTAGAGGAGGAAGAAGAGATTTGATATCTCTCACTTTTCCCGGTTTGTGTTGTTTTTGTCGTGAGTAGGGAGAAAGACAAAGAGGTACATCTACCTTTATTAAGTCTTCTCTTGTAAATGTATTATATGTATAAAACAAAAGTAATATAAGGTAATGTAAGTAACAAAATGAGGGTATATGTAATGTATAACTATAATTTATTTTGTGTACATGCACTTGGGTTCCACTTGTATTTGAGTTTTATAAAAGTGCATGTTTAAATGTAAGTGTGTTATATACTTTGTGTCTCGCGATGTTACATTGTGACCAAGGTATCGTTGTTTGATAACTTTTATTCGTAGTATTTTATTGTTACGTGTTCGAAATATTTTATCTTTGTAATATTCCATGCCATGGACATTTGTCATTTGTTTTATCGAGTCCTTATCATAGTGTGATGCAGCGTGCGCAAAGGTTTCGGTCATGGGGAAAACGAGATAACCTCTCGTCTTACAATTTAAATCATAAGACAAAATGAAATATTCATAAAATGGTATGAATGCAAGAGTGGTGAAATTTTTACTGTATACGAGTTACCTACTCAAATGATTAGGCAAAGCTTATGCATGCTTCATGACTCATGCTTAGTAATAATAAATTACTAATTATCAGTTAAATTTTAGTGAAAATTTACCGTGTGTCACAAAACAGAACCCTTGTTTTCATCTGTAGAGGTCTGTCAGACTGAAGATGTTGTAGGTGATGTCAACCAGCATATAGATAAGAGAAAATTACCAAAAGAGGCCAATTTTTCAAGGTTTGTTCATTTTTAAGACTTTTTTCTCATCTCTTTCCCAAAAGAGCCATGCTCAACTGCTCAATGCTCAACTGCCCACCTTCTCAACTGCTCATGTACAAAAGAATGACACGTGGACTGCTCGACTCCATTATTTTTATGACACGTGTCATTCCTTTTGACTGCTCAACTGCTCGACTTGACTGCTCAACTGCTCGACTTTGACTGCTCAACTGCTCGACTCCACCCAAATTTTGCCGCGTGTCATTCTTTTGTACTTGAGCAGTTGAGCAGGTGGGCAGTTGAGCATTGAGCATGGCTCTTTTGGGAAAGAGATGAGAAAAAAGTCTTAAAAATGGACCAACCTTGAAAAATTGGCCTCTTTTGGTAATTTTCTCTATAGATAAACATGTTAAGCCTATCCAAATAGATAGACCTGAAGAGGTATGTCAAAATGATCAAGAGTTAGGTCATCAAGAGGAGGAAATATGTAATCCTATTGAGCATATCCGAAAAGGTAAACCTGTACAGGTGTGTGAAATCGATGAAGCTTTAAGTGATGACAATGTGAGTGAAACAGATAGTTATGTGAGTGATGATGATGATGATATTGAGAACAATCGTGATGGAAACACAGTTGTTGATGAGGCTAATACTTTTGAGGATCCTGATTTTGATGTTAATCTGTTCAAAGTGACTGAGACTACAGAGTTACCATATATAGGTAGCTCCAGCCAGATAACAAATGATTTTTTAAGAAAGTGAGTTGGATCTGTTAGATGATAATGATTTTGCAAGTGGTTGTGAGAATGAGGATGAGTATGTTATTAGGAAGAAAAAATGAGGGCATACAAGAAACAAAAGTTAAGTGAGGCAGCACAAGTTGAGGACGAAATATATTTTTTCTGTGGTCAAACTTTTGTAATTGCAAAAGAAGTGAAAGATAAGATCAAACTGCTTTCAATAAAGACTAGGAGGAAATTGCAACTCATTAAGAGTGAAAAACAGAGAATTAGGGTTAGGTGTGTTGGAAAAATACATATTTGTGGAATAAACGAAGGTGTTAGGATGGGAACAGTCCCAAAGAGTAAAACTGGTCCGATAGCTAGAGGCCTTGGAAGGGATGTATATTTGCGATCACTCAAGGAGCAAGCAATAGATTGCCCATGGTTGTTGTATGTAGCCAAAAATACAGCTAAAGATGTATGGATTGTTCGAACTTTCAGGGATGAACACAAGTGTTTGCAATCAAGAGAGATTAAAGCTTGTGACTACAAGTTTCTTTCAAAGCAAATAGTTGACCAAGTTCAAGTCAATCCGGATATTCCAACGGGTTGTTCAAGATCGACTTAGTAAAGCAGTTTGAAGTTCAAGTGTCTATGCAAAAGGCATTAAGGGAAAAAATAAGCGGAAATGAGATTAGGGGTGATCATAGCAAGAATACACCCTTTAAGAGACTATGTTGAAGAGTTGCGTAAAATAATCCCAAATACAACAGTTAGGATAAATGTACAAACTGCAACAAATGCAACAAGTCCAACCAGAGTTTTCAAGAGAATGTATGTATGCTTAGGTGCTTTGAAGGAAAGATATAAAGCTTGTCAAAGAGAGTTGTTCGGGTTAGATGGTGCTTTTTATAGTAGTCGGTATGGACAGCAACAATGGAATATACCCTTTAGCCTATGCGGTTGCAGAAGCTGAAAGCAAAGACTCGTGGATTTGGTTTCTTGAATGTCTTAGAGATGATCTTGAGTTGCAACCAAACTCAAACTACACTTTTATCAGCGACAGGAAAAAGGTGATGTTACCTTTTAGTTGATTATATTCACTTGTATTTTTTATAAATGCTAGTTTTATTAGTAGTGAAATGGTGTTTATTTATTTATGGTATCATTCCGGCGTGATTAGCGCGATGATTCCCAAAGTCTTTGAACACATATATTGTTTGAAGCACATCCATGATAATATGAAACTACAATGGAATGCTAAAGCATACAAGGAACATTTGTAGAGATGTGCAGCAGCAACAACCGTCCAACAATTTGAGGCACCCATGCTGGCATTCAAGAGGTTTAGCGAACCTGCCCATGCTTGGTTAAGTAAGATACCACCAACCCATTGGTCAAGGTTGCATTTTCCAGGTACTAACCAAATCTATGTCTAAGTGTACATCTTTTGTTCTCGACATTGTTCAACACCGTTGTTTGTATAAATCAAACATGTTGTATAAATGTGTAGGGAGGCTCGATACGATGTGTTACTTAATAACATGTGTCGGTTGTTCAATGGGAAACTATTGGGAGGTAGGCACCAACCCGCCATTCTTGCTGGAATACATTAGAGAATACTGTATGAAAAGAATAGTGAATGTTGTGAATGTGATTCACAAGTGTGCCAGACCATTAACACCAAAGGAAACACTCATGTTAGACTTGATAAAGAAAGAGGCTTATAAGTACACCATTTTACGGGTTGAAGGAGATAAGTATCAGGTCAGTGGATGGGGAGATAAGTATTTTGTGAATGTTGAAGCTATGGCTTGTACATGTAGAAGATGGGAGCTTACAAGTATGCCATGTAAACATGCTCTTGCTACCCATCGGTATATGAGGTTCAATGGAATGCAAGTAGGATCTGTTGAGTTATGGGTTCATCCATGTTACTTTCTTAAGACTTGGGAAGAAACTTATAAACACTACATCCAGCCAATAAATGGTTATCAACATTGGAATAAGTCACAAGTGCCTACAAGCATTCTTCCACCTAAACATCATAAACCATTAGGTAGGCCACGAAAGAAAAGAGCTAGGGCTTTTACTGAAAATGATAATAGTGACAAAACTAGTAACTTGTCACAGTCTAGTAAAAGTGTGGTTTGTGGTATATGTGACAATGTTGGACACAACAAGAAAACATGTCTTATGCAAAGAGGTGTAACAGAAGTCAAGGCGATACAACAGATCTCAAAACGAGTTCATCCCGCCCAAAAGTTACAAAGAAAGAATAAGGCAAAGGTTACTGGTCACAACTTTGAAGGAAATGAAAACCTCGATGTCAAAGCGATGCTTAATCTCAAGGTGATTTTCAACCAACTGTGGTCCAGTCTCAATCTGGAAGTCAAGTTGATGCTGCTTCTAGTGGGTCTCCAAAACAATTTTGGACTAAAACCAAGATTATAGCAGCAAAGCTGTCTTCACCACAAAAAAATGTTGGTTAAGCATATGAAAGCCAATGTTTTCCATCGAATATGTATTCCCCTAAACATTATTTGTTGTCTTTAAACAATGTCTGTTTCTAAACTTTGTAGACTACAAAATTTTATGCATTTGGAAATATATCCATTTGCATTATGTATGAAATCATGTCATGTTAGTCTACGGGTAAAATTGTATTTTTATTGTATTGATTTGCCACTTTACCGTGTATTTCTACATATTGTTACAAGTTCATATGCATATTAACTGTTGACTTTTACAAAGTCAATTACTGTTCACCCATCTTTGAAACTTCATACGTCTTTGATACTTGGATATGTTTTTCTTGGATATGTGTTTTGAGTTGGATACTGTTATTCTATTATCACAAACAGCAATGAAGAATAAAAAATAGATGAACAACACCATATCAAGTTTATGCTAATACTCAAAAGTGGTGTCTGTTCATCCATCTTTGATAGTTGTATCTGTGCTATGAGTTTGATCATTTTACTAGTATTTGTGTGGCAAGTGAGGAGGATATATAAAATTTTGGGGCAAGGACCTATTAGTAAAGGCAACACAGTATAAGGACCAAAGCATAAAAGAAATATAATATTACCACTGTACAAGGACCAAACATTATCAACCAAGAGACTATTCTTAGTCAACCTACAATAAAACTTCTTAAACACAACTTACCCATTGCATACCATCTACCACCGATCCAAAACACAAAAACCAGTAACTTTCTAAACCCTATAGAAAAACTATAGAAAAACCAAGAAGATGACTATCCAAGACAAGACACAAAAGTTTTTCAGACGGAAAACTTTCTCCTTCTCAACAAGGAGATCAGCCAAGGCTGCTTGGTGAGCAGCCTCTAGCTCGTTTTCCCGATTACCAGCGTTGACAACCTCCATAGTCTCATAAATGAGGGCGGCTTGGCATTCTTGTAATGCCGCCTCATTCCTGTAGATGCTTCTCTGCAAGTAGATGATCACATCCCTTGCTCTCCTTTGGATGGGTGGATCGTACCACCCATTGAACGGACATGTTGTAGGCTAAAATTGATAATCAAAATGTTATCATCTATTTACAGCATAAACACCAACTAAACCCACTTGTATAAAATCACAGTTATAATTAAACAGATATTACTATAATCAACACATTTAAGGTAAACCACTACAAGCTAACTTTAAAATGAAATAAAATTCGGTGTCCCAACACATCTAGAGACAGCATAGAACCTCCTTCACAGGTTCCAGATGTTGAAGGATGCCCTTCTATTGCATGAACAAAGCACCATTTTTAGATTTTCTACAAGTGAAGAAGATAAGATTTTGGGGATAGGAAAGATAAAGGATGAGTGGTGATGAACATTCCTTTATTAGCAAGGTTTCTTTGTGCGCCACGGTAAACAAGTGGACTGACATGGTAATAATAATTAATGGACAGTGGTAAAATGACAATTGTGCCCTTGGACTAAAGACAAAGCAAACGGCAACGGAAGTGGTTGACTAATGAAAAAATGGTCAAAGAACCAGTTTAGACTATGAAACTTGGAAAAAGGACTCCGGGCGATGAAAATCCCAACTTTTGGTTCAACGTGATGCGCAGATACATGATTAGGGACGAACGGTGTATTTTACTCTAAATAATAATATGTTTCTTTACATTGTTCTTGGCTCAATAAGTTCAATAAAATGAGTGTATCCAAAGATGCCATAAACAAATTAACCATAAAACCAAATAATTGATTAAGATAAAAATATGAAGGCGATGATGTCATTGTAAGATATTAGTTTTCACATACACATCAAACCATAACACCAAGGTGGCGTATAAGTGGAATTCTAGAGAGAAAGTTAGAGGTTTAGGGAACTTAGTGAGAGAAAGTGAAAGATATTATTATGAGCTCCAACTCTCTACCTTGGGAGGTAGAGTATTTATAGTCTTACATAAATCGCCACACATCGGGTGTGGATCGGGCATACGGTGGGTAAAGACCGTCCAGTCCTCCACGGTGTTACTTAACTAAATACTACTTAACTTAAAAGAACTACGACTACGAGCTTTCTAACGATTACATATACTTGAGGTGACCGACTCTTTAATACTGGAATTTCTAATTCCTAACAATCTCCCAAGGAGGTCACCTCAATCATGTACCAAAAATACATTGAATACAAATAGATAATACATTAACAATTGATCTTGCATTCTTGATGTAGTCCTTTGCTCCTAAGCTCGTAGTCATTGATTCTTCACATTGCATGTTTGGTTACTTCAAGTGGAGGTCTTTCTTGATCCACGTGATAATAATTTTGAGCCATCATTTGAGATCATCGACTATCAACAATCTCGACACATCCTTTGTGGTGTTGGTATTATGTGATGTTGTGACTTTAGGACCGACATGCTCACATTACGGATCATGATATCTTCTCATCGAGTAGCGGAAGCATTTGTTGAATCATGATATTTGGCGGCGTAGCGAAGCATGGAGTGAAAATATCGAGTCATTGATGCACTTATCATGATTTCTTTTGAGATGAATGTGTTAAGTGAGCATGCGGCTATGGATTGACCGCTTCATTACGATCATTTGCAAGCGTCGGGTGTACACGCATACAACGATTAGCAATAAATCGCGCGAAAGTGTCTTTGATCACTTCGTTGAATTGAGTACACGGCCCACGGTTCCCGTTGATCGATACAAATCTTGCTGTGATCGGTAGGATTCTAAGAATCTCCTTGACGGGGTTTCGCGTTGTTCTAGTTGTTCTCAAACCGGAACATCTCAAAGAAGACAACACGGAGTGAGTGAACCGGTAATTTTAAGTCCAGCGATTGATGAAAAGAGATTTGAAAAACAATCGTGTATTGCTCAATAGAAATTGTTTTTGCAATACAACGAAGGTTTTATTGAAAATCAATTATCAATCATAAAACACCTTTTGGTTTGAAAAATTAGTACACGGTCGATGTGCTAAAGAAAAGAGTTTTTAAGCACAATGACCGGTTTTCAAAGGTATCCGTCAATCCATAACTGAACCGGGATTGATTCAAGAGATTGAATCGCCCCATTGTTTACATTCGGTTGTCACATGGTTGATCTATAAAATAGATCTCACATGCCACCTACCGGGAGCTTGTTTGATGTTGGCTCGAAGGCTTTCCATCTTCATTGTGAATATGTATACACATCACTCGGATGTTACGGCAATACCACAAGGATAATCGTGGGACTCAAGATATAATCTCTCTTTCCACATTGTGTGAAGCAGAGTCTTCATTGAAAGTGTCCTAATGAGATTTATTGATGATCTCGTGGCTCTAGACTCAATTTGTGCATATTTGGATCCTATGCGGAGACTAGGGAGAGGTCTCCTTCTTCAATATCAACCATCTCTAGAGAAAGTCGATAGATAATGTCGGTTCCCGTGAGAATGAAACAAGTCCTTTTAAGAGGAACTTGAGTGGTTTGGAAAGTTGAAGTGCGATCGTCCTTTGGGTCCATGACGTCTTGTCTTCAATACCGATGTTACCATCGGTAGCATATGAATTGAACCGGTTTACGCCTAAGGTTGAATAAATGGAGGCTATTTGTTTTCACCCTTTTCTCATTCAATTCTTTTAATTCTTCAACCCTTGGTGCTTACCGAGACTTCATAGCTAGAACCTTGTTGGGTTTATTCGATTACTAGCTCGGTCTTAGTCCGCACTCTTCCCATATCTCATTTTCTCCTTTTATCATCATACCTAAGGACTTCTACACTAACTAGTGGATTGTCCACTGGTAGATCCCTCCGGTTACGGCGGATCATGGGAACACATACCTAACCTTATCATCCTTATATCACCGTACATAAAGTAGAGTTGGTCGGTCTATTTGGTATTGTTCATACGCCATTGGAACCAATTGAAAACCATTTGAAAGTCAATTCGGTACTTGTGATATATTATCAAAGCATTTTGTACACGAATTGTTTTGATATTTTAGAACGAGAACTCCCCTCAACATGTGCATCAAGTATTGAAAATGTTTTGCACACGGAGGCAAGAGAAAGAATTAACTTCTTTGATTACCATTTTCTAAAGATATCAACATCACTTCCCCATCAAATCAAGTAGATATAGCATTTCGGGAAGGATGAGGTTTCCATAAATTTGCTCCCCTCAATATGTGCCTCGAGGTTTGAAAAGAGTTTTGCACATACTAGAGGAACTTGCACATGAGATAAGTTGATCACATTTCAAATCATAGGTTTAAGATAGATGCTCCCCTCAACATGTGCATGGAAAATTTGAAATCGTTTGTCACATGTGGGAAGGATAGCATGTACATCCTTATAAAACCATTTACGAATTATCGGTTTAAATCCAATTTAAATCACACATTCTCCCCGATCACAATTATCAAATCATTTGAGATTTGTGATCTCTTATAATTAAATTGATTTTGAAAGCTTTTAAGGAGAATTGTGACTTGATTGTGAAAGCGTTTGAGCGATAAGGATCGGATTTTAAGACTTTAAACTCCATTGATAAAACATGCATGTAAATCTTTTGAAAACAATTTAATGCCAAATAACTTTTTAATTTAATTGAAATCATTCTCCCCTCAATCAATGACATAGGTTGTTGATTGAGAGATAGAGATTTTGACAAATAAGTCGATGATTATCAAAAATAGAAACCGAGTTATTTTTCAAAGCATTTGGTTTCAATGAGATAAATGTTTATAGAATCGAGCATGGAATTTGAAAACATGTTAAAACATGGCTCTGTTCTTTCTTTTAAAAGCGGGTTCTTGCTGAAATGACAATAAACCATTGTTTCTCTTTCTCTCAATTTTTTTTTTTTTTTTTTTTTTTTTTTTTTTTTTTTTTAAATTCGAACAACATCTAAAGTCCGTGTCATTCTTTGAATGACAACACAAAAACCGTAGATATAATCGAGCAGAAAAACATGACAAATTGACAATATTTTTGAAGATTTTTGAATTTTTGATTTTATGGATTTTGAAAGTTTTATATTTTTCTATTTGATTTTGAAGGTTTTATAATTTTGTATTTTGTTTTCCAATAGATATATATACAAGAGATAGATGAAGATAGACCTTTACTCCTCGTCTTCCTCACGAAGGCGTTTGAGTGTTACGGTTGAAGGCTTTTCAAGCCAAGGCGTGGAAGAATAAACTCAAGCGTTCTCTTGGAAGAGCTTTGGTGAAGATGTCGACTAATTGATATTCGGACCTCACAAAATATAGTTCCACCACACCTTTTCTACTTGTTCACGATGAAATGATGTCGAATGTCGATATGCTTTGCTCTTGAGTGTTGAGCGTTGTTGCATGAGAGAGCAATAGCACTTTATTATCACGATCTGAGAGGATTTTGTTGAATTCAAAGCCATAGTCGGATAATTGAGATCTCATCCATAAGATTTGAGCACAACAAGATGACATGGCTATGTATTCGACCTCTGTAGAGAAATAGAAGTACTCATTTGCTTCTTTGAAGACCGACTCACAAGCTTATCACCCAAAAGCGAGCACCTCGGCGTGCTTGACGTGTATCTTGACAACTGCATGATCGGCATCTGCATAGGCCGTTAGTGACATACGGTGTCCTTGGTGCAAAGACCCATATTGATGGTTCCTTGGAATACCGAAAGACCCGTTTAAGCGCTTCAAGGTGCTTTTTAGTAGGCAGCACGGTATCTAGCACACATGCAAGCAATGAACAAGATGTACGGTCTACTAGCGATGAGATACATCGGGGATCCAATCATACTCCGATATTTCGTTTGGTCAATCATGATCCACGAGAGGTCCTCATCTAGTTTGGTTCGGTCAATCATGGGGGTGTCAGCGGTCACATGAATCAAATCCAAATTTCTTTAAAATCTCATTGCATATTTAGATTGATTTATGAAAATGCCTCGGGACTTTGTGAAATTTGTAATCCCAAGAAAAATGACATTTGTCCCATCATTGACATTTGAAACTTTGAACTCATTTCATTTGAAAAGCGATCACATTCCTTTGGGTGCATCGAGGCAAAATAATATCATCAACATAAATTTGAACATGAATTAAATGTTTGCACGACTTCACGGTGAACAATGTAGGATCAACTGCTCCTTTGATGAATCCGGTTGATAGAAGAAACTTTGTGATGTATCATACCATGCCCTTGGAGCTTGCTTTAAACCGTAAAGAGCCTTTTTCAAGCGATAAGCGTGAGTAGGATGCTCTTGATTCACAAATCCTTGAGGTTGGGTGGCGTGAGCGACTTCTTTAAGATCTCCGTTCGAAATGCCGTCTTTACATCCATCGATATACTACCATGTTCTTACTAGCGGCATTAGCGGAAAGATTACGATTGCCTCGATTCGAGCAAGCTGGAGCAAAAGATTCTTCAAAGTCTATACCCTCCTCTTGGCGATATCCTTTAGCAACTAATCGAGCCTTGTTCTTCAACACATCACCATGCTCATCAAGTTTTACTTTGAAGATCCATTTGAGAGCTATAATCATAGCACGATCGGGGCGGTACTAATTCCCATACATCAAGGCGATCAAACTCATGAATTTCATCTTGCATGGCATTGAACCGACTATCTTCATTCATGGCGGTTTAACATCTTTTGGTTCGATCTTAGATAGTGCGGAGTTGAAGAAGCACCATAAGGCATCGGTTGCGAGTTGTTTCGGGTTGATCTGGGACGAGAGGATTTCCAATGATGTTGTCTAAGGGGTGATCGTGAGTCCATTTTACGAGGTGTTCATGTGGCGGTTGTTGAGGGCGAGGTAGGCGAGTCGATGTCTCTGAAGAAGTTGGTTCGATGATGATTCGGGAGTAGCAAATATGTTTTCAAATGGAGCATCTTGAGAGTCGCAAGGGATTAACTTCATCATTGATGCGAAACATTTCCATGATGTACATTTGAAGAATGATGATTTGTTGATGAGGCGAAGGATCGTGACGGTGCTTCTTGACTTAAAGATATTGAGGCGAGGATTGACTTCATTCACGGGAATATAAGCATCCTCTGTTGTAGGAATCGACACCTCATTAGTAATTGAATCATCTGAGTTCATCAAACATGGGATCAAACAATTTCTTTACATCATCTTGGATGGAGGTACATATGGAGTTTCTTGAGAGGAGTTTGGAACAAGGGATGAACCAATGGGAATTGTTTTGAAGTGCGGGTCTGGTGGAGTGTCCAGGAGCCATTTGACCGGTCGACTCATCAAGCGTAACGTGAATTGTTTCCATGATATTTCGGGTTCTTTTGTTGTAGATTCGGTATCCCTTTTGTTTGGTGCATATCCAACAAATACTCCAATGTCGACTTTAGCCCTAAGTTTGCCCAAGTCTTGACCCTCATTAGTTGGATAGCACAAGGCACCAAACACACGAAGGAAAGATAGATTAGGTTTTCTGTTGTGGACAAGTTCATATGGAGTTTTCCATGAATAGTGTGAATTAGGGAGCGATTTTGTGTGTAGCATGCGGTGGCAATTGCTTGACCCGGAGAAACATTGGAACCTTTGAGTAGATCGGCATTGTTCTAGCGGCTTCAACAAAGTGCGATTTCGTCTTTCAACTACACCGTTACATTGAGGGGTTCGTGGAACACTTCTTTGATGGTGATTCCAACGCTTTCATAGAATTCACTAAGTTGTTTGTTGACAAACTCGGTTCCATTATGCATTACGATAATTACGACCGTTTTGTTTAGTCGAACTGCAATTTGTTTGATGAGTTTGATGATGATATCGGGAGTTTCATCCTTTGTCCTTAAGAACTTGACCCGGTGAATCTAGGTAATCATCAACCACGACTAACACATATTTCTTCCCAAAGATATTACGCACCCTCATTGGTCACATAAATCCATATGAATCATATGAAGAACTTACGTGACGAGTTAGTAGGTTTGGGTTTATGGGCATACTTCTTGCTTTTTCCCAATTGACATCTTGAACAAAGATGATCCTTTTCATACTTTAGTCTAGGTAAACCTACAACTAAGTCCTTTACGGAAAGATCGTTGATGGTGCGAAGTTCAAGTGATTGAGGCAGCGATGCCATAACCATGACTTTGTTTTAGAAGCCTTTGATAACAAGCGATTGGAGGCCCTCATCATGTCATCGATAGAGATGGTGTAAAGATTTGAGCCACGAGTTCCTTTTAACAGTTCCTTACCATTAAGATCTCTAACAAAGCGGTATGTTTTACGAAGGCTACTTCTAGATCGAGAATCACGAAATTGACCAGCGAGAGAGCAGTTATGACCTAAACCTTCCACATAATATACTCTAGAGATGACACTATCACCAACAACATAATCTCCATAACCCATATGCACCGAAATGATCATTACCAAATCTAACGGTCCGATGAATTTGCTCACGAAGTTCATGAGCGCGACCGGTCTCGGTCATATGCTTGGAGCGACTGAGTCCGGTACCACGAGCGATTTGAGCGATCTGCGGTTGAACACGAGACAAGAATGGATAAGCGGATAATTGGGATCCCCATGCAAGAATGGGTTCCATTTGGTTAGTAACAATGTTTGGAACACCCGCATCGAAATAGAAGCATTCATATCGAAAGTGAGGCAATGGAATCGTTGTGAATAGATGCGGTACTAGTGTCGGTGTTAGCCACATTCACGGTGTGATCACTTCTTAAGGAATAGTTCTACGGTGAGGCATCCATTTTCTAGTGGGCATTATCGATTAGTCTTAAGACCAACGGTGTCCAATAAAAGCCTATTTTCTTGAATGTTCTTCTGTGGGTTTCCTTTGTTTTCTAACTTTCTTTCGTTTTGCCTTTTAGCCTTCTTAGCATGAATTTTAGCATTAACAATATTAGCTGGACAATTAACATCATTAGGCGAACATTAACACCACATTCATGATTAGAGGCGAATTCAAGCGGACATCGGTACAAGGTTTGCAAATAGTATCGAATTGAATTAATTACGATGCGCCTATGGCTAATACTAGAATCAACACGATTCGTTTTATTCAATTCAAGCTTAAAGTTCCTAGATTGTTCTTCTACTCTCTTCCGGTGCACATTCTTAGCTTGAGAGGTCCTATCATTCCTTGTATTGTCTTGAGACTTTGACTGCTCCCTTTAATGTCATGATTACTCTGTAGAGGAATGGGAACATTAGTTTGTTTTACTACTCTTTGCACCACTGTTTAGATGTCTTTGGGATCTGAACTACATGCGGTGCACTAAGGTTCACTTTCTTAAAACTAGAGTCTTGAGATTAGTACTCTAGAAGGCATCTTTGAGTTCTCTCTCTTAGCATTGACAGATCTAGAATCTGAACTACTCAAGGGTACACTACGGTTCACATTCAAAACATTGGGAATCGAGTGCATATCATATTTGGCATTAGGCATCGAGCATGGAATCAAAGGATTAACTCTCTCACCTAATGACTTTGGGCATATTGTGATCAAGCATTCTAAGATTTCTTGGGATCGTTTGGCATATAAGCATGCATGTCCAATTGCATTATCATGAGGTTTCTCTAGCTTATCCTCTTCAACAATCTCACATGAGACATTCTAGACAATCCTTAAGGGATGAGAAATATGTTTGAATAGCAAGTTTGTTGTTCCTTAGATGAGGGGAACATATGTCACAGATAAAGCATATTTATTACGAGTGAACCTTTGATACAACATTCTCCCCATTGATCATTGGCATTTTCCCTTTTACGACTCTTGATTCTCAATTTCCTTTTGCAATGAAGCTATTTGTTCGTTGTTTTTATTCTGAGTGACTTTAATTGATTCAAACAACTCATTGAAATGACGTTTAACCTTTTCATTTTCTTTTAGAAAACTTTCGTTTTCCTTTTGTAAAGCATTTACTAGGTTTTGAAGATGAAACGTTTGAGAGTTACGAGAATCTAAAGGAGGAGGCATTTGGGAGCTGTCATATTGTTCGTTTGACCCTTTAATTGAGAGATTTGGGCTTTCAACTTTACGATCGTGTTGCTTGAGCTTGAATCATTCATCACGTTTGTTAATTTGAAAAGCGCATCAAACTCGGAGCATCGAAGATGTCTTGACATTTGAAGTTTTGACATTTTCTTTAAGATGTTGATATTTTAGTTGTAAATTAAAATGCTCAACTTCTAGTTTAGAAAAATGTTTAACGAAATTGTCGTGATCATCGATTCAATTTTATCGTTTAGTTTAGAATTAGTTTTTCAAGCTCAATGACACGATCATGGGAGACTTTCGGGGCCGAGATAGTTCATGGAATTTGGAAGCATTAATAGAGCAATTTGAGCGATGAAAACACATCTTGAGCAACACATTCGATAATAAGATTCTCATTTAATGTATGCAAGTTCTTTCTCTCAATCTCATTATATTTGATTGCGCTCATAGTCACTAACTTCAACAACCATTGCATCAAATTCCTTTTCCATTCCTTAATATCGGTTTCTATTCCCTTTTAAGACTCTCAAAGTGATCTTTTAGAAGTTTAAAGAAGGGCATGACCTCGATTAAATAACATTCTTTCATTTGTTCAAAACCCTTTCTCCTTGATTATACCGGTGGGTGTGATCCTTTTCTTGCAAGTTTTCTCAAAATCAACAAATAGTTGAAATATAACATATTGGCTAATTAATGTCTTGCTTTTAGTGGCAATTGTTCTAGGTACAAGATGCATTGGTGTATTAGGAGGATACACAGTCGCTCTAGGCATTTTCAAAGGGAGGTTTGTTTCAACAATATTTTCGACTTTACGCTTATCTAAATCCTTTTTCGAAGACTTGTTCGGGAGTCAACAATGTCGAGGCTTAAACTTGTTCAAGGAAATCAGTTTTCCTTCTTGTAATCATGAGGAGAGATAATTATGTTTTCTCTTTGCATTTGGGATCATTTTGTTTCTTATTCATCTTTTCCTAGTGATTTCATTTGATTTCTTATCTTCCTCGGTGCACTCAGCGCAACTAGGTTTACGCCTAGGCTTAAGGATTTCATTACCATCATAAAGCACCTTATGAGCATTTCTAGCCTTTTAATTACCTCTGGATTTGGTTCCTCAACAAGGGAATGCTATGCTTATCGCTTAAGACTCGATGTTTAGTGACCATGTGAGCGATCTGAATGGTGTTTCCTTGTATGTACAACTTGTTTTCAAGTTTGTTTTCAAAGTTTTGATTAGAAAAATCTCTCAAGAGTTTTGATTCCTTTGCATTAAATTCTTGCTTAAGCATTTTCACATTTTCTTGAAGTTCTTGTTTTGTTTATTTGTTTTAGAAAGTTTTTCTTGCAAGGAATTTAATTCTTGTTTCAATACTTCTTCTCTAAACTTACTTTTCTAATTCTTGTACTTACTTGGTCATCCATTTCACTGCTCACAGTGGTCAACTCAAATTTTGCGTTGTTCATAAATAGCAACACGTTCCTTATAGGCATTTAGTTCGAAATTATGGAATCATCGGGAGCACATGCGGTGTATTCATCAAAGACATAGTCATTGTTGATGCGGAGATGCATCACTTGGTACAACTTCACTTTCACTTTGTTTCACGTATTGATCGTATGGGACAATATTGTTATTACCCATATTTTCAACATTTGATTCAATAGTTTGATTGATTGTACTTTGTCATGCATCATTGCACATCGACATCATCGTATAGTTTTAATACCTACGAGATGAGTTTGTCCTTGGATAGGCCGACTTGTGGTGAAGAAGAGATCTTGGGAGAAACCATTGGAGAGATGCTAGCCATAAAGATTGTGTGTGCGATGGGTCCATCATCTACATCAGTCGTATGCATCACGGTCGGCGACTTGAAAGGCATTCGATGATTGTGACCTATCTCTGAATAAGTTGCTCATCCACATCGCATCATAGGTCTTGGCATTGCCCTCGGCAAAAACAACAATTCCTCTTCATCAGCGGCACCATTGTCACGAGCTTGTGCGGTGACATCTTATCTACGAAGTAATCGGCGATACGTGGGCGCTTTGGAGATGTGCGGTTCCTTGCAATGTGTCCTTCACCACCACAGTTATAACATTTGATTGGCTTAGCTTGACCTTGGTTACCATTTCTTCCTCGATTACGGTTGCCAACATAACCTCTCCCGACTCCACCTCTTCCTTGATCATCTTGTCTTTCTGAGCTGGTTGCACCACGATCCTTCCATCTTTAACGATGGCTTGATTGTGTGGGTTAGATGCGATTCGAGGTTGTTGTTGGTTTGTGGGAGAATTCATGTTTTGACTAATGAGAAGAGCTAGTTGATTAATGAAGTTACCAGCGTGAGCATCGGCATCGACTTGTTTGAACATAGGATCGGGAATGAGTTTGTGATTACCATTACCCAAGGGTATGACTTGTGATGCTTTGGTTGTGATTCCGATGTTTGAGTAGAAAATTTGTTGAGTCATTAGCGAGCTTGTCTCTCCTGGTTGGTTTTGAGGCGATTGAGAATCAATTTTTCAAACATAGCATGTCTCTCATTACGAAGGAGGAAGGCATAGAGTTGCTCATAGTTTGTATTCTTCAATCCTTTAGTGAGCTTCACGGTGACAAACTTGTGCCATTCGGGATTCATGTTGTTCACAAATTTTGAGTTCGGTGAATGTTAGGCATAGTCATTCGATGTTCCTCATGTCATTCACTAACTTATGAAATCTCACATAGTACTCATAGACATTCTCATCGGTTTCATCTTGAAGTGCTCAAATTCGTCATAGAGTTGGGATTCTCTGTCTTCCATAGTTAATTACGAACACGAGAGAAGCATCTTAACGTTATCCCAAGCGCCTTTGCATCGGTGTTATGATTGATCGACTTGTAGATGTCTTTAGGAAGACCTTGAAGAACAATGTTTGAAGCCACGATATCGCATCGAATCTCTTTTCTCCTTATCATCAAGCTCATCATACATCTTAGGTCATCCATTCCGTAAGCAGAGTACCATCTTCATTAGTATCAAGTATGTCTCTAGTCGTCTCAACCCGATATGGTCCTTCATCAATGGATTTGAGAATGTTGACACCATTTTCCTTTCAAGGCAATACAATCGATTCGTTGAGCCCAAGAATCGTAGTCGATTCATCAAGCATGGGTGGGCGAGTATCGAGCCATTGCTTGTACATCCTCGACAGCGATGGAGATGATAGTAGGGACGTTGGTAGACATGTTAACAGTTATACGGGATTTTATAACTCTATGATTAAAGCGGAAATAGATTCTTTCACGGGTTTTACTAAATCAAGAGAAAACCGTAAACAATCACTCAAGTCGCTAGAAGATAATGCACTAAGTCGCTAGAGGATAATGCACTAAGTCGCTAGAAGATAATGCACTAAGTCGCTAACCCTTAATTAAGCTAGACAACTAAGTCGCTAGAGTCCCAGTCGCTAGACAAAAGCAAGTCGCTAAGTAGTAACTCGCTAACCCTCAGTCGCTAGCAAAATTTTGGCGACAATTAGCTACACAAGTCGCTAGAGATACAAGTCGCTAAAGAGCAACTCGCTCTGGACCAAGTCGCTACCACCAAGTCGCTACTCGTGGTGGAGAGTCCACTACTTGTGCTTTAACTCGCTAGATCTAACTCGCTGGGTCTAAAGCGTAACTCGCTACAATTTTGTAAAGCAAGTCGCTATGAAGAAAATAAACCGTGAGCTAAGTCGCTAGCAAGAAAAACCATATAAACATCACTTTTCAATCCAAAACAACCCAACCAAGATGATTCAAGCTAACCAAATGAAAACCTAAACACTTGTGATGATTCTAAACATGAAAGTACTAACAAAATTCAAACTTTAACACAAGAAATCAACCAAATGATGCAAAACCACTAAACTTTTCAAACTCAAAACCACCTAAAACCACTAGAAATCCAAAGATGTGCAAGATATGATCTAACCATGGCTCTTGATACCAATTGTAAGATATTAGTTTTCACATACACATCAAACCATAACACCAAGGTGGCGTATAAGTGGAATTCTAGAGAGAAAGTTAGAGGTTTAGGGAACTTAGTGAGAGAAAGTGAAAGATATTATTATGAGCTCCACTCTCTACCTTGGAAGGTAGAGAGTATTTATAGTCTTACATAAATCGCCACACATCGGGTGTGGATCGGGCATACGGTGGGTAAAGACCGTCAGTCCTCCACGGTGTTACTTAACTAAATACTACTTAACTTAAAAGAACTACGACTACGAGCTTTCTAACGATTACATATACTTGAGGTGACCGACTCTTTAATACACGGAATTTCTAATTCCTAACAGACTATAATCCTAAGATTCCTGTTATTCTATTACCCATAAGCAAGGTTGTAAAAATCGCTAGGCGCTAGTGAGGCGGTCGGGTAGGGCCTAGCGATTAATCGGTTATGCGGGGATTAATCGGATTGGATTTTTTATACACGAAATTGTAATATTAGATATTATATTATATTCTATGTATGAGATAAGCATAGGGCATAAAAGTTCAAATATTTCAAGTCTTCAAATATAAACATAATACATAATTCTTCAAAGTTTAAAGTCAAACATAGATATTATTTGGTTTGTTGACCGTTTTTAAGCGATCTTCGACCGATTTTGTCTGATTAATCGGTTTGTTGACCCATTTTTAAATATTTTGTCCAATTTTTAAGCAATTTTGTTGACCGATTTTTAAGCGATCTTTGACCAAACCGATTAAATAGGCCGATTATGATAAATCAAGGCGTTTAGTGAGCGATCAACGATTATGCGAGGATTAATCGGCCGCCTGAACCGATTTTTACAACAGAGCCCATAGGACACTTCCACTCACTTGAATTCAAATTTCACCATTCTTGCCTATTTAAACACCAACCATGCAAGCATTTCTTGCACTTCATCTTCAACCTCAAACCACCTTCCACCATGGCTTCCACTCAAGGCTCCACAACTCACATCTCAAAGAAACCTAGGATTACCATTAGGCCACCAACCAAAACTACTATCTTTATTGACCTAACCAAGGATGATGTAGCCACAACATCACCTTCCTAAAGCACTCCTAACTCACCATCACCACATAATGCTCCATCTAAGACACCATCAACTAGGACAACTTCTCAATCATCCTCTTCATTTGGCACTAGGTCATCTTCATCTCCTAGTTCAAATAAATCTATGGATATCACAATAACCCTCTCACCAATCCACCCCTTTAGAATATGTCATGCCTACACCATCATCACCCTCACAACCACCACCATCTCCAATCATGAGATGATACTCTATTCAACTTCATCCGGTTGATCTATATAGTGCTAATTGCCTATGTTGCCTTCATAACCGCAACTTGATATTCTCTCTTCAGGATGAACTTCACTTTATGTTATCATATGTGGAGCACCTCTTAACACCCAATCTCGAGCCAATCATACCACCACCTGCACTAACCCATAGCACATCTATCTAAGCATTTGCATGCTTCTATGAATAAATGTCTAGTACCCCTTTTGGTTGAAGAAGCAAATCTTAAGGCCTTTCAAGCCACTAAAGAGTATTATAAGCTTCTTGTAGTTTTTATTTTCATTTTAATGTTGTAATCATACTCTAAGTATGATTTATTATGTTAACAATAAATGAACTTTTTATTTTTATGTCTTGATTGGTTTCATGCTTGTGATTGATTGCTTATTGTTGGATGTCTATATTTTGGCTTCTTGTTTTAGCCACCTTTTGTTAATCTTTTGATGAATATATTTGCTACTAGTTGAAAATTGTATTTGTCGTTTAACTCATTTTTTGTAGCTATAAACCATTGCTTGATTCCTTGGTGTCCTCCAAACAAGGGGGAGCATACATTAAAGGGGAGTCTTTACTTATCAATTTCATCTCGACAACCTTTTTTGTTTCGATAAAAGGGGGAGAAATTGAAATAAACTCAACTAAAAACTTGTCACTAAATTTTTACATAACATGAGTTTATATTTTGTCATCAACAAAAAGGGAGAGATTGTTGATACAAATAATGTCAAAAAATGTTATTCGTATTTTTCAACATATCTACGTTTTGATAATAACAAAATGTAAAAACGTCTTACGTCAAAATTAACGTAAACAAAATTTTAGTCGTAATATTCCATTTAAACCTAAATCACTCAAGGTATGAACAAACAAATCTACATTTGACAAATGATCAAAGGATTAAAATTTGTTCTAAACTTCACATTTTTAATGTGAAAAAACATTTTTTCAAAAATGCATTTTACAAATTATTTTTTGAATTACAAAGAAATGTTTTATTTGGAAAAATAGGTTTAAAAATCCCAACAACTAATTTTCCCCCAAAGCAGCTCCATATCCTCAAATAAACGTTCCCCGCTAAAAACAAAAAGACGAGCATTTTTGTCTGGCATGGTACCGTTAAAGGACTGCAGCATCGTTAAATTTAGTGGTGCCGTCTGAACTTTAGTGGTGTCGTCCATTCTGTAACTGTTAGTTTTTCTTTGCCTATAAATACTAGACTATTTTACAGATTTTCTTCAACTCATTTCATACATAACTTTCTGAGCTATATCCATCTTTCATATTTTCGATTCTTTGATCATTTATTTAGTTTAGCTTTATTTAAGAGTGATCCAATCATCCCACCAAGTGATCACCTTCATTCCTCTACTAGTCCAAGAGAAGAACCCAGCGTATCAAGAAGCTACTAAGTGTTGTAGTGTTAGTATAGTATATTCGTAACATTTGTTACTTACTTGTTATATCTTGATATACATCAAGTTGTCCATCATCTTGCTAAGCTAGATTGTGTGGATCATTGTGATCTTGTTGAGATCAAGTAGATTTCATGAAGTTTATGTTGATAGTGTGTAGATCATTGAGATCGTGAGTAGATCGGGAAGACTGAGTGTAGATCGTGAGAATCTTGTACCTTGCGTGATTTGTAAGGATCGTGAAGATCATGTGTGAGATTGGTACCAGCTAGATTAGTACTCGATATTTAACTTAGTGTCGGTAATCGTGATAAGCGACGTTGCATGGTTTTATCCGCCTGAAGGGAGTTTTGTTGACATAGTGCTTTGAACTCTCGAGTTGGATACTCGAGGAGTGGAGTAGGGCGAAGAGGAGCTTCGTTAAAGAACCACTATAAATCATTGTATATCGGTTTGATCTTTCCATCTCTTACTCTTTATCTTACAATTTATATTCTATTAGTTATTGTTTAGTTAGTTATATTTTGTTCATATTGTAATCGATTGGTTTCACAAAGGATCGAATCAAAGTTTTTCAGAAAGTAAATTTTATAACAAAGTTAAAAATGATAAAACTATTTAACCTCCCCCTTCTAGTTTTTCACAAAGGTTTTTGTATGAATCTCCTCTACTTAAATCACTTGTGTTTTGCACTTCAATCCCTCACTCACCATCACCATTCTCAGCTAATTACTCATCTTTAACCACTCCCTCACCATGACAAAAGCTTCAAGTGCTCATTCATCAACTAGAATTCCTCCTCACAAAACCACTCGTGTTGTTTATAAGATCTCATTAGCCGAATCTTCACCCATTAAGAAACCCTTAAAAGACCACGTCAAAACTCATTCTTCTCCTATTAAACCAACACCACAAACAACAAATGCTCCACCACCTATTGAACCTTCTTTCTTAGAACCAACACCAACACTTGCTCCACAAAATACAACTTCTTAAGTGGAACTTCCATTTCTTGAACCAACATCTTTAGTTACTTTTGCACAACCACCATAAGTTACTTCCGTAGAACCTCGTAAAATCACTTTTGACACACCTCATATCTCACCTCATCCTTTCACAAACTCTTTGGATTTGCTTCAAAGATCAACCAATCCTCCACCACTACCATCATTCTCCTCAATTGAATAAAAGACTAAACCACCATCATCTTTTCCCAACAATATGGGTGTTGACATCAAGTCAACTCCTCCATCAACACACTTGTCTACTCCACCAATTCATTTTCCTCATCCAACATCAACCGTGCATCCCTCAAATTCTATCTTACCTCTATCAACACCATGCTTGCCACCACCAAACTAGCATCCACCAAAAATATTTTTCCCTCTTCATCAATCTATGTGGATTGAGAATCCATCACTACAATCCCCAAGCCATAAAGAATATTGCAACCATTGTGAAGACACTCAAACATTGGTGCATTCTCTACGTGATGAAATGCGCTTCATGTTCTATCATCTTCTTGATCGTTTAAATGACATCAACAAACCAAATCACCCTTAAGAAAATGTAAAAGAAGTGCAAGTACAAGTGGACACCCTTACTTTTAAGTTTAGTTTAGCTTTTTCATTAGGATTTCTTTAGCGTTAAGTCACGTTCTTATTTTTATGATTGGTCATGTTGTACCTTTCTCTTTTATGGTTCCACTTATCTTTTGTATCATTTATTTTTGTATTTGTTATAACTAGTGTTATGATTGAGATCCTCTTATTATGTCTGCTTTATCTTTATCACTCTGTGCTGATATGATTTGCAGACACCAGATTCATCTAAGTACGCCAGCCGGATCTCTTTTGGAAAGGATCCGGCAGAACCAACAACTCAGAAACACTTTTCTAAGAAAATTAAGCTTATTTTCCATCTTTATCATATCATATGCTTTTATTCTAACCCATTGTTTTGTAAATTTTCAAAATTAACTTGAAATACTTGAATCCCTAAATTAAGGGGAGATTTCGTCAAGGGGGAGCATTGATAACAAGAAAACCTGTATATGTCCCCTCTTATTTTCATTTATCTTACTTTCGTTTTATCAGAGTTAGTTTCTTTCGACACTCTTTTGTTTCGAAAAAAAAAGAGAGAGAAAAGAGTAAAGATTTCAAACTTAAAATTTACAAGTTTTAATTTTACTTAAAATAATTTTAAGTTTTGTCATCAACAAAAAGGGGGAGATTGTTAATACAAATAAACCGTAAAAATGTTTATTTATATCTTACGATCTTTCTATGTTTTGTTATTAACAATCGTAAAATCATTTTAACAAGATAAATAAAATACGTAAGTTTTCAAGCCAATAGTTTCCTAACTCATTTTATTAATCAAACATATAAGTCAAAACATTTTCTCACAAAACACTTATAAGTAACACTTCTTACTTACATTTTTATAAATACATAGTTAAGTTAAAGCTAGATAAAATAAATATGTAAGTAAAATGAAATGGGTAGTCTTGACCCATAACCCAAAACCCATGACCCATGATCCAAAACCCATGGCCCATGAACTTTGCATCATACATGACATCATGTTTGGTATCTATGACCCAAAGTCCATGATCCATGATCAATGACCAATAGTCCATAACCTATGACCCAAAAACCCAAAAGTGTAACCCAAAATCTGGACTTAACCCAGTATGCCGGATCCCTTCTGTTACACTAGTCGGATCCCTTTTGAGAAGGATCCGACAGATTCGGCGGGTCATAGAACTATTTGACCTATAAATAGTAAGTCAATTCTTCATTTCAAACCACCAATTATTTTGTACATATTCTCTCTATATTTTTACCTCTCTAACCTCATATCTAATGATCATCTATGTAGCTCTTTCTTTAGTGATTCTCTAAGTTTCTCTTAAAGGCGAGATCATGACACTTTGCATAGAAGACTTGCAAGCTCAAATAGATGTGTTGCAAGGCTTCGTCAAGATCACAAGATCACTTAACTGACTTTTGTAGTTGATTCATCTTTGTATGTCATAGACGTGTTGTGTTAGTTGGTGTAATTGGTTTTTGGTTCTTTCATTATAAAGGAACTCAGTATCTTGCTTTGTACTGGATAAAGTGTAAGCGACATTGTGAATGCTTCTCCGCCAAGATAAGGAGCTAGTGGATGTAGTGGTTACGAACTCTCGAGTTGGGTACTCGGTGAGTGGGGTACGACAAGGAAGTTGACCTTTTAGCTGAATCACTATAAATACTCGTGTCACGGTGTTATCATTCTTTACTCTAACTCGTATTGAATATTCGTCATATCTAACTATCAATATCCATACATCAGAAGGATTGACATAAATCGATCTAAATGTTTTAAGACGAACTTTTAATTTGTAAAATTATTCAAACCGCCCTCCCACCCTTCTAGTTTTCTACACAATCCAATGATATGCTTATCGATATCGCTATTATAAAAATGAAATTGATATCTTTCTTTGAGGAGTTTAGAGAAACGAGACTTTCTAAAGCCATTAATGATGCTAAATAAATTGCCGTTGAAATGGATATTGATCACTTGTTCGTTCAAAGGCATGTATTTTGTAAAGAAAGGCATTTTGACGAGAATCCAGTCGACCATGATGCTTCATGTAACGCCCCGACCCGACAAGGGTAAAGGAATCACAAGTAATGGTGTCATATCAAAGCAAACATATAATCCAAAAGAAATCTCAACATAAATATTGAAATAATCCAAGTCAAAACGACTTCCATACATAGGTCCCAGCGGAAAATAAACTTCAAATGAAATGTCTAAAATATAAAGTCTAAATGGCATCATAAGATCAAAGCTAAAATCTCCAAGGTAAGTCCACAAGACTCATCCCAAAGCAATACCCGGCTCAATGCTTAGATACACCGCGGAAGAAAAGAAATAATTTGAGCTTCAAAAGCCCGGTGAGCAGATATACAAACAAAGCGAATACGAAACGAGCGAATACGAAATAAAATGAAAGAAAGATAGTGAAATCATAATCATTTCAAAAGATAATTCAAGATATAAGAATAATTTTTATAGCTAACTACCTCGAGCCCAAACACATATGCCATATCATAAACATATCATAATCACATAAGGCAACAATTTGTAGGAGACCTACGAGTTATGAAGGGCGTGCATGCACGTGACATCAATCATCGACAACATATAACATAAACATATAATATATAGCATATAACGGATCTAGGATGCACCCATACCATACGAGACATACTTTGATAATATAATACAAATTGAGCTCATAACAAATAACGAGATAAGGGGCGTGGCGAACTTCACTCTCTCGCCTAGAGTCATGTCGAAGTGCATTCTTGACACGGACATGGAACCCCATGACTAGTTAATAATTGGCTCGGGTGTCAAACTATCTTAGGTCAAATAAGAATGTCATAAGCGACATAGATCATATTTTATCAAGCGTTTTCAAAATCAAAGTTTCATATCATATAGTTCAAAATCAAATGTTTTATGATTCAAAATCAAAGTTCGGATAAACATGACTCAAATAGACACATTAGGGTTCATAGCAAAGGCTTAGGAAATCCTAATATGAAAGCTTAAAAGAAAACATTATACAAAACCTTTACTCAAAAGGTCAGAATATATGTACCTTATTCCAAAGCAAATGATCAAAAGTAGAAACAGGGAAAGCAAAGAATTACTCCTTCTCCACAGAACCTATATACATTAACGGTCGTATATATCATTAATGATTCCATAATCGTCACAATGATCTTATAATATTTTAGGGTTTCTATTCTTTAATATCTCATTAATATGCATTAACTTACATGTTACGTGTTTTAATGACTCGTTACATAACCTAACACGTCACAAAATAATCTTTCCTTTTATGTTTCACCATATACATTTATGATTTTATGTGACATACAAGTTAGTTATTACTCGTATTAATTACACGTTTACAACATTAGGGTTTAGCATACCTTATTCGATTAATATATCAAAACTAGGGTTTACATTTACATAACCTTTACTTAATTAATGCATCTTCAAAACTTATACGTGACTCGGTTTAAATTAGGGTTTTCGGCTATTAGGTTTTTCACAAGTATTAACTCATCTTCTTACTTTACTTATTCAAGTTATCAAGTTTATACCTTATTCGAAAGTCAAGCATGGCTCGGTTCTAATTACATAGGTTCGGTCCTTATTAAATTGACACAAACATAACCCGATTCAATATTACATATTACTTACATCACTCTTAAATACTTGTAAGGTTTAGTTATTAGGGTTTCTTGTTTTGGTTCCCATTCGGTTCGGCACAAAGAAAAAGAAACACAATCGACCAAGCGAAACATATAACAATATATTAACACAAGGTACATCAAACAAAGGCGAGAACAAGTTATACCTTGACTTGATTGAGCAAAATCTAAACTCTATGGTTGTTATGGTTCGGCCGAGCAAAGAGCAAAAGAAAAGAAAAGAGGCAACACAAACTAGGGTTTCACTTTTGTGATTTATGTATTGTATATATAGTAGTAGTATTTGAGTTAAACTAGGAAAGGGATTGGGTTTTCGGTTTGGCCCAACCGAATCACAACCCAAACGCACACCATATGGCTTTCGGCCTTGTCCACACGAAACAAAAGAAACACGACCCAAATCATTTACGA
This sequence comes from Chrysanthemum lavandulifolium, assembly GCA_022545495.1. Classification (NCBI taxonomy): domain Eukaryota; kingdom Viridiplantae; phylum Streptophyta; class Magnoliopsida; order Asterales; family Asteraceae; genus Chrysanthemum; species Chrysanthemum lavandulifolium. The sequence continues at coordinate 135,692,184 of CM040239.1, forward strand.
AACATTAAATCTTTATCGTACCAAAATCAATCACGTAATATATTTTAGTTAGGTTTTTAAGTATTCACAAGTTAACTTTTAATTTCTTTAAATGTTACAAATATATTTTACGTATTTTATAAATTTTAGTTCAAGGGTATTTTAGTCTTTACTCGATTTTAGATTTTCGGGTTTTACAATTCTTCCCTCTAAAGAAAAATTTTAGTCCTCGAAAATTGAAATGAACGAAATGAAAGCGAAAGCGAACACGAGCAGCGAAATGAGAACATACCAAACTATTCAAAGAAATGGGGATAACTAGCACGCATCGACTCCTCGGTTTCCCAGTAGCCTCACGTTCGGGATGATTTTCCAAAGAATCTTAACGAATGGAATAACTTTATTCCTCATAACTCTTTCTTGTCTTTCGAATAACTTCGGTTCTTGAGATAAAGACATATCGGATTGAATTTGATCAAGCGGATAAGAAGCAACGTGTAACGGATGATAGTTGTATCCCTTAGGGTGATACATGGAAAGCGTCATGAACATGCGATAAGCGGGCGGAAGTGCTAAGCGATCGAAACTTCTCCTATCGTTCTAGAATCTCAAGCGGTCCAATAAATCGAGGGTGAGCTTGCCCTTGATTCCAAACGTTTCACGCCTCTAAGCGGCGAAACTTTCAAAACACACGATCTCCAACCCGAAATTCTAAATCACGGCGATGCTTGTCGGCATAACTTTTCGGCGAAACCTAGCTTCCTTCAATTTCTCTCTAGCACGGCTACTTTCTCATTAGTGATCTCGATCATTTCGGTCCTTCAATCAAACGCTCACCTACTTCATCCCAACAAATAGGTGCTCTACATTTCCTTCCATAAAGAAGTTCAAACGGTGCCGCCTTAATGCTAGCATGCCAGCTGTTGTTATATGCAAACTCTACTAAACATAAATATTCATCCCAGCCGGTCCATTCTAAAGCACAAGCCATAGCATATCCTCTAAGGTGCATATAGTCCTCTCGTGACCATCTGTTTGAGGATGAAATGCCGTACTAAAGTTAAGTCGAGTACCCCAAGCTTTCGCAAACCCTTCCGAAGCGAGAAGTAAAACGCGGATCTCATCGGACACAATAGATCTTGGGAGTACCATGAAGTCTAACGATCTCTTGTTGAAAAATCTCCGCCAATTTACCAATACCATAATCCTTTCGATTGGCAAGAAATGAGCGATTTGGTTAGTCGATCAACAACTACCCAAATCGCATCATGCTTCTTCGAGTAAGAGGTAGTCCGGTCACAAAATCCATAGATATCTTATCCCACTTCCATGTTGGAATCTCCAATGGTCGTAATAATCCACTAGCCCTTTGATGTTCAATCTTAACACCGACAAATCATACACTTCGACACAAGCGTCGCCACATCTTGCTTCATACCATTCCACCAAAATCTTGCTTCAAATCCCTATACATCTTGGTAGAACCGGGATGAATAGTGAAAGGAGAACTATGAGCTTGATCATAACTTTCTCACGAAGTACACGATCATTGGGAACACAAAGCCTATCCCATACCATACAATACCGTCATTATCAACCCTAAACTCCGTCGCTTACCTTCTTCAACATTTTGCGCCACGGCCCACGGTTCGCCGTCATCTTTCGAGCTTCTTTAATTTGCGGTATAAGGTTCGACTCCACCTTCATACTTGCCCGGTATCCATCAAAACCTCGTACACACAACTCGACATCCAAACTCTCTAAGTCACGAATAATCCTAGGCTCAATCTTGATACTCGCAAGAATGCACGATTTCGGCTAAGTCGTCGGCAACTCGTTAACCTTACGGATGGTCTTGAATGTTGGTGTCATAATCCTAAGAAGTTTTAACCATCTTCTTTGTCTCATGTTAAGTTCCTACGGTGAAAATATACTTGAGACTCTTATGATCGATGAATATATCACACGTCTCTCCATACAAGTAATGTCTCCGGATCTTCAACGCAAACACCACCGCAGCCTAACTCAAGATCATGAGTTGGGTAATTCTCCTCATAAGGTTTTAGGCGCCTCGAAGCATAAGCTATTACCTTTCCATGTTGCATCAAAACACGCCTAATCCTTCTTAGATGCATCATTGTAGATTTGAAATCCTCGAACCCGTTGGAAGAGTCAAAATAGGAGCCGAAACCAATCTCCGTTTCAACTCTTCAAAACTCTTCTCTCGTTCATCCGTCCATACAAACGTTTCACCTTTCCTCATCGGTTGGGTTAGGGGTAGAGCTAGCGAGAGAAACCTTCAACAAAACGTCTGTAATAACCAACAAGTCCAAGAAAACTCGACCTCGATCCATCATCGTAGGTCTTGGCCATTTTGTGATAGCCTCAACTTTAGACGGATCCATGGTGATACCATCAGCTGATACAATATGACCAAGGAAAGCAACTTGTCTCAACCAAAATTCGCACTTTGAAAATTTGGCGTACAACTTCTTCTTCCTCAAAATCTCCAAAACTATACGGAGATGTTCTTCATGCTCCTCTTCAGACTTGGAGTAAACCAAAATGTCGTCGATGAAAACAATAACGAACTTGTCGAGAAACTCATGGAAAACACGATTCATCAGGTCCATAAACACAGCAGGCGCATTGGTCAAACCAAAAGGCATAACGAGAAATTCGTAATGACCATATCTGGTACGAAATGCGGTCTTAGGAACATCTTGCTCCTTCACACGTGGCGATGGTAGCGGACCTCGGTCAATCTTTGAAAAGAACTTAGCTCCTTGCGGTTGATCAAACAAGTCATCTATCGCGGCGGAGGATAGCAGTTACGAATGGTAATACGATTGAGTTCACGATAGTCGATACATAGGCGCATGCTTCCATCCTTCTTCTTCACAAACAAGGCAGGTGCACCCATGGAGAAACACCGGGCGTATAAATCCATTCTCTATCATCTCTTGCATTTGTTCCTTCAACTCCTTGAGTTCTCTGGTGCCATACGATCGAGCCTTGAAATCGGTTCGGCACGAAATTAACTCAATGCTAAACTCAACTTCTCGGTGGGGAAGTCCGGGGAGTTCATCGGGAAAAACGTCGAAGAATTCGCAAACAACCGAAAGATTTTCAATGTTAGGATTCTCCAAAGATGTGTCCTTAACGGATGCTAGAAAACCTTGGCACCCATGAGTAATCATGATCCGTGCCTTCATAAGCGGAAATGAGTTTAACGAGACTTAAGAGGTTGAGAACCATGATAAACAATTCGGGATGTTTCGTCTCCAAAGATCACCGTTCTAGCATGGCAATCAATTGAAGCTCTATGATAAGCCAACCAATCCATGCCTAGAATGATATCAAAGTCGACCATATCGAGAGGATACTGATTTGCAAAGCGAATACGATCATCAAAGCGAAGAGGACACTTAACGTATTTATGGTCAATGATCACATGATTTTTCATAGGCGTGAAATCGATAAGTGATTTGTTAACGGTTTGGGCTTCATATTAAGTTTCTTAGCAAATGTGATAGATATAATGGAGTGTGTGGCGCCCGATATCAAATAAAGCGAAGACGACAAAATCATCAATGAAAAGAGTGCCCGTAATGGTACTGAAGTGCGCTCACTTTGTTACTGGTAGTAGCATAAACACGTCCGATGGTAGTCGGTGACGATGTAGTTTCGAGGCGCGGATTCTTCTTAGGGTAATCTTTAATCTTGTGAGTAGTGGAACCACAAGCAAAACATCCACCGATGGCCTTGAAACACCGCCTGGATGAGCCTTTCCACAAGTAGTACAAATAGGTGGGGTGGCAAACCTCGGTTGTCCTCTGTTGACTAGAAGATCTCAAGCACGACCACGATTTGATCCTCGGTGGTGATCCTTGTTATATGTTGGTTATTGTTACCTTGGTTACGACGATCACTTCCATTCCTACCAACATTTCTATTATCTTGACCCCTCGTCTCGGGCGCCGGTGTCAACATTCCTTCCCGTGACCCCGATCATAACTCCTATCCACTTGACCTCTCGAATCATAACTCCTACGAGTTTCCCTTATAGTCATTTCCTTGAGTCCTACCTTGAATCCGATCACCATCGCGATTACGCTTGTTAGAACCGAAACCTCATGAAAGATCTCAATGTTACGAGCTGCGTCATTGCGGCCGACACATTCTCATACTCAATATTAAGCAATCGGTCCAACACCCACTTCTTGGTCCCCACTTGAAGTGCTTAGCTTGACGCCTACCATCGCCATGACAATCGCTCCCACAAAACTCACCAACCTCATAAACCTACTCATGTACTCATTGGATTTCTCATGATCAAGCGGTAGATTGCTCGATAATCCTCTCATACCTTCTTTGCTCGGCATCGTGGAAGTAATGGTTATAGAAGCTAGTCCGAAACTCGGTCCGGTACAAGTCACGAAAAGCGTCTCCTCCTCTTGCTTGTTTGGCGCCTTCCACCAACTTAAAGCATCACCTTCCAATTTGAATGAAGCCAAACGAGTCTTAAACTCGTCTCCACAACCCGATGCTTAAGCGACTTCTCAATATGGTGATCGGTCCTTGGCCTCGGTGGGAGTAGCGGTGCTAAGCGAAAGAGGCTTAAGCTTACCGAAACGCTCGAGCCAAGTATGAATACCGACGGGTTGATTTCCTCCACCACTACCCGAAGCACCATTCTGATTACGAATGTTGTTGATCACCTGTTCCATCATCTCAGGTGTAGTCAAACCAGGGAAAAGAGAGTTGAGAGCATTCGCAATCGCAGTATCCATGTTAATAGCATCATCGTCTCCATCCGCGCCACCAGTAGTACGAGTTCGAACCATCTAAACGATTAGAAAAATGAACAAAGGTGAGATACGAAATGGAAGTACGAAGGAATCCTAAGGTCTACCCAAATCCTCACAGGTCAAATCCTAAGCTCTAAAGTCTCAAAACCTAGGCTCCATATGTCATGGGTCCGACTACAAGTCGTAAACACAGGCTCGATGCCATAAATTGTAACGCCCGACCCGACAAGGGTAAAGGAATCACAAGTAATGGTGTCATATCAAAGCAAACATATAATCCAAAAGAAATCTCAACATAAATATTGAAATAATCCAAGTCAAAACGACTTCCATACATAGGTCCCAGCGGAAAATAAACTTCAAACGAAATGTCTAAAATATAAAGTCTAAATGGCATCATAAGATCAAAGCTAAAATCTCTAAGGTAAGTCCACACAACACTCATCCCAAAGCAATACCCACTCCAATGCTTAGATACGCCGCAGAAGAAAAGAAATGCGGTGAGCTTCAAAAGCCAGTGAGCGGATATACAAACAAAGCGAATACGAAACGAGCGAATACGAAATAAAATGAAAGAAAGATAGTGAAATCATAATCATTTCAAAAGATAATTCGGGATATAAGAATAAGTTTTATAGCTAACTACCTCGAGCCCAAACACATATGCCATATCATAAACATATCATAATCACATAAGGCAACAATTTGTAGGGAGACCTACGAGTTATGAATGGCGTGCATGCACGCAGACATCAATCATCGACAACATATAACATAAACATATAATATATAGCATATAACGGATCTAGGATGCACCCTACGCCTACGAGACATACTTTGATAATATAATACAAATTGAGCTCATAACAAATAACATATAAGGGACGTGGCGAACTTCACTCTATCGCCTAGAGTCATGTCGAAGTGCATTTCTTGACACGGACATGGAACCCCATGACTAGTTAATAATTGGCTCGGGTGTCAAACTATCTTAGGTCAAATAAGAATGTCATAACTGACATAGATCATATTTTATCAAACGTTTTCAAAATCAAAAGTTTCATATCATATAGTTCAAAATCAAATGTTTTATGATTCAAAATCAAAGTTCCGATAAGCAACAGCTCAAATAGACACATTAGGGTTCATAGCAAAGGCTTAGGAAATCCTAATATGAAAGCGAAAAGAAAACATTATACGAAACTTTACTGAAAAGGTCAGAATATCTGTACCTTATTCCAAAGCAAATGATCAAAAGTAGAAACAGGGAAAGCAAAGAATTACTCCTTCTCCGCAGAACCTATATACATTAACGGTCGTATATATCATTAATGATTCCGTAATCGTCACAATGATCTTATAATATTTTAGGGTTTCTATTCTTTAATATCTCATTAAAATGCATTAACTTACATGTTACGTCTTTTAATGACTCGTTACATAACCTAACACGTCACAAAATAATCTTTCCTTTTATGTTTCACCATATACGTTTATGATTTTATGTGACATACAAGTTACTTATTACTCGTATTAATTACACGTTTACAACATTAGGGTTTAGCATACCTTATTCGATTAATATATCAAAACTAGGGTTTACATTTACATAACCTTTACTTAATTAATGCATCTTCAAAACTTATACGTGACTCGGTTTAAATTAGGGTTTTCGGCTATTAGGTTTTTCACAAGTATTAACTCATCTTCTTACTTTACTTATTCAAGTTATCAAGTTTATACCTTATTCGAAAGTCAAGCATGGCTCGGTTCTAATTACATAGGTTCGGTCCTTATTAAATCGACACAAACATAACCCGATTCAATATTACATATTACTTACATCACTCTTAAATACTTGTAAGGTTTAGTTATTAGGGTTTCTTGTTTTTGGTTCCCATTCGGTTCGGCACAAAAGAAAAGAAACGCAATCGACCAAACGAAACATATAACAATATATTAACACAAGGTACATCAAACAAAGGCGAGAACAAGTTATACCTTGACTTGATTGAGCAAAAATCTCGACTCTATGGTTGTTATAGTTCGGCCGAGCAAAGAGCAAAAGAAAAGAAAAGAGGCAACACAAACTAGGGTTTCACTTTTGTGATTTATGTATTGTATATATAGTAGTAGTATTTGAGTTAAACTAGGAAAGGGATTGGGTTTCGGTTTGGCCCAACCGAATCACAACCAAACGCACACCATATGGCTTTCGGCCTTGTCCACACGAAACAAAAGAAACACGACCCAAATCATTTACGAAACATTAAATCTTCGTCGTACCAAAATCAATCACGTAATATATTTTAGTTAGGTTTTAGGTATTCACAAGTTAACTTTTAATTTCTTTAAATGTTATAAATATATTTTACGTATTTTATAAATTTTAGTTCCAAAGGTATTCTAGTCTTTACTCAGATTTTAGATTTTCAGGTTTTACACTTCATTTTCCGTGGAGGAGTCCAAAAAGATATATTATTTTTTTATACATTGTTGAAAAGGCAATTGTTTCTTTTCAAACAAGATTTGAACAATACACACAGTATGAAAATATAACTGGTTTCTTGTTTTCTTATGATAAGTTGAAGTCCTATGATGACAAGAGTCTTAAGTTGTCTTGTAGTAAACTCGAAGCTGCACTAAAGAACGGTAAATGATCAAATATTGATGCAATTAAATTATTTGTTGAGTTAAGGATGCTTAGTAATTTTTTGCATGGCGAAAATATGGACTGTTGATGTCCTAATATTCTTGAAACAACGAGATTGTTTTCCTAGTGCATTGCATATTGAGTATTGTTGACTATCCTTGTCATAGTGGCATTCACAAAAAAAAGTTTCTCAAAATTGAAGTTGCTAAAGTCTTACTTAGGTCCTCAATGTCGCATGAGAGACTTAATGGATTGGTATTGATAGCTATTGAGAATGATTAATTGTTAGATAATGTTGATTTTAAATAGATGGTTAAGAACTTTGCTTCGAAAAATGCTAGAAGAATTGCACTATTCATACAATAAAAATAGTTTTTGTAATAGTATTTTTGAATATCTATAACTGTTTTTTGGCATCGATTAATATATTTGGATATTTGTAACTTTATTTTTAGCATCGATAAAAGTTATTTTACTCGCATATTTTTCTTTAAGGGGCCTTTTTAATAACGGCCCAGAGGACCCAAAATCCTTGAACGACTCTCTGAGTAATGATAGTTACATGTCTCGTGTCGTTAGACACTTGTGAGCGGTGTTATTAACACTCATTAAGAAAATTAATACAAATTATGGATAAACAGGTTACTTGTTACCTTGAGCAACTAGTGACATTTTTCATCGTTAAGTTTTAATTTTACCTAGGAATTCAAAACAAGATTCATAACCATGTTGATTGACTTGGTGACAAATTTTAGAGGACATATGGGGTAGCAGCAAGGTTGTAAAAATCGCTAGGCGCTAGTGAGGCGGTCGGGTAGGGCCTAGCGATTGATCGGTTAAGCGGGGATTAATCGGGGATTAATCGGATTGGAAATTTTATACACAAAATTGTAATATTAGATATTATATTATATTATATGTATGAGATAAGCATAAGACATCAAAGTTCAAATATTTCTAGTGTTCAAATATAAACATAATACATAATTATTCAAAGTTTAAAGTCAAACATAGATATTATTCGGTTTGTTGACCATTTTTATGCGATCTTTGACCGATTTTGTCCGATTAATCGGTTTGTTAACCCATTATTAAGCAATTTTGTTGACCGATTTTCAAAGGATTTTGTCCGATTAATCGGTTTGTTGACCGATTTTGAAGCGATCTTTGACAAAACCGATTAGTTAGGCCGATTATGATAAATCAAGACGCTTAGTGAACGATCAGCGATTATGCGGGGATTAATCGACCGCCTGAACCGATTTTTACAACATAGGGTAGTAGAGTATACATAGTGACAAATTTGTTTAGTACTCAAGTTGCTTCATCCCACTTGACTCAAGTTGGTGGATCATCAACCATTGGATTAAAACTAAAAGTCAAGATTAAAGTTAATTTTGATCTTTGCTTTTAATCTAATGATCGAGGATGAAACACTTGAGTCAAGTTGGTTAAGCAACTTGAAATGATCCTTATCCCGGTCGCTAACTCACTTTGGACTTTTTACTTATATATTAGTAGTACAAATTACTTTTATTGGTTGCGAACTATGATTTTATTGGTACTTGTTAGCTTTGTTAGTGAAAAACAACAAAACTCAATCTCGCAGGAGCAAAGTTTATTACTCATTCGTTATAATAATATTAAAAAAAAATCCCAAAAAATGTATAAGGAGCAAAATCAACCATAACAAAACTAACTTTATCATGAATCTTATGGATCTAAAAGTACAATTTATGAAACCAATAAAATGAATAAAATATGTAGCTCCACCAATTTTTCTTTCACGTTGTTGAAGTTATTGAAGAGTCATGAGGAGGGACCGAGAAGATGGTATGATCTGGAAACATTCAAGTCTCACAATCCATAAATATAAATGTAATCTAGTAATAATATTATGTTTCTTTACATTGTTCCCGGCTCGATAAGTTCAATAAAATGAGTGGATCCAAAGAAGCCATAAACAGAGTTAACCATAACACCAAAGAATTGATTAAGCTAAGAATATGAAGTTGATTTCATGCAAAGTTCATGCGACAACCTTTCTTCCTCCTATTCTAATTGCAATTTCCATGCATCTCCCTCTATGTTTCCATGCACTTTTAAAAAGTGATTGAATCCTAATATAAAAAACTTGTTGCTTAACAAGGCGAAAGTTCGCTTTACTTTATTGATGTATGAAATACAAGAGATTGAGTATTTAACTCATAATTACGCTGTATCAACAAATCTTTAGATAACTAAAGAACAAATCAAAATAAGAATGACCTACGGAGTTGCAGCTAGCTAGAAAAATACAAGAAAAGAAGACGAGTCAGGCTGGCTGTAGAACATTGCAGTCGATGAAGAACGCGTGCGGGTGCTTGTCCCGTTTAGAACTCTTCTCATGCGTTCTCTTAACATATTCATCACCATTTGATATTCTTCTAAAAGCTCAACCATGACACCAACCTTCATCATCTTCTTTCTTTCTTTCTTTCTTTTCTACTGTACACAGGCGTTTAAGTTTGGTTTTTGGGAAGAATATATGCTTAAAGATATACAAATATGAAATATATATATATATATATAGAGGGTAGTTAAGACGTAACGTCCAAGAGTACTACAATTAAGGAAGGTGTAGGGGCTACCCAATTTATCTTTTCCTTCTATCTCTCAATTTAAGATTATCTTTTCAATAATTGTATAAGTTATTGTTACTATATGATGATTGAGATACAAATTCAACCTATTCTAGATCTTCTTTTAAACCCTCAGAAAAAAACAACTTTATCTTTGAAAATGTAAAAGTTGAATTGAATTTTGCTATGTGAAAAGGGATATATGATAAAGTGTTACATATGGACATGAGGGAAGAACATTATCATATTGAAGAAAAAAGAATGTCAATCTTTTAGTTTATATTTTTCCAATTGTATGCTTAAATCTGTAGCCACGTCCTTAGTATCATCTTTAAATATCAATGATGGAAGCATTAATTTTATAAAACAATAAAATTAAGTTCATGGGTCCATTTAATAATGGAGATTGTTAAGGATTGGTGGATCTCCATTTAATGGATCATGTGTATGTATAATGTGTATTAGAGGACCAATATACTTGATGCCCAACTTATTCGTTGGTTAGGTAGCTATTAGAATCGCCAATATATGGAAAAATGAGATCATCACACCAAATTTTTTTTCGCATTGTTTAGAAGTTACGACGCATGTAACTATCTCAAGCATGGCAAGGTTTCGACTAGCCAGATCGAGTAGTTCGATGTGGCCCAATCGTCTGAATTGTTACATGTTGTGTGAACATGATATATTATATTATCACCATCATCACAATGCACAAGTTATATTTGGGACTTTGGGTGTTGTTGGATATAATTTTCTTTTTATTTGTTAATAGACATGTACGGTTATATGGTCAAAGATTATTAGTTGGTAAAGCATAATATTAAACGTGTCATTCTTCACAAGTAAAGAAGTCGCGAGAAGCAAATACAGTACTAAATTGTTGATAAAGTCATGCCATTTGACTAAAAAACCAAACTATTTTTCAAGCCAACCCAACCTAACTCATGCACACCAAGTCACCAACTACTTGCCGACCCTTTAGCATTTCCATATACATCTTTAGAGAAAAGGACAATTCTTGGATCTAACTTTGACAGTTATAAATCTCGCATCACAGATTGTATCATTTTTTGTATCGGCTCTACTGAACTCGGGCTCCAATCGTCCTTCTAACACGAAGCACTACGTCGTTGTAGTCGACCTGACCTCCAAGTCGACAGAAGTCTACTTGGCAAAAGCAAATAATTCTAATAAAAGAAAACTAAAATGGTCTGAAGCATAAATATTGAATGAGTTAACTTCATCTAATAGCAACTTGCTTTCTCAAATATTCAATTATAGAACATAAATATCAAAAATTACCACAATACGTCACAAGCTTTGTTATTTTTGTCCCACTATTAGACGTTCGCTGATGTGGCATGACCGGTTAATGAACAAATTGGTAATTTTTTGCTTATTTGTTATTTGTATTTTATTTTTGTGATTATGTGAAATTTTATATTTTATATATAATTTTATTAATTGAATTTAAAACAACCACCACCATCACTTCCATCAGCCACCACCTTCAGCAACCACCACCACAAACTTTGTTTCAGGCCACTATCCACCCTTTTCCCAACGACAGTTTGATGAGTTCAATGTTTATTTTCAGAGACGATCCAATCTATCAAAATCAAACAAATAAATCGAATTTTTCATTCCGGTATGATAATAATCAAACTAACGATAGTTTGATGTTAAAGTTATTATTTATGGATTTTAATTTATTATATGGGGATTTGTGATATACATCACAATGTAAGATATCAAACAGATATTTTATTGATTGTGTTTTTATATTTTTACATAATGAAGATTGTTTATGTATTTATAACAAATACATAGCTTAATGAACAAGCAATGCAAACCCTAAAACTAATAGACTTAAACTCACAATTAGATTTGGGTCAACTACCTAGTAATCTAATATATTAGATGATATATTAGTAAGCCCAAGTCTAATTTGTGAACTTAGGGTTTATTAGGGTTTTAGGTTATTTGCATTATAAATATTCAATCAATAGAATATAATACTTTCGAGTTTTCATCAATTAACATGACATCGGAGCGGGTCTGATCCAGACTTAGGTGGCTACGTAGAGCACTTGCGCCGCCTCTATGCCGTCGCGTCAAATCTTCCATTCTACAACCCTAGTTCGGCATATCTCCACAAAACTGTCGCCAGTCAACCTCCACAAAGTAAATCACAAAATGTTCTTTTCCTTTCTATCGCTACCTTGCTTGCTATATTAACCCCACATCCATGCATGTATAATACCTCACGTCAACATTCCACACTGATCGGTTGCCGTATCTTTTAATCAAACCAAAAAAAAAATAATAAATTAAAAAAATAAACAATTTGCTTGTTTCTTTTTGCTTTGTTGGTTTTGCTTTCGCTACTCTGTTTGAAGATTTGTTTACGCTTGATGTATAATTTCTTCAACAACAACTTATGTTTGCTTTAGTGTATTTGCTTTTGTTGCATACTTGTGTTGTTGTTGTTTGAAGAATTGTTTCCGCTTGTTGTCGGATGTGTTCATCAAAAAAGTTATTATTATTTTAATGATTTTAGTTTCCATTCCAATCCGAGCTTTCACGATATCGCTGCTCGGATTGCGAGGGAGTATTAGATGATATATTAGTAAGCCCAAGTTCAATTTGTAGGCTTATGGTTTATTAGGGTTTGTTGGGAATTATAATTTGTAAAACAGATTTAAGTATGTTTAAGTCTGTTAGAGTTAATTCTGGTAGCTTTAGTAGTTAAGTCTGGTAGACCAGACTTAAGTCTGTTAGTAGTTAAGTCCGCCAGTTTTAAAGATGTTAAGTCTGGCAGAACAAATAGTCGTAAGTTAAGTCTGTTTATGTCAAAAACAGAATAGTTTGTTAGAGTTATATTAGGAATAGATATTTATGAATAGAGATATCTTAGGAAAAGATATATTTACCCTTCTACAAGCTTGTTAGTCAATTAGGGTTCCCTTAGTGTATAAAAGGATCCCTAAGGTGTTAGGTTAATGTACGAGTTGTAAGCATTAGCCTTTGAGCAAGTTAATAGAAAATACGAAGTTAGTTATTTTGTGTTCTTCATAATTTGTGTGTTAAGATTCTGCATTAACACATCAAGCTTTTGCTAGGAGTTCTTCATATAGTAATTTGGATTTATTCAAGATTACTATTAGTCATTTACGGCTACTTGGATCCATAAACTTTTGGACCTACAAGTGGTATCAGAGCCTGTTGAAGGACTCTGAATTGAAGAAACAAAACACACAAATAACACTCATCTCATCTCACTTACAAACCCTAAAGAATGTCTCATCATGATAACTTCTCAAATCATCTCAGTGATGAAGAGGCCACTGACCATGAAACTGAAGCATCAAAAGCAGGATCTAAGAAGCAACAACAGAAACAACAACAACAACTTCCTACAATAACAACTATCTCCAATCTCAAACTTCCTATTCTGAAAAAGGAAGAGTACGACATCTGGGCCATGGAGATGGAACATTATCTGGAATATGTAGATGATGAGGTCTGGAAAGTGATACGGAATGGGAATTCAAAGAAGAGAATTTCCAAAGGTAAAGATGGCATAGTCGGGGTTCGCCACCAATCTCGCCGCAGATATACTTGTTGTAGAAAGAAAGAAAGGCAAGAACTCTCTTATTGATGGCCATACCAAAGGAACATCTCGAAGGTTCCACAGTATGGATGATGCTAAGGAGATATGGGAGGCTATTAGAACCGATTGGAGGAAACGTTAACTTCAAGAAAATGCAAAAAGTTGTTTATAAACAAAGTTTGAGGCATTTATCATTAGCAGCTCTGAAGGCCTAGAGAAAGGCTATGACAGGTTCCAATAACTCCTATCACAGTTGGAAGCACATGGATCTGAAGTGTCCAATGAAGATGAAAATATGAAGTTTCTCAGATCATTGCCCAATGAATGGTCAAATCTAGCAATGATCATGAGAACTAAAGAAGATACTGACACCTTGTCAATAGATGACTTGTATAATAATCCTAGAGTTTATGAACAAGACATCAAAGGGAATTCAAGAGCTTCTTTAAGTGACAAAAATGTTACTTTTATCTCTCAAGGTAAGAACACTAAAACCAGAGTTAAGTCTGGTAGTGGTTTTAGTTCTAGTAGCTATACAGTTTCTACTGGTGTAAAGGAAAAGGATGAGGTTTCTGGTTTTGCTGTTAAGATCATCTACTCACTATTTTCTAATAAATCTGAAAACATTCTAAATGAAGACTTAGATCAGATTGACGATGAAGAGATGGAGGAAATGGATATCAACTGGCAGTGTGCAATGACTACCTTAAGGATGAAGAAATTCTTCAAGAAGACTGGTAGGCAAGTGCGTTTTGATGGAATGAGACCAGTAGGATTTGACAAATCAAAGCTGAAGTACTATAGGTGTCAAGAAAGCACTTTGCTAAGGAATACACTGTAAAGGAGGCAAATGAAGAAAAGAAAAGGGATTCCTTCTATCCTAGGCATGCTGAGAAGGAAGACAAGAATCAGACGGGGCTGCTAACTTTGGAAGCTGGTGTAATTAACTGGGGAGAGCATCCTACTGAGGGGACAGAAATCAATCATGCTCGATCTTATGGCCATAAGCTCCATCAATGAGGTAACTTTATGCTCAAAAATCTGCACTGATTTATACAATAAATTGCAATCTCTTTGTGATGAACAGATGGGTCAAATTGGTGATCAAGAAGTTAAAGTACTTGCTTATGAACATGCTGTTAAAACATTAGAAAAACAAGTAAATACTCTTCAAAAACAAAATGCATCTCTTAATGAAAAGCTTACCTTCCAAGGTAATGAAATATTTGAAAAAGATGAGAAGCTTAGAAAATATAGGAGAATTGGAATGAAGGCAGTTAAACATAAGGAAGAGTTGCAAAAGATAGTTGACTCATGGCAAACTAGTAATAAAAATCTGTGGAAACTAGTAAATTTAGGAATGAGCTCAACAAGTAAAATTGGTTTAAGGTATGGGATAAAATCAGATAAGGAGGTTTTAGGATATGAGGAAGAGGTGATGGAAAATGTTTTTGTTAATTCAAAAAGTGACTTTGAAGGTAAACCTATATATCATAGACTTGCTAAAACTGACAACAACAAGGGAGTTCCACCATCAAGTAATGATGATTATACTCCTAAACCTGAAAAATAATATGATGAGTCCTTATTTGATTATAGCAAATGGAAGAACCCTGAGACTCTTGCTTCTCAAGACTACTCCATTGAATTTACTAACTGTCAATCTAATGACAGTAAAGGATTCTGTGAGAAAAGTTCTGAAAGAAATATTTCAGAAGATAAGACCAGTGAGTACTCTTCCTTTCAATCTAATGACAGTGAAGGACCCACTAGTAGTATCTCTGAATGTTCTCTAGAACTTAAGTCTGAACCCATAAGGATCTCTAAACCAGTTTTAAATAATGAGACTTTTGTGCCAAAACAAATTGAACCTGTCATTTTTGTTTCTAAATCAGAATCATTTAAACCTAGTTGTGTGCAAACTCCTACGCAACAGACTAAAATTGAGACACCTAAGATTGACAGAAAAGACTGGAATGGGTTAATGCAGAGAGAGTTTGGGGATGGATACTCTTTTACAAAGAAGAGATGTTTTGTATGTGGAAGCCTAAGTCATTTGATTAGAGACTGTGACTATCATGAGAAAAGAATGGCTAGGGAGGCTGATTTAAGAAAGAAAACAGTTGTACATACTGAAAATATTTATGTTAAGCCAGTGTGGAATAATGTGAACAGGATTAACCATGCTAATAAGTTTGTTACTAGACCAGTACCCGTTAATACTAGTAGTACTTATGTTAATTTTGTTAGACCAAGGGTGGGTACTGGTGTTCAAGTTAGTACTGGTAGGCAAAATTTTAATACTGGTAATATGTTTAGAGTTAATACTGGTCATGTTAGGCCTGGCCAAGCTAAAGTTAATTCTGGGTATATGAATGTTAAATCACAACCTACCAGTCCATCACCCAGTCCCAAGTTTAGAAAACCACAGGTGAACCATTTTAATCAAAGACTTCATTATGGTTCTCACTCACCTGTGAGAAGACCCATGTCTCTGAATGTAGCTCAAATGTTTCAATCCTATGCTGCAAGGGGTAATTAGGGGATTGTTGTTAAGCCCTTGGCAGGTTATACTTGGAGAAAGACCAGACCAAACTTCAAGTATAATAGTGGACCAGTTTCTTTCAATGTTGACAAATCTAAAGGTCCACAAGGCAGACCCAAGCCTCTACAGGCCTGGGTCCCCAAGAGAAACTAATTTCTATTTTTTATGCAGGAACACCCTTATTTGAACATGAGATATAGAGAAATATTTGACAGTGGATGTTCTAGGCATATGACTGGTAACAAGGATTACTTGGAGGATCTTGAGGAAATCCAAGGAGTTTCTGTTACCTTTGGAGGATGCATAGGCTAACCTATGCATAGTTAGATTTTTATGAAAGTATTATGAACAATTATCTGTTGGTGTGATTTGGTGGTTTTGTGGACATCTTTTGATTTCTGTGTTTGCTATAATACCTTTGGTGTGCTTGAACAATTTTATTTGGCTTCTTATGGATTAATTCTGGTGGTTTTGAGTTAATTATGCTTGTTAGACCTACATATTGTATTTCTCTTGGTTTTAGACTAATTTTTCAGGAAAATGCAATATTTATCAAAGATAGGGGAGGTATGGAAGCTATACTGATAGAAGTGCTACTATTCAGAGTTAAAACTGGTGATGTCACATTTAAGTTTGGTTGATATTTTAAGTCTGGTAGTGCAAAAATATTACCGTTAGTGTTGGTCGAGGGAAAATCCGTTTTAACTGTATAAAAAGTATCGTTACCTACTCTTAGGTGATAAGAAGTATGTATATGGATACTTTTTTTTTATAAAATCTATATTTATCAATTATTTACTTTCACTAAAATCTTTAAAAGTTCAAATCTTTTCTCTCGATAAAGTCTGTTTCACCAGCATTAACCCTATCTTGCGCCGCACTACCAGTACTTGAAATTCACCACTTTCATGGATCAATTCAAGTTTAATGGCAAGCACAACCAAGTGGGCTTCCTCAAGAAACCAACTGAAAGCACAGGTTTCGAGCAAATTGTAGATTTCTTGAAGGGATCTCATATTCGGTATGCACTTACACATAATCCAATTATTTATATCTCTGCCATCAAGAAATTTTGGCAGTCAGTAACTGTCATAACTCTTGATGATGGAACTATTGCTTTAAAAGCAACCATTGATACGTTGGATTATACAGTTACTAAGGAATCAGTCAGAAGTTATCTTTAATTGGTTGATGCCTTAGGAACTACTATGCTATCAAACGATGAACTTTTCAATGGACTTCAAAATATTAGATATCCTACTGATGGCTCTTTTACTTTCTTGAAAAGTTACTTTACTCCTAAATGGTGTTTTCTTGTGCACCATCTTTTACACTGCTTGAGATCTAAAAGTGGTGGATGGGACCAATTTGGAAGCACTATTGCTTCTGCATTGGTCTATCTATCCACTAGTAGACTCTTCAACTTTTCAAAAATGATTTTTGATGCCATGGTTGCACATGCCAATAAAGAGAAAAAGTTTTTAATGTATCTCAGATTTTTGCAAATAATTCTTAAGGTTGAAACAGCCAACAAGCAACAATATATTGCTGTTGCTTTTACCAAAAAGATTTTTGCTAATATGAAAAGAGACATTGAAGGGGTTGACAGGCCTTTGTTTCTTGCTATATTGTCTGGTGATACTAACCCTGTAGGTACATTTGCTGCTGCTGAGTCTGAGGCACAAGAGCAACCACAAGAGCCTGTACAAAAGGTACCCACTCCATCATCGCATAGAACACACACACCATTACCTCAAAGGACATCAACACCACCATCACTACAAAGGACACCTACTCCACCTGCACCTTTCCCACCAGTATAAGAGGAAGAAACACCTGAAATTCCTCACTCTAAACCTCCAACTCCTACTGCATCAGATCCAGCAACTCTATCTCAAAAGGAGCTCATTAGTTTAATTCCTAAACTTCTAACAATAATTGAAAGATTGGAAAAGGATATACAGAGGTCATCTAAAGCTCAAGCTGATACTGTGGTTAGATTGGTTCAGAAAGTCAAGAAGTTGGAGGCAAAGTTCAAAGCCAAAGGAATTGAAATCACTGATTCTGAAGGGGAAGAAAATCTCCCAAACAGGGGAGGAATATGGAGGAAGAATGGAGATCTGAGTTCAGAACACCAATGAAATCTTTTGAAGAGACCATCAGTCCTCAAGGTCGAGAAGCTGCTGAAATCTTAGCCATGAGTTTAAGTCATAAGAAAAGAAAATCAGAGAAAGAGGCTACAGGTTCTGAAGTTAAGTCTGGTGGTTCTTCTGCAGTTAAGTCTGGTAACGATTTTGAGGTTAAGTCTGGAAATGATGAAGTTAAGTCTGCCAGTGAAAATATTAAGTCTGGTGAAGAAATTCCTCAAAGAGAAGGCAGGGAAATACTGCAAGAGTCTCCTAAGCCCAAAAGAACCAAGTCATTAAAGTATCGGTCACCTCAAGTATATGTAATCGTTAGAAAGCTCGTAGTCGTAGTCATTTAATATTAGTTAGTATTTAGTTAAGTAACACCGTGGAGGACAGACGGGTCTTTACCCACTGTATGCCTGATCCACAGCCCGTAGGAGGCAAGTCTTGTAAGAATACTATAAATACCCTCTACCTCCCAAGGTAGAGGGTTGGAGCTTCAATACCATTTTTCTTTATTTCACAGAGTTCCCAAGTCTCTTCCCTTTCTCTCTCTAGAACTTTCTCTCTCTAAAACATTGTATACGCCCCATATGGATTTGGTATGATGTGTTTATGAAATCCTATATCTAACAATTGGTATCAAGAGCCATGGTTGGATCATCTCTCTTACATATTCTTGGATTTCTAGTGGTTTTTTATGGTTTTTGAGTTTGAAAAAGTTTAGTGGTATTTGCATCATTTGGACCATTTCTTGTGTTAAAGTTTGGATTTTGATTGTACTTTTGTGTTTAGAATCATCATAAGTGCTTAGGTTTTGATTTGGAAGGCTTGAATCACTGTGGTTGGACTGTTTTTGGATTGATAAGTGGCGTTTGAGTAAGTTTGCAAATTAGCGATTTATGTCACTGTAACACATTCTGTTGAGCGATTTGTCCCTGTTTTGGAAGCGATTTGTGTCAGTTTCAAATCACTTATTTAAGCGATTTGTCTGGGTAGTGGTTGTACTTGTGCGACTTGTTAGGAGAAGCGACTTGTCATTTTTCAGCGATTTGCTTATTTAAGCGAGTTATGTCTTTAAGCGACTTGTGTTGTTTAAGCGATTTGTCACTATTTTCATGACTTGTTTATTGAAGCGAGTTGTAAGTGTAAGACTTGTCTTGGTTAAGCGATTTGTCTTGGTTGCGACTTGTCTTGGTTAGGCGATTTGTCTTGGTTTTGTCTTGGTTAAGCGATTTGTCTTGGTTAAGCGACTTGTCTTGGTTTAGCGATTTGATGCGACTTGTTACTTTTGAGCGATTTGTTGTCTAAGCGATTTGTTCTCACTGAGCGATTTGTCTCTTGTGACTTAGTGCTTTTCTTCTTGACTACATTCTACGGTTTCTCTTGATTTAGTAAAATCCGTGAAAGAATCTATTTCTGGTTTAATCCAAGAGTTTTAAAATCCGTGAAATCGTAATCATGTCTACCAACGTACCTACAATCATATCTTACATTGCAGAGGACGTTCAGCACTGGATCGATACTTGTCCACCTATGCTTGATGTAACTCACTATGACTCATGGGCTCAACGAATTAGGTTGTACTGTTTGGGAAAAGAAAATGGAGTCAACATTCTCAAGTCAATTGATGAAGGACCGTATCAAGTTGAGACAACCGAGACATACTCATCTGCTGCCGATGGCACGATGATATTAGGACCGGACATACCTAAAATGTATGATGAACCGACCGATAAGGAGAAGAAGAGATACGATGCGAGACATCGTGGCTTCTAACATCATACTTGTGGCTTACCTAAGGACATTTACAAGTCGATCAATCACAACATCGAAGCTAAGGTTGTTTGGGACAATGTCAAGATGCTTCTCTCGGTTCGAATTAACCAAGGAAGACAGAGAATCACAATCGTATGATGAATTTGAGCACTTTAAGATGAAACCGTAAGAAAGTGTCTATGAATATTACGTGAGATTCCACAAGCTTGTGAATGACATGAGGAATATCAAAATGACCATGCCAAATATTCACCGAACTCAAAGTTTGTGAACAACATGAATCCCGAATGACACAAATTTGTCACCTCTGTGAAGCTAACCAAAGGATAAAAAACACCAACTATGAGCAATCTGTATGCCTTCTTGCTTCAGTAATGAGAGACATGCTATGTTTGAACGAATGATTCTTGATAAGTTCAAATCTAAACAGGGAGAAGCAAGTTCGTCAAATGATTCAACAACATTCTACACCAATGTTGGAATTACCACCAAAGCCTCTCAAGTCATACCAACGGGAAATGGTAACTACAAGCTCATTCCAGATCCATCATACAAGCCTCCTGATTCAAACACCATCATGGAAAACTTCATCAATCAACTATCTCTCATGGTCAGTCAAAATCTGAATTCTCTCCCACACACCAACAATAACCTCAGAACTGCATCCAATCCACAGAATCAAGCTACCGTCAGAGATGGGAAGGTTATGGTGCAACCAGTTCAAGGAAGGCAGTATGAACAAGGAAGAGGTGGAGTTGGTGGAGGGTATGTGGCTAATCAGAATCGTGGAAGGAATGCCAATCAAGGACAAGTAAAGCCAATCAAGTGCTACAACTGTGGTGGTGATGGACACATTGCAAGGAACTGCACATCTCTAAAACGCCCTCAAAATGTAGAGTACTTTAGGGACAAGATGCTGCTAGTGCAAGCTCAGGATAGTGGAGCGGTCTTGGATGAGGAAGAGTTGTTGTTTCTTGCTGAGGGAAATGCCAAGACATATGATGCTGATGTGGATGAACAGCCAGTGCAGGGCATGGGACAGAATCATCCAAATGCATTTCAAGTAGCTGATTGTGATGCATATGACTCAGATGTTGATGATGAACCAACTGCCCAGACCATCTTCATGGCTAGCATTTCACCAATGGTCTCTCCTAAGGCTACTTCACCACAACAGGCCAGTTCCTCCAAGGCATCAATCATCTCTGAGGTATTAAAATTATATGATGAGATTGATGCGCAAAAGATACAATACAAAGTACAACCAATCGAAATCTCGAATCGAGATAGTGAAAATATGGGCAATAGCAATGTTGTCCCATATGATCAATATGTGAAGCAAGATGAAAGTGAAACTATACCAAGTAATGTATCATCTTGGTCAATGTTGAGTCTTCGATGAATACACTAAATATGCTTGATGATTCCATAGTTTCTTCTCGAATGCCTATAAAGAACAAATTGCTATTTATGAACAACGTGCAAATTCGAATTGACTACCCGTGAGCGTGAAATGGATGACCAAATGCTACAATCATTAGAAAAAGTAATTTTAGAGAAGAAGTGTTAAAACAAAAGTTAAATTCCTTACAAGAAAAGCTTTCTAAAGCTGTTAAGCAAAAGCAAGAACTTCAAGATAATGTTAAAGTGCTTAAACAGAATTTAATGCTAAGGAATCAAAACTTTTGAATGACTTTTCCAATCTAAAAATTTGAAAACAAGCTTGAAAATAAGTTATACGTACAAGGAATACCATTCAGATCGCTTCACATGATCACAAAGCATAGAGTCTTAAGTGATAAGCATAGTATTCCCTTGTTGAGAAACCCAATCCTAAGTATGGTAAAATGGAGAGGCTCGTAAGGTAATCTATGATGGTAATGAAATCCTTAAGCCTAGGGAAACCTAGTTGCGCTAAGTGCACCGAGGAAGATATGCAATTTGAAGAAGTCAATAGGAGAAAATGGATAAAAGCTAAAAGATCCCGAGTGTAAAAAGCAAAACATAATTTTCAAACCCCATGATTACACAAAAGAAAATTGGATCTCCCGAGCAAGTTTAAGCCTCAAACCCAATTAACCCCAGAACAAATTTTTGGAAGAAAGATATGGATAAGCAAAAGGCAAGTGAACTTGTTGAAACAAACCTCCCTTAGGAAAGTGCTGCGACTCTCGTGTATCCTCCAAATACACCAATGCATTTAGTTCCTAGAACTATTTTCACTAATAGCAAGACCTTAATCACTTGTATGTTGTTTATCAACTATTTGTTGATTTTGAGAAAACATGTAAAGAGAAGGATCACACCCATGGGATAAGCGAAGGGAAAGGGTTTGAGCAAACTAAAGAATGCTATTTAACCGAGGTCATGCCTTTCTTTAAACAATTAAAGGTCAATTTGAAAGTCTTCAAAAGGGATAAATTCGGATATTAAAGAAATGGAAAAGGAATTTGATGCAATGATTGTTGAAGTCAATGATTATGAACGGAACACAAATATAATGAAATTGAAAGGAAGAATTTGCATATCCTAAATGAGAACTTAGTAGTAAGTTGTGTGGCTCAAGATGTGTTTTATACTGTTACCTAGCATTCTACTACTGCTTCTCAATTTCATGAATTAACTGTTGCTTTGAAAGTTTCCCATGATCGTGTCATTGAGCTTGAAAATAAAAACTCGTAACTAAATGAGAAAATTGATCAGGATGATCACGATAATTTGGTAAAACACTTTTCTAAGTTAGAAGTTGAACATTTTGATTTGCAACTAAAATATCAACATCTCAAGGAAAATGTCAAAACCTCAAACATCAAGACATCCTCAAATGTTCCAGAGTTTGATGCACTTTTTGAAATAAACAAACGTGACGAACAGATTCAAGCTCATTGTAACACGATCAGAAAGTTGAAAGCCCAAATTTCACAATTAAAGGGTGAAAAGAACAACATTACTGGCTCCCAAATGCCTCCTCCTTTAGATTCTCAGTGTTCTCAAACTTTTCATCTTCAAAACTTGGTTAATGTTTTACAACGAAAAAATAAGAGTTTTCTAGAAGAAAATGAAAAGGTTAAACGACACTTTAAAGAGTTATATGATTCAATGAAAGTCACTCGTGACAAGAACAACGAAAAATAACGCCTTTACAAAAGGAAATTGAGAATCAAGAGTCGGGAAAAAGGAAAATGCCACTTGTCTTTAATGAGAATGTTGCATCAAAGTCATCTCAGATCGCAAATATATTGTGACTATTAAATACATTCCTCCTCATCTTAGGAATAACGAACTTGTGTTTCATAACTATTTCGCACACCTTAAGGATAGTCTAGAATGTCTCCGTGAGATTGTAGAAGAGGATTTCATAAATAAGCCACTTGATAGAGAAATTAGGTTTGCTTGCATTCGAGCCAAACGATCTCAAGAGTCATTAGAATGTTTAAGAGCAACATGTCCTAAATCCTTATGTGAGAAAGACAAAGTCGTGATGCCTTGTTCCATGCCTAGTGCTAAGTATACAAACCATTCTATGCCCAACATTAAGAAAGTGAATTTTAATGTGCCTTCAAGTAGTTCGATCCCGCACTTCTAGTTCGGGAATGCAAAGGTAGCCGAACCAACTAATGTTCCCATAATTCCCTACAGAGTAATCGGTGACATTAAAGCAAGCGGGTCAAAGCCTCCAGCAATACAAAGCAAGATAGGACCTCGCAAGCTAAGAATGTGCATTGGAAGAGAGTAGAAGACCACCCTAGGAACACTAAGTTTGTGTTGAATAAAACGAATCGTGTTGATTCTAGTATTAGCTATAAGCGCATCGTAATTAATTTGAATTTCGCTACTTTTGGCAAAACATGTAATGATGATTGCTTGGTTTCGTTATTAATCATGAATATGGTGTGAATGATTTGATTAATCTTGTTAAATGCCCCGTTAAGATTGTTAATGCCAAAAACATGTTAAGAATGGTAGAAAGCAATGGAGAAAGAAGGTTAGAAAACATTGGAAACCCACGGAAGGAAATTTAGTAACATAGGTTATCATTGGATACCCATCGCCGCAAGTTTAATCTTAATGAGTTGTGCCCTAAATTTTCTAAGTCAATGCCCATTAGAAAATGGATGCCTCTTGGTAGAACTATTCCTTTAAGAAGTGAACATACTTTGAATAGGTCAACATCGACACTAGCACCGCATCTATCCCTAATGATTCCATTGTTTCTACTTCCGATGTGGGTGTTCCAATCATTGTTACTAACCAAATGGAACCCATTCTTGCATGGGGATCCCAATTATCCGATTATCCATTCTTGTACGTGTTCAACTGCAGATCGTTCAAATCATTCTATGGTACCGGACTCAGTCGTTCCAAGCATATATTTGGAGACCGGTCACGCTCATGAACTTCGTGAGTAAATTCATCGGGACCGTTAGATTCGGAATGATCATTTTGGTGCAATTATGGGTTATGGAGACTATGTTGTAGGTGATAGTGTAATCTCCGTGGTATATTACGTTGAAGGTCTTGGTCATATATGTTTTTGTTGGACAATTACGTGATTCCGATCTAGAAGTGGCTTTTAGAAAACATACTTGTTTCATTAGAGAACTTGATGGTGTGGAACTTTTAAGAGGAACACGTGTCTCAAATCTATACACCATCTCTATCGAAGACATGATGAAGTCTTCTCCAATATGCTTGTTGTCAAAGGCTTGAAAACAAAGTCATGGTTATGGCATCGTCGTCTCAATCACTTGAACTTGGCACCATAAATGATCTTTCCGAAAGGACTTAGTTATAAGCTTACCTAGACTAAAGTATGAAAAGGATCATCTTTGTTCAACATGCCAATTGGGAAAAGCAAGAAGTATGCCCACAAACCCAAACCTACAAACTCGGTTATGGAAGTTCTTCATACCATTCACATGGATTTATGTGGACCCATGAGAGTGCGAGAATATTTTCGGAAGAAATATGTTAGTTGTGGTTGATGATTACTCTCGATTTACTTGGGTTAAGTTCTTAAGGACAAAGGATGAAACTCAGATATCATCATCAAACTTATCAAACAATTGCAGTTCGACTTAACAAAAGCTATCGAGAATCATCCGAGCAGACAATGGAACCGAGTTTGTTAACAAAGATCTTAGTGAGTTTTATGAAAGTGTTGGAATCGGTCATCAAAGAAGTGTTCCACTAACTCCTCAACGAGCGGTGTAGTTGAAAGACTAAATCGAACTCTTGTGGAAGCCGCAAGAACAATGCTGATTTACTCAAAGGTTCCAATGTTTCTCTAGGCTGAAGCCATTGCCACTGCATGCTACACTCAAAATCGATCCCTAATTCACACTTCTCATGGAAAAACTCCATATGAACTTGTCCACAATCGAAAACCTAATCTTTCATTCCTTCGTGTGTTTGGTGCATTGTGTTATCCAACTAATGAGGGTCAAGACTTAGGCAAACTTAAAGCTAAAGCGGACATTGGAGTATTTGTAGGATATGCACCAAGCAGAAAAGGATACCGAATCTACAACAAAAGAACCCAAAATATCATGGAAACAATTCACGTTACGTTCGATGAGCTGACCGGTCAAATGGCTCCTGGACAAACCAGTTCTGGACCCGCATCTCAACCTTCATCAAGTAGTCCCATTAGTTCTTCTCTTGTACAAAATCTCTCACCAGCAACTCCTTATGTACATCCTTCAGAAGATGATTTAAAGAAATTGTTTGATCCAATGTTTGATGAACACTATGAGCCAATTGCTAATGATCATCAAATCCATCAACAGAGGTTGCTCCTATCCTCGTCAATGAAGTTAACCCTTCGTTTCTATGTCATTAAGTCAAGAAGCGCTGCTGCCGATCACTCTGCCTCATCAACAAATCTTCAATCATCAAGTGTACATCATGGAATTGTTTCGCACCTATGATGGAGATAATCCCTTTGCTACTCCCGAAGATGCCCCATTTGAAAACATATTTGCTCTCGAATCATCATCGAACCATCTTCATCGGAGAAATCGACTCTGCTACTTGGTTCCTCAACCACAACCACACGAACACCTTAGAAAATGGACACATGATCATCCATTGGACAACATAATTGGAAATCCATCTCGTCTAGTATCCACTCGCAAACAACTTGCAACTGATGCCTTATGGTGCTTCTTCAACTCCATACTATCCAAGGTCGAACCAAAAGATGTTAAAACTGCCATGAATGAAGACAGTTGGTTCAATGCCATGCAAGAAGAAATTCATGAGTTTGATCGACTAGATGTATGGCAATTAGTACATGCTCCTGACTGTGCTATGATCATTACTCTAAAGTGGATCTTCAAAGTAAAACTTGATGAGCATGGTGATGCATTAAAGAACAAGGCTCGATTGGTTGCAAAAGGATACCGTCAAGAGGAGGGTATTGACTTTGAAGAATCATTTGCTCTAGTTGCTCGTATCGAGGCAATAAGAATCTTCTTAGCTAATGCTGCAAGTAAGAACATGGTAGTCTATCAGATGGATGTAAAGACGGATTTTCTTAACGGAGATCTTAAAGAAGTCGATACGTCGCCCAACCGAAGGTTTTGTGAATCCGAGCATCCTACTCATGTCTATCGCTTGAAGAAGTCTCTTTACGGTTTGAAGCAAGCTCCAAGGGCATGGTATGATACGCTATCAAAGTTTCTTCTATCTCTTGGATTCAACAAAGGAGCAGTTGATCCGACATTGTTCACCAAAAGTCGTGCAAACATTTAATTCACGTTCAAATCTATGTTGATGATATTATTTTTGCCTCGACCGACCCCAATGAATGTGACCGTTTTCTAAGGAAATGGGCTCCAAATTTCAAATGTCAATGATGGGACAAATGTCATTTTCTTGGGATTACAAATTTCACAAAGTCCGGAGGCATTTTATTAATCAATCTAAATATGCAAATGAAATTTTAAAGAAATTTGGATTTGACACTTGTGACACCGTTGACACTCCCATGGTGGAACGTACCAAATCGGATGAGGACCACTCATGGATCATGATAGATCAAACGAAATATCAAAGTATGATTGGATCCACGATGTACCTCACACCAAGAGACATGATATTCATTCGTTGTATGCATGTGTGCTAGATACCGTGCTAAGCTACCAAAAGCACCTTGAAGCGGTTAAACGGGTCTTTCGGTATCTCCAAGGAACCATCAACATGGGACTTTGGTACCAAGGACACCGGTATGTCACTAACGACCTATGCAGATGCCGACCATGCAGGATGTCAAGATACACGTTGAAGTACGTGCGGAGGTGATCGGTTTTGGGTGATAAGCTTGTGAGTGGTCTTCAAAGAAACAAATGAGTACTTCTATATCCTCTATAGAGGTTGAATACATAGCCATGTCATCTTGTTGTGCTCAAATCCTATGGATGAGATCCCAATTATCGATTATGGCTTTGAATTCAACAAAATCCCTCTATTGTGATAACAAAAGTGCCATTGCTCTCTCTTGCAACAACGCTTAACATTCAAGAGTAAAGCACATTGACATTCAACATCATTTCATTCGGGAACAAGTGGAAAAGGTGTGTTAGAACTCTATTTTGTGAGGACTGAATACCGGTTAGCGCACATCTTCATCAAATCTCTTCCTAGAGAACGTTTTGAGTTTATCCTTCCACGACTTGGTCTAAAGAGCCTACAACCGGAAACACTCAAACGTCTTCAAGAGGAAGACGAGGAGTAAATGGTTTTTTCTTCATCTATCTCTTGTATATATTTATTCAAAAAGCAAAATACAAAATTTCAAAACCCACAAAAGAAAATAGAAAAATATAAAATTTTCAAAAATCCATAAAAATTAGAAAATCTTGAAAAATACCAAAAAATATTGTTATTTTGTCATGTTTTTCTTTATTCGATATCATCTACGGACTTTGTGTTGACATTCAAAGAATGTCACGGGTTTTAGATGTTTTCAAATAACAAAAAAAAAAAAAAATATATAAAAAAAAAGGCGGAGAAAAATGGTGGTTTATTGTCATTTCGAGCAATAACCCGTTTTAAAAGGAAAGAACAGAGCCATGCTTAATCTTATTTTTCAAATCTCATTCTCTGATTCTTAAAGAAAATGTTTGTCACCAAAAAGACAAATGTTTTCTTTCCAAATATTTTTCCGTCTAATGATTGTTCTGAAAAATAATTGTCATCTTATGAAAACAAAATTGCTTTGAAAATACCTCGGACTCTATTCTAGAAAATCATCCGGGCTTATCTTTGTCAAAATCTCTATCTCTCAATCAACAACCTATGTCATTGATTGAGGGGGAGAATGATTTCAATCAAATCGAATCAAAAAGTGTATTTTTTTTAATCAATTGGCACTTAAACAAGGAAGGTCTACTTTTGGACGATCAAAATGAAATATGTTTTATACAAATGGTTCAAGACCTTGGCTATTGTTATGTTTTTCAAAAGATATTTATGCATGATTGATCAATGGAGTTTAACGTCTCAAAATCCGATCCTTATCAGTTAAAATGTTTTTTTCAAAAGCAAGTCACTATTCTCCTCAAAAGTTCTCAAAATTTAATTTAAATCAATAAAGATCTCAAATCTCAAAGGATTTGAAAATTGTGATCGGGGGAGAATTTGTGATTTAAATTAGATTTAAACTGATAATTTGATAAATGATGTTATACGTGATTAACAAGCTCCCCTCCCTGCATGTCCAAACGATTTTAAATTTTCCATGCAGATGTTAAGTGGGAGCATTTATATCAAACCAAAATAGATTGAAACGTGATTGATTTGTCTCTAAGTGCAAATTTTCCCTAATATGTGCTAAACAATTTCAAAATAGGATGCACATGTTAAGGGGGAGCCGTTTTCTAAAAATATCAAAAACAATTCAGGTACAAAATGTATTGATCATGTATCACAAGTTCTTGGATTGATTTTCAAATGGTTTTCGATTGGTTCCAATGGTGATGAACAATACCAAAAGACCGACCAAATTTACTTTATGAATGGTGATATAAGGATGGTTAGGTTAGGTATTCGTTCCACGATCCGCCAGAGCCGGAAGGATCTACCGAGGACAATCCACTAGATAGTGTAGAGTCCTTAGGTATAATGAAAAAGGAGAAAAGTGAGATATGGGAAGAGTGCGGATCGAGATAGAGCTAGAACTAGAATAAACCCAACAAGGTTCTAGTTATGAAGTCTCGGTAATCGAAGGGGTTGAAGAATGAAAAAGAAATAAATGCAAAAGGGTGAAAAGAAATAGCCCTCCATTATTTTCAATCTTAGGCGTAAACCGGGTTCAATTCATATTCTATTGGTTGCTACCTAGGTAACACTAGTATTGAAGACAAGGCGTCATGGACCCGGTGGACGACCGCACTACATCTTCCCAAGCTACTCAAGTTCCTCTTAAAGGACTTGTTTCATTCTCATGTGGGAACCTACATTATCTATCGACCTCCTATTAGAGATGGTTGATATTGAAGAAGGAGTCCTCTCCCTAGTCTCCGCATAGGAACCAAATGTGCACAATTGAGTCTAGAGCCACAAGATCATCAATAAATCTCATTAAGGACACAATCAATGAAGACTCTCTGTTTTACACAATGTGGAAAAAGAGAATATACTTTTAGAGTCCCACGCATTATCCTTGTGGTATTGCCGTAACATCCGAGTGATATGCAAACATATTCACAATGAAGATGGAAAGCCTTTAGAGTCAACATCAAACAAGCTCTTGGTAGGTTTCATGTGAGATCTATCCAATAGATCAACCATGTGACAACCGAACAGAAACAATGGGGCGATTCAAATTTTTGAATCAACCACGGTTCGAGTTATGGATTGACGGATACCTTTGAAAACCGGTCGTTGTGCTTAAAACTCTTTCTCTAGCAACATCGATGTGTATTAATATTTCAAAAGAAAAGGTGTTTATGATTGATAATTGATTTTCTTTAAAAGCTTCGTTGTATTGCAAAAACACTTTATTTTGAGCGTTACATGATTGTTTTTTAAATCTCTTTCCATCAATCGATGAATCTCAAATGCGTTGGTTCACTCACTCCGTGTTGTCTTTTTGAGACGTCCGGTTTGAGAACGACTAGAGCAACTGCAAAACCCGTCAAGGAGATTCTTGAATTATACACGATCACGTGTAGTACTTGTCTTGATCAACGGGGAACCATGGGCCGTGTACCTCAATTCAACAAAAGTAATCAAAGAAACTTTCGTGTGCTTTATTGCTAGCTGTTGTATGTGTACACCCAACGTTTGTGTTGATCGTAATGGAGAGGTTAATCCATAGCCGCATGCTCACACATCACATTCACTTCAAAAGAAATCATGATTAGTGCATCAATGACTCGATATTCTCACTCCATGCTTCGCTGTTGTGCAAATATCATGAATCAACTAAAGCTTCCGCTACTCGATGAGAAGAAATCATGATCCAAAATGTGAGCATGTCGGTCCACCGTCACAACATCACATAATGTCAACACTACAATGGAAGAGTCGAGATTTATGCAAGTCGATGATCTCAAAGCGGCTCAAAACTCATCATCACGTGGATCGCTTAAAGACCTCCACTTGAATTATCCAAACATGCAAAACATGAAGAATCAAAGACTACGAGCTACGAGCAATGAACTTAAACAAGAATCCAAGAACAATCTTAATGTAATATCTGTTTATATTATGTGTAATTTGAGGTGACCTCCTTAGGGGAGATTGTTAGGAATTAGAAAATTCATCAATAAAGTATCGGTCACCTCAAGTATATGTAATTATTAGAAAGCTTGTAGTCGTAGTCATTTAATATTAGTTAGTATTTAGTTAAGTAACACCGTGGAGGACGGACGGGTCTTTACCCACTGTATGCCCGATCCACGCCCGTAGGAGGCGAGTCTTGTAAGAATACTATAAATACCTCTACCTCCCAAGGTAGAGGGTTGAGCTCAATACCATTTTCTTTGTTTCACATAGTTCCCAACTCTCTTCCCTTTCTTTTCTCTAAAACAGAACATATGGATTTTTGACATCTCTAAAACATTGTGGTTGATCGTCCCATATGGATTTGGTATGTTCAAGAGAAAAGGTTTTAACCTTTAGTCCAAGAAGCCAAAAGCGTAAAGTGAAAGAAGTAGTCAAGGTAAAAGGTTAAGGATAAGCCTAGTATTGTGAAGAAGGAGGAAGAAGTCAATTAACACCCCAAATTTGTTTAGCAAGTGAAGCATACGTGTTATTTCCGGTATTAGTGTAACACCCCAAATTTTGTTTAGCGTACGTGTTAAATTGGTAATCATAACACAAGTAATAAAGAACGGAATACATACTCCGCTTGATTTCATAAAATAGATTTAAAACATTGTCTTACAACATAGTTTAAATAAATGGGTACATCCCATTAGTTTTAGTGGTCCCAATGTAAAACATCATTTTGTGTAAAACACTTCTTTAATACTACTACGACCATACATCCGCTTCTTGCCTTGCCTTCATGAACAAATCTTAAACACCGAGAAAATATGCTAAAAGGTCACCTAAAAGTCGGTGAGTTCATAGGTTTAAGTTTAAAATAGTAAGCTTGGACCATCAAGAAGGCATATAATCATTACAACGAATATAATGATATATGTATGAATGTCTATTACGTTAGCTCTAAGTTCATGCAACCGATACTACGACGGTTTCAGATGCTAAAAGATGTCATACAATATAGGGGCCCATAGCAAGTGTTTTGTCCCTCAACACTTGATTCCGACATGGTATACGTTTCGCCTTGGCCTAAGCATGGCCAACCGAACGGAGGAGTCACCCTCAATAGATCTATTTATAACATTCGCGTTTCCCAATGGGGAATTGATGGTTCATGAAAAAGGGCATTCTCTAGGGACATAAGGGCTTAGGCTAAACCACGTAATAGTAATCATGTGATAGTTTTGGTCCATAAAATGTTTTGCATATTTCTCACCCCAAAATGTATAAAACAATTTATCAAGTAAAAGTGGGGCTATGAAACTCACCTTAGCAATTGTGCAATCCAAAAGTGGGATTAGTGATGGTTGTGGAGCGGCACCAACACGCGACCTAGATAAGGGGGGCAATATTTAGTCATTGTTTTAAGTATTCCTTACTTAAAATAGTTCAATGGTTTTTATAGTAAAACTAAACTTTTATTTGTAAAAATGATTATGTGGTTTTTATAGTAAGTATACGAAAGTATATATATATATACTTTTTATGTTGACATCAAAATGGTTTTAAATCCAAAGTTTGATTTAAAACAAATAATCACAATGTTCCACTAGTAAGTATATAAATGTATATATACTTATTTAAGTTGACACAAAATGGTTTTGTCAAAGT
This sequence comes from Chrysanthemum lavandulifolium, assembly GCA_022545495.1. Taxonomy (NCBI): domain Eukaryota; kingdom Viridiplantae; phylum Streptophyta; class Magnoliopsida; order Asterales; family Asteraceae; genus Chrysanthemum; species Chrysanthemum lavandulifolium. The sequence continues at coordinate 135,724,704 of CM040239.1, forward strand.
TATTATTAGTCTATTTATTTTCTAATTGTATTTAGAAAATACGTAAGTTAAAGTCGAAGTCAAAATGATATAGTAGCCTTCGTTTAATTATTAAAATTTGATTCTTACAATGTACGACTAGAAATCTTCATGATGTAAGTTGGTTTACACGTTGTCGTTAAATCCGTTATGTAACCATTATTATATGACTCACATTTTTAGACACTTGTTTCATTGTTTGAAGGCCTTTACTCTTGTTTTACTTGTCGATATAAGTGTACATATCTAAGGTCGAAATCTCCAAATATGTGACAAATGAGTTTAGCTTTATAATTTATTTCCGGTATACATTACACGTTTTATTTTGTTGACCCGATTTTAACCATCAACGAATACCCCGAGCCACTATGGGCTGCGGCCTGTTGTTGATAGAAATAGGGTACCAGGTTGGGCCGAGGCCCACGAAGCAAACAAACTCACTATGCTATGCAAGTTAGAAGTTGGGATGTGGCCCAAAAGTATGATGGCAAAAGTTTCAGGCTACAAAGTTTGGAAGCATTTACTGGTGACAATATTTTCGTGGAAGAGGTATATACGCAAGGACTAGTTCACAAAGTAAAATAAAGATGAGCAAGGACTAGTTCAAGATTTACAAGTCGATATCCATTTTGACGAGTCGTCGTGGTACAACCATAGTTAGATTTTCGACCCATAATGAGGACTAACCACGACTCACATGAGAGCGACTAAATCTTTAGACATGATACGTTATGGTGATGAAAATCTACTCCACAGGTTAACGATTTATTATAAGACTTTTATTAACAAACTATGAACATCATGGGTGTCGTCTGGTAAGTTCCACGAGTAGAAATGTGGGTTCACACTCGAGCCGAACAACTTAGCACCAAGGATAACGACAAATACATAACCGATTGTCACAAGGTAAACTTGTTACAAGATGCTTGACTTAACACTAGCTACGTAAACTAAACCAAGTGCCACGTTCAAGATCGAATTTCCAGCTTCAATACAATGTTTACTAGTAGACTTTACAAATGTTTAACTTTCAAAATCTTTGGTTCATGCTTCTCGACAGGAACAAATTTCAAACAAGACAACCATACTTTCATTACAGCATTGACAAATTCTTGATTATACAAGTCATAAATTTTACAAGGTAGAGTTAAGACAAAGGCTTACAAGCAGAGTATGATGGTGATGGAGTCGAGACCAAATCATGTTAACTTAACACGATAGAACAAGGAAACGGCAAGACTATACAATGGTTGAGTACTACTCAACCCGGTTCTTATCTCGACAGTAAACCAAACCAACATAATGCCAACGACATACTTAGATTCCGGAGTGACATAGTTGTTTATCAAAACACAAGTATTATAACATCAAGAGTACCTAGTTACATAGTCAAATTACCAAGTTTTTATAAGACTTAACTCTCATATTTCTTGGCTCATTTACCTCGACAGAAAAACTAACCCATCCAAATCAATGACTAACTCAAAACTCAAGTGACCCTAACCATTTATCATATCAAAGTGACATTTATGTAACGCCAAACACCTTATTTAGACATCGAATATCAAAACAAGATTTCATCATTTACATTTCAATAACCACGTTTATAGTACAACAATTTACAAGGAAAAGAATCAAAGATGAACCTTATGTAAGTGAGGCGAAAATGACAAAGATGAAGGCTAACTCGAGAGCTCCACACAAACCAAACCTCCAATCCGAATCCGAGCAACAAACCCAATAGTTTCACAACACTCTTAAGAACACTATTCTTTTGTGGTGGGTTGAGATTTGATTTGTGTATGCCCTTAGTCTCTCGAGCTGCATAAAAAAGGAAATAAGAAGGAAGTCTTTGACCAAGTCTTTACATCTTGCACCTTTGTTTGAAGCCAAAAATGGTTTACTTCCAAAACCAAGAGAATCTTGGATACAAGCTCAAGATAGATTGGTGGAAGATTTCTTTCTTATGGTTACTTGATCTCCCTTGGATTTCTTTGAAGGATAGTGGCGCATCAAGATAAGTTTGGGGAAGCAAATCTTACATGAACATGGCATGAAAGAGGAGGAATATTTAGATGAGGGGTGTCGGTTTACCATTTTGGAGAGATTCGCCTATGAAGCGTGTGAAGAGGAGAAGCAAGATTTCTAGAGGAAAGAGATGAAGATTTGATATCTCCAACTCTCTGCTTTTGTGTATGTTTGTCGTGTGTGTGAGATAAGAAGACAAGAAATATATTATCTCTTTCACTTTTCAATTGTATACATGTGAGTGGGTTTGGAGACCAAGAGATGATATTTCAAAGTTTTTATAAAATGTACTCTTGTAATGTATTATATGTATAAAACAAAAGTAAGATAAGGTAAGGTAAGTAATAAAAATGAGGGTATATGTATATGTAGACTTTTAATTTGTTTGAGTAAGTATATGTATGTAGGAAATTTATTGTATAAAATGTATGCCTATACATTATACTTATGTATGTTTGTACTTGAACCTTATAAAAGTTATTGTTTAAGTGATAGTTTGTTAAATATTTTGTGTCCTGCGAAGTCATATTGTGACCAAAGTTTCATTGTTTGATAACTTTTCCTTCGTAGTATTTTATTGTTATGTGTCCGAAATATTTTTATCTTTGTAATATTCCAAGTCGTGGACATTGGTTAATTGTTTTAGCGAGTCCTCATCATAGTGTCGGTACGCGTGCAGTGTCGGTCACTGGGGAAAACGAGATACCCTCTCGTCTTATAATTTAAATCATAAGACAAAATGAAATATTCATAAAATGATATGAATGCAAAAGTGATGCAGTTATCTACTGTATGCGAGTTAACTACTCAAATGATTAGGCAAAGCTTATGTATGCTTAATGACTTAGGCTTAGTAATAATAAATTACTAATTATCAGTTAAATTTTAGTGAAAATTTACCGTGTGTCACATCCTCCCCGCCTTGGAAGAGAAAACCGTCCTCGGTTTTCAGTTAGGATTACTTGGTGAAGTAGAGAAAAGGTGTGGGTATTTACGCTTGAATTGGTCTTCACGCTCCCACGTGTATTCTGGACCTCTTTGAGAGTTCCAACGGACTTTGACGATCGGGATGCGGCTTTGCTTAAGCCGCTTGATTTCTATCCATAATTTCAATGGGTTCCTCGACAAAATTCAATCTTTCGTCAACTTGGATTTCTTCCAAAGGAACGGCAAGAGTTTCGTCGGAAAGGCATTTCTTTAAGTTGCACACGTGAAACACGTTTTGTCTGAGTGAGTTCTTGTGGTAATTCGAGTCGGTATGCTACCGGTCCGATTCTCGCGAGAATTTTGAAAGGTCCAATATAACGAGGATTTAACTTTCCACGTTTTCCAAACGGATCACGCCTTCCACGGCGCAACTTTGAGCATAACTTTATCTCCCACTTGGAACTCAGTGGTTTCCTCCTTTATCCGCGTAACTCTTTTGACGGTCACGAGTCGCTTGTAGTCGGCTTTTGATTTGTACAATCTTCTCGGTAGTTTCTTGGATTAACTCCCGACCAAGAAGTTGACTTTCTTCTCGCCCCACAGTGATCTACATTTGGCCCATAGAGTGCTTCATATGGTGCGGCTTTGATACTTGTGTGATAGTCGTTATTGTAAGAAAACTCGGCTAATGGCAAGTGTTTATCCCACCATTTCAAAGTCTATCACACATGCTCTTAGCATATCCTCTAGTGTTTGGATTGTTCTCTCGCTCATCCATCGGTTTGAGGATGGTAAGCGGTGCTCATGTCGAGGTTAGACCCTAAAGCATCTTGAAGTGAATTTAAGTTTGAGGTGAAACGGCTATCTCTCATCTCGAAATGATGGAAATTGGTACACCATGGCGCATGCGATGATTTCCTTCAGGTATAGTTGTGCAAGTTTTTCCATTCCATCACTTTCTTTCATCGGTAGGAAGTGTGCTGACTTGGTGAGACGGTCAACTATTACCCAAATAGTGTCGTAGCCTTTAGAGGTTTTAGGTAACTTAGTGATAAAGTCCATTGTTATACGTTCCCATTTCCACTCGGGGATTTCGGGTTGTACTAGTAGGCCTGAGGGTCTCTGATGTTCAGCTTTAACCTTTGAACAAGTTAAACACCGGCTGACATATGTTGCAATGTCGGCTTTCATGTTGGGCCACCAGTACAATTTCTTCAAATCAAGGTACATTTTGTCGGATCCTGGGTGGATGGAGTATTTAGACTTGTGGGATTCATGCATAATAATGTCGCGAATTCCTCCGTAGAGTGGTATCCAACTTCGCTCCTTGAAACACAAAGTTCCGTCCGACCTTTTCACGAATCCATTTTCACTTTCTGGCATTCCGTAAAGGTTCTCATTCGGACGATTTTCCTCTTTGAGTGCTTCCAATTGAGCCTCAAGAATCTTGGTTGGGAGAGGTGAACTAATTGTCATACCCAAGGATCTGACTCTAAGAGGTTGTGGTCGCTCTTTCCTACTGAGAGCATCAGCAACTACATTTGCTTTACCCGGATGGTAACGAATCTCGCAGTCATAATCACTGAGTAATTCCAACCATCGGCGCTGTCTCATGTTTAGTTCTTTCTGATCCAAAATGTGTTGTAGACTTTTGTGATCGGTGTATACGACACACTTTGTGCCATACAAGTAGTGTCTCCAAATCGAAAAGCGAACACAACCGATCCCAACTCCAAGTCATGCGTTGTGTAGTTTTCTCATGAGTCTTCAATCTGGCGAGGCGATGCTATCACTTTCTCTTTGCATTAACACCGCCCAAGCCCTTTGTGTGAAGCGTCGCAATAAACAACAAAGTCTTCACTACCCTCAGGTAAGGCCAGTATGGGTGCACTACACAACTTTTCTTTAAGGAGTTGAAAAGCTTCTTCTTCCTTTTCTCCCCAGTCAAACTTGGTGTTTTTCTGGGTTAGTTTGGTTAAAGATTTGGCAATCTTTGAGAAACCTTCAATGAATCTTCTGTAGTATCCAGCGAGTCCTAAGAATTGGCGTATTTCAGTAGGAGTTGTGGGTGTCGCCCAATCCTTTATCGACTCGATCTTAGCGGGATCTACATGTATGCCCTGACTGTCGATTACATGACCTAAGAATTGCACAGTGGGTATCCAAAACTCGCACTTTGAGAACTTCGCATACAGTTCTTCCTTCTTCAACAATTCCAAGATCAATCTAAGATGCTCTTCGTGTTCTTTCACACTCTTGGAATAAATTAGGATATCGTCAATGAATACGATCACAAATTTATCCAAGTAGGGTTTATACACTCGGTTCATGAGGTCCATGAACACGGTGGCGTTGGTTAACCCAAAAGGCATGACTTGGAACTCGTAATGTCCATAACGAGTTTCAAGGCGGTTTTGGGAATGTCTTCTTCCCGAACTCTTAGTTGATGGTATCCGGACCTTAAGTCGATTTTGAATAAACACTTGAACCTTGAAGTTGGTCGAATAAGTCATCGATTCTGGTAGTGGGTAGCGGTTCTTAATGGTTAGTTTATTCAATTCACGATAGTCAATGCACATTCGAAAGTTCCGTCCTTCTTCTTGACGAATAAGACCGGTGCTCCCCATGGTGATGAGCTTGGTCTAATGAATCCTTTTTCCGCAAGTTCCGACAACCGGTTCGATAACTCACGGAGTTCCGTTGGAGCTAATCGATAAGGTGCTCTTGCCACCGTGCGGCACCGTGCACTAAATCGATCGAAATTCAACCCGTCGGATCGGCGGAGTCCCGCAAGTCTTCGAAAGACTTTGGAATTCTCTTACTATCGGCACGTCCTCCGGACGTTTTTCTTCCCTTCTTTTTCGTCCTTTCCGTGACTTGTGCTAGGAAGATGTGACATCCTTCCTCGATACACCTCAACACTTTGGTACAGAAATGACATGCGTCTTGAAGTGTTTCTCCGCTACTGCATCTCCTTCTATTGTTAGGACTTCATCTCCATAGGGTATTCGAACGAGCTTCTCGTCACAAATGATGGCAAAGATGATATTTTGCTAACCAATCCATTCCGACAATGACATCGAAACTACCCAATGCTACCGGTATCAAGTCGATATTGAATGGGTGGTTTAACAGTTAAGGGTGCAACCTCTTATGATGGTATCTACCCTTTCTATGTTACCGTTAGCTAGTTCCACGTTGTATGCATTTCCTAATGCGGTTGGGGCAATATCGAGTAGTGGACTAAATGTATTAGAAACAAAACTCCTATCGGCCCCGTATCAAACAATATGGATGCATAACGGTTATTTATAAGGAACGCACCCGTCACAACATTCGGGTCTTCCCGAGCTTCCACTTTGGTTCTGAGATAGACTCTCCACGAGCTCCTTCTCCATTTCCTCGATTACTGCTTGTCCAACATTTCACGAATCCCGCCATTCCCATGGCTTCACGGATTTCCTCGGTTTCCTTGATTTCCTCCATGGCCTTGGTTTCGGTCTTTCGGCATTCATTCTTATAATGCCCTTTTCACCACAACCAAAGCAAGTTATATTAGCTTTTGGGTCCCGAGTGGAGCTGTTTGAACTGCCGCCAATGATTTGGACCTGCAGGTTCTGGTTAAGTGTCCGATTTTCGACAATTCTGACTTGATCAGACATCGCCCTTGTGATGTAGTGTGCATCGATTACACAATGGTGCGATCCCGAGTACGGTTTTCTTTCCCAACATTCATCGCATAAGCTCTAGCAACATTTTGCCTCTTGTTTTGATTGTTGCGGTTGTTCCTACTGTTGTTGCCACGGTATTCATAGTTGTTGTAACCTTGAGAATGGTCGTCCCATTTCCTCTTATTGTCAACCACTTTGTCCATGGAATCCTCAATCACTTGGTCCATGAGTTTGTTGGCTACTTCGATAGTTTCATGAAGATCAACAGCCTTAGAAGTGGTGACATTGCCCTTGATAGGTTGGGGCAGTCCTCCGATATATCTCTCTAACAATCGGGTCTCAGTGGGAACCATTTCGGGACACAATAAGGCTAGTTCTTGAAATCGCTGATTATAAGCAGCCATATTGGTGCCTTGAACCTTGAGGTTCCAAAACTCATGTTCGAGCTTCTTGATCTCATTACGAGGACAGTACTTTCGAAGTACCATTTCCTTGAAGTTCTCCCATGGCATGGCATAGGCAACATCGATACTAGCAGATTTCAGAAAATTGTTCCACCAGGTCAAAGCAGCATCCGTGAAAGTGAATGATGCATACTTAACCTTAGAATCTTCTTCACAATTGCATTCGAACACGTCTCGAGCTTTTCGATCCATCTAGTCGACCGACAACTCCTTCGGTTCCACTAAAGCCTCCGGTCATGGTTTTACGAAAGTCTTGATAAGTACAAGTGCGGTTGTGAGTGGGTGGTCTTGAAGTTCCAAAGATTAGTAGACGAGTGGTTTCTTTGCTGACCAAAGCGGCGTTTACCCGCTCATTGACTAGTTGGTCGATCATGGCTTGATTCATGATAGGTTGGATTGGAGTAGCCCTAGCAGGAGTAGTGGCTTCAGCAATCGATCGTGTGTGACTCTGTTTGGAATAGCAAGATTTGCGCCTTGGTCATGAGTGACTCACCGGAATTGGAGCATTGGAAGCTCCACCGGGGTTGGTACATTTTGATCTTCGTTTTGGCGGCATTTCGCAGAAGAAAGGTGATGAGATATAGAACCTTTAAACAAGGTAAGTGCCACGTAATAGTGTGGTTATCGTAGATAGATCATATGAGCAATCTATAAAAGTAAAGACAATTGGATAGGAAAATAAGTTTGACATAGATAGAACTTGTTACAAGGTTCCTAAAGTACATGATAATACATAGATGGAATACGACGGAATACAACGGAAATACAACGGAAAATACAATCAAGTACAAGAGTGATAACTAACACTAATTGTTATAGTTCGGTTTAGTGTAATACATCATGCAATAGGATCTAAGGATGTCCACGCTCGATGCGTAATCGCCGATGGTAGCAACTAACTCTCATTGCGTATCCTCCAAACTCGCGATACGCCTCATCCGAGATGCTAACATAGACTCTAAACCAAGAGTCCTCGCCATCCTTCTCTCGACAAGATCTCTAGCAATCCATCGGACGCCTCTAGCTCCTCTAGTCGTCCGTGTATCCGAGCTTGACCTCTACCCAAGGCTCGTCTCCGTCCAACTCTCGACGCCCTCAACCCGAGTCTCAACCCTAAAACCCGTCGCATCCTCTCGTGTCTCTCGAGCTCCACGCCTCATACAATATATCCGTAACTCGGTCTAAACCTTAACACGCCGCAAGCTTGCAAGCGTGTTGGATCGATCTCTCTAGTCGATCGAATGGACTCCTAGCGAGTCTCCCGAGAGTCCAACTGGATAAATATCCTCTCAATGAGGGTCGGATCACCATCCGGAGATCCCGATAGGTCCGCTCGGATGCGTGCCTCAACTAGTGCGCTTCCTCAATGGTCTCAAGCGTCTAGTGGTGCGCTCAAGGCGCCCATATCCGCCGCAGATGGTACAAACGAAGGTGATGATGGATCGTAGCTCGGACTAGTGATATGTGGTACCGAATCGATCAAGCAATCAATATCTCTCCAATCAACCTCACTACTCCTCCCGATCGTGGAGAAAAGCGGCTCTCGCGCCTAATCCAAATGGTGCATCAATATCCATGTCATCGCCAATCTCGAGCCATCCCGAGCTCGTCCTAACTCTCGATACTCGGACAATCTCCGCACCACTGTACTCATATCTGCCGCTATGCTAACATGTCCAGGGACACTCGCCCGGTATAGGCTCGTAGTTCCTCCTCGGGATCCTCTTCCGGATCTTCTTCGGGTCTTCCTCGAGTAGGAATCAGAGATCTCCGAGTCTCGATGAGGTGGTGACTCGGTGGGTGATGGTGTCGGTGACTCAAGTAGTAGAAGGACCCATGTAGCGGTAGACGGTCATCCGAGAAGCTAGTGCAGCACATATGAATACCGCCTCGATATCCGGTACCTCACAATCATGCGGGGTTTTTGCTGCGTCAACAAAGTCGATGGAGTGGTGGTAAGGGTAGGTATAGGTGGAGTAGGTGCAATAAGTGGCCGAGCCGCTAGTGTGGCCTGAATATACGGATCAGTGGCTAAGTGTGCAAGCTGACGGATGGTCGGTGAGTGAGCTAGTAGGATGTCCTCCTGAACATCGTGAGGAAAGGCTGGTGAAGGCATAGTCTGTGACAAGACGGTGCATATGTGTAAGTATGTGGAAAAATATGCTCATGATGAATATGAAATAGTGCATAAATAAATAGGAATTAAAACATGTAATCCTATTAAATGAATCTTAAATAAAATGGCAAGTAAGGCAAGCGGCAATCGGTGGTCGTAGTATGATGTTTTTGGTGAAAAGTAGTTATAGTTTAGGGTTTATATGTACCTAGTTCTCTATAACTTAGGCTCTGATGCCAATCTGTAACACCCCCAAATTTTGTTTAGCGGAAGCATACGTGTAATTAGGGAGCATTACGGAATTGGTGAATCATAACACAAGTAATAAAGAACGGAATACATACTCCGTTTGATTCCATAAAATAGATTTAAAGCATTGTCTTACAACATAGTTTAAATAAATGGGTACATCCCATTAGTTTTAGTGGTCCCAATGTAAAACATCATTTTGTGTAAAAACACTTCTTTAATACTACTACGACCATACATCCGCTTCTTGCCTTGCCTTCATGAACAAATCTTAAACACCGAGAAAATATGCTAAAAGGTCGCCTAAAAGTGGTGAGTTCATAGGTTTAAGTTTAAAATAGTAAGCTTGGACCATCGGTAAAGGCATATAATCATTACAACGAATATAATGATATATGTATGAATGTCTATTACGTTAGCTCTAAGTTCATGCAACCGATACTACGACGGTTTCAGATGCTAAAAGATGTCATACAATATAGGGGCCCATAGCAAGTGTTTTGTCCCTCAACACTTGATTCCGACATGGTATACGTTACGCCTTGGCCTAAGCATGGCCAACCGAACGGAGGAGTCACCCTCAATAGATCTATTTATAACATTCGCGTTTCTCAATGGGGAATTGACGGTTCATGAAAAAAAGGCATTCTCTAGGGACATAAGGGCTTAGGCTAAACCACGTAATAGTAATCATGTGATAGTTTTGGTCCATAAAATGTTTTGCATATTTCTCACCCCAAAATGTATAAAACAATTTATCAAGTAAAAGTGGGGCTATGAAACTCACCTTAGCAAATGTGCAATCCAAATGTGGGATTAGTGATGGTTGTGGGGCGGCACCGACACGCGACCTAGATAAGGAGGGCAATATTTAGTCATTGTTTTAAGTATTCCTCACTTAAAATAGTTCAATGGTTTTTATAGTAAGACTAAACTTTTATTTGTAAAAATGATTATGTGGTTTTTATAGTAAGTATATGAAATATATATACTTTTTATGTTGACATCAAAATGGTTTTAAATCCAAAGTTTGATTTAAAACAAATAATCACGATGTTCCACTAGTAAGTATATAAATGTATATATATACTTATTTAAGTTGACACAAAATGGTTTTGTCAAAGTTATTATTAGTCTATTTATTTTCTAATTGTATTTAGAAAATACGTAAGTTAAAGTCAAAGTCAAAATGATATAGTAGCCTTCGTTTAATTATTAAAATTTGGTTCTTACAATGTACGACTAGAAATCTTTATGATGTAAGTTGGTTTACACGTTGTCGTTAAATCCGTTATGTAAACATTATTATATGACTCACATTTTTAGACACTTGTTTCATTGTTTGAAGGCCTTTACTCTTGTTTTACTTGTCGATATAAGTGTACATATCTAAGGTCGAAATCTCCAAATATGTGACAAATGAGTTTAGCTTTATAATTTATTTCCGGTATACATTACACGTTTTATTTTGTTGACCCGATTTTAACCATCAAACGAATACCCCGAGCCACTATGGGCTGCGGCCTGTTGTTGATAGAAATAGGGTACCAGGTTGGGCCGAGGCCCACGAAGCAAACAAACTCACTATGCTATGCAAGTTAGAAGTTGGGATGTGGCCCAAAAGTATGATGGCAAAAGTTTCAGGCTACAAATTTTGGAAGCATTTACTGGTGACAATATTTTCGTGGAAGAGGTATATACGCAAGGACTAGTTCACAAAGTAAAATAAAGATGAGCAAGGACTAGTTCAAGATTTACAAGTCGATATCCATTTTGACGAGTCGCTGTGGTACAACCATAGTTAGATTTTCGACCCATAATGAGGACTAACCATGACTCACATGAGAGCGACTAAATCTTTAGACATGACACGTTATGGTGATGAAAATCTACTCCACAGGTTAACGATTTATTATAAGACTTTTATTAACAAACTATGAACATCATGGGTGTCGACTGGTAAGTTCCACGAGTAGAAATGTGGGTTCACACTCGAGCCGAACAACTTAGCACCAAGGATAACGACAAATACATAACCGATTGTCACAAGGTAAACTTGTTACAAGATGCTTGACTTAACACTACTTATGTAAACTAAACCAAGTGCCACGTTCAAGATCGAATTTCCAGCTTCAATACAATGTTTACTAGTAGACTTTACAAATGTTTAACTTTCAAAATCTTTGGTTCATGCTTCTCGACAGGAACAAATTTCAAACAAGACAACCATACTTTCATTACAGCATTGACAAATTCTTGATTATACAAGTCATAAATTTTACAAGGTAGAGTTAAGACAAAGGCTTACAAGCAGAGTATGATGGTGATGGAGTCGAGACCAAATCATGTTAACTTAACACGATAGAACAAGGAAACGGCAAGACTATACAATGGTTGAGTACTACTCAACCCGGTTCTTATCTCGACAGTAAACCAAACCAACATAATGCCAACGACATACTTAGATTCCGGAGTGACATAGTTGTTTATCAAAACACAAGTATTATAACATCAAGAGTACCTAGTTACATAGTCAAATTACCAAGTTTTTATAAGACTTAACCCTCATATTTCTTGGCTCATTTACCTCGACAGAAAAACTAACCCATCCAAATCAATGACTAACTCAAAACTCAAGTGACCCTAACCATTTATCATATCAAAGTGACATTTATGTAACGCCAAACACCTTATTTAGACATCGAATATCAAAACAAGATTTCATCATTTACATTTCAATAACCACGTTTATAGTACAACAATTTACAAGGAAAAGAATCAAAGATGAACCTTATGTAAGTGAGGCGAAAATGACAAAGATGAAGGCTAACTCGAGAGCTCCACACAAACCAAACCTCCAATCCGAATCCGAGCAACAAACCCAATAGTTTCACAACACTCTTAAGAACACTATTCTTTTGTGGTGGGTTGAGATTTGATTTGTGTGTGCCCTTAGTCTCTCGAGCTGCATAAAAAGGAAATAAGAAGGAAGTCTTTGACCAAGTCTTTACATCTTGCACCTTTGTTTGAAGCCAAAAATGGTTTACTTCCAAAACCAAGAGAATCTTGGATACAAGCTCAAGATAGATTGGTGGAAGATTTCTTTCTTGTGGTTACTTGATCTCCCTTGGATTTCTTTGAAGGATAGTGGCGCATCAAGATAAGTTTGGGGAAGCAAATCTTACATGAACATGGCATGAAAGAGGAGGAATATTTAGATGAGGGGTGTCGGTTTACCATGTTTGGAGAGATTCGCCTATGAAGCGTGTGAAGAGGAGAAGCAAGATTTCTAGAGGAAAGAGATGAAGATTTGATATCTTCTAACTCTCTGCTTTTGTGTATGTTTGTCGTGTGTGTGAGACAAGAAGACAAGAAATGTATTATCTCTTTCACTTTTCAATTGTATACATGTGAGTGGGTTTGGAGACCAAGAGATAATATTTCAAAGTTTTTATAAAATGTACTCTTGCAATGTATTATATGTATAAAACAAAAGTAAGATAAGGTAAGGTAAGTAATAAAAATGAGGGTATATGTATATGTAGACTTTTAATTTGTTTGAGTAAGTATATGTATGTAGGAAATTTATTGTATAAAATGTATGCCTATACATTATACTTATGTATGTTTGTACTTGAACCTTATAAAAGTTATTGTTTAAGTGATAGTGTGTTAAATATTTTGTGTCCTGCGAAGTCATATTGTGACCAAAGTTTCATTGTTTGATAACTTTTCCTTCGTAGTATTTTATTGTTATGTGTCCGAAATATTTTTATCTTTGTAATATTCCAAGTCGCGGACATTGGTTAATTGTTTTAGCGAGTCCTTATCATAGTGTCGGTACGCGTGCAGTGTCGGTCACTGGGGAAAACGAGATACCCTCTCGTCTTATAATTTAAATCATAAGACAAAATGAAATATTCATAAAATGATATGAATGCAAAAGTGATGAAATTATTATTGTATGCGAGTTAACTACTCAGATGATTAGGCAAAGCTTATGTATGCTTAATGACTTAGGCTTAGTAATAATAAATTACTAATTAGCGTTAAATTTTGTGAAAATTTACCGTGTGTCACAAAACTACGCCGTAACTATTTCATCAACTATGGCGTAACCAAGTAATATTAAAGATACAACAGTAACCACTTATAAGGTTCTACCAGTAACAAGCAGATCTAATGCAAATTACGAGGAATTGAATATTACGGCGTAACTCTTATATTAGTTACCAGTAATCCGTATCTGGGCTATAAATACCCCACGATTTCCAGCATTTCAAAGCATCTTATTCCATACACCACAACCAAAGAATGTGGAAAGAAGCCAAAGGCAGGTCTAGAGGAGCATACGGAGCTGTCTCCAAGGGAGAAGTCACTCCCCTACGATAAGCATTAGCATTTTATCTTCTTTACTTTCGATTCATGTATTGCGTAACTTTAAATATTGAATTGATTTGTATGGTTAACATAAGCAGCTAAGAACCTCTTGGTGCTGGCCTAGTTATGATTCCTTAATTGTTTTGTTTGCGTTTACATTACTACAGATAATTATTTCTAAGTGTATGCATGCATAGTTTATTGGTAGCTACCCTTGTTTGATGAGTTTTGAATGGCGGTAGAGGCTAGTTGCTTAGGAGATATGACCAATCGACCCTAAGTGAGTGACCGGAGACGGGAAGGGTAAGATATGACCAACCGACAACCCTTTATACTTGTGCATTTGACCAACCGATCACCTACCGCTTGGATGAACTTAAGAATTAGGGGTAAGTGTTTAATTTGCTAATGCCCGGCACTCACTATTATAAATCTAGCATGTAGCGATTTTAATGACTTGGCTTAGGGACCAGGAACAACTGGACTTATGAAGGACACCGACTTCTCCAATGGTGGCATCTTTGCTGATAGGTTAGGGCGAATTGACTAAATGTTGTCCTCTCGAATTTGACCCCACTTGTAGTAATTGGAAGTAAGTAGACGTAGACATTACTAGCTAGGAGGATTAACTAGGTTAGCACCACTCTCCTCTATTGATTAAACCTTTTCCTTTTATCTGCTTTAGTAGTTAATTAATTAATTTCTTATCGAAATCATTATTAAATACTGTGACACCTAGACTTAGTAATAATCCAACACACATAGCTCTTGGGACGACCTTGGTTTTACCGAATACTACACTACACACGACTGGGTACACTGCCCGTTAGTGCATTAGGGTAGACCATAGGTATAACGAGACAATATAAATATTAAAACCTGGTCAGTAAAACCTGCATCACTCTCACAGAAGTTCACACATCTGGAAGTGATGAGAATAGTATGAAACTTTTATGTTTTGATGTACAGATAGTCACAAATGCTGAAAAGAACATGGAGTACTAATGAATTGCTGATCCAATGCTGCACAGAACACATAAGGAAGAAATTTTGAAGATGCAGCTGAACAATACATCCAAGATCCTCAAGACAATCAAAAGAACTTGAAATTCAAAAGTGAAGATCAAGTTAGGGGAGGATTGTTGGGAATTATAATTTGTAAAACTAATTTAAGTATGTTTAAGTCTGTTAGAGTTAATTCTGGTAGCTTTAGTAGTTAAGTCTGGTAGACCAGACTTAAGTCTGTTGGTAGTTAAGTCTGCCAGTATTAAAGATGTTAAGTCTTGCAGAACAAATAGTCGTAAGTTAAGTCTGTTTATGTAAAAAAAACAGAATAGTTTGTTAGAGTTATATTAGGAATAGATATTTTTGAATAGAGATATCTTAGGAGAAGATATCTTTACCCTTCTACAAGTTTGTTAGTCAATTAGGGTTTCCTTGGTGTATAAAAGGATCCCTAAGGTGTTAGGTTAATGTATGAGTTGTAAGCATTAGCCTTTGAGCAAAATAATAGAAAATACGAAGTTAGTTATTTTGTGTTCTTCATTCTTTGTGTGTTAAGATTCCGCATTAACACATCAAGCTTTTGCTAAGAGTTCTTCATATAGTAATTTCGATTTATTCAAGATTACTATTAGTCATTCAAGGCTACTTGGATCCATAAACTTTTGGACCTACAGGGTTTTAGGTTATTTTCATTATAAATAGTCAATCAAGAAAATATAATACCTACTGTGACAACTGATATTTTCAGGTTAATATTTATCCATAAACGTGAACGTTTTATGCTAACACGTAAACTATGAACTTTACTCATAACAGTTAGGTTATCCCGCGTATAACGATAAACATCTTTGAACATATTCCGTCACTAGACTAAGTTTAGTCTACGTTAAGCGAGTACATCATTACTCTTATGATCATGATTTCATAATCATATGAATTCGGTTTTACAAGTTTTATGTAGATCATTCAAGTCTTGTATTATGTTTCATGCATGCATGCACTACATACCCAATACCCTCACCACCTTTGAGATAATAATACTACATATACTTAGTATTTACACTTTCAAAAAAAACATATCCCTCCCCTTCTTCCTTATCAAAACCGGCCACCCCTAATAAGGGTATACCAATATCACCTTTTAAGCTTACACCCCCCCCATATTACCTTATATACAAACACTTATACATATTTCAAAACTTGATTTTCCCTCTCCTTTTTACCTCTAGAACCGACCCTCTCTAAGTGAATGGTCCAACCATTACTTTCCAAGCTTGTTTCCTCTAAACTACCCAAAGTATGCAAATAACACCAAGCTCTATGTAACCATAGAAATGTCACCAGCCTTCCCCCTTGTATCTTTCACCTTACACGGCTCAAGAAGCCAGACCACAACCATCCAACACACTTTTTCCTCTTCTTGTGATGCTATACTTTGTTGTGAAGAAATCAAAATTTGACCTACCATAAAACCCACTATATAAGAGACCTCTTAATACAAATAAAACACACATTAAACACTTTCAAACACACATAAACTAAGCTGATTTTGGAGCATTCAAGAAAGGATTAAGGGTTGTTAAGGAAGATCAACGGTTTAGGTATTAAATTGTAGGGTTTTCTAAGCTTTTAGCTTAGTTTTTGTGCCCTTCTTGAAACCTATTTACTCTCATTTAAAATATTATATATCATTTTCATATCCCTTTATAGATTTGTAGTGATAAAAATCAATTTAAACCTTGTTTAGAAAGTTAGGTTTTCTGAGCAAAAATGGGTCACTTTATGAGCGATTTTTAACTATGTAAATGAACATTTTTGGTAAATTTCTTTTAACCACAACGTATCCCTATGTCTTAGTAAGATTTCTACATAAATTTCATGGTCAACGGAGTTCGTTTGGTATTTTAAAATAAATTTATACCTATATATGTCCAACAACTCTAGCTGTTTGAATCTGTGTAATGTAGTAGACTTTTTGTAATCTTAAACTTGTAATTTAGGAGTGTAATTATAGTGGATGGAAAAGTAATACATAGACCTATGTCTGAGAATTTGTTTCGTTACAACTAGTTAAGAAACGAAGAAGTTATGGCCTCACGAAGTTGGGTAAAGTTTCTGTTAAAAGCTGTTGTTTGAGGCCCGTAACTTATAAGGCTCTTTTGGGTGTCTAAAACTTAACTTTGCTGAATAAGGCTATGATTTCTTGAAACTTAACTCATAAACCTATGTTCTAGGCTTTGAATGACCAAAATCCGATAAGAAGTGAGTGAGTTATACTCATTTGAAGTCGGTTAAACCTTTCTAATAGCCACTATTTTAAAGTTGTCAAAACCAAATATACATTTTACTCATTTTCTTAAATGATTTTACTTTTGAAACTTTATAAACTCAACTACAAGTTTATATGGATGATAAAATCTTTCTAAAACTCATATGCATATAGAACATATCGTATTGTTCCTAAGGAGTCTTATTGAATTAGGTCACGGTTATGACACTTTGTTTCATTCGAGCTTGCGCAATTATTTCCGTTACCACTATTTTGTTGAGGCGAGTTTCATAGCTCACTTTTACTTATTTAATACTCGTTTTGAACTACTTTGAGGTGAGAATACACTGCTTTTTTTACAAGTACTAAAACCTTTACGTATTTCCTAAGTTACCACATTTGCCATGAAGTCACCACTATCATGAACTATTAATTACGTAGTAGGCACAAATTTTGTGAGTAGATCTATTGGATATGTATCATTTGAGGATTAATAGGTGTTTAACAAAACATCTACTGGGGCAACAACTATAAACTTATCGTTAAGACTTCGGTGTCATGAGCTTAGTGCAATAGTAATACTTTTTTCCAATAGTGTATGTGCTACAATAGTCGCCTAAAATCTTGTGGTCCATGCTACTTTTACTTAACATAAACATATGATCTCACCAACTTTATTTTAACTGTTTTAGCATGTTATTCTCAGGTCCTTAATTACTTTGCATGGGTAGACTTGGAGCATTTTACTTGATTCTTTTGCGGTCTCCTCATCATGAAGATTTTATTCATTACTATAGCGTTCGATGTGAACTTAAGACTTCTTTATTTGTGTGGTGTATTATTATAACATGTCTTTGTTAAACTTTATTTATTAAATCGAACGTGTATTTTCCAAACATATAATATAGACGTCGTTCTTTATGACTTGTGACTTTGTGTTATGATAGGCATGCCCCGATATCTTCCACTGCGGTTTTGGGGTGTGACACCTAAGGGTTTTTCATCATTTAACACATAATGTATATGGATAAATGGGTTTTTTTCATCATGAATGATTATTGTGTCTGTGGATTTTGAGTTAGATGACTTGTACTCTTGTTGATGATTTGCACTCTTGTTGATGATTTAACAGTTGGAACAGTTGTGACTCCCTTGCCTCTGATGATGGACTGGGTTACTGTATTTGGTAAATGAATGCTCCAGTCGGGGTACAACACTTTTATGCTATGAATAATCTGATGTGGAACATGACGGTGCAATCTTTTGTGACGTGGAATCAACATCTGGCACAAAAACGATCTTTATGATATTAACACAAAAACTACACAATTTATGAGGTATTTTGGTATTTATTAGAGTTGATGTCTGATAAATGGACATTTAAAAAACTACGTTTCTATTAGATGAATTTAACCCACATTGAAGCATGCAAGAGTCAGTGACGGAGATTGCACTAATTTGTTGTATGGGCCAAAATGAAGTTATATATTCTTGGAGGGGCAAACCATATATTTCTTCTTCTATGAGTATGTTTATACGTTTGCTACCTTGAAAATTACATATGAAAATTGAATTTGTGTGGGGGGACACCCTACGTAGCCCCTATAATGCTCCGTCCCTGTTAAGAGCATTGGCGGGAGTAGAAATCAATCATAGGGGTATTGCACTTTCAATTTTTTTTTAAGAGGGTATGCACTTAGTGTTAAACTATAACAAATTTATTAAAAAAAAATACACGGATGCTTTTTGGAGGATATGCACGTGCATACACTCTGCCTTATGTATGTCCGCCTTTATTCAAGAGTTCGTATGACTTGTCTTATCTGACTAACTAAGCAACAGTTACAAAATTCTAAACGTGTGTCATGTTTTTCATCAGCACCTACGCGAGGCATTGTAACGGATTGCTTAATTGTTACTCCCTCCGTCTCAAAATTATTTTCAGGAAACAAAAATCACAAAGTTTAATAAAAGTGAGACCACTACAATTTTCAAAAATATTCCTTTACTAAATTTTCTTTTGAGTTAATTACTTAAATGGTCCTTAAGATTTACCAGATTTAACGGGTTTAGTCCTCGTACTTTTTTTTCAGCGGGTCATATCCTTGGGCTTTGGTTTCATTATGGATCTAGTCCTTATAGTTTAAAAAACCTCAAGTTGCTGTTAAATCTAGACATGTGCAATGCACATGGAAGGCTATTTTGGGCTTTTACTAGCTTTATCTTCAACCTCTTAATTTATTTGTTTTAAAAGATCTAATGAAGACCATCATCTCTCACTTCAATATCACATTCACTCAACACCACATATTTATCCATATTCTTTCACATCTCTCCTTTCACCATCAAGCCATACCATCACCTAATTGAACCACCACGGGCACCAAATAGAGCCACCACCGCCCCTTTACTGGAAAATCATCATGTCCGCCAGCAAAGAACTATGTCAGTTAGAAAGTGGCATGGTTGTGGTGTATGGTGGGTTTGAAGAAGGTGTTTTTGGTTGAAAATAGATGATGCTATTTCAGTTTTTTAGATCTTGAAAATAGATTGTGTTATTTCAATAAAAAACACACAATCTTTTTATTCAATCTTTGTGCAACTGTTACGATTCATTTTTATAAAAGAAAGTATTAAAAATATAAGAAATCTCTTTTGTTCTAGAATATTTGTTCCACTGTTGTAGTGGGTTATATTTTGAGAATGTTGAATAATTGTAATGGTGGGTGAGATTTTTGGTTAGTTTTATCTTATAGTGGTTGTTGGTGGTGTGAGATGTATAGTTGATGATGGTGAATGAAAAAGATGATAAAGAAATACTAGTAATGTTTTGAGTTTTTGGATTGATGTGTGAAATAAAATGGGTATTAGGTTATTAATTTGATGATTTTGTTAAAGAAAAAAAGGGGTTCTACGTTTATGTGTTTTTTGGTGAACAATTATTATTAGCATGATGGCTGGAAAATTGATGTAGAAGTTTGGATGAATTTGGAGGTGGTTGGACTAATGTGCATAAAGAAGATGAGTGATGAAGTGTTCGGACTTGGGAGGTGCTTTTAAATAATAATAATAATAATAATAATAATAATAATTTCTTGTAATTTCCTTATGGTTTCTAATGAAGTGATGTTATAATAATAATAATAATAATAATAATAATAATAATAATAATAATAATAATAATAATAATAATAATAATAATAATAATAATAATAATAGTAAGGGTATTTTGGCCTTTTACCTTAACGAACATGCATTTTACCGGTCAACTAATAGAATTATTGGTCATAGGACTAAACCCGTAATGGGTCAAAACCATAAAAATATGACCTGTTGAAAAAAAGGTTTAGGGACTAAACCCGTAAAATCTAGAAAACCACAAGGACCGTTTATGTAATTAACTCTTTTCTTTTTATTGTTTAAAAAGGAAGGTGGACACTTTTTTTTAGGACATCCAAAAAAAATATAGAGAATTATTTTGAGAGAGAATAAGTACTTTTTAGTAATCTAAAATAATGAAATTGATAAGGATTTAAAACATACATTTTAGGGGTCATTTAAGCCCTAAATCGACACATTTTATATCCGTTATTGCTTAAAATCGTTCATTTTCACTTTTAAGTCTTTTGGAAGCAAAATGCTGGAATGAAGCATATATGGACGAAAAGGAGCAAAAACATAAAGAAAATGGCAAAGTCAAGATCGAAGACACTCCAAGGCTGTTCATTACACCTCACGGCATCCCAACCATAGGGCGACGTAGTCCCTTTATTGAAGACTTGATCAAAAAGTGCACGCGACGGCTCACTGGAATTTCTGGTCCTAAAGCTCCCGCCACGCCTAAACTCGGAAGGCTTCACTCAAAATTACACCGCACGCCCAAGATCCAAGATTCAGATGACGTCCTGCATGAAGACTGACGGCATCACACTTCTCAAGTGACGCCGTCCCAACGATGACTTGACCCAAACAAAACCCTAATAACGGCGACATGACAGCGTCACTAGCAAAAAGTGACGCCGTCGCATTTGTAAATCTATATATAGAATTCAATTTTTACGTATTTAGAGGTAGAATTTTGGAGAAAACCCTAACTCGGTTGTAGTCCGACTTGGACAAGATTCTAGGGTCCCATACCCTATTTTACATCACAAGATAAGTTTGTTTATCCAATTTATCATTATGTCTACCCCATGTTCAATTGATTGTGTGTATGCTTGCTTGTTTAACATGTCTAGCTAAATTACTCTTGTGTTTGCTTAGATCTATGAAACCTAGTTATTAATTGTTGTTAGGTTGTCTCTTGTCTTAATTGGTAGACGCTAGAGTAAGGAAAAGCGGCTTCTTCTTTCATTGTTGCGAGCTTGAACGTCCTAAATAGCAAAAAGCCATAGGAGTGCATCTAGGCCATTCGTTGTGTTTATTGCGTGAGTTGTAGCTTTATGATAGTAGTGTATTCGGGAGATGCTATTGCACTTGTCGATCCCTGTATTCTATAGGAGAGTTACAATTCATAGAACTAGGGAATTAGACACCACCCTACGACTAATAGGAATACAACGCATCAATTAAGATAAAGGAAGTGACAATTCAAACGACCAATAAAAGATAAATAGGGAGTAATAGTATCTAAGTGAACACATCTTTAATCATCATACGAGCACACCTTAATTAAACATAAACTATCTGTAGTTAATTAGTTAAATTAGATAATTAGTAGAAGTAATGAGACCGGTAGAAGTACCACCCCCAATCATATACCCCGAGATATTTACCTTTACTTTCTAAAAAACATAAAAAAGACTAAAAAGAATCATCCTCAACCCCACCTTCTCGTCATAAATCTCTTTCTAGCATTCCTATTCCCCTGGAGAACGAAATCAATCCCCGAGGCTTACCCCATACTACACTACAATGATTAGGTTCACTGCGTAAAGGGTTGAAAAGCTTGCTCATAGAAAGGAGGTTTTCTCGACCCCGAACCCTCCTATCAAGTTTTTGGCGCCGCTGCCGGAGAATAGAATAGCTAGTTAAATTTCTATCTCATTTAGGTCCACTCGCTTGATTCCTATCAAGTGAGATTTTTTTAACTTTTTATTAGATTCCTTGTAGTCTATCCCCTTCTTTGTGTTTGTGTTCGTAAAACCCTTTTCATTTGTCGTTATGGCAAGTGAAGTTGCATTTGAATCATTAACAAATGAGGAACAATTGTATTTCACAAATAGGATTGCTTTTTATTGTTCTAATGAATTTGTGAGTGATCTTAGATATATCCAAGAGGAGATAGGTGTAAAGTTAGATGGCTTTGATGAATTTTCTGCATGTGTGGCTTCTATTCAACAATCAGTGTTAGGATAAACTCCTTTTAGTGAGAACCTTTGGAAAAAATTTGAGAAAAGCTTCCTAAGCATAACCAATAAGTTGAATGAAATCATAGGCTTGTCTACATCACAAAAAGACCTAGATTTTAAGAACATGGAACCTAAATCCGAACAAGATTGTGAGATGGTTAGAGTTGAACTACCTAGTTGCATGTGTGGGATAGATTTCAAAGCATGTGACACGCATGAGGAATCCTTTAGGCAAATAGAACATAGTAATCAAGTTTTTGAGAACGATTCTTATGAATCGGACCAAGAATTTGAAATGGCTAAAGAAGGATTTGAGATACTTAGGAGTGTATTTGGGTTAGATCATACTAAAACACATGATGAACATATAGGAGATCTAGATATAATGGAGAATGAGGTGAAAACTCCAAGCCCACAAGTCCTACCATCACTTGAGGAACACACACCGCCTATAACTTACCCGGAAGAAGTAGAAGAGACTATAGGAACCCCGATTGATATAGAACTTTTGGACCAAACACCACTAGAGAATGTAGGTTTAGATGCTTGTTGTCATGACCTCTCTCTAAGTCCTAGGGAAGTTCCTAATTTTCATAAACCGGAGCCTCAATCAAAAACCTTACCTAATTCTATCTTTAGATGTGAAATTAGGAATTGAAATAGGCTCAGATTCACTCATCAAACCATGTAGTATGGGTAATGTTAAGATAAAGGTAGTAGACTCTAAGCCATGTAGAGTGGAAGCTAATATAAGAGTGACCCATGACCTTACACACTTACATCACCCATTCATGGTTGATAACAAGAATCATTATGGGTTTAAAATGGGTTTACTAGGTCAAGATGGATCCTTAACTAAGAATCTCTTGAATTTGATAGAAGATGATCCATTTCTAGGAGAAAGACTTGATTCACCCGCTACACCAATAGAATTAGGTAAGGTTACAATGAATGGAGTACACCCTTTGAGCATAAGTATCACCCATCACCCTCTCCTCACGTAGCAAATTTCCACCCTAAGGGTGTGTATCGCTACTATCACCCACACTTAAGCTTAAGTGTAGGGAAAACTTCCCCTTTATCCGTTAAATAAGGGTAGAGTCAAGCTCGTGACTCGAACAAAAACAAGCGCTTCTTGGGAGGCAACCCATGTTTATTTGTTTGCATATTTGTTTTTCATCTTTATTTGTGAGTTTTATATATCTTTTTCATAATTGGTTGATTCTCATGTTTATGTTAGACTTTGGGTAAATGCTTTATTTTGTTTTTAACTTCGTCTTACTTGCATATAAAGGTATTTTACAAAAAGATAAGTGTAGGGAAGATCACACATGTTTTAAGAACTTGCATGAACATGAGATTATCAATAATTGAAATTCTATATATTTGTGTATTTGTTGGATTCAAATGCTTGTATTGAGTCATAATGGATGTTTTTTGAAATTATTTCCGTGTTTTAATGAGGTAATTTTTCCGAATTTTTCAGAAAATGCAAGACCATTTTTGTCAGACAACCCGACGGCATCGAGATTAACACCGATGGCGTAAGGCAATGTGAAAACAAAATATCAATTTCGTTTTCGTCTAACATGTAATTTTTGGAAATTTTCAATTTTTAATTTTCCGTAAAAAACGCAAACATCCATTCCACAAGCATTATATCTTACTTGCTTTCTAGTGTAGTTCTGTGTCATATATACATTTGTTGTAATTTTTCTTTGTTCGATTTGATGCTTTGGCGTGTCATTTTCTTATAAGTGTGCATGTTGTATTGGACAAGAAAAAGAAACACATATTGGATGAAGCTTATTACTTATGCATTCTTCTTGGAAGAGGATTTAACCGCAACTTCACACATATCCTACCGATCTAATCAGGGGAGTATTAGTTTCTTTTCCTTACTTACCATCCTTTATCATAACTTTGATACTTTCGGAGAACATTGGGGACATTGTTCAGTTTAAGTGTATGGAGGGAGAATAAAACGGGAACTTAGAAACTATTCACTCACTTGATTATTTGTATTGTCCTTAGTAATTAGTGTAATAAAAAATAAGAAATATTTGTTAGGGCAATTTTAGCACCAAATTTAAATTTTTTATGACATTTACGAGCTAAACTTTAGTCTTAATAAAGCGTCTCATGGATAGGAATTATATGACTAGCACAAAAACCGTATACCACTCAAATTCCACCCAAAAAATGTGAGGTTCGCCCCTAGATCTTTAGGAATAAAAGCATTCATCTTTAATGCTTAGTGAGTGTACCGGTAGTATAATAGATTCTAGAACTTGTTTTGTGATGCATTCCGAGATTGCTAGTGAGACTACACTTGTGTAGTTAGGAGTAACTAAATGATAAGAGGCATTAGGATAACCCTTGTTTGAAACCTGTATTATAATTACACCTTCCACATCGGTTGAGTAATTACCCCAAACCATTGCGATGTACTCATGTTTAGTACACGATACCCCTAGTTAACCCCTTAGAACCTATCCTTTTCGCGGTTCTCGTGATATTTTGGTTTTCTGGAATATCAATGAAGAGCATTGTTTACAATCCACTCTCAAATGTACACCCAAATCGCCTTAGCCTACCTTGGATGCACTCATCTTTAGGGCATTATTGTTATCATTACTAAACCCTTAGTTCAATTATCTAGTTACTTGCATGGTTGCTAAGTCGAGTCATATCTTTTGTATACTATTTTGGGACGATTGGGACTCATGGGTTAAAGTAATATTTTATGGAGTAACGGAAAGAACGATAAATTCAAATTCCTTTGTCTACGTAATTAAATACTCCAAGTGTTTTGATCTTTTCAAATCGGGTCAATTAGTGTTAGAAATAAAAACTCAAGTGTAGGGATGCTCCTATAAATCCCTTATATTTTGATGTTATCGTAGAGGATGGTAGAGTAAAATGTATGAAAAAAAATCGAAAAAAAAGAAAAGGAGAGTCAAAAAAAATGAAAAAATGAGAAAAACATACGGGCTACCATCCTACATCTATCTTTATGTTTATGTTTTTAAGTTTATGTTTTGTTTTGTTTCAAGTTATCTAGTGTTAGTGAGTCGAGTCTTGGCTTAGCAAAGCCACGCTTTACATGCTTGTAACATAAGATTTTGACTTGCCACCACTAAATATCCCTATCCAACAAAACCCTTTACTTCCTACCCTAAGCCTAACGTTACAACCCTTTGTAAAGACCTCTTAGATAGTTATTCCTAGGTGCTTACGCCAAAGCGGTGGAGGTTTGATCTATTCTCAAGCTTGTGGTAATCTATGTACTATGCCAGGTAATGAGTGTTTATCTTTCATTTCCATTCATATTATATTTCATATAAACCCGAGAGATGAGAGAATCCAAACACCAATTGTGAGATGCTAGTGTATAATTTCCGCGCATGTTATGACAATTGTGGCGCTTTTACTTGTTGTAGACTATTTTAAACCAATGTTTCATGCCCTCTAACTTATAAATTGATTGGTCAAAAGCATATTTGCTTAAAGACAAGCAAATACCAAGTGTAGGGATATTTGATAAGGATTTAAAACATACGTTTTTATGGGGTCATTTAAGCCCTAAATCGACACATTTTATATCCGTTACTGCTTAAAATCGTTCATTTTCACTTTTTAGGTATTTTGGAAGCAAAATGATGGAATGAAGCATATTTGGACGAAAAGGAGCAAAAACATGAAGAAATGGCAAAGTCAAGATCGAAGACACTCCTAGGCTGTTCATTACACCTGACGGCGTCCCAACCATAGGGCGACGTCGTCCCTCTATTGAAGACTTGATCAAAAAGTGCACGCGATGGCTCAGCGGAATTTCTGGTCCTGAATCCTGATGATGTCACGCCTTAATTATGGAAGGCGTCACTCACACTTTTCACACCATATGCCCAAGATCTATGATTCAAAAGACGTCCTGCAAGAAGACTGATGGCGTCACACTTCTCAAGTGACGTCGTCCCAATAATGACTTGGCCCAAACGAAACCCTAATGACGATGACCTGACGGCGTCACTAGCAAAAGGTGACACCGTCGCATTTGTAAATCTATATATAGAATTCTATTTTTCTGTATTTGCAGAGGTAGAATTTTGGAGAGCAAACCCTAATTCAGTTGTAGTCCGACTTGGACAGTATTCTAGGGTCCCATACTCTATTTTACACATCAAGATAAGTTTGTTTATTCAATTTATCATTATGTCTACACCATGTTCAATTGATTGTGTGTATGCTTGCTTGTTTAACATGTATAGCTAAATTACTTATGTGTTTGCTTAGATCTATGAAACCTAGTTATTGATTGTTGTTAGGTTGTCTCTTGTCTTAATTGGTAGACGCCAGAGTAAGGAAAACTGGCTTCTTCTTTTATTGTTACGAGCTTAAACGTCCTAAATAGCAAAAATCCATAGGAGTGCATGATAAGTATTTAAAACATACGTTTTTAGGGGGTCATTTAAGCCCTAAATCAACATATTTTATATCCGTTACTGCTTAAAATCGTTCCTTTTCACTTTTTAGGTCTTTTGGAAGAAAAATGCTGGAATGAAGCATATTTGGATGAAAAGGAATGAAAACATGAAGAAAATGGCAAAGACAAGATTGAAGACACTCCAAGACTGTTTAGCACACCTGACGGTGTCCCATCCAAAGGGCGATGCCATCCTCTATTAAATACTTGATCAAAAAGTTCACGCGACGGCTCAGCGGAATTTCTGGTCCTAAAGTCTGACGGCGTCGCGCCTTATTTCTAGAAGGCGTCACTCACACTTTTCACACCAGACGCCCAAGATCCAAGATTCAGATGACGTCCTGCATAAAGACTGAAGGCGTCACAACTCTCAAATAACGTCGTCCCAACGATGACTTGGCCCAAACGAAACCCTAATGACGGCGACCTAACGGCGTCACTAGCAAAAGGTGACGTCGTCGCGATTGTAAATCTATATTTAGAATTCGATTTTTCTGTATTTTAAGAGGTAGAATTTTTGAGAGCAAACCCTAACTCAGTTGTAGTCTGACTTGGACACTATTCTAGGGTCCCATACAATATTTTACACATCAAGATATGTTTGTTTATCCAATTTATCATTATGTCTACCCCATGTTCAATTGATTGTGTGTATACTTGCTTGTTTAACATGTCTACCTAAATTACTTGTGTGTTTGCTTAGATCTATGAAACCTAGTTATTAATTGTTGTTAGGTTGTCTCTTGTCTTAATAGAAAAAAGCCATAGGAGTGCACCTAGGACATCGTTATGTTTATTGCGTGAGTTGTACTTTATGACAATAGGTTATTCGGGGGAGATGCTATTGCACTTACCGATCTCGTGTATTCTATAGGAGAGTTACAATTCATAGAGTTAGGGAATTACGCACGCCCTACGACTAATAGGAATACAATGCATCAATTAAGATAAAGGAAGTGGCAATTCAACCGACCAATAAAAGATAAATATGGAGTATAGTATCTAAGTGAACACATCTTTAATCACCATACGAGCATACCTCAATTAGTATAATCTATCCATAGGTTAATTAGTTAAATTAGATAATCAGTAGAAGTAGTGAAATCGATAGAAGTACCACCCCCAATCATATACCCCGAGATATTTACCTTTCCTTTCTAAAAAACATAAAAAAAATTAAAAAAAAAATTAAAAAAAAAAAAACATCCTCAACCCCACCTTCTCGTCATATATCTCTTTCTAGCATTCATATTCCCCTAGAGAACGAAATCAATCCCCGAGGCTTACCCCATACTACACTACAATGATTAGGTTCACTGCCTAGAGGGTTGAAAAGCTTGCTCATAAAAAAGGAGGTTTTCTCGACCCCGAACACTCCGCATCAGTGCATCTAGGCCATCGTTGTGTTTATTACGTGAGTCGTACTTTATTATAATAGGGTATTCGGGGGAGATTCTATTGCACTTGCCGATTCCGTGTATTCTATAGGAGAGTTACAATTCATAGAGCTAGGAAATTAGGCACCCCCCCCCCTTACGACTAATAGGAATACAACGCATCAATTTAGATAAAGGAAGTGACAATTCAACTGACCAATAAAAGATAACTATGGAGTAATACTATCTAAGTGAACACATCTTTAATCGTCATACGAGCACACCCCAATTAAACATAAACTATCCGTAGTTAGTTAGTTAAATTAGATAATTAGTAGAAGTAGTGAGATCGGTAGAAGTACCACCCCCAATCATATACCCCGAGATATTTACCTTTGCTTTCTAAAATACATAAAAAAGACTAAAAAGAATCATCCTCAAACCCACCTTCTCGTCATAAATCTCTTTCTAGCATTCTTATTCCCTTAGAGAATGAAATCAATCCCCGAGGCTTACCCCATACTACACTAAAACGATTAGGTTCACTGCCTAGAGGGTTGAAAAGCTTGCTCGTAGAAAAGGAGGTTTTCTCGACCCCGAACCCTGATATCAGTGATGCGTTGTGATACAAAAATTTATGCATTTAACGCAATTTTACCACTAAAAATCTAAGATAGACATTTCATCAAACCCCTTGTGTGCGATAAATTTGACTAAAACGTCATCTTTAACATGCGATATCTCACTCATTCATATCGAATTTGAGTGATTCAAATTTATGGGTAAAGAGTGAACCAAAATCTACAACTTTGGTGTTTTAAGTTTATGATGATTCGACAATTATGAGGGTAAAAAATAGGCCGAAAATGTCAAAAAAATCAAGAAGATCAAGAACAATTTGATATGTAAAAAAATCGAAATATTTAACAAGATCTATACCAAATTAAAGAGGATAAAATTCTAAAAATTATGGTGAAACCAGTTATTTGTAAAAGTTTGTCGTTTAAAAGATATGTGCGTTTGAAATTTGAGGTGTAAAAGGAAAAAACGAGTAATTTTACAATTTTCCCCCTGGGCGGATTTTTTAAATAAAATAGGTGGGGGGGGGGCACTTGTCAGATGATGAGTGGCTTTCTACACTTTTTAAATTAGTATACTTTACAATTGATCCAATACCTATAACTATAATATATAACGTTTGAGATCTTCAATCAAAACAATAATTATTTCAACTTTGAAGGAACTTGGATGTGATTTGGAAAAGAATGCAATGTCTAGACCACAACCAGTTTAAGGTGTATTTAAACAGCATTTGTTAACTTCTGCTTGGGCTATTGTGATAAGGCTCAATCTCAATGTATTTTAGGATACATCGCAAATATGTTTGGTGATATTTAAGGAGACGCAACAGATTTTGTTTAATCAGATATTACAAACTTTTTACAAAAGTTTATACGATGACCCATCAATAATTTTTAATCCATTTCATATTATAAATCTACATTTATTATTGCATAAACTTTTACAACTTTATAAAATGTCTTATATAATAAATGCATTAAATGTATTGAATTAATAAAAAAGTTTAATAACTAGGACCTCTTCATGCCATATAGACATGAAATGAGTGTCCGCTATGATTGAAATGAAACATAAACCTTTCATATTTTTTATACATTTTCATAAACCCACCATAGTTGATGTCGTCAGTCGATGTAATAAAGTTTCGTAGATGGATCTCTTAAGCTTGCATACTTTCTTAGGATCTTTTGAATTGATAAAACCTTCATGTTGGTCCATGTAAATATCTTCATGTGGACGACCATTTAGAAAAGCTGGTATGATGTCTATTTGTCATATTTCCTAATTGTTGTATGCATCAATGACAAAGAGTATTCTAATAGCCTTACAACTGGCAACTGGTGTAAACATCTCCTCATAGTCAACTCCTTGAGTTTGAGTATACCTTTTCGCAACCCGTCTAGCCTTGAATGTGTTTACTTTACCATCCATGTCTATCTTTTTCTTAAAGACCCACTTGCAACCAATAGTTTTGCTATCAGGTGGAAGATCAACCAAGTATCATACATCGTTATCTTTCATGGACTACATCTACGCATGCATTGCTTCCAACCATTTATTCGATTCAGAATATCTTCTAGCCATTTGGTAATTAAGAGGTTCATTGTGATCTCCTAACTTAGGTTTTTCTGAATCTATCAGATAACCATATCTCTCAGGTTGCTGAGGGACTCTACCAGATCTGCAAAGCACATGTGCAGCATGTGCACCGTTTTCCTCTTGATTCGTAAGAATTACTTCATGTACAACATTTTTAGGAGCATGTTCTACAATCATCTCAGAATCATATAGAATAATAGAACTATTTATTTAATGGTTCTTGATTCTCATCATGAAGCTCTGTACTCCCACTTGCTTCTTAAAGAAGATATTCTTCTTCCAAAAACTCAACATTGCGAGCAACAAACACTTTGTTCTTAAGTGGATAGTAGAAGTAGTATCCTGAAGTCTTCTTCAGATAACCCACAAACACACATCTAATGGTATGAGATTCAAGTTTATTGGAAGTCTCACGCTTAACTAAAACATCACATCCCCACACATTTAGATATGACATACTGGGAACCTTCCTATGCCATAACTCATATTGTGTCTTATTTACCTTCTTTGTTGGAACCATGTTGAGAATGCTTGTAGGACTCTCGAGAGCATACCCGAAAAGGACAATGGCAGTTTACTTAGATTAATCATTGATCAAACCATATCAAGTAAAGTTTGATTCCTTATCATATATACACCATTGTAGGGCTGAGCATGATCTGAAAACCGGACCGGACTGACCAAAACCAGACCGTGCTGACCAAAACTGGACCAGATCAAAAATCAATTTGGCCTAAAACAACAGACCGAGGACCGGGCCAAAATGTCCGGTCTAGGTATGGTTCACTCCAGTTCGTCAGTTTGTCCGGTCTAACAAAGCATAATGGTTGGTTTTGCATAAGACCGAACTGAACTGAGGACCGAATAAGAGGAAAAGTGTGGACAAAGGACCAGACCAAAATACGTTCGATTCAGTCCGGTTGGTCCATTTCATTCTGGTTTCTTGGTATAGTCTGGTTCGCGGTCTATTATGCTCAACACTACCCCATTTTGTTGTGGTGTATAAGGAAGCGTGAATTCAGAGACATTCCCATGTTCAATGAGATGATTAAGAAACTCATGACTCATTTATTCTCCACCACAATCAGATCGCATGGACTTTATAGTTTTATCAAGTTGATTTTCAACTTCACGTTGATAAGCCTTAAAAGTTTCAAAACCTTGATGTTTATGCTTAAGTAAATAAATGTAACCATAACCACTATAATCATCCATGAAGATGAAAAAAAAACAATTCACCATTTCATTTTGTTGATCTGAATGGACCGCACACATCAGTAAATACACGTCCTAGCAGATCATTCGCCCTTTCTCCACACCGTAGAATAGCGTCTTAGACATCTTTTTACACAAACACTGGTCGCATATGTCAGATATCTCAAAGTCAGTTGACAAAAGAATTCCATCAGTTTGGAGCTTGTTGATGCGTTGCTTGTTTATGTGACCAAGGCGACAATGCTACAAAAATGTTTTACTAAGCCGTATCTCATACGCTTAGATACACTAAATAAGGATTTATCATTTGAGACAACACCATCAGTATCTATATTCATAAATGCCATTTCTAGAAAGAACATCAAAATAAAACATGCTATTCATGGAAACAGAAATTCCATAATGTGTAAATAAGAGTTCAAAACCAGCATCTCTCAAAAGAGGGACGAAAAAAATACCTCTAGTAATAGACGGTGCGTAATGAAAATGTTCTAATACAATTACAAATCCACTAGGCAGACTAAGAGAATAAGATCTTATAGCTTCAACAGTAGCACGATTCTCATTCCCCATGTGCAAGTACATAGCGCCTTTTCATCATCAGACTACTTCTCAGCCCCTGCACATTATTACAAATGTAAGTTCCACAACCTATATCAAATACGCATGAATTAAGAGAGATGGTATAAAGTTCTATCATGAACAAACCTGACTTACTTGACATTCCAGCTTCCTTGCTCTTTTTTTAACTCGGCAAGGTAAAAGGGACAAATTCTCTTCTAGTGTCTAATCTTGCCACAATGGAAGCACTCTGCATCCTTTCTGGGGCTCTCTTTCTTTGGGGGTGGTGGAAACTTCTTCCTACCTTTGGACATTTCTTTCCCCTTAGACCACGACTTCTTTCGCACACCACCTTCTCTGATCACATTCAGACTTGGAACCAAGCTCTTGGATGGCACATTCTTCTCAAAAGTTTTTAACATCGCATGTAGCTTACCAAGAGTTTTATCCCAACCATTCGTATTGTAGTTAATCATAAAATTATAGAACGACTTCGATAATGAGCCCAATATTGTGTTAAAAGCCAACACATGACGCATGGATGTCCAAGACATTCCAACTTGTCGATATCGCTTTTCATCTTGATAACATGAGTGCTAACCAACTGACCTTCTTCCATCTTACATGCGTTCAACTGCCTTTATGTATCATACAGCTCATGACTTGTTTGAGTCTGAAACATTCCTTTCAACTCACACACCATGTCCTAAGCCATACGATCCTCCATCTCCTTCTGCAATTCAGGAGTCATGCTTGCTAACAATAGCAGAATGACTTTTTCATGCTCACCGAATAAGGTTCGATAAGCTTCAGCCTGTTGATAAGGATTTAAAATATATGTTTTTAGGGGGTCATTTAAGCCCTAAATCGTTACATTTTATATATGTTACTGCCTAAAATCGTTCCTTTTCACATTTTAGGTCCTTTGGAAGCAAATTGGTGGAATGAAGCATATTTGGACGAAAAGGAGCGAAAACATGAAGAAAATGACAAAGTCAAGAAAACAAGGCATTTTCTCAAACCTGATGGTGTCCCAACTCAAAGGGCGACGTCGTGGCTCACATGGTATTCCAAATACTCTCAAGCGACGGCTTAGAACTTATTTTGGTCCTAACACCTGACGGGTCACGCCTTAACTCAGAAGGCCATCACTCTTCCTTTTCACACCAGATGACCAAGACTCTACCCAGACGACGTCCATAAGCAAGCCAAACGACGTCATGATTTCCTACCCGACGCCATCCCGATGATGACTTAGTCAAAATGAAAACTTATTGACGGCGATCAGACAACATCACCATCAAAAGGCGACGCCGTCGCGAGTGTAAAATCTGTATATAGACTTTGAATTTTTTGTATTTTGTGTGCATTATTTTGGAGAACAACCCTAGTTCGTCTAAGGTCTGACTTGGGTAGTATTTTAGGGTTCCAAACCATCTTTTACACTTAAAGATAAGTTTGTTTATCCAATCTATCACCATGTTTCATTTATGTTTGATTGTTTGATTGTTTTCTTGCTTATCTATCATGCGTAACTAAATTAATTAGTGTTTGCTTAGATCCAATAAAACCTAGTTATTGATTATTGTTAAGTTGTCTCTTGTTCTAATTGGTAGACGATAGAGTAAGGAAAAATGGCTTCTTCTTTATTTATTGCGAGCTTGAACGTCCTTAATAGCAAAAAGCTTGAGAGTGCACTTAGGCCATCATTGTGTTTATTGCGTGAGTTGTAGCTTAAGGATAATAGGGTATTCGGGGGAGATACTTTGGTACTTGGCGATCCCGGATGTTCTAGAGGAGAGTTACGATTCATAGAATTGGAGATTTAGGCACCACCACTAAGACGGAATACAATGCATCAATTAGAATGAGGATGTGACAATTCAACCGACAATAAAAAGATAATTAAGGAGTAAGAAAATATAAGTGGACACGTTTTTAATTATCATAAGAAACACACTCATACGATCCATAACTTTTACCTTTAATTAGTTTTTTTATTTAAACTGTTAAGTATTAAATTGGTAGAATTACCAACCCCCACTCTTCAAACCTCGAAATTTTACTTGCTTTCATAAAAAATACAAAAAGACTAAAAATAATCTTCCTTACCTCACCTTTTCGTCATACATCTCTACTAGCATCTCTATTCCCCTAAAGAACGATCGAACCCCTGGGCTTGCCCATACTACACTGCAACGATTAGGTACACTCCCTAGTGGGTTGTAAGTTAGCTCGCTGAAAAGGAAGTCTTTCGACCGCGAACCACTCATCACCTATTCAGCGGGAGCATCAGTAGCTGGAGGGTCGAGAAGAGGCGTTTCAACGAGTGCCAACTTTCCTTTATATTTGAGGATAATCCTCAAGTTTCGTGCCAATCAAAGAAATTGGTACCATTGAGTTTCTCCTTCCGATAAGAGAAAAAGAGTTAAAGCATATATATATATATATATATATATATATATATATATATATATATATATATATATATATATATATATATATATATATATATATATAACATATATATATATATATATATATATATATATATATATATATATATATATATATATATATATGTATATATATATATATATATATATATATGTATGTATGTATATATATATATATATATATATATATATATATATATATATATATATATATATATATATATATATATATATATATATATAAATTGTCAAATGTTGAAATGTTGAAAATTGAAAAGTCAAATGTGAGAGAAATATTGAAGCTTGTTGATAACATCAAATAGTCCTGAATATTAAGTGTCAATTTTCCCCGTTAATGCTCGTTATTTATATCTTTTATATAGATTTACGTTTGTTTTCCATTGTTTTCCACTTTCAGGTAAATTACGAGCATTGGAGCTAAAGAAGACGCGAAAATGGAAACATTACTAAAGATTTATGACAGTATGCTTATTTTGAAGAAGTTATGGCGTAACTCATCTCTCACATTACGCCATAACTATTGCGTGACCCGTAAGTCCAACTTATCAACAGTTACGGCGTAACTCCTCCCAAAGGTTCTGACGTAACTCCATTAGATCAAAAGAGGTTCCACGCCATCGATACTTACGCCGTAACTCTTTGCTACACTTACGACGTAATGCATTTTATTGAAGAATATGGCGTAACCACTTCTTAGGTTACTGTAACTAGTCGATCTAGTGCATTTACGGAGAAATAGAAGGTTCAACAGAACTCATCTATTGGTTACGCCGTAACCCGCACACGGCCTATAAATACCCCACGAATTCCAAAGATTTGAAAGCATCCCATTCCACACACAACACTCACGAGAACGTGGGAAAAAGCTCAAGGAGGTCTAGGAAGCATCTGGAGTCTGTTTCAAGGAGAAGTCACACCATTACGATAAGCTTTAGCGTTTATTATTTCTTTTACTTTCAATTCATGTATTTTGTACCTTTGAATATTGAATTGATGTGCATGATTAATATGAGCGGCTAAGCACCCTTTGGTGCTAGCCTAGTTATGATTCCTTAATTGTTTTGTTTGCGTTTACCTTTACTTCCGTACAATTATTTCTAAGTGTATGCATGCATAGTTCTTTGGTAGTCACCCCTGGTTCGGTAGTTTTGAATGGCGATAGAGGCCAATTGCCTAGGAGATATGACTAACTGACCCTAGGTGAGCGGACTGAGATGGGAAGGGTAAGATATGACCAACTAACAACCCTTTCTACTTGTGCGATTTGACCAACTGATCACCTATTATTTGGATGAACTTAAGAATTGGGGGTGTAGTGTCTAAGTTCCTAACGGCCGGGTACTCACTATTTAGAATCTAGCATGTAGCGGTACTTAATGACTCGGCTTAGGGGACCAGGAACAACGGGACTTATGACAGTGCGCTTGATTTCTCTTGTGGTGGCATCTTTGCTTATAGGTTAGGGCGAATTGACCAAATGTTGTCCTCTCGAATTTGACCCCACCTGAAGTAATTGGAAGTAGGTAGACGTAGACATAACTAGTTAGGAGGATTAACTAGGTTAGCACCACTATTCCTCTATTGATTTCCCTTCACACATTTATTTGCTTTACTTTATATTCTGCATTAGTAGTTTAATTAATTAAAACCCTATCAAACCTTTAATATTCTGTGACAATCAGACTTAGTAATTATCCGACACACATAGCTCTTGGAACGACCTCGGCTTTACCATTTACTACACTACACACGACCGGTACACCGCCTGTTAGTGCATTAGGTAGAACCATAGGTATAGCGAGACACTATAAATATTAAGACCAGTCAAGAAACACGCATCAAGTTTTTGGCGCCTTGTCGGGGTGCTATATTAGGATTGATATTAAGTCTTTCATTTCATTCTTAAACTTTTCTCACGATCATATTTCAAGTTTTCGGTACCATGGAAGTTGTTAACATCGATGACCTCACTCTTGAGGAATACTTGGCGTTGACTAGAGTCGATCAAGGCGGGTCTCGTAAGACCGGCAATCGGAGCGGATGTTCTTTTCGAGATTAAAGACCAATTTATGAGGAGATTCGCGCTAACCCTTTTTTGAAAGCAGGACGAAGACGATATGAGCACGTTGAAAATGTCCTATACATCGCTAGCCTTTTCAACATTCGGGCGTGTCTCATGATCTTTGTTATGCTCACGGTATTCCCAATGACTCTTCTTGGGCAACCGGAAGATGGATCGAAGATTGCCATTGGGGTAGTTAATACTTGGGCTACTAAGGAAACACTTTATCCAAAGATATTGCCCACCATCAAAGATTTCTAATCAACTCTTGAGATCCATAATTTCAAACAAGAATTGACGAAACTCAGTATCAAGCTTAGGATGATACAACGATCTTCTTTATAAGTGTCCTACCAATGATCTAAATAACCCGCAGAAGGTCAATATTTTCTACAAAGGAATAAATGTAACTACTGAGACAAATGTTGGACTATCAAGGACCTATCCGAATATGACTCCTACTCGCAATTGAAGCCATTCAAAATGGCGGACCATTCTAAAAATGGCACGATGGTGGAAGTTAAAGAAACCAAGGCGTAAGTTTCGACGGAATTGCGTGATAGCTAGTAAACTTGAAAATCTCGGTAGAGATATCTCGAAAATCAAAAACCTGCTCATGCCATCCAAGTCGGTTGCAAAAGTCGTGGTGGGGACATTTGACTAAAAGCGTCCTAAAGGCGACAAGGAAGATACGATCGAGGAAGCTAAATACGGGAAAAATAGGCCTTTCTAAGGGGATAATCGTAATGGGTTTCGTGGAGGACCCCCACCGTATTATGAGCATAATGAGAGAAGAGCTAACCTGGAAGGGATTATTAACAAGTACCTTTTGGACACTACCAAGAGGAAAAAGGAGCAAGAAGAATGGCTTAAGAATTTCCAAGATAACTGATGAGTGTCTAAATACTCATCATTTTTGTACCATTTAAAGCTGCAAAAACATCCGAAAACACTCGAAATGCATCAAAATGATAAAATATCACAAATAAGTGTTTTATGTGTTTTAAATGCAAAAATATCAAAATCGTGAAAAGCGTATAAAGTTTGCATAATTGGCGCTTTAGTCCCCAAGTTTCAAAAGTTGTCAAAAGCAGTCCTCGGTAAAACAAAATAAAGAAAAATGTTATTCAAGGTCCACGAAATATTCTAAGTTGTCAAAATGGTCCTTGAATAAATCTTTTGTTAAATGGCGAAAAGGTCCACGAACTTTCATGAAATGTCAAGTTTGGTCCACGAATTTTGAAAATGTCAAAACAAGTCCTTGTACTTTTGAAGGTTGTCGGTTTTAGTCCTTGTAACAACTTTGGAAAATGGCGGAATGGTCCTTCAAAATTTCGAAATTACAATCTAGTCCTTGTCATTATTATTCAAGACTTGTCAAAATGAATTGTGACCCGCCATTTAAACCATTTTGACCCCTTTCCTGTTTTTGACCCCCCTGGTCAAACCACCCCAGTCAAACAACAGAGGTTTCCCTCCCACCATGGTTTTCTTCTCCACTTGACAGAATCTCTGCATATTCCTTCACCCATCACTTCAAAACCTTACCCTTATCTCTTCCACATCTCACCACTCATCATACCTACACTCCACCCCCCTACCTGCAAATTCAGGGCTAGAAGTCAAGTTACAATTTTCCCGCCAAAATGCATATAAAGGCCAATATAGCCTCTGCTCTCTCATTGGCTCAATGAAGTGGTGGG
This sequence comes from Chrysanthemum lavandulifolium, assembly GCA_022545495.1. Classification (NCBI taxonomy): domain Eukaryota; kingdom Viridiplantae; phylum Streptophyta; class Magnoliopsida; order Asterales; family Asteraceae; genus Chrysanthemum; species Chrysanthemum lavandulifolium. The sequence continues at coordinate 135,763,243 of CM040239.1, forward strand.
ATTTGGTCATAAGGACACGTGGAAGCAAATGGGACTATAAAAGAGGAAGAAGAAAGAGGAAACAAGGAGTAGCTAGTTTTCATTTTTTCCTTTAATGTCGATTTTTCTTTAAAATGTATTAGTTTAAATCAAATGTTGTAGTTTAAGTTTATTTGTATCCTATTCAAGTTAAAACATCTTGGTATTGTATTTTTGACTATCAATCTTAATTTTCATATAAGTTTCCAAAGTTCAAGTTCTTTATTCACGAAGTGTTCAGTTGCAAAATCCTAGGAACAAAAGTTAGTAGTTCATTTTTAAGCTCATACAAGCTCAATTAAGCTCATTGAAGCTTTTGATAAAATGGGAATTCAATTCCATGCAATTTTAAATTATTGTCAACAAAAGTCAATTTGACAGTTTCACTGTTCTGGATTACTGATATGAAGATGAAATGGGTTGATTTTGGATCTGGTTTGGGGTGATATCAGTTGTAGTATAGTGGTTTTTGGGTTTGGGTTTAGCCTGTGGCACCAGCTGGACAATTGTGAGTTTTGTTCTCATTTCTATTTTCTCTTCAAAATTGCAGTTCATGCTTAACTATGTATCTGAGGTCTCTTGTCAATTATAATACTGCATTTAGGTGTTATTTGGTCAATTAGTTTAGATCAAGTGAGAACTTAGATTGGTTTAGTACAATAGTTGCTTGAAATTAGCAAACTTGTGACTGAACCACTGTTTGGATCAGTCCATTGCTTGGTGCCTGAGCTAAGTTGGGAGTTATCTCTTGTCCTAGGGTTACATTTAGGTATAATCTAGTCTTATAGTTCATTTACTTGCATCTCAGAAGTGAGAAAGTCAAAATCATACCTTTAGAGTCTTAGCAACTCCACTGTTGAGATTTTCACAAGCCAAAATCTTATTTTGTGTTCCAAATTCATAAACAAAGGTTGCATTGCCTTTACTTCATCATAATACATCTAGATCAGTCCAAGATTTAGCTTCAAATTTCATTTTGGTCAGCTTTTCATTCTTACTTAAAAAGTCAAAATGTACAAACTCAGTTTTGAGCTCAACTAGAGGTATTTTTCATGCACTCATTTCTAGGTCAAATCAAGTGATTCTTGTGGTTTTTAAAACCTCTCCTGGTCTAGTCTCTTATGTCCATTTTAGCATAATTTTATGAATTTTCTTTAAGCTCTTGATTAGCTTGTTAAATTGGTACCAAATCCCCTGTGCAGGGCATCAAGTCTGCACAGGGGTTACACAGATTTTGCAGACCTTGCATTTGGCTCATTAGAGCTCCTCAAGGTCTGTCCTTGGGTTTATTGATAGCCACCCAGGTCTTGTACAAGTTCCAAGTTATTGTTTCTAGTTTCTAGCTTATTTGATTGCTTATTCTTGAGCTCAAAGTAGACTACCTGTTAACTGTTTTTTTAGCTTATTCTCAAAACATCAATCTGTTGCAATTTGCTTATCAGAGGTTATAGCTTGTTTATTATTGTTGCTTTTGGTCATTGTTAGCTTATTGTAGCTTCCATTTCAGTTTGGTTCACTTTGGTGCTCATTAGCTTATTCCAAGAGCTTATTGATAAGCCATTTGCACTTCAGTTTCAAATCCCTCCACATAACCCCATGTTTTTCCATTTTTCCTAGATTCCTAATGTAATTTTAGACTTTTCCGAAATTTTCAGATTTTCCAAGTTGATTTGCTATTTTTCTTAATTTAAATTAGTTTTAAGCCTTTTAATTAGTTTTAATACAAAAATTAAGAAAAGGTTCAAAAATAATTTTTCATTTTATTAAGTTTAGATAAATATAAAAAGCCAAAAAGTATTTTCCATATTTTCTTAGTTAAAATTGTATTTTAAATAATTTAAGTAGTTTTAATAGTTTAAAATTCCTAGAAAATAGAAAAATAATCATAAAATACAAAAATAGTTTTGAAAATTTTAGTTTGATATTTTAGACTTTTCTAAGTCATAATTTTATTTTTCTAGCCTTATTTCCTAATTTCTTGTATTTTAGATAATTATTTAATAGTTAAAAATAGTTTTAATTAATAATAATTAGATAATTAGTTATAAAATAATTTTCTTTTTCTAAAACTTTTCTTTTCTCATTAGGATTGTAAAATGTATTTTCATATTTTTAGGATTTATATTGTATAAGTTTCACGTTTTTATTTATGCGTCGTGTAGTTTTTAAATTCGGTTTTATAAAACATAAAACAAAAACATCATTTTGCAAATAGTGATAGCATTTATTTAATAGATTTTATCTTTTAACTTTCTTTAATTTGCATTTAAGCCCCTGTAGTTTATGGGCTTTCTCTTTAGGTATAGATCAATCAAATCTCTTTTTCGTTCAAATCTCTCGATCACTACACGTTTGACTATTCTCGCACAGCTCGTTGGGACTTAACGACCCTGGGAAACACTATACTCTCCTGATCTTCATTGCATTCGTGTTTGAGCAGTTTTAAGTTCCTTACAGTTAACCATTCACAAGTGGTTAACTTGCGTGAGAAAACTTGACGGTTTTGCACGGATCAAATTTTGGCGCCGCTGCCGGGGAGCAGTGCTAATAGTCTTACGTTTAGCAGATTAGTGATTTGACATTACTCCTTCTTTATACCATCTATAAAATCAAAAAACCCAAAAAGATTTTCATTCTTTGTTTTTGCAAAATGTTTTTCAAAAATACCAAAAATATTCCTCTTTACCCTCCTACCCTTTTTGATTCTTTATCCCTTTACCCTCTATCCATTTGATTCTAACTTCTTCTATTCTCATGGAATCTCTCGAGAACGAATTTTGGGACGAAGCTGAAAAGCTTCAGACTTTATCACAAATGTCTAGAATTTGTGTTGTTCGTGATGATCCATTGATTCTGCGTAGGAAATAGAGCGAAACCGGGTGACAAAGGACCGGTACTTCCTCGATAATGGAGGTGCTAAATCGTCCAACCCACGGTTATCCAAAGATCTAATCCTCAATTGTTCCTAAGCCGTCTAGAATTGATTCTAAACTTTCACGGTTTACGGTTAAAAGCAAACATGCGAATTGAGGACCGGTGACTCGCAAGAATGACTTGCCTAATCTTCACGTTCTCGAGAACCGAGCCGGAGACCATAACGGAAGTGGTGGAAATTGCTAGCTCTCGAGCACACCACTTGTCCCACCTCCGGATTTTTCAAAATGTTCTTGAGACTTGATAGTCATTCGAGATCACCATGTTGGTTTTGTTGATTCTTTGAATAAGATTCCTTCTCATAACTCTCAAATAGAATCGTTTATTCCTTGTGTCGGTTGTGGTGAGCCTCTTTATGGTTCACCATTGTCGTTGGTGTAACGTGTGTACAATGTGGTAATGATATCCGTAACGGGAGTTGTTTGTTTTGTGGTTCGAGGAATTCATTTGATTATGATCCTAATCGGAACTCATTTAACGACCCTCAAACTTTTCCAATTACCCACGGCCCGACTTATCTTCATATAACCAACATTACTGTGAATTTTGTGGAGGTCCTCACCAAGGATTTGAGTGTCAATCCGAAACACGTTTGTCTATGAGCAGTTTACGGTAACACTCGGGACTTTGGAAATGACCAAAATCCATATTATTCACATGACCACCACAACAATCATTTTGTTGTGAAGCGTGGAGGTCCCCATTTCATTTCGATTGTCAAACAGGAATCCATTTCCTTATATGATTCGACTATCCATATCACGACCAACCTCCACAAGTGCCAAATGACTCAACTCCTCGGCAAGCCCAACAAGACACTTATCTAGAGCTTCGGAGTTCTTGAAAAGAGTGAGGAGTTCAATAAAACTATACTTCATAATATTCCAGTTTTTCTTGTGTACATTGTGGGGTCCTCATGATGATTATCAATGTCAACCTTCCGGTTTTGACAAATCTCCACTCCCACAATGTCCTCATCATTCAAAATTCACATGAGAAATCCATGGAAGAATTGCTAGTGAAGAGCAGGTGCTAAAATAAAATCCCAAATTGCCTTTGAGAAATCATTAAGGAATCAATTGCAAAAGAAAAGCGACAGATCTAGCTCTCAATTTCGTTTATTCACGATGTGATGATGATGATGATACACTTGATTCATCAAGTTCATCGATGACATCCAGCAGTTGAGATTCCATCTCAAACAATCGCTATCACACCCAAGCTCCCACTCACTCTCTAAACATGGGGACGAGCATCTTGACACTTGTTCACGAAAAGGAATCGGACGAATTCATAAAGTCTAGTGTTGAGAACCTTGTCCCAATCCGAGAGAGTCACAGGAACTTCGATCATGTGTGTGATATCCTCCTCCTCTTGTCTTCCAAAATGATCATATTGAGATGTTCTCGATTCTAATGATGATGAATTGTTATCTTGTGGAGACATCGTTTATGTGGAAGATTTACCTTCGAGCTTGTTAGCTTAGAAGAAGAGAATGATGAAATTCTTGACACCGAAATCAAAGATGAAGCACTTCGTGCAACATTCTTGAATGTCGTCTTCTCATTTCTAAAATCGAGGCTTTCGGTAAAAACCTATTTCATCTCCTATCCCCATTAAGGATAGTGACATTCTTTCCGATGATTCTATTCGGAAATGAAAGCCTACTTTTGATAATATGGGAGAAGATTAGTGGCGATACCACTTTTCATCCTCATAATTCTCTCCCGATTATGAATCATTTACATTAGAGGAGTTCACGGTGAACCCACTCATATCAATTCGAATATGATTCATTCACCTTCATGGAGTTCTCGGATGAACTCCTTTGTTATCATATCTCCCGGAGTATGATAACTTCCATTTTGATCTAGACACACCCATAGTATGTCTTGATCAAGTAAGCTTAACCGAGGAGATTCATGAAACTATGAATTCTCCTATTGAGGATGAAGAGTTAGTCATGATTTGTATCATGATTTTCTTTCTTTCTTCATATATCTCGTGGCTTCTCTGTTCTTCACTCCTTCGGAATGAAGACATTATCTTTGACCAGAGCATTTCCATATACCATTTGTGAGCCGGTGCGTCTGTCTGTATCTCATCGGTGTGGAACTTTCACGTACTTCAATGTTTATCCAAACATCTTGAATGAAAGTCCGATGGAATTGTTTCTTCCACTTACTTCCCCATGAACAAATTAATTCGGGGTCGAGTCAAGCTAGCGACTCGGTAATCAAAAACAGAGCATGCTACATGGGTTTTCACCGTGTACCACCCTAGTGTGGGGAGATGCCCCGCATGTTGTATATAGATCTAAAAATGAGCGAAAATTGTAAATATTAAAAGAGAATAATTGTTGTGTTTCCACACTTAGCTAGTAATGTTATCTTTTACGTTCTAAGTTTCGCATAACAATAGGTACTTTGAATATTGAGGACAATATTCATTTCTAAGTGTGGGGGAAATTCGCTAATTTTGATCGTAAATATACCCTTTTAGTCCCTTTTCCCCAAAATGGCCACATTTTAAAATTTTTTAGTGGAAGTACTATGTACTAAACACAACAAATGGTAATCATCCACCATGTCTAACCCACATAAGGATTGGCTAATCCAGAGCAAACGGCTCTTGGTAAAGATATCTCAAATCCGTTGACTTACAATTTGCCCAAAATTGTATGGTATTCACTCACCATATCCTTAAAAGTGAAGAGTTGGCTAGCCCGCAAGTTTATGGCTTGTGGTAAAGGCGATGGAAAAACCATAATTGGTAATCGTACTCACCAAAGATAATATTGATAATTTATCTAAGAGTTGGCTAGTCGAGCAAACGGCTTCGGTAAAGACAAATCAAAACCGTTGAAAGTCGGTGGTTTGCTCAAAATCACATGGTTATCGGTGTACCATGGTTCTTACTTGAACTCGAAACATTTGGCTACTCCGAAGTAATGGCTTTTGGTAAAGAGATAAAATCCATTAATTTTTCTCAAAACATTGCTAGGGACTAGCAATATCTTAGTGTGGGGATTGATGAGTGTCTAAATACTCATCGTTTTTGTACCATTTAAACTCGCAAAAAACATCGAAACACTCGTAAATGCATCAAATGATAAAAATATCACAAATAAGTGTTTTATGTGTTTTAAATGCAAAATATCAAAATCGGTGAAAAGCGATAAAGTTTGCATAATTGGCGGTTTAGTCCCCAAGTTTCAAAAGTTGTCAAAAAGGTCCTTGGTAAAACAAAATAAAGAAAAATGTTATTCAAGGTCCCTGAAATATTCTAAGTTGTCAAAAATGGTCCTTGAATAAATCTTTTGTTAAATGGCAGAAAAGGTCCCTGAACTTTCATGAAATGTCAAGTTTGGTCCCTGGAATTTTGAAAATGTCAAAACAAGTCCTTGTACTTTTGAAGGTTGTCAGTTTTAGTCCTTGTAACAACTTTGGAAAAATGGCAGGAATGGTCCTTCAAAATTTCAGAAATTACAATCTAGTCCTTGTCATTATTATTCAAGACTTGTCAAAAATGAATTGTGACCCTGCCATTTAAACCATTTTGACCCCTTTCCTGTTTTGACCCCTGGTCAAACCACCCGGTCAAACAAGAGGTTTCCCTCCCACCATGGTTTTCTTCTCCACTGTGGAATCTGCATATTCCTTCACCCGTCACTGAAACCTTACCCTTATCTCTTCCACATCTCACCACTCATCATACCTACACTCCACCCCCCCACCGCAAATTCGGGGCTAGAAGTCAAGTTACAATTTTCCTTAAAATGCATATAAAGGCCAATATAGCCTCTGCTCTCATTGGCTCAATGAAGTGGTGGGATTTGGTCATAAGGACACGTGGAAGCAAATGGGACTATAAAGAGGAAGAAGAAAGAGGAAACAAGGAGTAGCTAGTTTTCATTTTTTCCTTTAATGTCGATTTTTCTTTAAAATGTATTAGTTTAAATCAAATGTTGTAGTTTAAGTTTATTTGTATCCTATTCAAGTTAAAACATCTTGGTATTGTATTTTTGACTATCAATCTTAATTTTCATATAAGTTTCCAAAGTTCAAGTTTACTGTTACAGTGTTCAGTTGCAAAATCCTAGGAACAAAAGTTAGTAGTTCATTTTTAAGCTCATACAAGCTCAATTAAGCTCATTGAAGCTTTTGATAAAATGGGAATTCAATTCCATGCAATTTTAAATTATGGTCAACAAAGTCAATTTGATGATTTCAACATTACGGATTCTTGATATGAAGATGAAATGGGTTGATTTTGGATCGGTTTGGGGTGATATCGGTTGTAGTATAGTGGTTTTGGGTTTGGGTTTGCTTTGTGGCACCGGTTTGGACAATTGTGAGTTTTGTTCTCATTTCTATTTTCTCTTCAAAATTGCAGTTCATGCTTAACTATGTATCTGAGGTCTCTTGTCAATTATAATACTGCATTTAGGTGTTATTTGGTCAATTAGTTTAGATCAAGTGAGAACTTAGATTGGTTTAGTACAATAGTTGCTTGAAATTAGCAAACTTGTGACTGAACCACTGTTTGGATCAGTCCATTGCTTGGTGCCTGAGCTAAGTTCAGGAGTTATCTACTGTCCCTAGGGTTACATTTAGGTATAATCTAGTCTTATAGTTCATTTACTTGCATCTCAGAAGTGAGAAAGTCAAAATCATACCTTTAGAGTCTTAGCAACTCCACTGTTGAGATTTTCACAAGCCAAAATCTTATTTTGTGTTCCAAATTCATAAACAAAGGTTGCATTGCCTTTACTTCATCATAATACATCTAGATCGGTCCAAGATTTGGCTTAATTTCATTTTGGTCACTTTTCATTCTTACTTAAAAGTCAAAATCATGAAACTCGGTTTGAGCTCAACTAGAGGTATTTTCATGCACTCATTTCTAGGTCAAATCAAGTGATTCTTGTGGTTTTAAAACCTCTCTGGTCTAGTCTCTTATGTCCATTTTAGCATAATTTTATGAATTTTCTTTAAGCTCTTGATTAGCTTGTTAAATTGGTACCAAATCCACATGCGGGGCATCAAGTCTGCACAGGGGTTACACAGATTTTGCAGACCTTGCATTTGGCTCATTAGAGCTCCTCAAGGTCTGTCCTTGGGTTTATTGATAGCCACCCAGGTCTTGTACAAGTTCCAAGTTATTGTTTCTAGTTTCTAGCTTATTTGATTGCTTATTCTTGAGCTCAAAGTAGACTACCTGTTAACTGTTTTTTAGCTTATTCTCAAAACATCAATCTGTTGCAATTTGCTTATCAGAGGTTATAGCTTGTTTATTATTGTTGCTTTTGGTCATTGTTAGCTTATTGTAGCTTCCATTTCAGTTTGGTTCACTTTGGTGCTCATTAGCTTATTCCAAGAGCTTATTGATAAGCCATTTGCACTTCAGTTTCAAATCCCTCCACATAACCCCATGTTTTTCCATTTTTCCTAGATTCCTAATGTAATTTTAGACTTTTCCTGAAATTTTCAGATTTTTCCAAGTTGATTTGCTATTTTTCTTAATTTAAATTAGTTTTTAAGCCTTTTTAATTAGTTTTTAATACAAAAAATTAAGAAAAGGTTCAAAAAATAATTTTTCATTTTTATTAAGTTTAGATAAATATAAAAAGCCAAAAAAGTATTTTTCCATATTTTTCTTAGTTAAAATTGTATTTTTAAATAATTTAAGTAGTTTTTAATAGTTTAAAATTCCTAGAAAATAGAAAAATAATCATAAAAATACAAAAATAGTTTTGAAAATTTTAGTTTGATATTTTAGACTTTTCTAAGTCATAATTTTATTTTTCTAGCCTTATTTCCTAATTTCTTGTATTTTAGATAATTATTTAATAGTTAAAAATAGTTTTTAATTAATAATAATTAGATAATTAGTTATAAAAATAATTTTCTTTTTCTAAAACTTTTCTTTTATCATTAGGATTGTAAAAATGTATTTTTCATATTTTTAGGATTTATATTGTATAAGTTTCACGTTTTTATTTGTACGTCGCGTAGTTTTTAAATTCAGTTTTATAAAAACATAAAAACAAAAACATCATTTTGCAAATAGTGATAGCATTTATTTAATAGATTTTATCTTTTTAACTTTCTTTAATTTGCATTTAAGCCCCTGTAGTTTATGGGCTTTCTCTTTAGGTATAGATCAATCAAATCTCCTTTTCCGTTCAAATCTCTCGATCACTACACGTTTGACTATTCTCATGACTTTCGTTGGGACTTAACGACACAGGAAACACTATACTCTCTCGATCTTCATTGCATTCGTGTTTGAGCGGTTTTAAGTTCCTTACAGTTAACCATTCACAAGTGGTTAACTTGCGTGAAAAACTTAGCGGTTTTACGGATCAAATTTTAAGCATGCTAGCGGGAGCGATGCTAATAGTCTTACGTTTAGCATTAGTGATTTGACATTACTCCTTCTTTATACCATCTATAAAATCAAAAACCCAAAAGATTTTCATTCTTTGTTTTTGCAAAATGTTTTCAAAAATACCAAAATATTCCTCTTTACCCTCCTACCCTTTTTGATTCTTTATCCCTTTACCTCATCCATTTGATTCTAACTTCTTCTATTCTCATGGAATCTCTAGAACGGATTACGGGATGAAGTGAAAAGCTTCGGACTTTATCACAAATGTCTAGAATTCGTGTTGTTCGTGATGATCCATTGATTACTGCGTAGGAAATAGAGCGAGAAACCGGGGTGACAAAGGACCGGTACTTCCTCACGATAATGGAGGTGCTAAATCGTCCAACCCACGGTTATCCAAAGATCTAATCCTCAATTGCTCTAAGCCGTCTAGAATTGATTCTAAACTTTCACGGTTTACGGTTAAAAGCAAACATGCATAATTCGACCGATGACTCGCAAGAATGACTTGCCTAATCTTCGCGTTTCTCGAGAACGTAGGCAGGAGACCATAGCGGAAGTGGTGGAAATTGCTAGCTCTCGAGCACACCACTTGTCCCACCTCGGATTTTTCAAAATGTTCTTGAGACTTGATAGTCATTCGATCACCATGTTGGTTTTGTTGATTCTTTGAATAAATGATTCCTTCTCATAACTCTCAAATAGAATCGTTTATTCCTTGTGTCGGTTGTGGTGAGCCTCTTTATGGTTCACCACGTCGTTGGTATGCTGCGTGTACAATGTGGTAATGATATCCGTAACGGAGTTGTTTGTTTTGTGGTTCGAGGAATTCATTTGATTATGATCCTAATCGAACTCATTTAACGACCCTCAAACTTTTCCAATTACCCACCATGTACCGACTTATCTTCATATAACCAACATTATCTTGTGAATTTTGTGGAGGTCCTCACCAAGGATTTGAGTGTCAATCCAGGAAACACGTTTGTCTATGAGCAGTTTTCGGTAACACTCGGGACTTTGGAAATGACCAAAATCCATATTATTCACATGACCACCACAACAATCATTTTGTTGTGAGCTGGAGGTCCCCATTTCATTTCGATTGTCACCCCGGTTTCTCGCTCTATTTCCCTACGCAGAATCAATGGATCATCACGAACAACACGAATTCTAGACATTTGTGATAAAGTCTCAAGCTTTTCGACAGGTCGGTAATTCATTCTAGAGATTCCATGAGAATAGAAGAAGTTAGAATCAAATGGATGAGAGGGTAAGTGGATAAAGAATCAAAAGGGTGAGGAGGTAAAGAGGAATATTTTTGGTATTTTGAAAACATTTTGCAAAACAAAGAATGAAAATCTTTGGGTTTTTGATTTTATAGATGGTATAAAGAAGGAGTATGTCAAATCACTAATCTGCTGGGCGAAGACTATTAAGCATCTGCTCACGGGCGCAAAATTTGATCCGCTGGTCAAGTTTTTTCACGCAAGTTAACCACGTGAATGGTTAATCAGAAGGAACTTAAACCGCTCAAACACGAATGCAATGAAGATCGGGAGAGTATAGTGTTTCCCGTGTCGTTAAGTCCCAACGTCGTAGCGAGAATAGTCAAACGTGAAATGATCGGAGATTGAACTAAAAGGAGATTTGATGATCTATACCTAAAGAGAAAGCCCATAAACTATGGGGCTTAAATGCAAATTAAAGAAAATTAAAAGATAAAATCTATTAAATAAATGCTATCACTATTATTAAAATGATGTTTTTGTTTTATGTTTTATAAAGCGGAATTAGAAACTACGTTACGTAAATGAAAAAGTGAAACTAAATCAATATTAACCCTAAAATATGAAAATACATTTTACAATCCTAATGATAAAAAGAAAATTTTATAGAAAAAGAAAATTATTTTTATAACTATTTAATTAATTATTATTAATTAAAAACTATTTTTAACTATTAAATAATAGCCTAAAATACAAGAAAATAGGAAATAAAGCTAGAAAAATAAAATTAGGACTTAGAAAAATCTAAAATATCTAAAGAGAATTTTCAAAACTATTTTTGTATTTTTCTGATTATTTTTCTATTTTTTATGAATTTTAAACTATTAAAAACTATTTAAATTATTTAAAAATACAATTTTAACTAAGAAAATATGGAAAAATACTTTTTGGCTTTTTATATTTATCTAAACTTAATAAAAATGAAAAATTATTTTTTGAACCTTTTCTTAATTTTTTGTATTAAAAACTAATTAAAAAGGCTTAAAAACTAATTTAAATTAAGAAAAATAGCAAATCAACTTGGAAAAATCTGAAAATTTCAGGAAAAGTCTAAAATTACATTAGGAATCTAGGAAAAATGGAAAACATGGGGTTATGTGGAGGATTTGAAATCAAGTGCAAATGGCTTATCAATAAGCTCGAATAAGCTAATGAGCACCAAAGTGAACCAAACTGAAATGGAAGCTACAATAAGCTAACAATGACCAAAAGCAACAATAATAAACAAGCTATAACCTCTGATAAGCAAATTGCAACAGATTGATGTTTTGAGAATAAGCTAAAAAAAGCTTAACGTGTAGTCTACTTGAGCTCAAGAATAAGCAATCAAATAAGCTAGAAACTAGAAACAATAACTTGAACTTGTACAAGACCTGGGTGGCTATCAATAAACCCAAGGACAGACTTGAGGAGCTCTAATGAGCCAAATGCAAGGTCTCATGAAATCATGAACCCCTCAGGCACTTGATGCCCTCGCGCAGTGGATTTGGTACCAATTTAACAAGCTAATCAAGAGCTTAAAGAAAATTCATAAAATTATGCTAAAATGGACATAAGAGACTAGACCAGGAGAGGTTTTAAAAACCACAAGAATCACTTGATTTGACCTAGAAATGAGTGCATGAAAAATACCTCTAGTTGAGCTCAAAACTGAGTTTGTGCATTTTGACTTTTTAAGTAAGAATGAAAAGCTGACCAAAATGAAATTAAGCTAAATCTTGACCTGATCTAGATGTATTATGATGAAGTAAAGGCATGCAACCTTTGTTTATGAATTTGGAACACAAAATAAGATTTTGACTTGTGAAAATCTCAACGATGGAGTTCTTAAGACTCTAAAGGTATGATTTTGACTTCTCACTCGGATGCAAGTAAATGAACTATAAGACTAGATTATACCTAAATGTAACCCTAGGGAGAGATAACTCCCTCGAACTTAGCTCGTGCACCAAGCAATGGATCGATCCAAGCGATGGTTCACCACAAGTTTGCTAATTTCAAGCAACTATTGTACTAAACCAATCTAAGTTCTCACTGATCTAAACTAATTGACCAAATAACACCTAAATGCGATTATAATTGACAAGAGACCTCGATACATAGTTAAGCATGAACGCAATTTTGAAGAGAAAATAGAAATGAGAACAAACTCACAATTGTCCGGTGGTGCCAAGCTAAACCCAAACCCAAAAACCACTATACTACAACCGATATCACCCCAAACCGTATCCAAAATCAACCTATTTCATCTTCATATCAAGAATCCGAGCGATGAAACTGTCAAATTGACTTTTGTTGACCATAATTTAAAATTGCATGGAATTGAATTCTATTTTATCAAAAGCTTCAATGAGTTTAATTGAGCTTGTATGAGCTTAAAATGAACTACTAACTTTGTTCCTAGGATTTTGCAATCAACATCGTAATAAAGAAACTCGAACTTTGGAAACTTATATGAAAATTAAGATTGATAGTCAAAAATACAATACAAAGATGTTTAACTTGAATAGGATACAAATAAACTTAAACTACAACATTTGATTTAAACTAATACATTTTAAAGAAAATCGACATTAAAGGAAAAATGAAAACTAGCTACTCTTGTTCCTCTTTCTTCTTCCTCTTTATAGTCCCATTTGCTTCCACGCGTCTTATGACCAAATCCCACCACTTCATTGAGCCAATGAGAGCAGAGGTTATATTGGCCTTTATATGCATTTTGGCGGGAAAATTGTAATTTGACTCTAGCCCGAATTTGCGGTGTGGAAGTGGAGTGGTATGATGGTGGTGTGAGATGAAGAGATAAGGTAAGGTTTTAGTGATGGGTGAAGGAATATGCAGATTCTCACAAGTGGAGAAGAAACCATGTGGAGGGAAACCTCTCGTTGTTGACTGGGGTGGTTTGACTGTGGGGTCAAAAGCAGGAAAGGGTCAAATGGTTTAAATGGCGGTCACATTCATTTTTGACAAGTCTGAATAATAATGACAAGGACTAGATTGTAATTTCAAATTTTGAAGGACCATTCCCGCCATTTTCCAAAGTTGTTACAAGGACTAAAACTGACAACCTTCAAAAGTACAAGGACTTGTTTTGACATTTTCAAATTCCGTGGACCAAACTTGACATTTCATGAAAGTTCGGGACCTTTTGCCGCCATTTAAGAAAAGATTTATTCAGGACCATTTTTGACAACTTAGAATATTTCGAGGACCTTGAATAACATTTTTCTTTATTTTGTTTTACCAGGACTGTTTTTGACAACTTTGAAACTGGGGGACTAAACGCCAATTATGCAAACTTTTCGCTTTTTCACCGTGATTTTGATATTTTGCATTTAAAACACATAAAACACTTATTTGTGATATTTTATCATTTTGATGCATTGAGTGTGTTCGTGATGTTTTTGCGCTTTAAATGGTACAAAAATGATGAGTATTTAGACACTCATCAATAACACAAACAAAAGCCTCGTCTCCACGAAACATCACTTAAGAACTTGGAAACTCTAATTGGAAAGCTTGGCGGCGAGGTTCAAAGAAGGAACAAATAACAAAGAGCAATTCCACTATATGTAAAGTTGTGTTCTCGACAACAACAAGTGCTCGATGAGTCGGATCTGGATGGCGAAAGTGAGTTACGCCATAATCACACCTGTGCAGGCAGTAACCCAAATTCAAGCAAAGACACCACGGCGCCAAGGACAAAAACCCTAAAGAAGGAGTCATTGGTGTAAGAGTATTGCAATTGATGATGGAGAATGCTACCGTTTGTGGGCCTCATGTGATCCTCGGAAAACTGCGATGGTGGTGTTTATAAGGAAAGGATAAAGATAGCGATATGGATGGACTACAATCGAATGACGAAGAAAGGTTAGCCAAGTTCTCAATTAACGAAGTGGAAGGACACCCATCAAGCATTATCAAGAACCCTTACTCATCATGGAAGATGAGATTACTAATGCTTGGCGATGTGCAATCCTTTTCGTGATTATTGCACAGAGGAGGTAATGTGAAGAACAAAGTTTGGATATGCCCACACGAACTGGGAGACACGACGTTGATTTTGGAAATCTATCATTCAAATGATTGGTATTCAATAAGGTTGGGGACGCGATAATTAATTCAACTCTTCGTAAATTTGAACCGAAATATGAGAAGCACATTCTTGAGGAAAAACCATTAAACCCTCGATGATATTCCTTTGATGATGACTATGACAAAGGATTTGGAATCATTGGTGCGAACAAATTAAAACCAAGAACGGAAAAGTTTGGGCCTCCCGCAACCCTTTTGAGTATGAATGTGATGGAGAAGCGAAGATCGAGAGCCGAGAAGACGAATTCCTTTGGACTTGACTAACGATCCCGAAGAATGTAATTGCCTTGGCCGATGATCTCGGATTCGACGATTGGATCAAAATCAAATACGGAAAAATTGACATGTTAACTAAAAAGAAAATCTCGGAAGGTTGTATGAGTAAAAGTCAACCCAACGATGAAGCTCCTAATGAAAACCAAAAGATGACACCAAAGACTCAAGAACAATGAAAATGCGACATATTCTCAACCAACTTGAAGATACCGATTCCGACAATGGTTTAGATTATCTCGAGTTGCAAGGAAAGACGGTTTCATCGACCCAGTTGATGAGATACAGAAAGCGAATGCAAGCTTCTTGGCATCCCATTTAAGAGGCCACCTCCTATTATAGCGTAAAATTTGAGTTTACGTGATACCATTTGGGGCCCAAGAAAATTTTGCAAGATACGGAAAATTGAAACCAAAGAATACCTGTGCACTGCAACAAATGTCGGATGGGTTAGGCGCAACTTAATGAAAGATGTGGAGGAAGTCGGGGATGTTCAAAGACCCCCTAGGAGCCCCGCGGCTCTGAGTCTAACTTAAAGACTCATTAATAAAGAAAAGTGCTCTTTCGAGAGACAACTCGAATTATCCCTTTCTTTTGTTTTTATTTCCTTTCCGTTGGGTTTTGTGTTTTCTAACTATTTTTGCATGAGACAATGAAATAATTCCATCTGCGTTCTGTCGATTCGAGCGAGTTACGGTAACTCATCTTGGTGATTACGCCAGTAACCAAAATTTTAGCGACAAAATTCTTGACACATTACCAACTACGGCGTAATACCATCTCGGTGGTTACGCAGTAACTATTCACTTCACAAACTCATACCGTGTTTTACCGATTGTGGCGTAACTCTCTCATTAGAGTTCTGACGTAACTCCTCTCGCTAATTCTTTCATTTTAAAAACACGGTAATCTTGTATTAGTTTTTAAATGAAATGTGAGTGTGTTCCTGTAAACCCTCATGAGACTTCACTCATCCACTGGGACACCAAGTGGTTTAAAACTTGTTGCATTCGCTAAATGCAACCGTGATTCTATGAAAGTGAGTTAGGTTTGTTTTTCATTTATTTTCTTTTTAGAATTATGCTTGTCGGTATTGTGATTTCGTGGATTGAATTTTGTTCATGACGCTTAAGCGAAGGCACGATCCTTTCGTGGGCCTTCTTCTTTTGGTGCAAATTTGGGGAAGTTCTCGCCTAATTCTACCTTTCTCTTCACCTTTATTTTAATGCCTAGTACAAAGGGACTTTGTACAATTCAAGTGGGGACGGGAGTAGAATTATCTCTTGAACTTTATTTAGCCCTCATTTTCTAGTTTATTTTGAAAAATTATGCCATTTTAAAATTTTGACATGTTTTCCGAACCTAACTAGATTAGACCTTAGCCGAGCACATACACCCTTGATATTACATGGTGAGATTAGCCTTATCCGTTTCAATATTTTACCCCAAATCCACCAAATTATGAGTGTGTCGGTGGCTTGTAAGCTTTAGAACTTGGCCTTTGCAACATTTCGAGACCATAGGCGAGGTATGTTGAGTTAGCTCGATGTATTTGACTTTTCGGTTTTAGAAGGCGATTATAGGATTATCACCCAACAGCCTACCATTGTGAGTCTATCGATTAGTCACCTCGACTTTTCGACCCCATGTGAAACCCTTTGTTGCACTCCCTTTAGTGCAAGATACCCTAGATACACCTTTTCTCGAGCCATTCCTTTCATTTTGTCACCCCAATATATTTTTTCGTTACACCCTTACACCTTAGCCTACCTTGAAGTCTTTATTTGTAATTGGGAAGTCATCATTTGCCTAAGTTCAAGGTTCGAGTGGAAAGCTTTAGAAATCACGCTTTCATCGACAACAATTATAAAGATCATTGAAGACCCCCTGAATTCCCATTGTTCATCTCAAGTGGGGGGATGTTATGTTATCATGTTATGTTCAAAAAAAATAAATAAATAAATAGTTGATTGAGTTATGATTTTGTAAAGTGCGATGTTATAAGCACTATAGTATGAGCTTTATTGTTTAGTATCGAAGAGGCCACCTCGGTCACATTGGAAGATTGGGTTGAAACCAAGCGAGAAGAAAGGTAGTGTGCCCATCACGGCGTCCCTCTAATGAGACATCTACCTGCATTTCATGACCCGGTCTCTAGACTTCTAAGCTTGAACTTTGGGCGGACGGTGAAAGTGGTGATGACTTAGTTATAGATATAGACTACCGCTTCTTTTCCATTTACACCAATTATATATCCCATGTCTTATCCTACCCTTTAGTCATGAGCGTGTCTAGGTGATGCAATGAGCAATCTTTGGTGTCTTGGCCATGGATTTGGTCATGTATCATTAATTTTGTCCACTTCCGTGACATGTTAGTAATGACGAGTCACCCCTTAACCTTTGTCGTGTCTACCCATATTGCCTTCGAGAATTGTTTAGCCCTTAACTCTAGTGGTGGAGATTTTGTAACCGCCAAACTTATGATAGAATACATGTTATGTTGTGGGATCGGTGATCACCCGAAATTGACACTTAGAATAGTTGAGAGATTTGAGTGTTTGTTCCCCCTCGTGAGGTGTTCGGCTTTGTTTTATTCTAGCATAAAGGATTTGTAAACTCATATTTTCGAGTGTTTGGGAGACATCTTTTAGGAATCTATCTAATAAGGTCTATTTGAGGGCAAATAGAGTTCAGTGGGGATATTTGATAACATCAAATAGTCACGAATATTAAGTGTCAATTTCCCGTTAATGCTCGTTATTTATATCTTTATATGGATTTACGCTTGTTTTCCATTGTTTTCCACTTCGTGTAAATTACGAGCATTGGAGCTAAAGAAGACGCGAAATGGAAACATTACTAAAGATTTATCACGGTATGCTTATTTTGAAGAAGTTACGGCGTAACTCATCTCTCACATTCTGCCAGTAACTATTGCGTGACCCGTAAGTCCAACTAATCAAGAGGTTACGGCAACTCCTCCCAAAGGTTACGACGTAACTCCATTAGGTCAAAAGAGGTTCCACGCGGCGATACTTACGTACAGTAATTCATCGCTACACTTACGGCGTAACGAATTTATTGAAGACTACGGTGTAACCACTTCTTAAGATTCTGTAGTAACTAGCGAATCTAGTGCATTTATGGAGAAATAGAAGGTTACGGCGTAACTCATCTATTGGTTATCGTCAGAACCTGCACGACCTATAAATACCTCACGAATTCCAAGATTTGAAAGCATCCCATTCCATACACAACACTCTTAGAACGTGGGAAAAAGCTCAAGGAGGTCTAGGAAGCATACGGAGCTATTTCGAGGAGAAGTCACACCATTACGATAAGCTTTAGCTTATTATTTCTTTACTTTCACTTCATGTATTTCGTACCTTTGAATATTGAATTGATGTGCATGATTAATATGAGCTGCTAAGCACCCTTTGGTGCTAGCCTAGTTATGATTCCTTAATTGTTTTGTTTGCGTTTACCTTTACTTCCATACAATTATTTCTAAGTGTATGCATGCATAGTTCTTTGGTAGTCACCCCGGTTCGGTAGTTTTGAATGGCGATATAGGCCAATTGCCTAGGAGATATGACCAGTGACCCTAGGTGAGCGGATGAGGCAGGAAGGTAAGATATGACCAAGCGTGACCCTTTCTACTTGTGCGATTTGACCAACCGAACACCTATCGCTTGGATGAACTTAAGAATTGGGGGTGTAGTGTCTAAGTTCCTAACGGCCGGGCACTCACTATTTAGAATCTAGCATGTAGTGGTACTTAATGACTCGCTAAGGGACCGGGAACAACAGGACTTATGATGGTGTGCTGATTTCTCTTATGGTGGCATCTTTGGTCGATAGGTTAGGGCAATTGACCAAATGTTGTCCTCTCGAATTTGACCCCACCAAGTAATTGGAAGTAGGTAGGCGTAGACATAACTAGTTAGGAGGATTAACTAGGTTAGCACCACTATTCCTTTATTGATTTACCTTCACACATTTATTTTCTTTACTTTATATTATGCATTAGTAGTTTAATTAATTAAAACCCTATCAAATCTTTAATATTCATGACAATCGGACTTAGTAATTATCCCACACATAGCTCTTGGGACAACCTCGACTTTACCATTTACTACACTACACACGACCGGTACTTTGCCTAGTTAGTGCATTGTGTGAACCATAAGTATAGCGAGACACTATAAATATTAAGACCTGGTCAGTAAAACTTGCATCACTTGTTTTACAAACTTAACAGTCATTAATTAAAGGAAAAAAAGTAAATATTGAATAGGGTCTGACTTTTTATTTAAACTAAATACATAATTCTGTAAATGCTTAAATTTCATTTCTCTCTTCATTTAAAGTGTTTGGTTGGAGATTTGTTGTCAAAGTTTGATTCCAAGAATCATAGATCCATACCAATAGGGAATGATAGGGGTGAGCAAAATAAAACGAAAAAACCGAAACAGAACCGAAAAAACTAAAAATCGATTGTTCAGTTTTTACTTTTTTAAAAAAACCAAAAAAATACGGTTAGGATTCGGTTTTCGTCTAAAAACCGAACCGGTTTATTATATAATATAATTAATATAATATGAATACATAACTAAATAAATCAAATTTATAAATTCATATTCATTTTGCGAGTAGATTTATAATATATTTATCTTAACATTTATATTTATATGTGTTTTTGTCGTGTCAGGTGTTTGTGGGAGTATATCAATAAGTATACGATAATGATTATACTACGTGTATGTTAACTTGTATGTGTGTGAGTCTCATTTATATATTTGTAATTGTAGAACTATGTAATAAACATTATTTTTCTTAGATTAAAAAAAGTAAAGAAGAATACCTAATAATCTATGTAAAACAAGTTTGTTTGTATAAATTGGCCATACCCAAATATTAACGGTTAAAAACCGAAAAATCAAACCGAAACCGATAATAAACCGAAAAAACCGAACCGCCAAAACCGAACGGTTTCGGTTTTGGGTTCTACAAAAATTGAACATTGTGGTTCAATTTCGGTTTTAGCCATAAACCGACCCAAACCGAATCGTGCACACCCCTAGGGAACGATGACTTTTATTAACCATTCTTATAGCGCCCGCATATTTTATTATTTCCATCACAAAACTAATAAAATTTGAGCACTTAAAATGGACCTTACTAAAAGTGATATCGATACCTAAAATTTCATACCAAACAACAATAAAATAATTAATATCCTCAATTTCATACACCCCTCTAATCAAAGCTACACCTTTAATGATTCCGAATAACGTACCAAACGCACCCTAAGCATTGACGCCTATAGAATGACAATAAACTAATTGTTGATGGGTAATCTACAAGGACTATTATTTGAATAAATATTGAAGTCTTTTGGAGATGTAGTGTTGTTGACACCACATACCAAAACATAATTACTCATCTATTTAAACAAACTAATTTTCCTCCCTTAACTATCGCAAATGATATGATTCTTACAACTGCAAAATAAGATAAAAATCGCATACGCAATTTGACTTTGCCACTCTGCTTGGTTACCTTACCAGTTACCATTACCTCCAAACCATAGACTGACGTATCGACATATCTTCTAAAACTATAAATCACCATCGCTAGGCGTTGGTACTCGGAAAAATGCACACACATGCAAATCGACGCGAGTATCAACATATCTTCTAAAACTAACTAACACGGTTATGAACCTAAATAACTTGAATATATAATTATTAGAAATTGACTGTTGTAACTTAAAACATGACATCGAAAAGACGTTCACACATCAAATCGATGCTACTAAATTTTGTTGAAAATTGTTCACACTTTCACAGTACCCGATATACAACCATGTCATCAGAGAAACAGTTCTTCATAAAGGATTACCCGACGCTGCAAATACAGTTTGTCAAAATAAAATTATTCACCGTCAAACTATTTTCGAAACTAGACACCACTTGCGGTGGCGCGGTACTCGTCTAGTATATATATATATATATATATATATATATATATATATATATATATATATATATATATATATATATATATATATATATATATATATATATATATATATATATATATATATATATATAGTGTGAGGTTATATTAAGAACCAAATAAATTACGAAAGCTGCGAGAACCGATCCTAGCCTTTGGATTATATCATCAATGGTTGAGATTGCGCATGGCATTTATGTAAATAAATATGTTAATTTTCCTTTTTATTTGGAAGTGGAGGGCAAAATTGACATTTTAACATTCAAGTATTTGGTAACTCATATAAAAAACGGTCCCACTTTAATTAGATAACCTGCATCTTCATTTTCAGTTTTCATTTCTCTCTCCCACCCAAAAAAAACCCTAGCCGCCTCTTTCTTGTTCTTGTGGATCCGACGAAAATCACGACAAAAATAAAAAAAGACGAGGATAGATTGCTATTATAATATATATTGAAGTTTTCATTCAGATTTGCATTTCAGTTTTATTTTTCATCTGATTGTTGTTCATTTAGAACTGCAGTTTCAGATTTCATTTTCGTTTGATTGTTAGATCGGGAAAAAGAGATGGAAAAGTCAGTTGTGATAAGGTATTTGATGGCTTTATTTATATTAATATAGTATTCTGATGAATACAATTGTGTTGGTTGACATTTATAAGATTAGTAATGGGTGATTGATTTTATTAAGAGTAGTAATGTGGTTCTCTATTGTTGACTAAGAAAAAGAAAATAAATTGGTTTTTTTGTAGAAAGATATTTATTTTGTTACCTTTAAGCTTTTGAACATGTTTAAATCTAGTTAGTGTTTTTGTTGTTTGGATCGATATACACTGGTCTCAAACTTGTTCATCTCATTTTATTGGTTTTAACATATGGAATCTATAATGTATCTTGTGTGCAGGTTATTCGATTTTTTTTTTGTTCCAATCTCAACATGGTTGCGAGTAATTGTTTATTGAATCAAGTTTATGTTCACTATAAGTGTTTATTTATGTAATAAGGTTTACTTGTTGAATCAGTTTATTAACTTGAATAACGTTTGTATGTTTTTGGTTAAGACATTGACAACGCTAATTTCCTGTGTATGCTTAAAGATTGCATTTTTTCATGAAAAGACAAAAAATAATCGTGTCTTGTTTGAAAGGTGCATAAATATTAAAAGTATTTTATTTCTTTTTTATTCTCATTGAAAACTTTATATGCATATGTGTTTTGAAGTTTATGGTGAATTTGATACCTATTGTGCATATGTGTTTAGCTAAGAATGTACATGTGCATATGTGTTTATGTTGTCAAAATGGGTGTTTGATTCTTTTTTTATGTCAAAAGGGATCGTTTGGTTTCTTGTCAAAATGGGTGTTTGGTTGTTGTTTTTCCATCAAAAAGGGTTGTTTAATGCTATTGTTTCTCTCAAAAGAAATTTGTTTGGTTTCTTTGTCAAAATGCTGTTTTGTTTCTTTGTCAAAATGAATAAAATGAGTATGCATATGTGCTATTGAGTGCATATGTGTTTTCTGGTTTATGGTGAATTTGATATGTTTTGTGCATATGTATTTTTAAGTTTCGTAGTTTATATTTATTGAAAATGCATATATGTTTTAGATCCGATCTTACGTACACGTGTTTTTATAGTTACTAAAGAACACGTTGTTATTATTGTGCATACATGTATATGATAATTGTTATTTTAACAAAGAATAACCTATAAGTAAGTGTGCATATATGTTATGCTAGTTTATTTACCAAGTATAGCTTATGTGTAAGTTGACATATGTGTTTTGTTAGATTATACATATACTAAGACTACTTGTTCAACTAACCAAAACTTATAATTGATTGTGGCAGGTTACTCGACATTGTGGATGCTAGCATAGACTTATATAAGTTAAGATGAGCGAGACGTCAAAAATACATGTGCACAAGGATTAAAAACACATGTGCAGATTTTATGTGTATTTGAACCAATCGAGGAATACATGTGCATGCCAAAAAGATGAACCAACTGTTAAAGAAATTAGATTATGCACATGTGCATGCTTCATATACTTGTAACAAAATTGAATACAAGTGTAAACATAATAATTTTTGTACTAAAGTTGAATATCATATCAATAATGTAATACAATTTTAAATCTATTGTAAAAGTTTTATTTCTTGTATATATATATTTATGTAATATTTCTTAAAGATACATGTGCATAAACAAAATAGTAATGCATAAACGAAAAATAAAATTGTCATAATGTAGTTAATAGTTAACCTTATTTTTACAAAACACATGTGCACATGCTTGCATTTTTAAATATGTCTAATGCAAAAAAAAAAAAAAAAAAAAAAAAAAAAAAATTGAAATTTAGGAGTTAAAAGGGCGTTTTACTAAAAAATTCAAAAGTAAAGAAAAGTAATCTTACCATTATACCCTTTTGAATTAAATAATAAAATTAATATTCAAAAATTCGATTGGTTGATCTTTGGTTCTCGCGATTCCGATTTTATTTGGTTACGAAAATAACCCTTCCTATATATATGTATATATATATATATATATATATATATATATATATATATATATATATATATATCTATACATTATATATAAGAGGAGGATCATGACATAAAATGCCACTTAAGATCCCATAAAAGCGTCATATTTCCATGTCACCATTGAATACATGTGGCATTTTCTTTAATACATGTGGCATTTTTTAAATTAAAATTTATATATATATAATTTTGATTAACTAAAATTGTATTTATTTAAATAAATCCGGAATAATTTGGTTTAAAAATATAATGTGGCAAGATTCGAACTTAGGACCTCTTGGTTCATTAATAACCGGTTTACCACTAGATCAAATTATCTTTGTGTTATATCCCTAAACCATTAATTATAATGATCAACAAAAACTATCATATATATCTTTTCCTTAAATATAGTTATACAATGTAGGAAACTCATTCACATTATACACCAAACAAACCTCGCCTTTTCTCTCTAAAAAACCTATTACGTTTCAATTCCTAAATTCCTTATGGCGATTGTATCATATGTGGGTGAAGTCTAGAAGAGGATTTGGTATGTAATTTATAGTCACTATCTTGTACCAAGCATTGTTGTATAAGTTATTTTAGTTTTAAAGCGTTAACTGTATGTTGTTGACAGAGGCTACCTTTAAGTACTACCTAGGCTTAATGAAATCAAGTAAGAATGAACTAAAGGTCATTAGAGATGGTGATTCTATATTGGAATATAATGAAGTAAAGGTCAATCTGGTAGTGTAAGTGCTTTTCATTATACACAACTACATATTCGATGAATGATCGTTTTGGTAGTATCACGTTGGTTTAACTGCATTTTTGAATATTGATCATGCATGTTTGAGGTTGTGGATACGAATTTGATATCAATGATCGAATATATTCAAAATTTTACTAAAGGTAATATATGTTTCACTTTTCATCTCTTTTAATTGTTCATCTTCACTTTTAGCTCCTTTATTGTTTATTACTTACGTGTGTCTTGATAGCTTCATGGGCTTATAAGGTATTTACAGCGTCCACATAGCGCAAATTTCGGTATGCAAAACACAATTATAACTAGAAGGTCATTGGTCCAGTTGTTCATCAAGGAATTAACCCAATCCTAATATGTGCAAGGTAATATACAGTGTTAGCAAAGCCCTAGGTCGCCTCTTTTTTCTAAAACCCTAATGATCTCTGTTATATTTTTAGATATTGTTGGTTTCTTTGCAACCTTTTGCGGTTTGATGGTCTTCGTTGTTTTGTTTTTTCCTATATGTTGTTTATTTAGGTTTTCCATTGTTTTCATCGTGGAATAATTGAAAGCATGCGGTCGTAGAACCCATAGGGAGCGGTGTTGGATCGGGATGGGTATATTAGTCACATTCTTGGCGTGGTACGTGGAATGCATATCTTCCGGTAATTGTGAAAACTACATACACTTGATTGATACTCCTGTAGATGTTGTTGATTCTTTGCACTTTGTACTCGAGTGTTTTTCAAAGCCACAGTAACAGTGAGGATGTCATGGGTATGCCGCCTCGGTCGTCGAATGGTATAATGATAAATGGTAGGACCCGTTAAACGCAGGGCATCATACCGTTTTGACAGCTTCTTTAGACGCATCGGTCAGCGAGAAAGGGAAGAGGAAATGGATGATATGTCGAGTGGCGTGTCGATGGTATGCTTATACATTTTTCTATCATCTTTTACTCTGCGTGTATTCATGTTTGCACTTTGTTTAGTTTGTGTTATGCTTGCGGGATGCTATATTACAGCGCTCTACTTCTACGAGTTTCACAGTCAATGAAGGTGTTGCGAGATGTTGGCGATAATGTCGGTATGTTCGTTTTGCAGTTACTTCGTTCTTTTTCCATCTAGTTGTATGTTATTTCCAAGTCTTATGATCTGTATTCTTTTGTTGTTTTCATAGAACTTGATATGTGCCCGTTAGGGAACCGGCAATGGTACAATGCGTGGCGTTCATGGTAACTTATTGGTTGTTGTATCCGTTGTTTGTCCATGTTTTGTGTCTGATTTGTTTACGATTGATCTTGTCACGATTCATCTTGGTGCCTTCACCGGTGGTGTGTCCGATCGATTTTCATGAAGGTAAGCTACCATGTTCTTACCAAAGTGTGATGTATAAGTTTCTTTACTATTTACTAATATGTTTCTAAAATACCAATGTTGGTGCTTTTTTGTTTCTAGCTGCAGCAGACCTATTTTCTTTGTTTGTCATGCCACGGTGTGCGATCGAACCTCTCTCTGATTGACTATCAATGTGAGTACACCTGCATCTTGCTATTGTTATGTTATGTTAATTTGAGCAACGATATTGTTCTACGTCGACTTTTGTTAGCCCAGTTGTAGTCCACTAAGGTTATCCGTGTTGGTCGGGCCCAAAGAAAGGCGGTTTCTTTTCTTTTACCTTTTCTATCATGGTTATGAAACGTGATTAATTCTCTCTGACACGGAACCGCCCTTCCTTCTCCAAGACGATATCAGTTCTTCTTTGGTTGCCGTCGTCGGCGATGTTTAATGATTATGGTTATTGGAATTAATTTACGAATATCGTTTGAGGTATTTTTGTGAGTTTTCTTTTAGATTTATTTGATTTTACCAACTTTAAGTAGAAAATTTTGATTTACGTTTTGTTTTATAGTTCGGTATAAACCGTTAATATTGATTTTGATTTTACTTATAATTCTTTTGCGACAATTTGTGCTTAAACATCATTCCTTTTACCACATTATTACTTGATGATAAATATTGAAGCTTATTCCCTTTTTATTTGCAATCTTCCGTATAGAAATTGTAAGGTAATTTCTTAAAAGTGCCCTTAGCGCATGCTTTATTGTCTTAAACAATCATCTTTAATTGTATTGTTTAATTTGAAATATACAAAATGCAAATAGCTTTGTGACAAGTAAATAAGGTACTTTTATGCTAAACGTGCTTAAATTGCTATTGTAGTTAGTATTGTTGGGTATTTGGTAATGGTTACTTTTATAAGAAATAAGAGCTGATTTACATAAGCTCATAAGCCACTAAATAAGAAGAAAGAAAATTAAGTTAAGTTGTGGTCATAAGGTGCATATAACCTGTGTGTTATTATAGAGGTTATTATATTACCACTTGATTCTTTGCACTTGGTTTTGGGTCATGCAGTAAAATAAATACATAAACCGAATAACACAACCTTTAGATAATTTAGCCTATTAGTATGATCGACATGGGACGTAGTAGCAAGCTAAACTTATTAAGTACTCATTCGGTCCAAGCTGTTACATCAGGCTTATATATCAAACTTGCAAACATGGTCGAGTCTGAATTATGATTTCCTTCTAGGGCACTCATTGTAGTGGTGGGTAGATCATTTGGCGACAATCACCTCCTGCTCCCATAAACCATTAGGAATTTCTGAATGTGAATGCCTTAGCTTTGGGTACATAACATTATTCATATGGAGCCTTAATACTTGATTTCTGGTAGGCAACCAGGAGGACTTCATCAATTGGGCATAACGGTTGTGAAAGACTATTGTATTCTAACTCCTCTCTATGCACACCTAAGCAAAACATCCGTAATTTGTAAGTGGTATCTCCCGATAATAACTCATGACAAAGTGGCAAAGTCGCTTTGCAAATTCATGGTGTTTAGTTGTTGCCAACCTGTTGTTTTTTGCCTACTTGGGCTTTGTTAAAATGCATGTTGTATAGCCACCGATATGTTTGTGTTTTAAATTATAAGTATATATGGGGTTGACGCGCTTACAAGCTCAAAGCGTGGTAAGTGTGCTTTATTCACGGTATAAATATGTTATGATGTTCCTACTTCATTAACCGTTGTTTAATTTATTCCTTGAACACTTCATTACCCACCTTCTTTCGCCATAGTAAAATTTGTCAACAATATTTATAACCTTACGACCCTTTCTTTCAACATGCATATGGTATATTCATAAGAAGTTCAACCATCCAAAATAACCCGTTCTAACGTTTCTATTTAACTATTTAGAGACTGCATTAGTAATACTATGTCTCTTCTAACCGAAGGAAAGTTGGATTGGTACCTTTTATAAATGAACTATTCGCATGCATATAACAGACAGGAGATAAAATTTGCCAAAAGCTTCACCTCACCTTCATTTGTAATTCTAGATGCTACTGCCACAGAAATCCTTGACATTTTCCAATTTCGCTCACCTCAATGCCGACTTTCTGCGAATGAGAGATTTAATTAGCAATAATCTGATTATGTGTAGGTGGCATAATAGTACCATTTAAGCTTTTGGCTTCTACAAGTATGTTCGTTACATTTCATTCTGCAAGAACACGTTAACTTTACCTATGTTCGTTACATTTCATTACAAACAAGAACACGTTAACTTTACTGCATCTACACATTCACAATTCATTCAAACAACGAAAATGTAAATACCATATGAACACAACAAAGTAGCATCCATCAAACATTAAGCACTAAATCAACCCAAAAATACAAATAAAGGCGACCCAAACACCCCTATGCGCAAGTGGAACAATATCGAAAGAAGTATGTTGTTTTGATGTAAATAACATGCTTAGATAAGAATCAGATATAACCAAGTTTTAGTACACAGATTACCTCGGATGTAAACGCACTTAATCCCTTATAGTTGATGACCCATCAGTGTATTTAGAATGATGCATATATGGGTGATCTAGATATGTTGTCGAGCCTTCTCAATACCCGTGATGTTGGCATGTAATAAAACCGAATTGAATGTGAAGTTGAATACTAAGAATATAAAACAATTTAAGAAATCATTTAAGTTACATCAGCCATCTCACCTTCCTTAAACCGCTCATTTTGAGTTCGGTCATTTAAGTTAATCATGTAATTAAATAAATTATCTAACTATTCAGCAGATGCTTGTCATCCTTAATTATTAAGGTCACTTTAGCCCAATCCTTAGGTTGGACATGCTTCGTAAGTGCCACAATATTTATATTCTGCGTGAAATATCTGATTATTAGTTGGAGTGTCAACATTTTGATTACCTTCTTGAAAAGCTTTGAACCCCAGTAAATTGTTAACAAGAATATTTTGATATTTCGTAGAAGTTATTTGATCAGAGGTGTGGGTAAGTTCTCACGCTCAAATATGTAACACAAGAGGGTATTTGGGCCATCAAAGCCAAGAATGGTGGAGCTTTCCTAAGCACTAAAAGAAAGTCGCTAATGTCGCTCCACCGTGAATCCACCAAAGTTCTATCCACTAATGATGTGAAGAAGCACCTTGTCAACAAACTCAAGGCCGACCCACCAAGCTCGAGGTGTGTGTATTGATGTAATGTATCTCATTTATGTGTGTATACAATAATATCCTTCTATAGGTGTATATACTACTAAAGTAGAAACAAATGGATATCTACAAACATGGCATCCTTCCCGTACTTGTATCAAAGGCTTTGAACTAAAAATACCAAAAGAATGGGATGCATCCGATTGGTCGAGTGGATGTCCAAACTTTGCCATTAAGGAGCGAAGAGCGAAAATATAAATGCCATGTACTCTCGCTTTTAGTCGTCACCACTAATCTCGTGATCATTAAAGAATTACAGTAGTTAATTACTATATAATCACATTATTCCAACCAACGTGACAACCATGAGTGCACTAACTTCTCACTATTCATTAAGTCTCTTTTAAAATATTCTTTTAAGTATATTGATTAAAACCAAGAGATATCATAATTATCAAGTGCACCCCAACGCATCGATCATTTTTACGTAGATGAATTGCACATGAAATTTAGAATTCCAATTTGTCTGAATGACTTCATTTAAGTATTTTAATTTTATTTTCTTAGCGATGTTACTTGATATATACATATAAAAAATAAAATTATTGTTTTGGATTTAGAAAGGATTCTTTAAGGAAATTTGAAGTGGTTGTTTGCTATGGTTCGATGAGCTCATGGATATCGAGAGTATGATTCAAGTCAGCATATCTACATACCAATGGTCGCTTATAATTTAGAAGGTACGCATGTTTCTTGACGAGCATCTAGAATCACACACGGTTTTATAAACTTCAATGCATGTATTGTACTATCACCGTGTTTTAAGTTTGTGAAATGAAACTTACCACTATTGTCATATCTTGATGAAAGATTGCACATTCTTCCCATTTAACTCCAATGAAGGAAACGAGTATTCATCATAGTCCTGTCAATGTATTCGGTTGTGCTTCTTTTGTATCGACTAGCATGTATGTGTATAAAACGCCTTACATGAAATGCCTAGGTAACACAAACGGGTCATCTATGCTTTTAACAAATCATTTATTCTTTTCTTTAGAAAGAAAATTTATTCGACGCTTCTAACAAATCGATTATGTATGTCGACGATACATTAATCAAGCGTCTCATATTGTAGGAAACTGGAGTAGTGAAAGGCATAGAAGTCAAAGATGGAACATCTTAATGATTTACGATTTTTAGCTTATGTAAAGTAGCAAAGACTCTTGACAACTTGATCTCTCGAATAAAATTGGAGAAGGTGGCTTTGGTCCCGTTTAAAAGGTAATTGGTTAATGTTTTTCAAATAGAAAGCAATGCTTATTAGTATCATGGATCAAAAATGTTAAAGTTAAAGAATATTATAAGTTATCATGACCTCTAAATTATAATCGCTTAGGGTGTTCTAGAGGATGGGCAAGAAGTAGTCATGAAGAATCTCTCGAAACATCTCAACAAGGACTGGACGAGTTCGAAATGATGTCATTTGTATTGCAAAACTTCAGATCGTAACCTTGTGAAGCTTCTTTGGATCTGCATTCATAGAAATAAACTAATTTTAGTTTATGAGTATATGACGAGCAAAAGCTTGGACTTGATCTCTTTCTTTCATACTTCCTAAAATAATTAGTTACCTTACTACAAATGAAACCGTAAGTTTGATGCTTGATTAGCCTAAGTGTTTCGCATTATTCATGGGACGGCTTGAGGTATTCTATATCTACATCAAGACTCCCGATTTCAGATTATTCACGAGACCTCAAGGCACGTAATATATTCTTTGACGGTGACAAGAATCCAAAATAAACAAAAGAAAATTACCGATATTTTTCAATTATCATAAACAATTTTAACCATGGCTTGTGAAAGCGAAAATCGATTTTAACAACTTGGGAATGCAATAAGAGGTTCATTACCGATACAACTTCAACTCCAAATGTTATGACACCATAGAAACACATCAAAAAAGACATTTATTACATACGAAAAAACGAAAAAATCAATACAACAATCATCTCTTTAATATCCGTGTGATCCCGGCTTCCGACAAGCATGCCTTTGATAACCATGTGGCCTTTTGAGCCAATGCGCGATTACCATGTAAAATCGTAGCAAAGTATGGTTCTCATGACCACGAGTTCGCCACAAAAGCTTAAGTACGGTTCTCACGACCACATATTTGGCCACAAAAGCTTACTTTTGGTATAAGGGTTCACAATAAAACATCACTATTAACTACAACGAAAACCTTAGCCTATGAAACATCCATAACTCATGACGCAAACCGCTTTACAAAAGAAAAAGATATAGCGGCAAGAAATGACACCTTCAAGAAATCTTGTGTACCTCTTGATCCTTATTATCGTGGAGTAATTTGCCATAAACGAATACAAGCGCCCTCACCGTAACTCACAATGATGTTTTCATCAACAAAGGTAATCGATAGACCCCACCCAGTTGGCTCCCTTTATGGTTATACTGCTTGAGGTGGCTTGCTTATATCATATACAACAACACATGTATCCAGAGATCCGATTTGCAACCATGGTGTTATCAGAGACCAAGCTAAGTCGTTTATACGAGCCGTGTGGTATAACATGTTCTTAAGCTTCACCGTCAGAACACAAGTAAATAATTCATCATAATCACTATTGCAATTAGGAAGAGATGAAAAGGCAATGGGTTGGAAACAGTGAAAGCGGGTAATTTCAGAAAGGTCGGGTCAAGTCGAAACATCGCCCGCCCAAAAAATAATCAAGTTTTTCAAATTAAAAGTTTCAACACATTTGACCCTCTCAACCTGCTTTCATATCACCAATCATCGAGAGTTTTAACCATATGACTTAACTTAATACTAAATTCAAATATCATGACCAAAAGCTACTAATTTTTTTGAACAACATCCTTTTAGCTTAAATACTAAGATATGACATTTGTTTCTATCTAGGCATGGAGGTGTACAAAGAAAAAATAGTGTTGAGATCATGTGTCAATCTTTACGTTCCTCGTGTGTTATCTACGAAGTACTAACATCAATACACGTTGCACTATTATGTGTGCAACATCATGCGAAGATAGACCAACTATGTTGCCCGTAGTTCGATGCTAATTAGTGAGAGTACATTGCCCGAACCTAATCAACTGTTTTTTCACTTACCTAATCAACCTAATCAACCTGCTTTTTTCACTTACCGAATTGTCCTCAACTTTAGAACCTTCCAAAGATTCATATTTGGGGATAAACACGACAGTTGTACATAATATGGCCATTAAAGTCAATACTATTCATGATTATTTTCCATTTAATTCGCCTGTAATATTGAGGAGAACAGATTGGTGGGGCTTATGGAATGTGGGGTTCCTCGGACCAAAGTGTGCTCTTTGGGACCGCCCCAGACCGACTCAAAGTGGTGTTCTAAGGGACAGTTCAATGGTGGTGCTCCATTTATTGCGGCCGGTTTGCATGTTGTGATTGCTCAAAATGAAGGCCACTGGGGACCTAAAGCCATCGAGTTGAAGGATAATTTTCTTTTCGCTACACTTTGTGCCAACGCACATGGAAAAAGTGTTGGTGTTCAAGAGTGTGAAGGAGCCGCCATCGCAAAATCACCATGGAATTCTCTGGTTAGTCTACACGTCTGTTTCTATTCTTTCTTTCTTTTGTTTTGAGCTTTACATCCAAAACAAATCTTATATATTACGGAGTAGAAACCACACAGGCCGGTGAATTCTGTTCTAACTTATCTACATGATTGATTCACAATTTCTATTGTTGTAGCATGATTACAAGAAGCAATACACAAGCAATACATGTGCTCAACTCATTCAGCTTCAAGGTTTGGGTTCACTCAAGTGGTGAAAGTGGGCAGGATGGCCACGTTGTGTAGCGGATAATACAGAGGCATATTTTTGATAAATGTGGAACGCATTGACCTAAAAACTTCTTCCGCAAAGAATACTGGTTAGCTTAATATTTCATTTTAATTATTTTTTAGATGGTGTTTGGGATTGCTTATTTTTACGCTTATACCAACAAGTATTGTTTAGATTTGCTTATTTAGTACTCCTAAAAGAATATTTTAAGATGTCCCAACTTGCTCACTTTGGCGCTTATTCTACCTAAAATGAGAATATAAGCACAAACAATTGGATTTATAAAATGACAATATTAGTGTAGATATTGGCTCATGTGCAACAAAGATTCATAAGCTTGTGACCCTTTTTTCAACATATACACTTTCCAACAATTTTACCGCTTCTTTCGCTATATAAAAATATGCCAACGATATTTATAAGTCATGGCCGCCCATCGGAGGTAACCGATACTTCTTAGCCGCTTAATTTAACTTTTAACTATATATTTGTTCTACTAAATCCTAAAATAAAAACCACAAATCTAAGTACTTACCGCTTTTAGTCGTTTAATGGATTATGATAACATCAATTATAAATCTTAACACTTTTAATTACTTTTTAATATATATTTGATTCACTAAATCATAAAATAAAACCACAAGTCATACCCGTCCATCGGACGGTTTTGACACTAATATATATATATATATATATATATATATATATATATATATATATATATATATATATATATATATATATATATATATATATATATATATATATATATATATATATATATATATATATATATATATATATGTATATATATATATATATATGTATATGTATATGTATATGTATATGTATATTTATATATATATATATATATATATATATATATATATATATATAGGGGCCTTATTTTGAGAACCCTATTAAGTGCGTAGAATCATGCGAGAACTCTTCTAGACCAATAAGATTTTTTAAATATTAAAGATTATTATTTAATCTAAAGGGTATTATAGTAAAGACAATTTTATATTTTTAAAATTTTTATTAAATCCTGCTTTTAAATATTTCATAATTTTCGAGACTTTTTTTTTTTTTTTTTTTTTAACATGCATGTTTTAGAAAGTTAAAGTACATATGTGTTTCTTTAAAATAATATGAATTTACATGTGTTTTTTGGACAATAGTTTAAACTTCAAATGAATTTTACTTAAAATGTAATTGCACATAAGTTTCTCGGTATATTCTATAAACTTCTTAAATAAAAACTATAAACATAAATTATTGCCGTAACCTTTAGATTTATTACAAACAAATAAGATAAAATAATACACATATTTTTATATCAAATGAAATACAAATCAAATGTGTCATTTTAAATTTACATATGCACGCCTTCTAAGAACATATGTGTTTGAAGTTTTTCATCAGATTATTTCGAACATGTGTGCACGTCTTCCAAGATCATACATGCACGCCTTCCAAATACATATATGTACTTCCAATTTCTTATCAAATTCGTTAAAACGAATGTGCACGCCTTCAAAGAACATATCGTCACGCCTAAAAAAATATTCAAGATTAAATATTATAAAATAAAACTCAAGATAACATACCACACATGCACAAGCTTAAACTATCAAACACAAATAAACAGGAGACCAAATTTATTTATGTATGCAAAACATATATAATCCAAACACAAAACATATATGTTTTATAATTAAACATATAATCCAAACACAAAACATATATGTTTTATACGTAAACATGTATGTATCTTCCGAAACCCATTCATGTAAAATGGTTAGATCAAGTCCTGCATCTCACCTCAACAAGCCAGTTCTATGTTGCACGCATACTGGGATAATTACACATATCCAATTAGATCCGCATCATATTTGAGTTAATAATAATACTGTAAGAACAAAACTATTAACAAGATTTAAAGAGTGTTTGGAATAGTTTATCGAAACTACTTGGATTCTATTAAATACTTAAAATCACATAACCTGTTGCAACAAAACACAATAATCAGATATATTAGTAGTATCAGTATCCCATTAACACTAGAATAAACTTGTTGCATATCATAAGTCCCATGTGAACTTTATCACGTTAATAACCCAAATATGAACATTAATGTTACACAATAACAAATCCTAAATATTAAAAGAAATACAATTTGGAATAAAATGCTTTTAAAGTTATTTAATGGTGTAGAATACTTATCCACATGCTCAAGTAGATACATAACACAAATAATTTAATGGTGTCTTCATCAAAGCTTACGTCACACTAAAAAAAACTTCATACTAGATATTGCAGATCACATGAACACAATGGAACCAATATAAAGACCAAAATAATGTGGTGATTCACAAATTGACTATCTATAAAATATAACAACACAAAAACAAACTTAATATAAAACAAAGCATTAGACTTGAAAGGAAAAAAAATATATAAACGTATCAACAAACAACTACTCGATTTGCATTTTTCTTTTGTTTTGAATAAAGGATACAATAAACAATCAATACTATCATGTATATGAGAATAAAAAATTATACACTTACTCGAACGATTGAAGGTACAAATTACACAATATTAAATAATTCAATCTTATAAGGATGAACCCAATGTGGAATAGAGAAAAGCAATGGAGATGGTGATTTTTGGATGCCGTAGAAGAGATGTTATTTTTAATTGACCTAATCCCCAATTTAGAGAGGCGACATACGAGGTTTGGAGAGGCGCTTTAGGTTTTGAGAAGAGAGGAGAGTGTTATGAGATAAATGGTTCCCCATCTT
This sequence comes from Chrysanthemum lavandulifolium, assembly GCA_022545495.1. Lineage (NCBI taxonomy): Eukaryota > Viridiplantae > Streptophyta > Magnoliopsida > Asterales > Asteraceae > Chrysanthemum > Chrysanthemum lavandulifolium. Next base: position 135,798,755 of record CM040239.1, read on the forward strand.
TTAGGGGTAAATAACAAATGCCTAAATTACCCTTACATCAGTTACACCACTTTACTTTAACTTTTAGTTATTTACATAAATGGCACTGTCGCTTTTGACCATTGATCAACAAATCCAATGGCTAAAAAGAGTTCTCGTAGTTCGCACTTAATGTGGTTCTCATAATAAAGATACACTATATATATATATATATATATATATATATATATATATATATATATATATATATATATATATATATATATATATATATATATATATACATAAATTATCAATTAGGTAATTGAATCAAGCCCGCCCAAACACCTCTAGGGTTTTGACCGATTTCTATAACCTAAAGGGTTACCCTTTTTGTTTTGTTTTAAGCCAATTACTTTATAATTAGTCCAACTAATCAAACCCAATATAAACTACTTAGTCCAACTAATTAAATATAGCCTCCTTTTCTTTTAATTAGATCATTTATGTATTTTTTATTAAATACATAAAACTAAAGTCTCGCATGAAACCATATATTAATGGCGACATTAATTTTACAAAATGACGGTGGACCTTTGATCTTAATCATGCTTTTGGTGATCCTTTATTTCTTCATCCTAATGATACAAGTGGGATTACAAGTGTTAGTGATTAATATGTAATAGTTAGATTAATTAGGCCTTTATGTTTGTTATTAAGCTAAGGCTTGTGTAGAAGGCCCATGAGCCTTGGCCCAAGCCCATAAGAAGGAAAGATGCTAGTAGTGTTGCCTAGCTCCTTGCCTATAAATAATCCTTGTAAACCCTCACTTGAGGGTTGGTTGTTCATTATCTCATTCACTCTCGCATAAACTCTTCTAATATTCATACGTGTGTTTGGTTATTTGTTCAACCGATCTCTTCTTCTCTATTTCTTCATATTGATGCTTGTGTTACTAATATGGGAACCTAACGATGGTATCAATCGCCAAATAGTTGGGTGAAAAGGTTTTGTTTTGAAATTTTTGGTTTCTGGCGTAAGTTTCGGTCTACAAACTTTTACACGCTTAAAAACTCATTTTTTACACTTTACAATCCAAGATTCTTGTACTTTCAAAGTTTTTAGGTGTTAAAACTTCAGTTTTTGGCAAAAAGTTTTAACCTTTACGTGTAATTCATTGTTTTTAAGCTTGATTTCAAACGTGTGTTCATTTCTACGCGTAACGTGTGTATAAGTTTTGGATCATCAAGTTTCACACTTTTGTGTTATTTTGGTGATATTGAACCTGTTTCATCACAAAAATCTAGTTTAGAAACACTTTGGGCTAAAATATCAGTTTTGGAAAATCCTACGCGTAACAAAACCCTAGAGTTACGCGTAAGAAATCAGTGGCTTGATCTTCAGTTTTCTTGATTTACTCAGTGTTTTCTTGCTTGGATAAGCCTGAAAACACTTCGACTTTGGATATCTTTTACCCTGAGATTAGTGTAAAGGATTTTTTGGGCAAAACCCTAATTTTACGCATAAGCTCAAACTTATGCGTAGAACTCTTTACGCCTAAGATTTTTCTTACGCCTAAGCCTTGTCTTACGCATAAGCTAATCCTACACATAAGTTTTCTACGTCTAACTTTCAGTTTACGCCTAATCTTAGTGTTTCTCAATTCTTACGCGTAAGCTAATCCTACGCGTAACTATTGCTTTTACGTGTAAGTTTGGTGTTTTTACGTCTAACCATTACTTTGCCTAAACTTGGTTTCTACGCCTAAGGACACTTCATCAACAACGTTTCATTCGACTACAAAGATCCATTTTACAACACAAGTTTTCAACATGTCTCAACCTCCATACTCTAACTACTTTCCTTACACGTATAATCAACAACAACAACAACAACTCAGTCCACAACATCAACAATTCAATCAACAACAACAAATTTGTCAACAACAATTTAACCAACAACATTATCCCCAACAAAGAGCAATTCCACCTCAAATGGTTCAACCACCACCTAGTCTTCAAGTACAACCTTACACAAACTTTTACAATCAACATCCATCCAGGAATACTATGAAGGAACCGTCATGGTTTGCAAAGATGTGTGAAGCTTTAAGTAGCCAACAATCCATTCATGAGGAAGGATCACTTGATAGACCTCCAATGCTCACTCCTGTAAACTATGATCAATGGGTGATTAGGTTCTTTAGGTTTTGTGATCTAAAGAAGCCACATGGAAAATTCTTAAAGAAGGTCATCTTGGAAGGACCATTTCAGATGCCTATTGTCGTTACACCCGGAGATCCAAATGCTATTCCACCAAGAGATGATCTCACAAACATTGCAACTATTGCTGACCTTTTTGGTGATGAACTTCTACATTTTGAAGCTGATGAGCTAGCAATGCAATACATCCTTTTAGGATTACCCAATCCAATCCTTCAAAGTGTTGATGCTCAAAAGACTGCTAAAGCAATGTGGGAACATATTCATCTTCTCATGGAAGGCACTGAACTCAATCCAGAAGACCTGGAATCCAAAATCTACTTGGCTTATGAACACTTCATGATTGAACCGGAGAGACATTAGAGTCATATCATCATCGATTCTCTCACATCATCAATGACTTGGACAAACATAACATCATTATGCCAAGAATTGCAGTCAACACTAAGTTTCTAAGTAGTCTTGGTCCTGATTGGGAAAAGTATGTCATTTTCATCCGTCAAGCTAAACATCTCCATCATGCTACATACGGATTGTTGTACGACTATTTGAAGCCCCACCAAAAAGAAGTTGACAAAGAAAGAACTATCCGTGGACTCCCGGCCCCACCGTCACTTCCGGACAATCAACAACTTTCTTTGTGGGCTCAAACTAGTTATCCTCCTCAACCCGCTCCTCAACCAACTGCAACAATTACACCATATGATCCGTCACAGCAACAATCTCAACAAACTCAATTGGTTCCATACAACAACAACAATGATCAAGCACTTTACAGTGAAGCTAATGAGGACTCAGAGGCTTTCGATGCATTGCAACAAGGATTTGTTATGATTGCTAAAGCCTTGACCGTTATACAAACAAATCCAACAATCGCATTTGTTCCTCATCAAACACAAGAAATCATTTGTTGTGAACAATGGACGTGTTGAAGTTCAAAATCGTGGTTATGGTCGTCGGATGGGAGGTGGTCAAGGTTTAATGCTATGGGAAGGAATAACATGGGTGCTCCACAACAACAGAGAGCTCAAGTGGTTGAGCAGGGAATGCTCGAATGGGATAAATGGTCTTCGTTGCTACAATTGTAATGAAAAGGGTCACTGGCTAATGCATGCCCAAAGCCGAGAACCGGAGGCGGTGCTTATCACAAGGAAGCTTTACTTTTGGCTCTTAAGGATGAAGTGGTAGAACCCTCAAAAAAGAAAACGAGCTTTATGGCGATCTGAGACTCAAATGATGATATGGAGGACTTGTAGGCTAATGCGGCGATGATGTTGATGGCACAAATGCAAGCTCTCCATATGAGTGACACAGGCCCAGTGTATGACATCGATGGCTTGTCTCAGTGCCGAACAAACCATATTCATCACTAATCTTATATCTCACCAACATCCGAATCCGACGAGGCTCGGAATGTTCAACATGAGCCAATCCACATCTCATTCGGCGATTCTCAACTAGACCCGTGGTTACATTTGATGATCAAGATGACCTTATGGTTACCTTTGATACTCAAATTGACTCCGTGGTTATACTTGAGGATCCGAATAGTGATCATGTTGTGACTCACGTTGAACATCTTGAACCTTTGCCTAATCGGATGTTGATCTCTTACTTAAAGACCAACAATCCCAAATGGAAGAATGTTGTGCATTGAATCGCAATTACGGTAAAATGCTTTGTTAACGGGGATATTGAATGCTTAAAGCGGCAACTCAATTATTTTAAAACTCAAGAAAAATGTGAATAAGGTTTTGAAGTCGCTTTTGCTAAATCACACCAAAGCGAAAAATCATTAGAACAACGGATCGTGATCTAGCCGCATCCAAGAATGCTTTTTGTATCAAATAGAACAAGCGAAACATGATCATAAAAACAACTTAACGCTCTTACCTTGGAAACTCAAAATCCAAGTGCGAGTTGTTAACTTGTCAAAACAGTTCTCGACATACAAAAGCATTCAATGAAACGAATAGATGACTATCTTGAAGAAATTGTAAACACAAAACAAACTCAAAGAGTTTGAAATGTTGTTTATAAACATGGTGAGTCAATCACAACTATTCAAAAGTTTACTTTAAAACCCAATCCAAATGGATATGGATCGAATCTTGCGATTACAAACCTAAGCTTTCAAACAAAGCATTCAAACCAAATCACGAAGTTTCGGTCGAGAATACAAAATTGATGACTCAATTATGAGTGTTGTTGAATATCATCGTCAAAAGGAATTAGATGAGAAGGCGAGATTCGATCAAAAGCCGTAGAAAAGGTCACACATAAGTTCTTCTAACACACCTAGGATTATCACACCTATGTCTGAGTCTTCTAATGTTTCTCCCCAACCAAATTATGTACAAATTTATGGTCCTTTACCTTCACTCAGTGAAGTAAATTCAAAACCCGAAAATCGTCAAATTCTTAGATATTTTGACATTTTCTCTTCCGAGATCAAGCTTTTAGAACGTGAGATTGAATTTCATTCTGAAATAAAAGTTGAACATTTTCAATCGCCTCAGGCGCGAGAACAAAGAGATATTTTTCAGAAACGAATTTTACCCCATTTTAAAATTTTGAAAAATTGTGCATTGTATTGGGAAAGGGAATTTCATAAGGAACTTGGATTGATGAAAATCGTTTTCGAGAAAACAGAAACATGAATTTCAAATACAAAACGTATAAAGAAAATGTTACGAAAAGATGTTGATCGACTCTTGGAAGATGTTATATGTGCTGATATCCATAATGTTGTGTTATTGCATTCTTTGTCATATGCATTTGATTATATCTCTGCTAATTCTGTTGAAATTGTTGAGAATACTGATAATGTGCCTCAGATCGATTCTTTAAAAGTTGAAAATGAATGATTGTTAAACGAACTTTCAAATGCAAAACGTCGTCTTCAATGGTGTAAAAAAGATTGTCAAAATCGTGAACTTGCTCTGCAAAACAAAATCACCCAGTTGCGTTCAAAATCTTTTGATCCTAAAATTGAACAACTAGATGATCAAAACGCGTCTTTGAAATGTCAAATATCAAAATATGAACAAGAACTTGCAAAAGTTAAAAAGGAATGTGGTGTCATATTTGATTTACTCAAACAAACTCGTGATGAAGCATCAAATGAACTTGATCATTATCTTGCACACACTAAAGAAGTCATGAATTTTTCTCGAAATCTTCGTTACGAAAATCAAGATTTGTTGCACTTGTCATTGAGTTAAAGAGAAGTTAGGAAAGTATGAACAAGTTAAACTTAGCAACATTAAGATACTTGCACTGTAACACTTAGAAAAAGTGACACTAGAATGCCTCTTGACAAATCACAAGATACTAATGTGCTTCCTCTCTTGAAGCAGAATAGTTGCCTCTTTTCCCAACATCCACACTTCACGACCTAGGAGCAATACAAGGAAGAATAGGAAGTTGCGACCTAAGAAAGAACAATAAAGAATCTTTGAAGTAGAAGAACACCCTAGGACTTTGAATAAGATTCAGGTTGCACCCACTTTAGATATTGCGTCTGACAAATGTAATGGAAAAAGTGTTGTAACGAATGCTGAACCTTTAAGTACTTTTGATGTTAAGTTTGAAGCTTCTTGTGTTATATGTCATCAAAGTATGCTTTCTGATTGTCTTGACAAATGTGTTGCTAAAACTATCTTGTCTCGTTTACGGAATCCTAAGAAACGGAATACCTCTAGGCCCACTAAAGCTTCTAAGTCTGTGCTTGGTAAACCACCCTATTTAGATTCTAAGAAACGCATTGATGTCCCTGTAGCTCCATTATCACCTCCAAGGAACGTAATACCACCTAGTGCATTCACTAAGACTAAATCAAAGACTAGTTGGAGATGGCAGAAATGGATACATAATACACTAGGATTTAAATGGATACCTAAAATCATTGATGTGTATTTCTCCTATAAGCGCTTGGAACCCTCTAACTCTTGGGTTCCACATCTACTTCTATTCCATCTGTGTCGTCTCTATGTAATGCGGTGTCTGAGATCATCCTTTGGGTTGTTGATAGCGGATGTTCACGACATATGACGAGCAATCTCAAGCTGTTATCAAACTTTATTGCAAAGTTCATTGGCTTTGTCGATTCGGGAATGATCACTTAGCACTATCATGGGCTACGGAGATTACATCAATGGCAACATCAAAATTAGTAGAGTTTATTATGTGGAAGGTCTTGGTCACAATCTCTTCTCAGTCGATCAATTTTGTGATGGAGATTTGGAAGTTGCTTTTAGGGAGAAAACTTGTTTCATTCGTGATCTACAAGGAAATGATCTTATGTCTGGTCAACGCACATCAAGTCTTTACACAATCTCAATGCAAGACATAATTGCTTCATCTCCCATTTGTCTACTCTCTAAGGCTACATCTACAAAATCCTGGCTATGGCACCGTCGTCTCTCACATCTAAACTTTCAAACCATAACCAACCTTGCTCGATACAAACTAGTTGAAGGTCTCCCAAGATTTTGGTATTCTAAAGATCACCTATGCTCGACTGTGAACAAGGGAAAAGCACTCGTGCTCATTTTCCTTCAAAGGTGGAACACACTCAAACATGTGCTTCATCTTCTTCACATGGATTTGTGTGGCCCGATCTTGGCGTGCGGGAGACGATTAATGGCAAACGCTACATCTTGGTAATTGTAGATGACTACTCAAGATGGACTTGGGTTTATTTTCTCATAAAAATTCAAGTTCACTCATGAAAACACAAGTCGACTCCGGACAACCGTTAAACAAATTCGAGCAGACCGAATTTGTGAATCAAACTCTTCGTGCGTTTTATGAGAAAGTGGGAATTGAGCATCAAACATCTATTGCACGCACACAAGAACAAAACGGAGTTGTTGAAAGATGAAATCGCACGTTAGTGGAAGCTGCAAGAACGATGTTAATTAATGCTAAACTTCTGGATTACTTATGGGCTGAAGCCGTGTCAACTGCATGCTACACTCAGAATCGCTCAATGATTACCAAGCGCCACAACAAAACACCTTATGAGCTTATCCAGAACCATAAACCGAATCTCAAACACTTTCACGTATTTGGTTCTCTTTGTTATCTGAATAATGATCGTGATGACTTTGGTAAGTTCAAAGCCAAAGCTGACATTAGAGTCTTTATAGGATATTTTGAAAATTCTAAGGGTTTCCGGATCTGGAATCATCGTACAAAGCAGGTTATGGAAATGATTCATGCAAATTTCGATGAGCTTACTGAAATGGCTTCTGAGCATAACAGCTTGGAACCCAGTCACAACCGTTTAAACTTCCCCCAAACCCCATCATCGGTGAACCAAGCCCCAACTTACTCGTCAACAAATGGAAAAGCCATTTGCTCATCATTTAGTGATGATATTGATGAGCGTGCTCGGTGTATCCAATGTTTCATTGCTCAACTGATCATATTCCGATTACACGATACACTGCTACAACAACTCTTGTTGAAGAAGCACCACCGATTGACTCTACAACAACAGTTGAACAAAGCGCATCCAATGATGTTGAACCGGTGATGATGTTCTACAAAATGAAGTACCCCACTGCATATTTTGATCCAAATCGTTCTTTAACCGTTTGCTAATGAAGCTGCTTGCACGATGTTGCGGAATCATCTACAAGCCATTTGAATCCTCCCAATCTGCATAATGTATATCAACATCAACCTTCCACACATCGTTGGACGAAAGACCATCCTCTTGAGAACATTATTGGTAACCCGAATCAACCGGTCGTAACAAGACAACGTCTTCACACAGACGGTGAACATTGCATTTATACACTCACTTTGTTTGCCAATCGAACCTAAAAACATTAAAGATGCAATGACCAAAGACAAGCTGGATTGAATCCATGCAAGAAGAACTCAATCGGTTTAAACGTCTTGAAGTATGGAATTGGTTGAAAGACCAACAGGGATCTTCGTCATTGGTCTCAAATGGATTTGGAAAAACAAATTGGATCTTTGAAGGGCGTAATTAGAAATAAGTCACGTCACGGTGGCTAAGGGTTATAGACAGGAAGAGGGTATTGAATTTGAAGAATCATTCGCTCCAGTTGCTCGTCTTGAGGTTGTTTGGATATTTCTAGCGTTCATGCACACATGAACATCATGGTCTTCGGATGGACGTCAAAGCGCTTTTACGAATGGTAAACTAAAAAAGCGGTCAATGTCGACCAACGGAAGGATTCGTTGATCCAGAGTTCCCGAACCATGTATACAAACTGAACAAAGCTCTCTACGGTCTCAAACAAACTCCTCGGGCGTGGTACAATAAGTTATCATCATTCCTCATTGCCAATAATTTTACCAAAGGTTCGGTAGACCCTACACTTTTCATACAATATCACGGGGCTCATATTTTAATCGTTCAAATCTATGTAGATGACATCATTTTTGGGTCAACACATTTAAAAAACTCAAATGCTTTTGCAAAAGTAATGACAAAACATTTTGAAATGTCAATGATGGGTGAACTCACATTCTTTCTTGGAATGCAAGTTCATCAATCACCCCGTGGTATTTTCTTGAGTCAGTCCAAATATGCCCTTGAACTTTTAAACAAATTTGGAATGCAAAGCGTGACACCTATGCCACACCAATGGCACATACCAAGAAACTAGACGCCGATTTACATGGGAAATTTGTGGACCCTACCAAATACCAAGTATCATTGGGTCTCTCATGTATCTAACGACTAGCGGGCACGATATTGTTTTTCCGTATATCTTTGCTCCGTTATCGATCGAGACCAACTGAAACCCACCTCTCCGAGGCTAAAAGTATCCTCGATACATCAAGAGAACCATTAACTTGGGGATCCGGTATCAGAAGGATTCGGTTTTGAACTAATAGCTTTTTCGGGGCGATCACTAAGGATGGTTTGATTCACGGAAAAGTACTTGAGAGCATTACAATTTCTTGGTGATAAGCGGTGTCATGGAAATCGAAGAAGCGAGATTGTACGTCATTGTCCTCAACGAAGCGAATATGTAGCCATGTCGTGTTGTGCTCAAGTCATTTGGATGAAAACACAACTCAAAGACTATGGTTACGTATTTCAGAATCCGATGTCTTGAGACAATCGGTGCTATTGCGATCTCGTGCAACTCGTTCAACATTCGAAATCAAAGCACATCGATCTTGATATCATTTCATCAAAGAACACGTGGAAAAGGGTATTGTTGAATTATACTTTGTGGTACCGAATACCAATGGCGGATCTTCTCACCAAAGCCTTAGCTCCTGCTAGGTTTAATGAGTTGGTCCTTTGGATTGGTATGCGGTGTTTGACTCGGTGGGCTGGATGAACTTTTAAAACATTCTTAAAAACCAGTCAAACATCAAAACCTCTTCTTTAAATATTTTTCAAAAAACAAAATACAAAATTATAAAATCTGATAAAACAACAAAAATATTCTTCTATTTACATTTCTTTTAACATGGCAAGTACAAATCTTCCGTCAACACTCTAATCTTTCAAAATTCAGTATTTTATCGGTAAAGTGTTGAGGGGGAGAAAACAAATATTTTTCGGTTTCATAAAACCTTGTACTTGCATGTTACCTCATCTCGGTTGTATCTTTGATAAAGGTGGTCACATTTATGGTTTACTGACACTCCTCGGACTCAAATTTATAAAATTTCATTATTTCGTAAGTCGAGGGGGAGTGTCGTCAAGTTTCTTTCCAAATATCTCTCGTTTGGTAACCAAAATGGAAGTTATGGGCGTTGGATGTAAACGTTTTAGGTGGAGGGACTAAATATGCCAAAAGCTCAAAGTAATTTTAAATAAAACATTTCAAAAACACATTTACCAAACTTACATTTAATTCCCAACTACCTAAATCCTACGCCTAAGATTCAACCCTCTAATCCGTGTTTTTGATCATCAATTTGTAAGTGTTTTTACGTTCCAAATGATTAAACAAACAATGGTTTTGATTCGTTTTGAACCAGCAGTTCAATATTGTGTTTGAGGAAGATTTGTGTTCTACGCGTAAGCCGTGAACACAAATGCTTCATTGGTGTTTTTGGATTAATAAAAATGGTGTTAAAATGCTCAAATGTTCATACCATAAACGTTCTCAACAAACAAATCCACCCAGAAACATGAATTGAACGATTTTCAAATTAGGGTTCTTAAGCGTAAATTGGGTGTTTTCGAATGTGAGTGTTTCTAGTTAAAAAGATAGTTGTGTGATGTTGTTTACATGTTGAATTGATCTTATCCAGGCTTAGAACTTACCCAGAAACACCAATTATTTTAAAATTGATAATTAGGGTTTATGTTCTTAGCATTTGGGTATTTTTGATCCGCTTAGGTTTTGATGTTAAAACTTGGATAAAACAACTCACTAGACTTCTTAGACATCCCAGAAAAAGTTTGGTGTCAATCCTATGGCTAGAACTCTTAGTCGTAATTCTTGAATTATTAGGGTTTAAGTTTTACGCATAAGTCACTTTACGCGTAACTGTTTTATTGTGAATCCATGTTTAGAACTGAAAAGGATTGAATGTATGTGTTAATATTGGTGTTATGATGAACTTATTTCAGGATTTCTACGCGTGAAAATTCAGAATCAAGGTTACTTGAACATCTACGCATACCTTACGCGTAGAATGTTATGCGTAAGAGAAATCTTACGCGTAACCTTATGCGTAAGGTTCTACAATGGGGACTACGGCGTATCACGTGAAAGATATGCGTAGCAGTAACCTCTACGCATAAGGTTCACTGTTACGAGTAAGCCTTACGCGTAAGGTTCCATATACGCTTATGCGTAAGCTTTACGCCTAAGGCCCTCTTTTCCTACGCGTAATATTTCTTACGCATAAGTCAAGATCCTACGCATAAGCTTATGCTTACGCGTATAACCACTCCTGTTTACGCATAAGCTACAAAATACCTACGCCTAAGCCTAGTTTTAACCAAAATTATGAATTGTTACGCATGCAAACTTGTAAATAAATAAATCATAACGCCACGAAACCAAAATTGTCACTAATAAGCTTGAATGTTTAATAAGTTGTGAAAAATAAGTGAAAACTTGGACTTTAAAACTCAAAGTTAATCAACTTACGAAACTTATCACGACGTCTTTGGACTATCGGACTAACAAGTGACATTGAACTCGTAACAATCATCGACATATCACATTCAATAAATAGACAATAAAATCAACTATTGACTAACGTAATGTCTTTCGATATGTTGGTTCTTTTGGCAAAATATCTTTCAGATCACGACATGGACGCTCAAATGCAAAATGTGGAAGCACCAAATGTTCTCACTATTGAAGATATCTTCCCTCATGGTTACCCAATGAAGATCGGAAAGAACAACCTTAGAGTTGATTTTGATAGTTTCACTTGCTCGAGTCTTCTTGTCGATTCTTGTGGACATTACGAAGAATCACCCTTATCGAACATGCTCACCAACTCGCTTTTGTGCGGAGATCTACATTCACCAATTCTGGCATACAATGCGAAAGATCAAAGGTCAAAATGTTGTGACGGTGATGCTCAACGACAAACAAGTCCCCATCACACAAGTAGATTTGAGGGCTATTCTTCTTATTCCTGTCATCGAGCCAACTGAATACAATGCCACACCAACTGAAGAGGTCGTTCTACAATTCATGGTCGACATTGGCTATGACGAAGCTGCAGGAGTAATCACAAAGCATTCATCTGTGGATCTTAAGAATATTCCCCAGCCATGGAGAACCCTTTACATTATGATTGCCAAATCCGTTTCTGGACGTGATAGTGGTTATGAGCATCCCAAGCTCATGGAACTAAAGATATATTGGGATTTGTTCAACATAAAACACATTGAAGTTGAAGCTCTGATATGGGATGACATGATGTCTTTCCTCAAAAAGCTTGGCACCAAGATCCCATATATCAGATATACCAAACTGTTGATCCAAAGAGCTCTAGGGTATAATCACGATATTCCGCGAGACTCAATGACCCCAAAATCACTCCGCGTTGTATGAACCTACACTTACGGTCGATTTAAGGAATCAACAACAAAGAAACAAGGTGCGGTGTTGCGGATCACCTTCTTCGATGCGGTCAAACAACTTTATTCATACAAAAGCGATATCGGTAGCGGTTGATGAAGGCAAAGTAGGTTTCTTGATGAAAAGTCCTCGGTACACCTACTAGGAAAACCGGAGAAGCGGTCACGGGAAGCATTACGAGCGAGAGTCGAGAAAGTTTCCTAAGAGGACACATGTTCTCAAAGGAAAATTCCCTCAAAAGGAAGCCATTCCTATTCCCAAGCACGAACCATGACAAAAGCTAATGGATGAAAGCTCGAGGATCTTGAATCGACGAAGAGGTCTTCTACTCGAAACTCAATCGATGACACTCAAGCAGTAGCAAAACCTCCCGGTCAAAAGGCGATAAAGGTAAAGGGAAAACCCGGTTGCTTGAGCAAGAAAAGGAAAGCTCGGACGAAGAACCATTAGACGAAGAAAGAGACTATCGAAGCAGTTGAAGAACCTAAGACTCCAACATCTTGCCAAAGAGTTTAAAGCGCAACAAACTCGTGGCCCGGAGGGTCAAGTGGTGGTGCACAATCTACACCGGTTTACGATGCGGTTAATCAACCCGATAAAGGAACTGGTACAACCACCCACGAACAACAACAAAAGCGATTGAGGATTCTATCAATTATGACTTTGAGGAACCGAAAGGAGAAGTCGAGAAGATTTTTGATGAAGATCTTTGAGGTTGCGGCTTGCTAAAGCTCAAGCTAAAGCGAGATGAAGAAGCGGGATCAAGGTGAAGAATTGGCTAAGTGCGGACGGGATGGCGAAGTTGATTATGATGATTTTCTTCTAGAAAGCCCAAGACGCTCAAGGAAGAAATATTTGAGCCCCAAAAGACCTTGAGTCTCCTCATGTTTCATCATCATCGACTCGTCTTCTCACTCTTCACCTCCACCATCCAAAGGCACAACGGATCCACATCCAAGTGCGTAAAGAAACCAAGCGACTCTTGGATATCTCGAGCCAAGACAAAAATTGTCAAAGTTATCAAGCAAGTCAAGAAGAAAGGCGTGATCAACAAAAGCTAAATCAACTAGGCGGCGAATCAACTTTCTTCAAAGCGGGATAAAGGAGATGTTAAAAAAGAGGAGCAAATCCAGGAGCTTCTCAAGGAGATTTCCAAAGGAAATGGAGAAGGCGGCTAGAGAATATACTCACAAGTTTCTTCTCGACCTTTGTCACTGGGTGAAAAGAGATGTTCAGCAGACAACTCTATCCGAAACTCATGCAATTGGCTAAGCAAACTATAAGATCAACACCTCTAACCGTAACAATCAACCCAACGATCCTATAGTATTCTCGATCTTGAATTGGTTTCGGTGGTAACACAAATGTCAAAGCGATGCGCAACATTTACCTCGGCGACGGTGGCTGTTTGAAGCATTGCTAGAATACCAACTCAAAGCGACATGCAGTAGAAGGTGAAGGCCTAAGCGTCCAAGAGGCGATGATGATAAGGATAAGGGCCTAAGCGTCCAAAGAAGTCGGTGAACCCTCCTCATGCCACCACCTCCCAAAGGACTCCAACGACACACGATCTCCTCCACGTTCTTCTCTTGATAAACCTCGGGACTCGAGTCACCACCCAGACAGACAAAAGCAGTTGATCATTTGAATACCTGGTGGTGACAATAAGGAAGTCCACGAGCCACAACAACAACCCACCTCTCCCGACACGACAAAGAAACCGGCATCCTCATCTAGGCCAAGAAGAAGAAGATGACTAAAGATGATGTCGTCTCATGGCTGAGCGAAGATGACACCGAATATTTGGTTTTCCACACTTGTTGATGCTACTCCTCCCTACACGAAGGTCACGATATGGTAGAAGGTCGAACATTGGAACATGCTAAGTTACTTCAAGAAAAGTTTCGGTGAAGAAGATGACCAAGTCGAGTTAAAGCATCAAGAATGAAGCTTTTCAAGCTGCTCAAAGACATTTCGGAAAGTGCTATTGAAGTTGAATATCATCTTGAAAACATAGCACGAGCCATGTCAAACAACATCGATTGGCTCAACCTAAAGCAAACATTGATTTCACGGAAAGACAAGGCTCCATACTACCTTGGTGGACGGACCTCTACCTACCATTGGCCAACGGATCAACCTAAGATTCCATTCCGCTATTTTTCAACAAAGACACGAATTTCTTCTACATGGTAGCGATGTGTCAAAGAAATACGCTACATCACCGACACTTCGTTCCGTGATCATATACTCCAACTGCATAGCCATCGAGGAAAAGGCTACTCACATGTTTGCCAACAGCGTGGAAAAGTATGACCTTGATGCGATGTATGGGATTCACCATTGGCCTGAATGCCGAAGAATCTTCTACAAAAGCTGCCAGGTTCAAAAGTCTACACATGAAGTGCATAGTGATAAAGGGATCGTTGTTGTTAAGCATGTAACTCTCTTGTCTAAATGGGACTACACATTTCTCAAGAAAATCATGGTCAAAAGACAAGACGAAGAGGACTATGTTTTCTGTGAAGCGGACTTTCAGAATTTGTCTCTCAACGACATTGAAGATCTATATCTTGCCAAGGTGCGAGGGGAATAATGAGACAATTCTCGGAGATACAACGTGAATACATCAAGTCCTTGCTCATCTTCATCGAAGCATAGTGATCCGAGGCGTGTAGAAGACTTGCAACTTGCCGTGGAATCGTATCGGACACGTGTCAACCTCACGGACCTCGGCTAGACCTTCGACATCAACCACCTTCCTCAATACACTCTAATCGACAAACCATTTGGCATAGTCTACCGTAGTGAACTACACGAAATTGCTTGATGGCGTGTAACGAACTTCATAAGTTTGGAGATCATACACTGAAGAAAGTCGGGGATGGCTTAGCTTATAGGTTGAAGGAGATACATCAAGGCATTGGGTCACCAAAGCGATGGAATTCTAGGAGAGATGGGATGTGAAGAAAATCATCACTCGGATCGATGAAAGGTTGTATAGAAGGATCGATTCGAACTTTGGAGAGTTTCGTAGGTGGTCGTCGAGCATTTCTCTCACAGCTATCAATGCCGATTCACATTCACGGAGTTATTCTTGGACTACGGATTCTCTGGTAACCCTTGATTTGGTTCATTATCAATATTGATTTGGATGTGTGATTATTTAATGACTATGGCTTGTGCACACATAATAGTGTTCAACCAGTTCTTGTAATGAAAGGACCCTGTGGTATGCTTCAGTGCCACAATCCTTATAAAAGGAGCGAAAGCTTCTTACTTTTGAGTAAAACTATCAAAACTTTCATTTTTCAAAGTTTTGCTCAAAAGGACAAGTACTTCCCCTTATGATTTTCAAAACCTCAAAAGTTTATATCACTTGTTGAGGGGAGTATTTGCTTACTAACTTTGTTCACAAAATTGTTATTCGTGATAATCTTCCCATAAAACTTGAAATGGTCATATTCGATATCAAAATTTTGTCAAAAATAACATTTATATGCCATTTTTGAGGGGGAGAAAAATTATGTGATAAGAAATATGTTGTGAATTACTATTTGAATCCTCGTGTGAAAAGACTTCAACCCATGAATTGACGGGATCTGAACAGTCATACATTGAAAAGATTTGTCTTCCAAGACTTATCCAAGTAAAATGTACCTATTCGAGAAGCTCTTGATAGACATGAACTTTGACGGGTTTGACAACCTTTCGAGATTTGTCCACACCTTCAAGGTAGTTATTAGAACTAGTTGTCACCTAAAAGCTGACAATGTAACTCTTTAACTATGCAACGTAACCGTGTCTCGTGGGAGATTGTCTATCTTGAGTCCATCAATTCAAAAAGTGCGCGCTCTTCTCTCACCGTGCAGATTTCTGTAAAAATACTTAAGCACGTGTGGAGGGGGAGTATTTATGCAAAGTCTCAAACTCTCAATAGTGGTATTAAATGTTTTACTCATAACCACGTTGAGAGATTTTTCATAAAATGGTTTTATGGCAACATAGGTTAGTCATGGAGTTATAAGGCGACTAAGGTTAGGAATAACCGTCCTATGATCTGCCAGAGCCGGAGGGATCTACCCAAGGACTCCACCAATGGTTAAAATCTAGAAGTCCTTAGGTATGATTATAAGAAGGAGAAAATGAGAATCGGAGAAAGAAGGAGTTGAAGAATTAAAAAGAAAAGTAAAGAAAAGGGTGAAAAGAAATAGCCCTCCAAATTATTCGACTTAGGGCAGACACCGGGTTCAATTCATATGCTACTGGTTGTCACGTGATGACGCCGGTATTGAAGATTAAAGTCGTCATGGACCCGGTGGCGCATGCACTAAACCTTCTTAGCCACTCAAGTTTCTCTCAGCGAAGCTTGTTTTATTCTCACATGGAACCCTACGTAAACTATCGACTTTCTCTTAGAGATTCTTTGGTATTGAAGAAGGAGACCCTCTCCATAGTCTCCGCTCGGGAAAACCAAAGTGCACTATTGAGTCTAGAGCCACGAGATTCATCAAAGATCTCTTAGGTACACTTGACAATTCATCGGTTGTCATTCAACAATAAGAACACAAGTGATACATTATCGAGTCCTTCACGAGATCTTAGCAATCATCGTGAACATTTATGAGAGGTTCACACATGTGATTCTCGATGATTGAATGGAAACTCCTTCCGGGGTCAACATAAAGCGACCACGACGGTCACTTCGCTAACTCCCCATGGATTACGCTTAGTGTGTCTCAAGCGGTCTACAATCGTGGTGATGCTTTGGTGTACCTCTCGACTCATCTGAGCTGTATATGTATTTGGTACATCGCGTTATCTCACGTGTGGGACTCGGTTCGAGAACGACCTTTGTGAGAATTAGAGTTGTGTTTTCACACTATGTTGTTAACACTCTCAAGTTCAAACTTATGTTGGATTATTTCTAACCCATGTTTTATGTTTTCTTCTTATGGATGCTTGCGGGTGGAAAAGATCGTGCGATTCTCCACATGTTCATACCTACAACATCTCTAATTGAAGTTCTCTCAAAGGCAACACAAAGTCAAAATGATTCTTCGTCAAAGTAAAAGAATCTACAAAGTTTAAAGACTAAGAGAACTACATCAATCTGAAATCCAACGTTAAAGGCGTATGAGCATGTTGGAGAAAGGCGTGGAGACACTTTGAGCAATGAAGCGGACTGATGCGAGACAACCACAACATACTATCACGTCCATCACAAAGAACAAAGATTAAAGAACAAAGAAAATGATGGCGTCAAAACATAATACTTCAAAGGAAACAATTTCTCTACAAGGCACTTCTTCTCACAAGGAAGATTGTTCGAATCAAGCACCTACAACGTTTATCACTATCATTCATCACCAACACAAGGAAGAAGAATGTGATTAATATGTAATAGTTAACAATTAGGCCTTTAGTTTGCGTCAAAGCTACTATCATACATAAACCGATCATCTTACCTACATATTGAGGCTTGTGTTTTATCACTCTATCATTCATCACCAATACACTTAGGGATGATTGTTGGAATCACTCCTAAATTAGATTACAAGTGTTAGTGATTAATATGTAATAGTTAGAAATTTTCTATCTTGTTAATTAGGCCTTTATGTTTGTTATTAAACAACAATGCCGCTCTGCAATAGGAAATATTTGTCTTGGTTGAATTGTTGATTCGGAGAAAATCAACATATGATTGTATCTATTTATTTTATTATTAGTATTTTTTTTGGATAAATGTTGT
Organism: Chrysanthemum lavandulifolium; assembly: GCA_022545495.1. Taxonomy (NCBI): domain Eukaryota; kingdom Viridiplantae; phylum Streptophyta; class Magnoliopsida; order Asterales; family Asteraceae; genus Chrysanthemum; species Chrysanthemum lavandulifolium. The sequence continues at coordinate 135,816,745 of CM040239.1, forward strand.
TGATGTTTCAAAACTTGGGTTGATCTTTGGTCATCCTAATGGCACTCATGCCTAAAATTTGTTGATTTAGAAATCAATGATCATGTCACTCTATATAATGTGCTTATTGTTCATGTATAGAAAGTTAGTCTCTTATATGTTCATAAGTTGGCTAGGGATAACAAACCTGTTTGTTGGAATTGATGATCATACTGTAGGGATCGGTAATGTGAATGATGTCCTTTATTTTTTTAATCTAGGTTATGTAAGTAAGAACTCCACCTTAAAGCGTAATTATGCTTGCTATCTGTCTAAGTCACTTTGGCATAAATACTTGGTCATCCTTCGACCAAGTCTTATAAATCTTAAAAGATAAAATCATTTTTGATATACTGGGATGAAACTAATTTAGTCTATGACACTGTCACAAGGCCGAACAAACCGAGAGAGCCTTTTCTCTTGGTGATCATAAATCTATGCATGTTGGTTAGTTAGTCCATCTTGATATCTAGAGACCATACAAAGTCACTAGTAGAGAAGGTATAAGTATTTTCTCACTATTGTTGTGATTCTTCTAGAAATTGTTTGGGTATATTTTCTTCAATCTAAATATTGTTATTATTACGATATTTTAAACTCGTAAATCTATTGATCATTCAATTTGACACTACAATAAAAACCTTTGGAAGTAGCGGTGGGAGTAAGTTTGACAATAGCCAAATGACAAAGTTTTTTAACGAAAAGGGCATTATACATCAAAATTCATGTACTTATACCCCTCGACAAAATGGGGTTGTAGAAAGAAAACATATGCATCTGGTAAATGTGGCATGGTAAATGTGGCAAGATCTCTTATGTTTCATGGTGGCTTACCTTTATATCTTTGGTCGTATTATGTTTTAACTGTTACTTATCTTATAAACATGTTTCCTTCGTTTATCCTGTCTAGAAAATATCCCTATTATGTTGTGTTTGAACAAGATCCAACACTCTCTCACCTTATAACTTTTGGTTGTCGATGTTATGCTATTGTCTTGAATAACAAGGACAAGTTTGAAAGCAGATCTGAAAAATGTATTTTCATTGGTTATTCAAACTCAAAAAAGTGTAATAAACTTTTTAGTCTTGATAATCAAACTGCCATATTTTCTAGGGATGTAAAGTTTTATGAAATTATTTTTCCTTTACAATCAAAAATCAAAAAAATTACTTTAGAAACTAGTGTTACAAATGATATCAATCATCAACACTTTTTTGACAACTTTGAAAGTTTTAATAGTCTCAATGATGAAGTGAGAGTGTCATCTGGTGTTACTGACCATCATTACTCAATTGTGGATGATAGTGTTGAAGTGTCCAGTAACACCTCTATGGATGAGGAAACATAGCCTAATGGCAACTTTGGATCCTTCCCCTCTTGTAAGGACTACTACTCATGATATCTTTGAATCAGTAACCAACTCAAATACGTACTCCATAGCAAGTCCTCAAGCCTTGTTAAAATAGACTGTTAGAAGGTCTTCCATACCCTCCAAATGTCCTTCTAGTCTAAATGATTTTGGAAGGAAAATTTAAATATGGTCTTGAGAAAGTTGTTAATTACTCTAGGCTTAAACCTGAATAAAGAACATTGAACCAAACTCCTTTAAAGTAGCCATCCTTGATGACAATTGGGTATATGCTATGAATAAAGAAACATAAGCCCTAATCAGAAATCATATGTGGGATAATACTGATTAACCCATGGTAGAAAACCAATCGGTTAAAAATGGGTTTATAAAACAAAATACAAGTCTATTAGGGAGATTGAAAGATACAAAGCTAGACCGTTGCCAAAGGATTTAGTCAAAGGGGGAGAATTTATTATAATGATACTTTTTCCCCAGTTGTTAAAATGTCAACTGTTAGATGCTTAATTGATTTATCTGTAAAAAATAGGTGGCCACTGTTTCAACTTGATGTCAATTTTCCTTTATAGTGAGCTTAATGAAGAAGTGTATATGAGCTAATGAGTCTAATAATGGCAAAGTATATAGACTAATTAAGTCCCTTTATGGACGTGAATAGGCTCCTAGAAACTGGAATAAAAAACTTGTTGGAACTCTTACTGACTTTGGTTTCAATCAAAGTAAAAATGACCATTCTCTGTTTATCTTATCTTGAATAAGGTCCAAGTTCTGTTAACATCAATGACATTGGTAAACTAAAGTTCTTTCTTGTTATTGTGGTTATGGAAAAACTCATAAAGAGTTAATCTTAACTTTAAGGAAGTATTGTGTCTGCTTGTAAACCTATATTAGTTCCTATGCCTCCAAGCTTTATATTACCTTTTAAACCTACTGATGAAGACCTTTTTATGGAAAACATTATTGGTTATCAGCAACTTGTTGGAAAGTTAATTTATCTAACTCACACTAGACCACACATTCCATACTTTGTTCATTGTTTTGCACAACATATATACTCACCTTTAAAGTCTCATGTTAAGTCAGCTTCGGATGTGTTAAGGTATTTAAATGGTTCCCAAGTTAAAGGCTTAAGATACTCTTATGATAGTCATTATGGTAGTCTGCAAGCCTATGTTGATGCATACTTGGCTAAATGTCCTAAAATCAGAAAATCTATTAATGGTTACTATGTTTTTTACAATGACTGTCTTATTTCTTGGAAGAGTAAAAAACAAATCACTTTTTCCAAACCATCTACTAAGGTTCAATATAGATAAATGGATTCAACCACTTGTGAAATCATTTGGATTCAAAGAATTCTTAAAGATCTTGGTCTTTGAACCTTAATTACATATTACTCTCCTTCGTGAGTGCAGTGACAACATGGTTGTCATTCAAAGCAGTCAATAAACACAGTATTTCATGAAAGTTCTAAGCACTTTGATTTAGATGTCCACTTCATCATAGAAAAATTTACAAAAGGTATCAAAAGAACCAAAAAAGATGGTTCAGTTGACTAAATTGCACACATTCTTACAAAACATCTCTCTGTTGCTCAACACAAGGACTTGTGCAGACAACTAAAAGTGTTTGATATTTTCAATAATCAGATCAAGGGGATGTTAATAATAATCTGATTCTCTTATTTATTTTAAGTGCTTATTGTGTGATTAGCACTTTCAGATTTTTCTACTTTATATGGAATAAAACAAGAGTTCAAGGGCTCCCATTGAACTTCTCAAGTTTATGCTAGGTATGAAGGATTCTACAAATATGAGGGGTAGATGTGTAATATTGAAGGTTGTATCTCTACATAATCAGTCATCCCTATTCCCTATTTATCAACCCTAATTATCTCTTAGTTGCTCTTAATCTCTTGATCATCCCTTGACTCCATTTGGGTGATCTTTAAATCATTTCGTATTGTGTCGAGTGTTGTCTCATTGACTAACACTCAAATACTTGTCAACCTTTATTATATTCATAAGTGTAATCTTGCCGACTGGCTTATTAATAAGATCTTGTGGTCGTTTTGTGTTTTGTTATTGACATTGTTGTTTTGTATCATCTAACACATTCCACGGAGGCAAGAAAATCATCTGGTGCCAATGAAATCATATGCATTGATAACAATATGTGATTCTAACAAGGTCTTTTTTCTCACGCTTTGCGCCGAAAATAAGCTACGGCCGAAAATAAACCGCAGCTGTGAGCTAATTTAAAATTTTATAAATCAAAATGTTAAAGTATAAATTGGTCAAACTGAAGAGGCATGTGTTAAGTTACCAACTTAATTTAGCGCAAAGAAAAGTTTGACGAAACTAAAAGGTAAAAAATTAAAAAATAATAATAAAAATAAAAAAATTGTAGTGTTTAGTTTGAACTTCTTTTGAGTTGATATTAAGACTGTTCAAAAAATTTCGTAAAGAACATGAAAAGTCACATAGCGTGAGAACAGTGAGTACGCTTAGTCACGCCAATCCGTCAGCTTATATATATAATGTGTTTTTAACTCGATATTTATGTGTTATGATATAAATATATAAATATATAAATATTTTCATCTTTTAACGCTTTTATCTGCGTCTTATAAACGTAAAAACATATTTAGGCTATAGCATGAAAACGATGTTTCGCCACGCCGCCACGCACGCCCACGCTATTGAGATAATGAAAACATCATATAATTGACTAATTAAAGCCACATGCATGGAAAATATATACACTAGATATAGATTTATTTTAGTGGCCTTGGACGACACAGACGATCCAAAGGAACACTCCAAAGGATATCCAGCAAACGTATCTACATTCACAAAGAAGCAAGTCAAAGAAAGGCTAGTTTAGTTCAGATTTTTTGTTACATATTAATAATGTTACGTTGCTTCATTTCGTGTTTTATTCACTTTTTCTTATATAAGATTCAAGGAAATTTCAGTCAAAAATAATAAAGTTTTTGTTGCGTTGGAAGGAGAAAGCATATGATCAACAATGGCCAAACTTAATAAATGCCTCCGAGGTTGACCACAACAGTGTTCAAAGTGCTTGTTTTTCTGGTCACTTATATGTTTTCAGATTCATGATGGATTCGAATGCATTATAAGGTCAACCACATATGAGTTTGGTCTAAGAAAGATGGCCATAAGAACGTGATATTTCATCAAGGAGGTGACATACTCACATGAGTGGTCAATTACAATTATTAAAGACTTTGTTTCTAAAAGTTTTATTATACCAGATGGTATGTTTAATTATAGATTATTGTAGCATGTTCTTTTTAGCATTTTCTCTAACAAATAACCATCAGTACCAATAATTTAAGTATATTGAAGATCATATAAAAGCATAGATTTTATTTGAACCATAATATTAATTGAATTGATTGAAAGGTATATAAAGAAAACATACTCAAAGAGCTAGCTTACAATATTGGACTTGCTATACATTTGAGATAAGAACCAACTAGCATAGCTATAATCAAAATGCTAATTGCATTTGCTCAAGGATAAATTATCATTCTAGCATGATTTTAAAGCTAGTTGACAACATGTGCTCTATCTAACGGGGAGAAAATATTGCCAACACTTGAACATCAAATGGAAAATTAAAAAAAAAATAACATACTCCTTGGTGTTTCTTTGTGGATTAGGGTCCTCCAAAATCAATTCGCTGTCATAGGTCTTTTTAGATCTAAAAAGCCATATGCAGGTCTCTTTGTCTCTTTCCTATACTTCTCCATAAAGGTTCGGATAAGGTGTATCGCCTCGACTGAAGATCGACGAGCATAAAACCAAACTGGTTTTCATACACCCTAGTCTCCTTCGCACTCTTCTCTCGATCTCTCTCTCTCTCAAAGCTTCGTTGTGTGACCAATTAACTTGATACCCCTATAGTTGCTACAAACTTGTGCATCGCCTTTGTTCTTGTAAATGGGGATGATACAACTAACTCGTTTACAAGGGGTATGTTTGGGTTGACATTCTCAAAGCATCGACCTGTTTAAAATATAGATATCATCTTACAAAACTAAGTGTGTGGGATTGGATCCAATTTTTGACATGATTAAATAAATAGGTTGGCTTAGAGTTGGATCAAATATATATCTGGCTGCTATTCCAATCCAAATAGATTCGGGTGAGTATCCTCTCAAATTACTTGAGTCAAGTTAGAGGATCCTCAATTATTAAATTAAAATCAAATGTCAAGATTTACAACAAATATATTCGTTCTTAACCTTTGATTTTAATCTAATGGTTGAGGATCCTCTAACTTGACTCAAGTAACTTGAGAGGATTCTCACCCAATAGATTCACAGCCGGATTCATCTTTTCCTGCCACCATCAAATCGAAACATATCTTTAATGGTTTTGGAGTAGCAGCCGAACAAGGCTCTGAATCTATTTTTATGTTAATAAGTCCATGTTTTGTTAAATAAGATACTCACCAGATTTGTCGTCCTACTTAGGAAACAACATTTAACTAAAATGTGCTAACTAGTACTAAACAGCTCATGTTTTCGTAAAACATAAACACATATATAATATGGTTGTTTATGTTAAAAGTAAGGTTAAATCACATAGACATGCATGCATTTAGTAAACCTAGGGCCACACATTTATCGACATGTACTTTTAATTTATCAATTAGACTAAATTAAGTACAACCCCTTTGCAAATTTTGCTTGCAATCTAATACGTTATGTATCTTACATTCAATTCATGCGGTTTCATTTCTTGTAATACAATGTTTATTCGCATTTCTTTTGCAAGTTAACTCGTCTAGGCTCGATAATAAACTGGACAAATATCCACACTTTTCATACCACTATCATAGAATGAGTATGCATTATTAGAGCATCATGAGAGCCTCAGGATTGGTCTAAAAACTACCACTCACCCAAAACATTGTAATTAATCTAAAAAATGTGCACTCGAAAAAGTGTCCCATGTGGCTCTTGCTTAGGGTTTTACAAGGGTGGGCCTAAATGTATTTGAAACTTATTACTTGACAACCAAGAGTAAAAGTTAGGATTTCTTTTACATCTTCGATCTAAAAATATTGTCACATTTTTTTTCGGGGTTGCATGGATATTTTAGATATGATGTTAGCTAGCTTTGCATAGTAATGATCTTTTGATTCAATTGATATGTTAATCAAATTTCATTTAAATAATTCTGGATCAAAATATTAAACGAAATATTAGAACAGAGACAAAAAGTAAACAACTGGTAATTGATTAATTAATTATATATTAATTAATAAATTAACAATGTAGTATTCATATTCACATCACATTCTAAAATATTTGTGATTGAATTTTTTTTACTTATAGATGTATGTAATAGAATTCAAGTAATTGTGCATGCATTTGGATTCTCATCAGAGAACAATTGAGGTGGTGGAATTCTTTCCATGACATACAATGGTGGATACTGATGATAATACATCATTCTTTGCATGTCCATAACATCCATTCTCTCTACAACTTCCTTCTTTCCCTCTTCTTTTCCTTCGTCGCCGCCTTCATTCTTCTCTTCTTCTGCGGGTTTCTCATCAGGTTTTGCTTCTTCTGCTGGTTTCTCTTCGGGTTTTTCTTCTTCTTTGGGCTTCTCAGCTTCCGGTTCTGGTGCTGGTGCTGGTTCTGGCTCAGGTTGTGGTACTATCTTGGCTTGCTTTTTCGTGCGTCTGTACACATACTCTACTAGCTTCTCGCCGTCCATACTTCCTGTTACTATAACTTTACTTGAATTCACTTCAGTTTCCACTGTTCTCACTCCTGCACATTGCATGTATAGCTTATTAGTTTTGTTTTAAAATTGTAAAACTTGTAATCAGAAATATTGTAAGGAGTTGAAGTTAGGTACCTTTCATTCGGAGGATCTTGCGTTTGAGTTGTAAGGCACATGCTTCGCAATGCATATTGACATTTAACTCGACGGTGATTGGTCCAGCGACTTGAGAGTTCACCACTTGAGGAATAGGTTCACCCTCAGCAGCAGGAAGAGGTGACAATACTTTGGCAACTCTCTTTGTTTTCTTTGTTATCTTGTCACAAACTGCTTGTGGTTCCACCACTCCTTTTATAGTAACTTGATTCTTAACCATGTCAAAGTCTGCCCCCACAACACCTATAAACAAAATCACATAAACAACAATGAGTACATAAAAATTCAACTAGCATGCATGTCTATATCTGCAAGTAATGGTACTAATTAAATCATGTCATGTCATGTCATGTGTCCACTAATTCCTTATATTTAGCCAATATTATGTTGTCACACTAGCTTTGTTATAGTCTATTTTCCTTCGGCAGACAACGTGATTGGCTGGATTATATATATGTTAGTCATCACATAGCATCATCAATTTATATACCTGGAATTCTCAAAAGGGATCTCTCAATCTTTTTGGCACATCCCACACAATGCAAATCCATATACAACACAAAGGGTTCCGGCGGTTTTGGTTCTTCTTTTTTCTCTTCAACAGGAGGTTTCTCTTCACCGTTTTCTTCTTTCTTTTCTTCCGCTTTCACTTCTGCTTTGGGTTCCTCCTGATAGCACAACAAAAAGACCACGACGAATTTAGAAAAATGAAACACAACTCACATTACATATCAAATACCACCTTCTTTCCCATCTAGAAATGCGTTAAAAACAAAAGTACTAACCACTTTCTGTTGTTCACCCATTGTAGCTAAATGTATATCGAGAGGAGAGTTTAGTTTATGTAAACAAAGAGAGAAATATGGAATGAGAGGGAAAGAAAATTAGAAGTGAAATATATAAGAAATAATGTTGAGAATCTTAAGGATGGACGGTGAGTTATTATCCTATAAAGGCAAAACATTGACATGGCATAGCACATGTAAAGCCACTAACTCCCATTTATAAAAAAATGTAACTTTTTTGGGTTGGGATCCATTGGTTACAAAACCTTAAGCAGAGGGAATTCCAAGGAATCAGGGTTAATTAATTTAATGAACAACTAACAACTGAATTATGGGCACACAAGGATTAAAAAATCATTAGTTTATGACACATCTACAGAATTATTAGATCCATTTGGTATGATCTTGGATTTTATGGCTTTTATTCCTTCTATCAATCACATTTTCTTTATAGTTACTTTTTATCAGATTGGAAGTTGAACAGATTTTGGCAATGTTTAAGTTCTCAGTTTCGACTCATTTGCTAATTATAGATACGCTGATCGAGCGGGATTCTTGTCTCAACTCTTTCAAAAGGTTTAGCTCAAAGAGCGATACAGAAAATGGAGTCACCCAATGTGAAATGGATTGGACGAGTTAAAGTTCGTTCAATGTTTGCTTTCTTCCATTTGGTACTCATTCGGAAGTTATGGGTTTGAAGTCTTTGAATCATGTAAATATGTAATCATTCACGTTTTATGTTTTTTGATAAATCTTTATCGTATTTGGAAGTTTAACAGATTTTATTAATGTACATTACATCTTAGAAGGTTAATGCTAAAACTCTCCTAACTCACATGGTGTATAAGTTTTTGCTATGTTTCTTTGCTTTTGAAGAGTAGTCTCTGTCCTTTGGTCCTAATTGTATGTTGCATGAAAACGTCTAGAGGTTGCAATTTCGACTTTGTAACATGTAAATGGGTGGATTTGAGTCGTGTTTCTATCTTAAACTAAATTGCTAAGCCAATTGAACCTAGAAAAGAATGGTGAAAATGTCAAGCATTGCCACCTTAAATAAGCGTGCACGATCGTGCACGTTGGGTTGCACAACCGTGTAGTATGATCTTCGATTCAAATGTTAATCATCCTCTCAATTTAATTTTCTTTTAGTGTTTTGATCTATAACGTACATCAAAAAATGTTAACTATTCATTCAAATTTATATAACGGACAACCGAGCGTTGGTGAGTTAACCTAGTCCAACCAAACCCTTTTAACAGACATATTTTGACCTAATCCAAGCTTAGATCCATTATTAAACCCGTCTAACACGTCCATCTTGCCACCTTAAAACGACAAACTCTCGGACAATCATGATAGCTGTCAGAAGGTCGGTATGACGATGGAACTAATCGAAGAACGGCCATAGCTTTAGAACCGATGGTTGATGTATGAGTTGAGTAGTCGGGCAAAAGGTATGAACTTTAATTTTGGGAGGATGCTAAAAGGAATAAAGTATTACGTGTAAAGATATGCTAACTTGAAACTTGGTATCACATGCTACATTATTCAATCTTTCTTTTTGCTAACATAAAATGCATTCTTAATTTGTGGTTACCTAACCTATCATTCTTTCTTTTTTGTTTTTGTTTTTGTTTTTTATTTATTTTCAATGATGTAACAAACTTGATTGAATCTAAACACCAAATAGAGGTGAGAAATGGGTTTGAAATTGCAACAAATATAACTTTGTTACGTGCTGTACAGATATGCATTTGGATCCACATAACCATTCGGTAACTTAGTCTATAAGAGCAAGAAAACTTTATCAAAATTCAAAAGTATCCAGATCATGTACCAAAATTAGTAACACTGAAACATGTGGGTTTGAGTCAGCATGGGCCCAAATGTTTGGCCACCAGTCCACCACACAAAAATATTTCATATTTTCATAACAAAATATGTTCTAAAAAAGTTTTAGTCGTAGAATAGCAACGAACTTTTTTAAATATATCAAACGATTTGGTACGTGAACTCGGAAAAAGTTGTAAAAATATAACGAACTTTCATAAAGTATTCTAATCTACACATTTTGATAACGTGTCAAGATATAAATGGTGTCACGTGTCATGTATCACTACACCAAAATCAGAGTTTGGGGACAAGCAAATTATTTGGGTCGACATTGTCGTCCCAAATTACAAGTAGGACCCATAAGTTTTCAACAAAAGTAGTAGATCAACCAAAATGTTTTAAGACGACGAAATAAAAGCGACAATGTCGTGCGCTTGTTATTATTTGTTTTTATAATCTAAAATCTTTTAATAAACCAAAGAAAGTAAAAAATACATCCCGCTTTTTTTTATCCCGCCAAACACTTTGGGACAACAACGTAAATCTTTTTTTTTTTTTTTTTTCTTTAAACCGCTTTTAATTAAATTATTTAATTTTAAAAATTATTTTATTTAATTTAAATACTTTTATTTAATATAGAATTAAAATTAAATAGTTTATATTTATAATTAAATACTTTAATTTAAAATTAAATACATTTATGGAATTAAAAAATATTTACCACCAATAGTTTCCACCATTATTTTTCCCAAAGTTTTCCTTATATATCCCGACAAAACATAAATAACCAATCGTCAATTCCCACAAAACACACGTAATAATAAAATGGTGATTACTACATGGGAAAAAGACTGTCACCTGGTTTTATCGTCGATATATCTCTTTACTCGAGTTCTTGATACTTATGGGTCGAAATTTATGATGAATATGGTTCTTACAAGAACATAGACCGATTGATGAGGCAGTGATTCGGAATGGTTAAGGAAAGAGCCATTCTATGGTGTATTTGGACGGTGAAGCTAATGGTGTTGGAGGAGAAAACACTGGAAGTCAAGCAATGTTTGAGCAGTTCGTCAAGCAAAGGAAGGAAAAGATTAAGTTGAAAAAAGCCCGTTCGATTACACATTTGATGATGCGGGAAATAGGGTAACAAATCTTGAAGCATTGTTTAATTTTAAATCATTTTAATCAATTTAAATATTTTATAACTAATTTAAATTTCTTATAACTAATTTAAATTTTTTATAACTAATTTAAATTATTTTTAATTTATTTAAACTTTTTATAACTAATTAATTAATTTTTAAATTATTTAAAAAGTTTATAACAAATTCAATTTATTTATTATTAATTAAATAATTTAAGGACATTCTAATATACAAAAAATAAAGGCAAAAACAAAAACAAAAAGGGACAACATTGTCTTGCTCTTTTTTAAACAATTTTTTCACGAAAAATCAAATAACCCGCCAAATAATTACGGCGAAAAAAACAAAAATGTACTGACGTTGTAATGCGGCACTGTCATCCCAAAAAAATGACAAAAGCGCACGATAATGTCGTACTTTTTGTGTCGTCTAAAAAACAATAATTGAGCGAATATCTCATCTTCATCTCTTTCTTAACACCACCAAAAAACCACGCTACTCGTAAAAAAAAAAAAAATAAAAAAAAAAAAAAAATCGGTAAAATCCTAAAAACGCAATTTTCTTAATTCAACACCTCCACAACACTACTATCACTCTGTAACCATCAATTACACACGCACTAATCGTGCACAATTTGTATAATTTTGTTATTTTGTAACATTTGAAGGTATTTTTTTGTTAAAATTTTGTTTGTTAATTTAATTTCTTTAATTATGGGTTGTTTAACTATGGTTTTATGTTGTGTTTGTGTTGGTTAGATGGTCCACCGCATGACTCACCATCGTGAACCACCGCCGCAGCTCCACCACCAACAACCGCAGCAGCTGCAGCTCCACCACCACCACCTTTTGTGTAGGTTAGTGACTTTTTTTTTTTTTAAATTTTGTTAATGTTTTTTGGTACGACAATGTCGTCCTAAAAAGTTTTTATTAATTAATTTGGTACGACAATGTGTTTTGGGACGACAATAGTTTGTTTAATTATAGTTATATGTAGTGTTTGGGACGGTGGGACCGTCGGAGTGTATGGGACGGTACCGTGTCGAGGCGGGTCGGCGACCACCTCTTTTTCTCTCTATTTTCTTCACTTCATGTACTTGCGAAATAGGTATATATATATATATATATATATATATATATATATATATATATATATATATATATATATATATATATATAATATATATACTTTTATTACTTTGTCGATAATGAAAATGATATGTGATATCGGAAAAATGTCATGTGATATGTTATTAATTGTTACTTATAATACTTAAAAATTTCATGTGATATGTTATTAATTGTTACTTATAATACTTAAAGTTACTTATATACTTTTATTACTTTGGTTAGTAATATTGTGATTGTTAAACTTGTGTTCTTGTTTTAGGATTTTAGTGATTAATTTTGGAAATTACCGTCCGGGTTAATCATCCTATATAAACCCGTCCGAAATTAATTTATTAGAAATTAATTTCGGAAAGTCCCTTGTTTGGGACTGCTTTTTGAATGTTTGGTCCACGAAATTATGTGTTCTTGTACTTGTACTTTTACAGATGGCGTGTGTACAGCCTAGATCAGACGGCGGGGATGCTGGCGGTGATCCACCAAGACGGCCCTCATTTACTATGCCGGGCTATTGCGCAGGTAACAAATTGTGATTTTTATTATTATTATTTTCTTTTATATAATTTTTATTGATAAAACTGAATTTTTTTACATGTATTTTCACAACTCAATAACTTATATTTGTAGGTTCAATGATCATCGGTGAGACAGCAAATCGGGTCTTAAGGAAGGCTTTTAGGGAGAATAACGGACAGCCTTTGCCTATAAGCTTTGATATCGATGATCAAGGCACCTTCTCACCGGTTAGCACTTATGCACCGCAGTTAAATAGTCTTATTGGGGAACAAGTGAGGCCACTTCCCCTTGATTGCGATTGGGAAGAAATTTCTGATTCTTATAAGGCGCATATAATGTCGGCCACTGAGTTATATTTATTGTTTATTTTATTTCTATTCTTATTGTTATTGACCGTTTAGATATGCTTGTTATATTTAAATTGTGTGTTTGTTTAAACACGTATACTTTTTTTGGACCTATTTCAACTCGGCGCCTTGGTTGAATAATGAGAACATATTCCAGGTTGGAGATAATCTTTATACGGTGGGGGAAAGGGTAGGACTTGGGCTATGGTTACAGCAGATGATGCTATACCGAAAATACAAACACAGGCTCAAGTCTAAATACTGTGATATCCACGAGACGGCAAGGGCACATCCGCCACCCCCGAAAGCCTAGTTGAACAGAACCCAAGAGGAATGGGAGATGTTGGTTGACTGGTGGTTAGACCCGAAACGGATGGCAAGATCGGCCAGAAATGCAGAAAATCGATCTAAAAACAAGATTTTAACTCACCAAGGTCGACAGTCGTTCGTTCAAGGACGAAACCATCATGTAAGACTCGTTATAATTTTGTGATTTTAAAGGTTTTATATTGTTTATATTTACCTCGTTATCAATTTATTTTATATTGTATGTATAGAGGTCAACAATAACAATCAAAATGAAGACTGATTGAAACTTGGAGGAAGGGCCATTCAAAAAAGATGGCACATTTAAGACCTGGGAGAACGAGACATCTTACGTAAGTACTTTATCTCTTAACATGCGCCATTATATTAAGTTACTTCTCATTTATTATTTTTTCCTAACTTACTTTTTTTTCTTTTTTTTTTTTTTTTTTTTTTTTTTTTTTGAAATTACAGAATGAGATGAAGGCCCTTCAGAGCAAGTCGAGCCGGTGTCATCCCGTACATGAGCAAAGATAGAAATATTGCAAGCGTGTAGTTCCGAGTGACAACCGCCGAACATGGCGCAAAGGTGGAGGTTACAGTGGTGGCTCAACCTCTTGCAGTTCACACGTGGGCATGTTGCTCAAGATTACGTTACTAGGAACATATGACAGAGGCGATGAGGGAAACCAAGGTCAGGTAAGAACGGGCTCGTCGGTGAGGCGAAGCTCACGCGGCTAGGGAGCAGTGCCGCGCCCAAGCCGCATTGGGACATTCGGATCTTACCTTGATTTTCACCTACTACAACGCACAAGGTAACCCATTTTCGCCTCCCTTTCCCTCGGTACCCATTCCCGCCTTTTTCCCTCCCGGCCTTATGGTTTCAAGGTCCCATTCCGGCCCTTATGGTTTCCAAGCTCCCATTTTCGACCCCAATAATGCATTTGCGGTTGTTATCGCCCACCTTTCCCAACTCTATCACGTGCCGGTACTAGTTCGAACTATGCAATGCGACCACCGGACCTTAAAAGATAACTCACAAAATAATCCTCATTTGGGCCAAAATGATCATGTTGATTATAATGATTTGAATAATAATAATGATAATAATGAGGATAATAATGAGGCGGGTGACGAGTCGGGCGGCGATTCGAGCGACAGTTCTTTGAGGAGTAGGCGGAAGTTGGTTTGTGAAATTTTAGACTTATTAATATTATGGAATAGTATTGTATTTATCGAATGTTATCGTGGATTTATGTTAACTTTATAACTTTTGGACATGTTAGCTTTATAAGCTAGTGACTTGTTAGTTTGAGACACGTTATTTGGAAATTTGCGTCAATAGTTTAAGAGTAGTTTACTTTGTATCGTATTTGTTGAATGGTATCGTAGAATTGTAGAATGTTATTCGATCCGTTTAGTAATTTGGTATTGTATCATATTGTCGAATTGATATTGTGGATTGTGATTGATACTGAGTTGTATTTGTTTTGGTAGATTTTTAGGAAAAAATGGAAAACTACAGTTCTTGCATTTTTTTGCCCACCGGAGAAAATTAGGGACGACAATGTCGTCCTAATATACACTAGAAATGTCGTCCCATTCGAACCACAAGGCCATGTGTATCGTCCCATTTTTATTTTATGCCACGTGGAATTACAGTTTGGCATTACATAGTCGTTTTCTCAGATTTAAAATTTTATTTTATTATTATTTTCAAAAGATAAATAAATTTAAAAAAAAAATTGACGACACTCGCGTCTAATTTGCAAAAGCTGTCGTGCTAAATTGTGTTTTCACGTTGAATTACTTTTGGGCCCCATTGTTGTCGTGCCAAAATTTCAAAGGTAGTGTCGTGCCAATTTTTTTGAGTCAATGAAATGGGTCTGCAAAAGGCGCACGTATACGTACGCCTTTTTTCGTTGGTCGACATCGTTTGTATTTTGGGCACGAGAATGTCGTACAAATATCACATTTTTTGTAGTGTATGACACGTATTTTTGTAGTGTATGTACACGTCGTCAAATGCGAGATTGAACACTTACGAAAGTTCATTACATTTACACAATTTTTTTAGGTTTACGTCTCAAATCGAGACATTTAAAAAGTTCATTTCTATTTTACAATCAAAACGCTTTAAAAATCTGGTAAATTTTATAACCATAAAATTATTTAAGTTAAATTTCTTGTGAGACACGGAATATTCTTTTTAATGAAGTTAGTTTAAAAGATTGTGTGTGAGATTAGTGTGGGGGGACCAGAAAATTGGAATAAGATGTTATAATTAGGTGATTAGTATAATAATGTGGTCATTATTGGCTTGTTTAGTGGTTAAGGAATGATACTTAACTCAACCACCACACGCTAAAACTTTGGCTAAAAGTATAGAGTCCAAATTGCATAGTTTTTACGGTTAAAATGATAATCTATTCGGGGTAGTTTGGTTTTGACACTAGAAAGCTGCCAAATTAATAATAAATCAATAATCGAACGTAACAAACTCTATAGATATAACTTACAAACACTATTCGATCAATAAGCCGATGTCTCCTAAAGAGAATTCGCCCATGTTTTGATCAAAGATGGCCTAAAAAGATTGAATGACACATGCTAAAGTGTTCAAAAGCTACAAAGCTATGGTCCATGAGCAAAAGAGTTGTATATACATTTACATCATGTCATTATCCAAGTACACAGAAAAGTAGAAAGTTTTCTTCAGCAAAAAAAAAGTTTATTACATATGTCACAATTGAAATGAGCAACATTGGTCCAAATTCTTTGTTGGATAACTAACTTTGTTTTCGCTAATAAACAACCCTTAAGCTCAACCAGTTTTTCAGAAAGATTTAAGCTTTTTATGAATGAAAACAAAGTTTGCTACTCTGACACAAAGTTAAGTTTAAAATATGTACCTTTTTAGACTGCGGAAGAGGGTTGATGATCATTGAGATATAACTCCGCAATGGCAGTGTGTAAAGCTGCTCCAATGGGAAGAGCATCTTCATCAAGAAAGAAATAGGGAGAGTGTGGAGAGTGAATTGAGCCAATACCCTCGTTTCGTATTCCAATTCCAAACATTACTCCAGGGACCACTTGTTGATAGAAAGCAAAGTCTTCGCCAGCCATGACCTTTTTGGATACTTTAACGCCCTCTGGGCCGAGCAACATTGAACCAACCTGGTCCACATGCTTATGTAAGGTCTCATCGTTAATGGTGGCTGGATATGGTGGGAATTCGTCTTCCTTCATGTCAACTGAACCTTTACATCTATGAACTGCTGCCTGTCCTTCAACGACCTGACAGTCACAATAGTGTATCACTAACCAATGAAGTTAAGGCATTCGGATCTGATTATCTGATCATCAATTTTTGATGTTGGATAAACATATTCTGTCTTTGCTAAACAAAATTGCTATTATTGGTTATTTTTTCTTCTTTTTTTTTTTTTTTTCCTAAAAAATCAGAGTTTGCCAAACACGACACACTTAAGATTTAATTATTACAACCTCAATCAACATACGCACATCCAAATACTAGTTTCTACAGCCAGTTTACCTATTGTTACATTTGATACATCTAAACACCCCCTAAGACTAACCTGCTTTGAACTTGATGTGGTCAGACGGTCAAATTTGAAAGAAAGAACATTTTCTCATTAATTCTTGTTTTGGTTTCATATTATCCACAGCCTAGGATTCTAAAAGAAAGGAGCTTGACTGGCTATATGAAATCGTTGAATGCTAAACAGATCAGCCCTTTGAACATGAGAACTAGATAAAGAATTAATAATCAAGATACTAGCCATTGGAGTACTCCGATTATCTGTTCTTTCGACGACTTAAAAGTTTAAGGAAAAATTGCAAGTATTTTCTTTTCATTTCCTTCCAAAGTGATACTAGATAAATGATCCTATTTAATATACCCATTGCAATAACACGCTAAATAAAAAGCCGTCAATCATCAATCATGATTATTGCCAAGATAACGTGAACTAAGGTTGTCATACTCTTACAATATTACAATTGGGCAATTGGCATAGTTAAACATGAATGAATAAAATTAAGTATTATAAGAACTTCACGGGTATACGTTTATGGGCTATGAAAATTTCTGATTCTAATTAGTTCTTAAGAGCGTGATTTTGCCTTTCTGATATTTTCCTTTTGGCGTTATAGTTTATATTATCACAAACTCATCTTCATCTTGAGAAATGCTAGTATTATACAAAGAGACTAAATTCATTATATGCACGGTAAAATTTTGGAAGGTATTGTCTAATAAAAGGTACGCAGCTGTAGTTGTATATATAGAAAAGGAAAGCACATGAAAACAGCGGAGCTAGAAATATACCTCTTTACCCTTTGCTGAAGACGTAGCAAGCCTTCAGTTGTAAGACTCCTGAGTGTCCCCCTAGTTCGACATATGGTGGAATGACATTTAACGCACCCCACCCTTGACATAAGTGACTGATAGCACCTGCACCAAATTTCATGTATATCAGCATTCAATTAATACACCTTGTCCATACAAACAACACTAAGCACATCCAAAATCATGAAATATACTTGTTATAAGTATCAAACAAGTATCTTGAAGTGTTCATTAGGTATATGAACAAAATAATGTTGTCAACATTGGTGACCAACAAAGTTCACCAAAGCTTATACGGCTAAAAAAGGTACTGGTAATAAACTTGGTCCGATTTCAATTTTAGGCCACCAACACATATAGGCAGTGCGACCCTAATGGGTAAGTGGTCACTTTTGACCATGTTGATCTTTTATTCTGACATTGCACAAGCGCCTGAACCCGTTATCTCTGCTATTACTTTCATTAAAAAAGTTTCAAAGGTGGTTTTTCCATGCCTAACATAAGTGGATTACATAGTATATAAACTTAAACAATTTATTTTATCCATTCATGCAAGTAGCCCTAACTTATAAGTGTCATTATCTTTCAATATACACCACATTCGACTCTTGAAAACTGAATATTAGAGACATATTACATATGGTTAATTTCAGAATCATAATACTTGTAGATCACCACTGTTTCAATTCAATTATTTTACTTTTCATGAAACAGTTGGATGCAAATCATTATTATGACTATGAAGGCTGTTTTTATGCATGTTTTAGTATATGATATTTACTATAGAACTTAGTGAGGGGTGATCAATATCAATTCATGCCTGTCGACAACAAGATTTTTATCTGTATGATCACCAACATCTACTTTAAGTTTACGGAAAGAGAATGTTATTTTGTTATGAAAATAGGAAAGCATGGCGAGACATACTTGACTTTGAAGAGGATCTAGTTCTCTAGAGATGAGTTGTTGCAAAGCCAAAACTGTTGATGATGCAGCAAGTACAGGGTCCACACTTTTGTGGGGTTCAGCAGCATGACCACCTTTACCTTCTATTCTGACTACAAAGAAGCATACGGCAGCTAACATAGGTCCTGGAAGGGTGTTTATGGTTCCTGTGGGAATTGTAAAATCAACATGCATTCCAAAAATAGCCTCGGCATCACCAAGAGCACCTTCCTTTACCATGTGTGATGCACCAGCACCTCCCTCCTCAGCTGGTTGGAAAATCAGTCGAACGGTTCCCTATACAACAAATTAATCGACATCTTTATTGGTTAGTGACTTGCTGATGGAATGGTAATGTACTATAACTGGTATGTTTGTACAGGCCAGGTGGTGTGCATTGCAGAAACATTTATTTTCTTTTTTGAATAGAATATTAAGAAGGCCGTACGCATTTGACTTGTATACATGTTCGCCCATTTGACCAGTATCATTTTACCTATATTGTATGAATCTAGTTTAAACTGATTATTAGAGATTCTATAAAGTGGAAATCAACCCATTTATTAGTAAAAAAAAGATATGTATGTTATAATAAGTGCCCTGTTCCTTTTGTTAGTGCAAAGTGTATACAGACATCATGTAAAATAGAGTCGGTAACCATCAAGTACAGATATGTCACTTTGCTTTAAGCACATATATTATTACATAACGACATACCTTGAGATTGCCCTTTCTCTGATTAAGTAACTTAGCAGCACCGAGAAGCATAGTCGTATGAGCATCATGTCCACATCCATGCATCACACCATCATTTTTACTCTTATGCTCCCATTCAACCAGCTCCTACATTATTTCATCATACATACTTATATATTGCTGGCATAGTCATTCCTAAATAACATAGAAACCGTTTAAATGTGAAAGTCAAAACTTTGAAGTTTTCAGCTTTAAAACTTCTATGAGTTTTTTAGCGGTGTTTGGCATTAGATAGTGCTTATTGAATGATTGCATTTACATGTATTAGATAATCACTTTGTGTTTGGGTAATCAGATTATAACTATGACTATCTGATTAAATAACCATTTTAAGGGGGTGTTGTTTATTCTCCATCGTTAAGTACGTCATTATATGTTCATAATCCAAAAAATAGCCGGACAAAATGGGCTTAAGTAAAAAAAGCCGAATAAGCCCAAAGATAAGCTTAAACAAACACCCCTAGCTAATTCATATCCAAACACTACCCAACGCAAATCCTATAATTCCTACTATTCCATCACATAAGCACTTTCAAACCGCGAAGTCTTACCATTATCAACATTACCTTTTTTCGCAAAATCATATACATTACTCAAAATTCAAAACCATAAAAAAAGCAGCCCGACTAACGCGCAACCAATACCTGCAAAGGGAGTGCATCCATATCAGCTCTTAAAGCAACAACAGGAGGCAAACCAGTACCAATTTGAGCAACAAAACCAGTATGACTAAGAGGATATATATAAGAAATATTAAGTTCATCCAACTCTTTTCTAATAAGCTCACTTGTTTTATATTCTTTAAAACCAAGTTCAGGGTACTCATGTATTTTCCTTCTTATTGAAACTAACCAATCTTTGTCTTGTTTTGCTGCACTTAAAAGAGTTGACCCATATTCATTATCTATGTTTATTTGGGTTGACAAAGGGATTGACACCCATAATAGTAATAGGATACTAAAGATGATAAATTTAATCATGTTGTGACCTGTTTTTTTAGTGGCAGATGATCAGGGTTTTGTGCCAAAAACCAGAAAGTTTGAACTTTTAACTTTGTTTTGGGTTGTGTCAGTGAACTGACCCTTTGACTTGAAGCAGATCTCTTGTCGTTTTGACTTTTTTTTTCTTTAAAATCTGGTTAGAAAATAAATTTTTACTTTTATCATGTATAATAACTAATATGTGAATGATAAGATACATAATTTGGTTTATTTTTTTTCTTTTTTGGGGCGAACAAAACAAAGACATGGAGTCATGGCTATACATTCCGCAAATAATTGTTCACTTCTAAATATCACCAAGTATACCCGAACACCCATTTTGAACTTCGTTTTGCAGTTGACAGAAACAACAAATAGAGTACGTTTTTAATCAAATCGGGACACCCCTTAAAAGGACCACAAAACCTAATGAATACTTCAATTTTTTCCAGCCCCAAAAAACCACTAAAAACGACCCAATCACCCAATTAAACTGATGTTTAGCCCAATTGACCCCTTGTTCCTAAAGCCGAACTTATATATAAGAACATCCAACTCTTATATGACTTATTTATATTTAATATTTATTTATTCTACAAAATTAATCACTATGTCGTACCCGAAACTTCTCCTTTTATAAAATGGTGAAAAGCATTACCCGTTGACAACACCTAAAGTTTGGTATAATCCCCGTTTCTCAAAAAGGATTCAGAAGAACCAACTTCAACACTGCAATATTGGTTCTTTAAAAGTTACAAATTTAGCTTTATTAAGGAGGGTGAAAAAATGCTCTGTAGAGAAATGTATTAAAAAGCATATATGGTGTTGAAGGAGTATATGAAGGTGGAGATGGGTCTCAAATTAGGGGGATTTTGGTTTGACATTATTAAGGTTGGAAAGAGGCTTGATAGGCTAGAGGGGATTTTGTTAATAACTTTACAAAACAGTTGGTGATGGTTTAGATACCTTGTTTTGGCTTGATAAGTAGGTGGGTACGCCGACTTTGTGATCGTTATCCAAGGCTTTTCAGGTTAGAGAAATATAAGAAAGTAACGGTTGGTAGGATGGGTAATGGGTTGGATAAATTTGGTCTTGAAATTAGGAGTGGGCTAGAAAATTCATTGTGACTAAGAAAGTGAAGAAAATGTTTCTCTATATGATAATCGTAATAAATAATTAGTATGTAGAAACTCTTGTAACATAAGAATTTGTTTTCATAATTTTCATAGCTCAACTGGTTAAAAGAAAATAAATTTACCTTAATCTAGGAAGCATTCGCATATCATTCGACAAATTCCCGAGGCGTGCATTCTTTCCTACGTAATACTTATATGAGGTAGAATTTCATAAAAGAGTTGGGAGTTAAACCAAAAGTCTAATGAATTCATAGTTTTAGGATAATTATCTAAAAAATGTATTTAATTTTTACTTTTTCAATTGTGTATAGTCTTCTTTATTTTCGGCTATTATATATCCTAAACTCTTGATTTGGACTTTGTATGTATTTCATGTATATAAAATAACTATTTTACCCTTTGTTGCCAATAAAGCGGCTATAAAATATAAGGGTAAAATGGTCATTTTCATGAGCAAATACCTACAAAGTTCAAAATTCAAAAGTTTGAAGTATATAATAGTAAAAATAAACGGTTATACACAATTAGAAAAATGACAAGTTAAATACATTTTTATAATTATCCTTAGTTTTTATGCATCAATAATTTTAAGAAAAATCATTCTACAAAACATGCATATCCTATGCATTCTATTACCAAATAAACCACGCTAACTTACCTCCCATGAAATAACTATACAATATACTTTCATGCAATTTTCTATCTAGGACCTCTCCATATGACTAATAATCCCATGATCTCTTTCCCCACCGTCGGCGGAGGCAATGGGGGGACCAGTGGTGCTTGGCCCCCAACTAGATCAATAAGTCTACTATAATATAGCCTAAAAGCCCAATATTTTAAGATTAGAAACAATCGCCCCTACCAATATTACCGATTCAATATTATGTTTCATGGATAAAAATTGTAGCTACAAACTCAAGAGTCAAGAGGAAAAGAGTGTAACAAGTGTATAAACCGATCAAAAGAATTGTTTTTTTTTCGATAAGGTATTGAACGATCTTATTGATTTGTTCTTTCATTAATGATCACAATTACGTATTCACTTTTATTCACCTCTTTGAATCTTTGTGTCTTCAATTTTAAAATATTGAATTGTGATTTAATCGATAGTTTTGTTCTTTCATTAATGATCACTTCATTCACTTGATAACTATTAAAGTATTAATTGGTTGTAGCCTTGTATGATTGTCAATTTATCACTTGTTGTATGCTTGATTACGTATTTGCCTTTAAAATGACATTTGTTTGGCGATCAAGAATCATACATTAACCATTGAAGAAGTAATTGTAATTTTTTGTTAGTAGTAAGGAGGCCAAACGCTAATCGTTAAGTTGCTAATGGCCATTGAAATTCTTACCAAGATTGATTAAGGCTTTGTATTAGTGTAAACGTCTTTCTTTAATTTACTTTTCTAGATTTTCATGCTTTGATATAATGGTTAGAATAATATCGTTGTCATTATAAAATTTTATATCGGCCCCCCTTAACGTGAAATCCTGGCTCCGCCCCTGCCCACCGTGTCAACGATTGGCATGTATAAATGTGTGCATAATACATTTCACATAACAAATTAGCAACATACCATAAATATCAAAGCATTTACCCGTGCTCCAATGAGCATAAAATAGAATTGTGCATATAAAAAATATATCATTTGCAAGCAACCACAAAATATAACATATAACTAACTTTGTAAAATGGTATAACACTAAAACTTCTCATCAAACCAAGTCCTCAAGCAAACCCTTTAGACCTTTATTATAAACCACTTTTTTTCTCCTTACTTGATGCATACTCTTGTTCCTTCCTTTCCATCTTAGCTCGATTCTACATCTATACAATGGCTAATTCATGATATTTTACCTTCTTAAATGCTTAAAAAATGACCCCAATTTAAGTGAGTAAAACCATAAAATCTCAATCTCTTCAACTCCTAAACTTACTTCTAGTATTTTATTAGTATCTATTATTTACTTTTAAGTAGATATCACTAATTAAACCACTACCCTTTCACTTTTATCAACTATTGACAACTAAATTAAATTATATAAAAAAAATTACAACAACAAAAACAATACACAATCTTGCTGGAGCGGGGTATGAGAAAGTAAAATGCAAACTGATCATATTCTTATCACAAGGTAAACCCGAGAGTAAGGATACTCACTCCAATATATAAAAGTTAAAATGAAGTAAATTCAAAACCTTGGTTATTACAATTATCCACTTAAATGTTGAAATAAAAAGCAAATGTGTTGTCATAACCGAATCGGTGAAATTTGTGTCTAACATTTCACCAAAAATCGCACAACCATGGTTTTACAATAGTCATTATATCTAATATGTGTGCATGCAATTGAAGTAATTAGCAAGCAACTATTTAAGTTCAGCAATAAATTAGGTACCATATGCTCAATATTAACACTTGTTAATTGCATCCCTTAAAAAAATCTAAGTTAACATAATGAAATGGTCTGCAGTCAGCTATAAACTTGGCCGGAAAAATTCTAAGAAACTATTGTGAAAAGATATGTTGCATGTAAAAGCTTTTAAATATGAGTAAATATGTGATAGATATATATGGGTTTTGAAAAAAAAAATCAAAAAGATAAAGAAAAAATTATGACCTCTTTTGAAGGAACTTTGTCTCCTTTATTACCAAAATAATGTTGTGCTTCTTGGCAATTTCAGAAATCGACCTATTTGATGAATACAGTGAATAGCTAATTTAAAAATGGGATAGTTTATTATAATTTTAGAATTAATTGGCCACAATCTTTCATTAAAAATACACTATCAATGAATCGCGACTTATAAAAAAAAAATCGGGACCCACAAAAAAATCAACGACCACATGTCCACATTATATAGACAAAATGTAATTTAATTGGTGACAATTAATTGTAGGTAATATATTCCTTTTAAAAAGACCAACTAATAATCATGTATGTTGTTAAGATTGTTTACCTTAAATGATCGTAATAACATAAAACTTAAGCTCTATAACAATGAATCGCATTATGTGAATCTTTAAGAACATTTTTTTTAATATTTAACACGGATCGCCTTTATTATTCAACATCAATATTCTTGGTAATTGAATGTTGAACAATCAGTCTCGGCGAAAAAAAACATTTACAAATTATAAAAAATGCGACACAAATGGAATAGCATAAAACTTCAGCGACACAACTACCATACATGATCTATGATAAACTATACATGATTTAACATAGAACGAACCTTTTGCTTCAATTGATAGTATGAGGTATTGTCTAATTCGATAGTTGCAATTGAAGTCGCTTCTTATTATTTGAAGTGATAGGAATTTTCAAAGTGATTTGATTCCACTACTATTGAATTTGATAATGATTCTAATTGATTTACAGTAATATTTTAACTGAAATAAGCTGCAAATTAGGAAAAGGGTAAATTAAAACGAAAGGCTTGTTGTGAAGCTTGGTTCTTTGGTAGGTTAATTGGTATCTTAAAATACTTACTAATTGCATTTGCTGTCAAAAATACGAAACTGGCCAAGGAGAGGAATTTCCTAACAAAATGTCACCATTAAAACGTTTCCAAAATGAAGATTTAAAAAATATACTCGTAACTCTTTGCGTTTTTACTTTCAAAGAGGAGAAATATTACTTGCCACGTGCCAGCAGCTGGTGACATGTTATTTTAGAAGAAATTAAATGTGTTTTACCAAAAACTCTGTTTTATTATTATAAATAGATTTTAATTATAAGAAATTTCGTTGATTATATTATCTTCGACAAGAAATGTCGATCGCGTCATGACAATAGAGATATTTTTATTTAAAATTTTCGTCAAACAATGTTTTCGATAATGCGTTTTTCGTAACAATAACTTTATAAAAAACGAGAATTTTAAATTCAATAATTTCTAAGAATAACAAACTATATTACGTTAAACGTAAATAGTAGGAACATAGACATGACATTTGGTTATTTATTTGATAGATTGTATTAATTTTTTAATATTTACATTAATTCAATGTGTTAAATATATATGTGTTGGTGCATAAGTTAATTGTAAAACATGCTATATTGCTTAAATTTTAAGTATTAAAAAGTCTTAGTAATGTAGTAATATGAGAGGGTTTTACATTATAGGGTGTGTTTGGCGGAATGAGTTGAAATTTGGAGTTTGGAGGCGGCAAGACTTATATTATGTCGAAAAACAATTTTATATTTTATAAAGTTGTTTGGCGAATTAGTTAGAATTGGAGCTTATTAATGTAAAAATCGCATAAAAATACATCAAATTAAGTTCATATATATTTTCTTTTTTGCGTGATAATCCATTATCTTAACTACATATAATTGATCATAGTCAAATCTTGAAAGTGAAAACTTGATTTTGGTCAACTTTGAAATACATCTTCAAATACAAAAAGTTGGACATAACATTGACCTTTAAGTGTATACACGGATTGAAAAAGAATTTATGAAAAGAAAGTATTTTCCATGCAAAGTTGGTCAAATACAAACTTCAATTAATACATTGTATTGGAGGAAAGAAATATTCGAATCGAACACATATGATTCATCCAATAAGGCAGAAAACACACTCAAATTGCATTCCCAGTATTGGAGGAAACTTGGACAAAACACCAAAAAGTAAAGGTAAAAGTTGAAAACATATATTTCAAAATGAAACTGTTATACATATCGAAAATTGGGTTAACCATGACGTTTAAATCCGGTGGGTTGACCCGACGATTGACCGATTCCAACCAACCTCTTGGGTTGTCTCGATTTCATCGACCGGTTTTTGACTAACGGTTCACCCGGTTGAACCACCCGGTCGAACCGACTTTCAAAACATTGTGTTTAATTCCTAAATCTTCAAACTTATTATTTTAAATATGTTTAACACAAAACGATCTGTCGCTATAACCTGTAATTTTTTTTAACATAAAGCCAATACGTGGTTATATAATCTCGTTCATGTGCATGCATCGCATCGTGTAGTGTTTAATGATGGAGTACTTAATTTTAGAATAACAACAAACACATTGATGTCATAACGCGTTTTATGTAAAGATGGTCAACAACATTTAAAACAATTTGAATTACAATCTTGCACACAAAGGTTTCATATTGTCACTATAAAAATGCCTATATATTTGTATTCGATCATTTCTTTCTTTCAAATTGCTTTTCTCTCATTCAATTTGTAACTTTCCTTTAATCTCATTAATTGTTGTTTACTTTGTTTCAGGTCATCGTGTCATCATATTGAATAGATATAAAAAAGATGGAGCTATGGTTAATTTTGTAGTTTGCTCCTTAAAATAAGGTATGTCTTTCATGTTTAGTAGATTTCAATTTCATTGTTTATTTTTATTTTATTTTTTTGTTGTTTATTTAGGGTTTCCATCAGTACGCAAAGATTGATTAGTAGAAGATATAAATTTTTCTCAACACATGTTTTCTTTGCAGGTTTTTAACATACAGATCAAGTCGAAGAAAGATGTTTAAAAATAAACCCATGTTGACTCATATGTATATTAATAAAGATGCAACTATGCAAGTGTTCGACATAGTATGTTTATCACATAGATCCAAAATAGTCGAAGAAACTCAAGTACCCTAGGTCATCTAAACCATATCATTGTTTTAGAAAGGTAAATCATACCATTTTCTAATGTAATTTTTTAAATTTATATATTATGCTAAAGAATGTGTAAAGATTTGGTTTCTTACATATATGGTGGTTGCTATCAAAGTAGCATGTCATAAACATTTTCATTGATCATGGTATTGATATGAATATTCATTTCTATCAACAATATGATCAAGTGTTCAATGATTTAAATTTCCACATGATTTATGAGATCAAAAGCCATGTTACAAGCAAAGTAGAAGGATGCATAATTCGAGCAAAATTTACTTGTGACGACATATCATAGCATGTAGTGTATTTTCATCGCAAGAATGTGGTCTCGGAAGCTTAATTTGTTAACGGGTTATCTATGACTGTAGATGAAATACCGTTTATCTCAAAGGCAACAAATTAAAACCCACATGACCAGTCACTCAAAACCCTTATAGCTCTCATGGCACAAGTATTCTCATTATAATGTAGCTATTTCACTTAATATATGAGCAATAACACATAAAAAAATAAAGACTAACAGGTTGTCAAGCTTACATACTAACTAAGAAAATTATTGAACTTAATATTCTATCTACGGCATGAGGATATGTGGAAAAAGCATGAGGATGTGTGACATGATATTGGTTTTTAACATGTTGTGTTGTGTAAGTAAGTAGGTACCTGTGAAAGAAAAGCATACAACTAAAGGATAATGAGTTTTAACATGTTGTGTTGTGTATGTAGTAGTTTCTTTGAAAGAAAAGCATATAACTAAAGCAATATTTTAAAGTGATAGTGATGTAAAGGCAAAACTTACAAACTTGATTATTTGACTTCTTTAAAAGATAATGCTTGTAGTTAAATTTATTTATTGAAAAAGAAAGAATAGCATAAAATGGGTACATATTTAAACGAGTTGAGTTGTGAGCTACAAGTACCATCGAATTGTGTAAATTGAAAGAAAAAAATTACGAAATGCCATTGGAGATGTAAGATTTTATAAATAACTAACGAGCTTTTGTTTCAATTTAATAATTTTACTTTAGCAACACTTTATTACTTTAACAACACTTTTGCTTCACAGTACTTTTCAAGTTAGAAAAAGAAAAGAAACATACACCGGCACAACCGTATTTTACAAAAATTTAGTCATCGTCATCGCTATGTGTGTACATAAACAAACAATTCTTGTCTCTAAACCTCACACACGGATACACAAATTAAATTTAACAATTAACACACTAAAAGATCGACGCAATCGGATTTTATCAAAACTATACAGGACTGCCAACGCTACAAATACATATAGTTATATGTTCTTTGACATGTTAAGAAATTTTATTTGAGTTGAATTTCACATGTTAAACCGTTTCTGATTACATTTGATCTTTCACGTCCTATTTTGAACTTTATACAAACACTTACTACAATATCGCATATCGTTAATTGTGCATTTCACAGAATCATTGCTTATGGTGGCGAGAATCTTCATACCAAGTATTTTAAAAAGTATTTAAGTAATTTAACTATTCATAAGCCATGTAAATCTCTTTATGGGTTTGAGACATGGAGCTTATGACTTATTTTATAAACCATAAGTCTTCATAAGTTTAGTAATAAACGCACTTATTTTATGTTCAACTTATTTTAAAAGTCCAAACGATAAGTTCTTAAAAGCCTTGCGCCAAACATAACCTTAGATATCATCACCGCCCATTAAGGGGTGTTTGGTTGGCCAAATATTGGTGTAATTTGGTGGATTTGATATTAAAATCTCTTATAAATTGTGTTTGGCATGTCAAAAGTGAGAGGTTTAAATGTTGTGGGACTCTTAAAATACATGATTTTAAAAATCGGTGAGTGAGGAGTAAATTATACGGAGTAATACCAGTGGTCAAATTGCATAAGTAGACCGAAACACCCTTTTAGAGATCCGGGTACGGTGGCTATTGGCTTGAGCCATAGTCGACCGCATGAGCTTTGGCGTGACGAACCATATCGACGATGGGTTAGTAAGGTCTGGCACCGTGGCCACCAGCTCATGCCGAAGCAATATTTTCTTTTCTTTTTGTTTGTGTTTGTGATGTTTTGTGTTTGTGTGATGTTTGTGTTTGTGTGATGATACTGTGATGTTTTTTCTTTCTTTTTGTCTGTGTGTATGTGTGTTGCAGGTGCATGAAGGTTGAAGACGACTCAAATTATATATGTGGTAAATGCAAAAAGTCTTGGAAATACGTGGTAAATGCATGGTGACAAGCAAAATTATATATGTGGTAATTAAGCAAAGACCACGTACGAAAGATGACCATAAGTTATATATTTGTTTGGGCTAATGGCATTTATGGGGCTGTTACTATAAATTTGTACGAATGTTCCCTATCAATTATATACTCCGTATAAATTTGTACGAATGACAGACAGCACAGCTTGTGTTGTATTAAAAGATCACTTCTTAGTCAATTAATAACCTTCTGACCTCAAAAGGCATGATTTTAGAAGGAAGCAAGAAAGCTCG
This sequence comes from Chrysanthemum lavandulifolium, assembly GCA_022545495.1. NCBI lineage: Eukaryota > Viridiplantae > Streptophyta > Magnoliopsida > Asterales > Asteraceae > Chrysanthemum > Chrysanthemum lavandulifolium. Next base: position 135,846,452 of record CM040239.1, read on the forward strand.
TATAGAACTTCATTTCACTACTGCATAACTAGCGAAACGATTTCAATATGATTATACAAATTTAAGTCGCTCCATATCATTAGATCAACTGTTTTACCAGCTAAAAACTATTTGAATTTATTTACACTTAACACCCTACTCAACTTCTTCATTTCTATATGCTCTTCCACAACGCGAAAACTCCTGCACACAAGCCTGTCACAAGCATCACTGCTGATACTCCAAGCCTGTCACAAGCATCACTGCTGATACTGAAGTTAACACTGACTTAGCTTTGCTGAACCAAGATCGCTCCTTTGCATGAATGATACTCTGTTAACACTTGATGTGGGGACCAAATAATTGGAATAAGAAGTTATAATTAGGCTATTAGCATAATGTGGGCATTATTGTTTTTAGTCGGCATTATTGTCTGACCCAAATATACACTATTTGAACAGTTACCCAACGTCTCC